>JAPXFY010000016.1:81449087-81454087 GCA_030674185.1 Monoplex corrugatus
CAGGAAAAAAAAAAAAATTAAGGACACATATAAATGCATTTCCGCACATAATCTCAGGACATGCCCCTGGCGTTGACCACTCCGTCCAATTTTATCACACAGGGAATTTAAAAAACACCTGAATAAAAAATGTCAACATAAGGACACTAAAAAATATATAAAAACGAGCCTAAACTACCGTAAATTGCTTCCGCATCTCATTTCCCCAGAGCCAAAAATGCTTTTCATACATGTACACAGTTATCAATCACAAAAGAAAAAATACTTAAGACTTTGTCGAACACTGCTTTGTCTGGACAAATATCCTTGTTGTGTTCAAATGAGATCAGAGACAATTTTGAGGAAATGAAGGATAGGAGACGACTGATTTACCATGAGTAGTTCAACAGAGGAGCCGGCCATCTTGCGCCGTGATCTGTTGTTGATTTCCGCGTTGATGTGAATGGTCTCCCCTGGAACGAAGCCCCGCTGTCCCAAGGGCCCTCATGGCTACGACGGGACCCGACCGACAACACAGACAGCACAGGCGTTTCTCCTTCTGGGACTGTACACTGCACTGTAACATAGGTATTGGTCACATGAGGTAGGCTACAAGCTCCGTTATCATGATCAACATGCACTGATATTTTACGTATGTATACCATACATACGTTGATGTTCCTAATTTTTTTCTGCTTTGGTTAGGAATATCAATGAAGAAGAAGATTAGAAAAGACAAGCAATCATTTAAAGGACATTTCATTAGGCAAGAGAAATTAGAGGACCTAGTCACAACAGCAAAGCTGGAGGGAAAAAGAGCATCAGGTAGACTACCAGGGAGAAAATATTGGACGACTTGCAGAAACTCACAAAATTTAAAAACCAGATATACAAACAGACACATAGATAGATAGTGTAGATAGATAGTAGTAGAAGATAATAGATAGATAGACAGATAGATATAGATAGATAGGTAGATAGATAGTAGTAGATAAATAGATACATAGATAGATAGACAGATAGATAGATACATAGATAAAGAGATACATAGATAGATAGACAGATAGTATATAGATAGATAGACAGATAGATAGGAGATAGATAGACAGACAGATAGATAGACAGATAGAAGACAGACAGATAGACAGATAGATAGATAGACAGATAGATAGAACAGATAGATAGATAGACAGACAGACAGATAGACAGACAGATAGATAGATAGATAGACAGACAGACAGATAGATAGATAGATAATATATATATATATATATATATATATAGAGAGAGAGAGAGAGAGAGAGACAGACAGACAGACAAGAGACACGACAACAAAACACCACACACACACACACACACACACACACACACACACACACACACACACACACACACACACACACACACACACACACACACACAAACAGCATAAAAAAAGACACAGAACAAGAAGAATTCATCAATGCCAACACCATCAGCAAAAACCACGTCCCAGAAAAGAAACGAGGACTTAACCATGGTAAAAAACAACAACAATAACAAACAACAAAAAACAAACAAAAAACAAAACAGTCACATCTAAGAGTAAAAAAACCAAGCCTCTGTCAACACCGAGACTAATTACAGGTGAAAGATGTAGAGAAAGTCTCGACTTTTTTTCTACACACAGAAGACTACCCTTTGAAAGCTGTAACGAGTAGGTAACATACACATCTGTCCGTTATATCGGCTCGTTAGAACAACTATGCTGACAACGCTGGAATCGTGGTCTCAGTTACTGTTGTTTTTGTTTAAAGCCCAGCCGACTGCGTAGAGCCATATCAGGGCTATAACCGTTTCAAAACATACACAATGCTCTTACAGGGAGAAAAGAAAGAAAATTCAGCACACATACTATACGCGTACATAATCTAAGATGTCCCTGGCCTTGACCACTCTGTCCAATTTATCGCATAACTAAGGAGAATCAAACATCTATGAAAAAAGGGCCTAAATTACCTAAAATTGCTTCTGCATATCTCATTTCCCTAGCGTCAAAAATGCACTTAGTACAAGTACTCATTTATCAATCCTATAGTATGTATGTAAGACTCTATCGAACACACACAGATGAATGGATCAGCAAGGTAGAAAACGACAGGAAGAAATGACAGAAAGCAAAGGAATAAGGCAGAAACAAAGAGAGTGACAGAAAAGAGGAAATTTCTAGCACAGAATTTCCAGAAGGTGGGGATACTATTAATACTGAAAAAGCCCCGGAAGGAAGGAAGCCGTAGGCTCGACCCCCCAGTGACCCCACGACTTTTCTCAATAGACATGTCCTTTACATGTAACCAAGACCAATACAACGATAGACTGATACAATACCAGCCATCACCATCATGTGCCCTGCCGCATTGCGTTGGCCATCACAGCCCTTCATACCAAAGAAAAAAACCCAAAACTAGTCATCATCACCATCATGTGCCCTGCCGCATTGCGTTGGCCATCACAGCCCTTCATACCAAAGAAAAAACCCAAAACTAGTCATCATCATCATCATGTGTCCTGCCGCATTGCGTTGGCCATCACAGCCCTTCATACCAAAGAAAAAAACCCAAAACTAGTCATCATCATCATCATGTGCCCTGCCGCATTGCGTTGGCCATCACAGCCCTTCATACCAAAGAAAAAACCCCAAAACTAGTCATCATCATCATCGTGTGCCCTGCCACATTGCGTTGGCCATCACAGCCCTTCATGCCAAAGAAAAAACCCCAAAACTAGTCAACATCATCATCAGGTGCCCTGCCGCATGGCATTGGCGACCATGGACTTCCAACCATCTCTATCTCTCGTTGCCCCCAGCATCTCTCCCACCCTCTTCATTCTCAGCCACCTTGCAAGTCCGTCCAGCATTCTCTCCCTGGGTCTACCCGGTGCTCTCTTTCCCTCCAGCTTTCCCGTTGTGACCAGGTGCTCCAAATCCCCCTTCCTCATAAAATGGCCTATAAATGTTGCTTGTCTTTTCCTAATCTTCCTTATGAGTGATCGACTTGTGTCTGCCTCCATCAAGACTGTCTCGTTTGTTTTCTTTGCTATCCATGGAACTCTCAACATTCTTCTGACAAACCACATCTCGGCTGCCTCAATCCTGCTCTGGCTTTGCTTGCTGACTGTCCACGCCTCGCATCCGTACAACAGTATTGGTTCTATATAACATTCAAGGACTCTCTTTCTGATGTTAATTGATAGGCATTTGTTGGTAAGAATGCTTGTCATCTTCTTGAATGCTGTTTTGGCTAGGCTGATTCTGCCAGCTATTTCCGATGTGCATCTGCCGTCTGATGAAATGACTGTTCCCAGGTATTTGAACTTATTAACCTGTGTCAAGGTTGTGCCATTTGCTGTTATTTTGCATGAGGGGATTTCATGTTTTTTACTGATCACCATGACTTCAGTCTTCCTGCTGTTTAGTTCCAACCCCTTACCTTTGCTTTCTGTTTCTAGTATATTCACAAGGTTTTGTAGATCCCTTTCATTTTCTGCAATTAGCACGGTGTCATCTGCGTACCGAATGTTGTTTATCATTTTCCCTCCAACCTTTAATCCAGGGTCTTCTTCTAGGTTTCTCATGATGTTTTCGCTATATAGTAAAAACAGATCTGGTGACAAAACACAACCCTGTCTGACTCCTCTTTTGATGTTTTGAAAAGAGCTTATGTTGTTTTCTATTCTCATTGCAGCTGTTTGTTCCCAGTACATATTCCTGATTATTCGTAGATCTTTTCCATCGACATTGAGTCTCTCCAGTTGATTGATCAATTCTTCATGTCGTACCCGATCGAAAGCCTTGGTATAATCAACAAAGCATAAATACAAATCCCAATACTAGTAAAGGAAAAAAAACATACCCTAGTAAGACCTAAGGACCTCGCCAGCTCACGCACGCACACACAAACACACACACACATACATGCACAAAGGACTGCATATACGCAGGAGAAGGAATAATAGTATGAGAAGTATCATTCGATTTGGTGGCAGTGGTGGTGGCAGCAGCAGTAGTAGAAGTGGTAGTAGTAGTAATATAATACATGTTAACTTTTTTGTTTTGTTTTTGCTTGTCCAATAATTTTTTTTCTACGTGTTACAGGTTTTTGTTGTTGTTGTTGTTGTATTTTTCATTGGTTCTTTAGTTTAACACTACTTACTGTGAACAGACCTAAAATTGATGTTAACACACACACACACACACACACACACACACACACACACACACACACACACACACACACACACACACACACACACACACACACACACAAACACACACAAACACACACACACACACACACACTCTCTCTCTCTCTCTCACACACACACGTACACGCATACACACATAAACTTACACACACATATTTACACACACACACACATTCTTTCTGTGTGTCTCTTTCTATATATATATATATATATATATATATCACACACACACACACACACACACACACACACACACACACACACACACGTACACGCATACAAACATAAACTTACACACACATATTTACACACACACACACAAACACATACACACACATACAAACACACACACACAAACACACACACACACACACACACACACACACACACACACACACACACACACACACACACACACACACACACACAAACAGAAGAAATACACCCTAAAGAACCAAGCATCTATCAACACCCACAAACAAATTGCAGGCAAAACACCCACAATGAAAATAACTCCCTCCTCTCTGACACACGGGTTCAGTTCAGCAGCTCTCGTTTTGAAGTTGGGATTGACAGACTTGACATACTCATCAATCTTCCAGGGAAGTGTTGTGAGAGGGAGACAGAGGGGAAAACAAAAAACAAAAAACAAAACAAAACAAACAACCACCAAAAAAAAAATCAAACAAAAACAAACAAAAACAAAAACAAAACAAACGCAAAAACAAAACAAATGCAAAAACAAACAAATAAACAAATGAACGAATGAAAACCAA
>JAPXFY010000016.1:81466587-81474087 GCA_030674185.1 Monoplex corrugatus
CCCACCCTCCCCGTCCCCAGCTACTCTGCAAGTCCGTCCAGCATTTTCTCCCTGGGTCTACCCGGTGCTCTCTTTACCTCCGGCTTTCCCATTGTGATCAGGTGTTCCAAATCCCCCTTCCTCATAAAATGGCCTATAAATGTTGCCTCTCTTTTCCTTATCTTCCTTATGAGTGATCTACTTGTGTCTGCCGCCATCAAGACTGCCTCGTTTGTTTTCTTTGCTGTCCATGGAACTCTCAACATTCTTCTTAGAAACCACATCTCGGCTGCCTCAATCTTGTTCTGGCTTTGCTTGTTGACAGGGGGGAAGGGGGGGGGGGGGAGAAAAGGTCCCTAGTTGGTTTGGTTTGGTTTGGTTCAGTTTTTACGTCGGCACCCACCTCGGGTGATATGGCCGACGGGGATAACCATCCCAGGGAAGTGGGGGAAGGGGGGGGGGCTTATCTAATCCTAAACTGACACCACCAGAACAACGATGATGTTAAGTGGGACAGTGAGAAGGCCAGTTTTACTGTAGCACACCCCGGGATTCGAACCCACAAGCATTAGCATGCGAATCCCACGTTCAAACCAACTGAGCTACTGGGGCCAGCAAGGTCCCTGGTGACCTTCTCAGAGCGCTTTATCAGTCCTCGGGTGCTCCAGAGTGCAGGTTCAATACGCGCCAAAAGCAGTGAGGACTGCCTCAATTTTTTGTTTATTTATTTGTTTGTTTCTTTGCTTGCTTATCATTATTTGTTTGGTTTGCTTGTTCATTATTTTTTTGTCGGCTTGTTTATTATCATCATTTTGTAGGACTCGTCAGATTTGCTGCCAGGGGTAGTGGAGATAAGCGTCAACACGCATTTTGGATCGACATCATGTGTCACGGCTGTGCACTTATGCTTCCTTTCTAATGTCATGTTGTCAATCAGGCCCGATAGATACAGACACCTGCAGTGTTGGTCAGGAAATTTGAACTGTGCCCGGTTAACGAAGGATCTGTGAGAAAATATGGCAAAAGCAATTAGTCTGTGCACAGTGAAGTTCACAGGCATAGACCATAAAACACAGCGATAGCCCATGTTGCACGCCCAAGCACAGCAGTTGAGCCAAGTCTTTCAGGGACAAAAACAGTTTTCCTGAGAAATATTCCAGTATTGCCTGAACAAATACAGAACAACAGCTGGTCTTGGTGTAGTAAAAACAGCTTTACAACGATATTATTTTTTTGTAGATTGATAATGTTAGGCTAAAGAAAGTAAGAACAAGGCAAGGCCCTCTTAGAACATTATTCCACTTTTATCGTTATTTCTCTTGTGTCTTCCAACACTGGGGCTCTGCTTACTGAGAAAGTAAAGACCTTCCAGTACTAGGAAGCTTTCAAAATTCATCTGTTGTCTATTGTCTTGTTTGCAAATCGTTTCTTCATCTTTCTTACAAAACCAGTTAGTCTATATTTTGTTTTGTTTTGTGTTTTTCTTTTTTTCCCAGATTCGGTCTTTGCTTCTGCAAAATCAGATCAATGAATTATGATTGCATAATAATCACATTATTGGTAAAAGCGAAGAATTTATTATCCTCTTTTAAGCATATTACTTTGAAACATGCAAATTCATGTAAACTCAGACAAATAGTGACGGTGACATAGATTCTAACCAAGGCCTGTGTCAGCGAAGAGGGTAAAATTCATGGAAGGAAAAATGCACATACCTTTTTACATTGAAGATCACCACATTATTACTTGCACAAAACTTGATGCACATAAACCCTTAAAACAGTCATTAAATGTTACAAATTTGATTATACAGATCAGCCAGTCCAAACTCTTCACTAGTCACAAACTAGTTTCACTTTATCATGTAATCCAAGATACGGCATGAGATGATGCTCCGCAAACTCCTTGTATCTCGTACAAAGATCATATAACCAATAAGGAAGTGAAACCGATCGAAAACGCCATCGGGCCGATGAGACCTCTGATTCAGTGAAAGACCTAACTGAGTGGTAGCACGTCAAAAACGATCATCTGGACTGTCAGACTCTTGCAGAACAGTTCGGAGAGGAGGCAGAAGGAAAAATGAGACAATATCAGAGAGTGATACCTGAATGGAACTCATCTGGAAAGTAGGACGTGAAGTGAGAAGTTGTGCAAAATCTCATGTCCAACGGCAACACTACGGATATGTGATGATGTGATGAATCCAAGTAAGAAAAGCAACGAGATTTGAGTATACAATTATCATTGATGAAGTCTCCAGTCAAACGTCAGAAAGTGCTGCAAGAAATATGTCGATGTTCACTATGACACCCTTTACACTCTTCTGTCCTCATGGCAGAACACCCCATCCACTGGACGATAAACACTGAGTACCACAGATCACCAGCTAGTCAGTGGTGTGCGTTTGTCTCCAAGTCATTTCATTCACTGTCCGTGTCATCCTGATCTTCTGTGATGTCACTTCATGCAGACGATCCACAACAGCAGCTGAGCTGGGCAAATTTTGGTAGAAATGATGGTGGTGCCCAGGTATGACGCCATCATTGCACAACTCAACAAGTCCTTTTTCTTGGCTTGTGAGATCTCCAGTCGATTTGTATATAGTACTAGTAGGGTTGCAGTTGCAATCTGAAGGCCCAAAGGCAGCTTGAACCTTTAATTTTCAGCTGGCGAAACTGATCTGACATTTTGTATTTGAAGTACACTGTGTCGGCATCATCTTTGGGTTTACCCGTATCCACTTGATTTTTAGCCAGTTCACCTTGGAATTGTCAATGTCGGTTTTGGTGTTTCTCATGGTCTCTCTGGCGACATCTTTGAAGTCATAAAAGGAGTCATGTTGAAGAGGCACTACAGTGACAGGATCTTTCCTGGCACACTGGCACACAGTCAGCCATTGGTCGGGTGATAGATTTTCACCCTCTTACTGGCACGTTCGATTGCAGCATGCATGCTGTCACGTTCCATCTGGGTGTGACCGCTTTCAGGAACTTCTGGTCGATAACGTGGATGTTGGGAATATTCTGCACTGCATGATGGAGAGCTGCAGAGACAAACTTGTTTCTGTTTTGTCCTGTGCAGGTATCAGAGAAGAGGATGACATGGTGTACTGACATTGGGCAATGACTCCAGGTGTTTATACAGACAAGTGCCGATTTCATTGGAGCTCTTTGTCCTTCCACCTCTGTCCACACATAGCAGGCAGCTTTCTTGTCGCCTAGAGAAAACACTGACAGGTTGAAAACAGATAGTTTCCTTTTGTAAAAAAATGGGCTGGACGGATCAAAAGGTGTAGACAGCACAGCCTCCAAGTCAAATGTCGCTACATACAGATCGTTCCTCTCCTGTGCCTCCTTCTTGTCTGTGGCTTTTTCCTAGTCTAGCTTCTTTCTTCCTCTGGTCATGCTCTTGGTATTCTTTTTCTCTTTCTGCAGTCAGTGTATCATTCTTCTTTTCATCGTAATATACATTGCAAAGTAGGCACTGGTCTTTCTTTGGCCGATGAAAGGACAGATTATATTCTTTGTTAAAGATGTCCCTATACAGACTGCTAGATACAGGGGATATCCCAGCACCATCACAGTCGTCCAAATACAGTTTGTACATTCGATTCACATTGAGGGTGCTATCTAAGTAGCGCCGACCTGTGTCTTTTCTACAATAGTGAGACTCCACAGCGGGAAATGATTCAATGTGTCTTTTAACCCTCAGTCTATCAGCTTCTGGGGTTTTGTTGCTTGGGGCTTTTTCCCTCTTCTGTCCTCACTGCGAACACCCCTTCGATTGAATGTTGAAGTGCGTGTTGTATGTATGAGTGCTTCACAGCCAGAGTGGCCTGAAAGAAGCGCTTGCACACTCGTACTTGTTCATTTCTGAGGGAAAGAAAAACTTTCTGTTAACCTGACGTCTTTTCTTGACAGGTTTTCCTTGGTCGTCAAGGTAGGTGCGCGTGTTATTTTGCTGAACATGCCGGCACACAAAGTCCTTCTGCCTCTCGTAGCTGTCTAAGAGGTAGAATGTTTCAAAAATTCCACGTCTTTCCTCCTGATTAATTTTCTCTGTACATCGTAGTTTGCACTCGCTGCAATCAATATCTTCTACAGCTTTTCCAGCTATAAGTTTTCCTCTGCTGCTTTTGTATTGCTGTCCCTTGAGTTTCAGCTGCTTTCGAACATTCCTCTTCCAGGTTTCTGGGTGAGCTGTTCTTTTCCTTCCACATCTCTTCTTGGGTGGTGTGACATACACACGGGGCATAATTACTGACTTACAATCTGTGCTGTCTGTGTCACGTACATCCATGGACGCACACGGAGGAAGGGTCGATTGTGGGGTGGCCTGGTCACCTCCAGCTTCACATTCTGTAGCTGGGACAGAGAAAGGCTTCTTCTCAGGTGCCATGGCTAACGTGTCAGAATATTCAGCACCAGGAGATTCTGCAATACAGGCCTGGTCATTATGGAAATTCTGTAGGGTCGGTTCATACTTGGTAGAGACTGTATCCCCAGAGTCAATGTAGACATTGCGTTTGTTGACCAAGCAGCCATCGTAATGCTCAGGTTGACCCCTTGGTGCCAGAAACGCCAGGTAGATGGGATTGAAGACAGAGAATGTCTGCCCATGACGTAATGTAGGGGTTATGTCCCAGTATGTTGTATAAATTCTGCTACAAAATATCTTCACTCTCCTGTTGGTGTAATTAGCCAACGCTAAAGGAAGAATGTCACCAGCACTGAGATTCCAGCATCCATCTTCTCTAAGTTCTTCTACACGGACAAGAGTCTTCTGTCGTCTTTCCACATCGTCTGCTGGTCCTTGAAAAAAATGCATGTAATGATCGATGTGGTTCTCCATGTGGCAACAGAGGGCTTGTCGCAGTGACACGCAGTCATGGCCGATGACATGCAGACAGGCAGCACCAAAGAAGCAGTTGCCGTCAGCAGGTATCGGCACTCTCTTCAAGCCATTGTGAGTCAGAAGATCGTTCAACCTTTTGTTATGTAGTCTGGTAGCAATCTGACGCAAGGAATGTATCCTGTGACTTTGTGTGACTGCTGAATTCAATGGATAATCAATCTGCTCCTCTGCAACATATAAACCACATGGACATTATAGTCTGTGTAGTTATGCGGTGCATCTGTCTGTCTGTCTGTCTCTCGCATACACACACGCACACATGCACACAAACTGACACACACACACGCACACAAACACAGACACACACGCGCACATGAACACACACACACATACACACGCGCACACAATCACACACACAGACACACGCACACAAACACATACACACACGCACACATACACAACACGCAAACGCACGCACACAAACACACACACACACACACACACACACACAAACTGACACACACATAAACGCACACAGACTGACACACACACACACACACAAACCACACACACAACACACACACAAACACAACATACACACACAAACACACACACACAAACACACACACACACACACACACACACACACACACACACACACACACACACACACATACAGAACCATACATACGTGCAAGCATCTAATCAACCAGCAAGCATAAGCATACATACACACAACATAAGAGACAGAGAGACCAGCAAAAGACAAAGTGAAAAAAAGAGGCAAGTCCTAGAGATGTTTCCGCTACATGGAAATTAATCTTAAACAAAGCGATACAGAGGTATGACGTGATTAAACAAACAAACGAACAAATAAACAAACAAACAAACAACCAACAACAACAACAAAAGAACAACAACAAAAAAAGAAAAAAAGAAAAGAAAAAATGTATAGATTAAAATGTCCACTGATAAAAAAGGAGAGAAATACTTACCTGTGTCGCAAGATATGTCGATGGAAATGTCATCATCTGCATCAGACCAACAGTTCTCATCCATCATGACCGATGTCCTAAAGCAAAGCAAAGAAAAATCAGGTTGATAATTATGAGTTCAATGATGATAATGATGATGTGCATGTTATATGGCAGATCAGACACTAACTGATCATAAAAATGTTCCATTGAAAAAGTCCTTATCGTGTAAAGTCTATCAGAAAAATCCTTATCATGTAAAGTCTATCAGAAAAGTCCTTATCATGTAAAGTCTACCAGAAAAGTCCTTATCATGTAAAGTCTACCAGAAAAGTCCTATAATGTAAAGTCTATCAGAAAAGTCCTATAATGTAAAGTCTATCAGAAAAGTCCTTATCATGTAAAGTCTACCAGAAAAGTCCTTATCATGTAAAGTCTATCAGAAAAGTCCTTATCGTGTAAAGTCTATCAGAAAAGTCTTATCATGTAAAGTCTACCAGAAAAGTCTTATCATGTAAAGTCTACCAGAAAAGTCTTTATCGTGTAAAGTCTATCAGAAAAGTCTTATCATGTAAAGTCTACCAGAAAAGTCCTTATCATGTAAAGTCTACCACAAAAGTCCTTATCATGTAAAGTCTACCACAAAAGTCCTTATCATATAAAGTCTATCAGAAAAGTCTTATCATGTAAAGTCTACCAGAAAAGTCCTTATCATGTAAAGTCTATCAGAAAAGTCCTTATCGTGTAAAGTCTACCAGAAAAGTCTTATCATGTAAAGTCTACCAGAAAAGTCCTTATCGTGTAAAGTCTATCAGAAAAGTCTTATCATGTAAAGTCTATCAGAAAAGTCCTTATCATGTAAAGTCTACCAGAAACGTCCTATAATGTAAAGTCTATCAGAAAAGTCCTTATCATGTAAAGTCTACCACAAAAGTCCTTATCATGTAAAGTCTACCAGAAAAGTCCTTATCATGTAAAGTCTATCAGAAAAGTCCTATAATGTAAAGTCTATCAGAAAAGTCCTTATCATGTAAAGTCTATCAGAAAAGTCCTTATCATGTAAAGTCTATCAGAAAAGTCCTTATCATGTAAAGTCTATCAGAAAAGTCCTTATAATGTAAAGTCTATCAGACCGCATCGTTTTAGTTAAAAGCTATAAGACTGTTCTGTTCTGTTCTGTTTTGCAGAGTTTAAAGTCCTACCACTCTCAGACTATACGAGGACTAGCTATAAAAATAGCTCAAAGAAGGCTTTAAACATTTTCAGTTGCATTGTGAGATACCGATGATTTTGTCGGTTCTCTTGATACTGTTCTGTTCTGTTCTGTTAAGTTTAAAGTCCTACCACTATCAGAGTATATTATGATGACTAGCAATAAGAATGTTGCTCAAAGATGCCTTCAATTCTAGTTGCATTGTAAGATACCGATGCTTTTGTCGGTTCCTGGATGGAGGATAGGATCTCTTGGTTCTATAAGACTGTTCTAAACTTGACATTATTATTATGCAGCACTGTGTGAAGCATTTGCTGAGAAGTCTGATAATGATATTTGCAATGGAATATTGTTGTTCCTGCCCTCTAGATTAACGATAAAGAAGTGTTGTTGCAGAATATTTCTATTTCTTGTGTTGCTATCACCACATATGTGGATATGTATTGTATTTATACATTACTACTTGCAGGGTGGCTG
>JAPXFY010000016.1:81494087-81499087 GCA_030674185.1 Monoplex corrugatus
CCAGGATCAAAGATGCAGAGACAGAGACATCAGACGTGTGTCACCCTCAACTCTGTGACCTTCACCGTGACGATTGAGTGCAGTGCACTGTGCATCACGTTCATATCAGACTGTCTGTGATTTTAGACCTGACTCCTTCCCCTCTGCCTTCCCCCCTCTCCCCTCCGCCCCTCTCCCAATCTGCAACATGTCAAATTGTCTGTGACTCTATATCAGACTTTTCCCCTCTCTGGCTGTCGTCGGGGAATGTGAAGTGGGGTATCGTCAGTCTGGTTGTTAATTCTGATACTGAAAAGTGTTCCTTTTATCTTCTGCCAACTGTCTGTGTGTCTGTTTGTCTGTCTGACTGTCTCAATGTTTGTCGGTTATCTCTGATTCTGACATTATGTCTCCTGTCTGTCAGTCAGTTTCTCTTTCTTTCTTATGTGTGTGTTTTTTTTTTTTTAAAGAAAGAAAGGTTGTTTTGTATTGACGAGGTGTGTGTGTGTGTGTGTGTGTGTGTGTGTGTGTGTGTGTGTGTGTGTGTGTGTGTGTGTGTGTGTGTGTGTGTGTGTGTGTGTTTGTGTGTGTGTGTGTGTGTTTGTGTGTGTTTGTGTATGTGTGTGTGTGTTCGCGTGTGAGTGTGTGCGTGCATGGTGTGCGTGTACGTGTGTGTGTGTGTGTGTGTGTGTTCGTGTGTTTATATTTGCATGCGTGCGTATGTATATATGTATATATGTATGTATGTATGTATGTATGTATGCATGCATGCATGCATGTATGTATGTATGTATGTACGTGTGTATGTATGTATGTATGTATGTATGTTATGCATGTATGTATGTATGTATCTATGTATGTATGTATATATGTTGTATGCATGTATGTATGTATGTGTATATGTATGTATGTATGCATGCATGTATGTATGTATGTATGTATGTATATATGTTATACATGTATGTATTTATGTATGTATGTGTGGATGTACGTGTGCCCCTCTGTGCATATGTTTGTGTGCGTATGCGCACGTGTCTGCCTCTGACCAAAATATCTAAACACGATTTCCTCAGCTCTTCATTGGTGGCTGTTTTACCACACCTTGGGTCATAGTTGTGACCCGGTAAGAAGTTGCCAATGCATACGTTTGGAAGGTAAAGCTTCAAGATCAAAGTGAGACAGATTTAAAAACAGAAGTGTCTAAAATCAGCAGTTTTAGAGGATGGTGCCAGTAACACTTTCTCAGAAATTTGTCATGAATGAAAATGTGTGGGTTTTTTTTTTTGATCCTCTCACAATCTGCCATATATATGTCAACTGAAGCTTATTCTAGGTCACAGTAACCATGAGAAGTACAAAATCTGGATTTTCTGTAATAACATATTTGTTAAAAAAGGAGATTGTTAGAATGGCTTGATTGCATTATTTTTTCTCTCTATCTTTTCTTGTGCTCATGTTCCATTCTCTTTTTTCCTTCAACAGCTTTTCAAAACAAAAAAACAAAAAACAAAACAAAACAAAACAAAAAAAACCCAAAACAAACAAACAAACAACAAACAAACAAACAAACAATTAAACAAACAAACAAACAAACAAACAAACAAACAAACAAACAAAAAACAAACACAAACCAGAAGAACAAGAAAACCAATGTAAGCGCGTCTCCAACAAGACAAAACAAAACAAGCGCAAATTTTCGGCCAACTAGCCTTTGTCAAGCGCGAACGCACGGTCACAGACAAATCACAGACACCAAACAATGGATAATAAAAACGGGACTAAAAACTTCCCTGCCGCCTCGTCCAGTGGGTAAGAGATGGAATGGGGGTCACTAGAATGTTGACACAAAATATCTGGTGTAAACTCATTGTCTTAGCGCAGATGTTGGGTTTGTAGTTTTGTAAATATGTATTTGATTTCGAGGAAATAAAACATTCGAAGCAAAGCGGGAAGAACAAAGAAGAATTGGGCCAAATAAAGTGAATAAACTCATTTCAGCGATAAACCAGTTTTCTCCTTGACCGATTTTGACTTGGGAGTACTGTAAGGTCATACACAGAACTGATAAACACACACACACACACACACCACACACACACACACACACACACACACACACACACACACACACACACACACACACACACACACACGATAAACCAGTGTGTGTGTGTGTGTGTGTGTGTGTGTGTGTGTGTGTGTGTGTGTGTGTGTGTGTGTGTGTGTGTGTGTGTGTGTGTGTGTGTGTGTTTACACCTCTATTTAAAAACAAACAAACAAAAAATGTTCGTGTTTTGTTTTTCTTCGTTCCCTCTTGCACTATCGTCAACTCAAAATTATGATGACAACGCGGATTCTTATTCGTAAGTGTGTGTGTGTGTGTGTGTGTGTGTGTGTGTGTGTGTGTGTGTGTGTGTGTGTGTGTGTGTGTGTGTGTGTGTGGTGTGTGTGTGTGTGTGTGTGTGTGTGTGAGTGTGTGTGTGTGTGTGTGTGTGTGTGTGTGTGTGTGTGTGTGTGTGTGTGTGTGTGTGTGTGTGTTTACACCTCTATTTCTGTCTGTTAAGTGAGGAACAGAAATACAGTGCCAGACACACGAAGAGATAAAATGGATCCCTGGTCGTATCAGTTCTGTGTATGACCTTACAGTACTCCCAAGTCAAAATCGGTCAAGGAGAAAACTGGTTTATCGCTGAAATGAGTTCATTCACTTTATTTGGCCCAATTCTTCTTTGTTCTTCCCGCTTTGCTTCGAATGTTTTTTTCCTCGAAATCAAATACATATTTACAAAACTACAAACCCAACATCTGCGCTAAGACAATGAGTTTACACCAGACATATTGTGTCAACATTCTTGTGACCCCCATTCTCATTTTAATGGCACCAAAACCTATCAGCGTCTGATTTGAAGGATCTATATTACTAACAATGTGCCATGATATATCAAAGTTTTTGACAATACATAAAAATGTGTTGATGTTTAAATATCATCATCATCATCAGGTGCCTTGCCGCATGGCGTTGGCAATCACGGACTTCCATCTGTCTCTATCTCTTGTTGCCTCAAGCATCTCTTCCACCCTCCTTGTCCCCAGCCACTCTGCAAGTCCGTCCAGCATCTTCTCCCTGGGTCTACCCGGTGCTCTCCTTCCCTCCAGCTTTCCGTTGTGACCAGGTGTTCTAATTCCCCTTTCCTCATAAAATGGCCTATAGATGTTGCCTGTCTTTTCCTAATCTTCCTTATGAATGATCTTCTTGTGTCTGCCTCCATCAAGACTGTCTCGTTTGTTTTCTTTGCTGTCCATGGAACTCCCTACATTCTTCTTAGAAACCACATCTCGGCTACCTCAATCTTGTTCTGTCTTTGCTTGTTGAAATGTAGGGTGCATTCATATGTGAATAAATATATATCAAACAAACCGCACGGGTACAGAACTATACAAATATTTGCATGTGAGCAGTTGATTACCTCGCATTCAGAAACAATTTCAGATTTGAGAAATCACTGAGCTCTGTCTCTGTCTCTCTGTGTCTCTGTCTCTGTCCTTTCCTTTCGTTCTTTTCTTTTTTTTCTCATTCAAGTCAGGCAAATGCAGACAGATTATCACAGCCCATAACTGAAAAAAATTTATACAAAGTAAATACGTTCCGCTACAAGTGTATTAACAATCTTGCATCTATTTATCTCTGACACCACCTCCAGATTTACGCCCCTGCCCGACCTCTCCATTCCGCTTCTGAAGCTATTCGAGTACAGATTCCTAGATACACATACAGTGGTGCCCCCCAAGTCGAATCTAATTGGTTCCTTGGGCCATTCGACTTGAGAATATTCTAGTTGGGAGGCAATTTTTCCCATTAGAATTAAAGTAAAAAGCATTAATTCGTTCCAGGTCCCCAAATCCCCATATCTATTTTACATTTTTATGGGTTTCTGTTGTGCCCTGTGGCCAGATAACTGCAATATAAGTACAATGGCAAGCAGAAATAGACTTAAATAGACTTAAGTAAAGCAGAAATAGACTCAAATACTGATACTTTGCACTTTCTTGGGAGCCATAATGAGGGCTAATTTGAAGAAGAAATGCAAAAAAAATGCCAGCAACAACAGAGGATGATGTGCACGGCACGGGGGAGTGAGCGGGACTGGGTGGGCAGCGCGCGCCTCAGGTCTTGGCTTTGTTGCCAGACGTTCGAGATGGGAGTGAGATTCGACATGGGAGGCGAAATTTTGCCGAAATTTTCGTTCGACATGGGAAAATTCGATTTGGAATGCATTCGACTTGGGTGGGGGTACCACTGTATACCATAGTTGGTCGTCGTTCATTTTCTGACTGTGGTCCATACAACTGGCACGAGGTTCCCCTGTCTCTTCAACAAGTACTAACTCTCTTTCTTCCTACGAGTTCACCGACATAAGAGATCCAAAACAAGTGCGACTGCCCGCGCCCAAGCAAACAGGCACCAGAAGAACAAGTAAACCAAAGTGAACGCGTATTCAATACAACAAGACAAGACAAGCGCGAATGCACGGTCACAAACAGACCACAAACAACACCAAACAACGGATAATAAGAAGAGGACTAAAAACTTCCCTGCCGGCTCGTCCAGTGGATAAAAAGGGGACCAAACATATTATCCGTTGTTTGGTGTTGTTTGTGGTCTGTTTGTGACCGTGCATTCGCGCTTGACAAAGGCCGGTTGGCCGAAAATTTGCGCGTGTCTTGTCTTGTTGCTTTGAAGACATAGTTTTTGTCCAGCAGTTACCTACCCCTTCACCACCCCTCCTCATCCCAGCCCCCCCCCCTTCACCCCTGTCCTCACCCTCCCAAAATACACGCGCCTTCAAGCTGTTTTCGTCACTGTGAGTAAATGTTCGAGTTAACGACGAGACTGTGCGCTTTCATTTGATTTATACATGAGCATTTAGCACCTGATAAATATCATCATCGTTATCATTATTGACTAAAAGCTGGCCCTGAGTTACAAATCTGAAAGACATTCGTTCTGGGTCTTTTTTTTT
>JAPXFY010000016.1:81504087-81506587 GCA_030674185.1 Monoplex corrugatus
TTTCTGTTGTTGTTGTTTTGATGATGATGTTGATTTTAGTTGTAAATATGGTTGATTCTGTTTCTTTGTTGTCTTTTTGTGTTCTAAATGACAAGGTCAGTAGATGTACTTAATTAAGCATTGTTGCTGGTATTCTTTGTTTGATGGAGTCTCTGTCTGTCTGTCTGTCTCCCTGCTGTCTGTCCTGTCTCTGTCTCTCTCTCTACCCACACAAACACACGTGCACACACACACGCACACACACAGAGGCGCGCTCTCTCTCTCTCTCTCTCTCTCACACAAACCACACACAACACACACACACACCACACACACACACATACAGGCACGCGCCTCACCACACACCACACACACACACCACACACACACACAACACACACGCACACACACACACACTAACACAAAGCCATACACAGAGGCAGACACACACACCAACACACACACACACACACCCACACACACACAACACACACACACACACGAAACCAAACAATTTAACAACCATTTATTGTCAGATTATCTAATGTTATACTAATGACACACGCTGCACACATGACCAAGCACACACACACACACAAAACACACACAAGCACGCACACACACGCGCACAAACACACGCGGCACACACACGCACACAAACACACACACATACACACAAACACACACACACACACACACACACAACACACAACACACCACCACACACACAACACACTCGCTAACACAACACGTAAACTTTATCTCACTTTCTAAACTTCAGCCTAAATTTCTCTCTTTCTCTGTGTCTGTCTGTCTGTCTGTCTGTCTGTTTGTCTGTCTATCTGACAGACAACTAATTACTGTCATTTGACCACATCAGAAAGATATTTAGGAAATGAGAAACTATCCTTCTGTCGAAAACTCAACCTTGTTCGCGCATCGCCTATGATGAAAATTCCTCTAGTTCTTTGGACCCTTTGTTTATTTCTAAAAGAAACCTCCTATTCTAGACGCATCCTCACTTCTATTTTTGGATCCTTTTCTCTTGAGATAACCTTAGAGGTACCGCCACTGGTTGTAATCTCGTGTCTCTTTATTCCTTAGAAGCATCTGCCTTGATCCTTAAGAAATCTGCCTTGATTCCTTAAATACTGTTGTTCCTTGAATCTGCTTTCCTTATTCCAGATTTCCTTTTTTTACTGTCATGCGTCTGTTTGATTCTAAAGAATACTTACTTTTGCCTTGTTTCAATAGAGTATTTGCCGTGATTGTCAGTTTTACCTGATTGTATCAAAGAATATGCTGTGATTCTAGACGGCATCTGCCTGTATTCTATAGAATACCACCCTTAGTTCCTAACACAGACATCTGCCTTTATTTCTATAAACAGACAAAAAATTAAGAATACATCTTAATTCCTACAAGACATCTGCCTATGTGAATTCCTTATTAAGAATACCTGCCTTAATTCAATCCATATTTCAGACGATCTGCCTATATTTCTATAGAATACCTGCCTTAGTTCCTAGACGGCATCTGCCTTTATTTCTATAGAATACCTGCTTAGTTCCTACAAGACATCTGCCTTTATTTCTATAGAATACCTGCCTTAGTTCCTACAAGACATCTGCCTTATTTCTATACAATACCTGCCTTAGTTCCTACAAGACATCTGCCTTTATTTCTATAGAATACCTGCCTTAGTTCCTACAAGACATCTGCCTTTATTTCTATAGAATACCTGCCTTAGTTCCTAGACAGCATCTGCCTTTATTTCTATAGAATACCTGCCTTAGTTCCTACAAGACATCTGCCTTTATTTCTATAGAATACCTGCCTTAGTTCCTAGAGAGCATCTGCCTTTATTCTATAGAATATCTGCCTTAGTTCCTAGACGGCATCTGCTGTATTCCTATAGAATATCTGCCTTAATTCCTGGACAGCATCTGCCTATTTCCCATGAAATATCTGCTTCAATTCCTAGATGGTATCTGTCTTTATTCTATAGAATATCTGCCTTGATTCCTATACGACATCTGCCTTGATTCCCATTGAATTATCTATCTTGATACTTTCAGTGTATATGCCTCCTTTATGGATCATTACCAATTTTTGGTCAAACGTGGGATCCGTTCAGGAGTCGATAATGCGTAAAGTTTTGAGGACAAAGCTTCGGGTCAAGGTCACGCAGAACAAAAAACAAACAAAACAAAAAACACACCAAAAACCAAAAACCCAAAAACAAACAAACAAACAAACAAAAAAAAAAAACAAACAAACAAACAAAAAGCCTAACATCGGAACTTTGTGAAGAAGGTGTGGGAAAAGAATTTTTTTTTCAAGAGCTTCCAAAAATATCTAAAATCTGCTGTCACCGTCCTCGACCGACAGTTACTCACCGATTTTTTTTTTTTAAGGTCAAAGTGGCCTCGAGAAGTAGAACTACTGGGTTATTATTTTTTTTATAGATTTTTTTTCGTACAAAGAGGGAGACTGTCAGAGTGGCTTCTTCTTTCCTTTC
>JAPXFY010000016.1:81521587-81539087 GCA_030674185.1 Monoplex corrugatus
TATTGTGACCAGGTGCTCTAATTTCTCTTGCCTCATAAAATGTCCTATAAATGTTGCTTGTCTTTCATGAACAAACAAGCAACACCTCCCCCCAAAAAAACAACAACAACAAAACAAACAACAACAACAAACAACAACAACAAACAACAATAACAACAATAACAACAACCTCCTAAAAAAGCAACCAACCAAACAAACCAAAAACCAAAGCAAAACACCCCCCAAAAAACAAAGAAAGAAAGAAACAAAAAACCCCATCAACTTCCAACACGAGGAAGGATCGAACCCAAACCCTCCACTTGGAAGTCTCACGTCTTACCCACGTGTCTACTACACCTGACGTCACTGCTAGGTCTGTACCGTCTCATCTGTTTACCAGCCCCCCCCTTCCCCCTGCTCCCTCCACTTCTCCTTCATGTGGTGATCTAACAATTGTGACCCGCTCTGACAAAAGGTACAATAAGTCGGGCGATGCCTTCTGCTGCTGTGGGCTGAAAACTCTGAACAGGGACAATAAGTCGATTTTGAGTTTTCTGCATTTTCATACTCTATAACCACTTTTACACCATGTCCTAACACAATAAAGACAAATTCAATCGATAAGTATCATTCTTTTGTGTTTTAATGTGTGGTAAGTGCTACTATCTGGCCACTGAAATAGTCACAAGTTCCGTAACATTTTGGTGATTAAAGTACGCTTTTCTTAAATTAATGTTTCTTTTTGTTGTTTTGGATGGATGGACAATTAAGTTAACAAGGAAAGTATGGAATTTCAGCTGATTTGGTTGATATTTAATGCTTGTTGCTAAGGAGTTTCTGACCATACTATTTCAATTTAGGCCTATTCTCTTCAACACAATTTTTCTCAAAAGGGCTGACTTGACCCCTCTCATCTTTGAAAGCCCATAACTTTTTTGTTTTTGTGGCCTGAAACTCAACTTAAGTACCATTTGAAAGCTGAGATTCTAAACTTTATAGTGATACCAAAACCTAAAAATGCCTAAACTGAGGCTTATTGTACCTTTTGTCAGAGCGGGTCACAATATGCTTCTGTATCTGACACTCTCTGCGTTACTTCACCTACTTTAACTATTTCTGATCTAATGTTTGTCTGCTACTGCTAGTGACCCATATTTTGGGTGTCTGTGTCACGAGTTATTACCTTAAGATATGGGTGATGCTTCTTTTTCTGGGGCATGGCTATATACTGTTGCCTTTGATCTACTTTTGGAAGTTTACGTTCAGATGCCATCGTTTTACCATTCGCCGTGGTGTAGTGGTTTTGGCCACAGACTACCGACTGAAAAGTTGTAGGTTCGAATCCCCACCAGTCTTTTCAAAATGGGATTTTCTGGCTCCAACCGGCTCCTACCCAGAGTTGAACGGGCTATGGGCTTACTGGGAAGACTGGGACCACACAGTCGAGCCTCATCTACTTTACGGATGCGTCATTGAGGGTGCTCAAATCTTCTGACAAACTCCGCAGGTGTCTGTATCTCTCAGGCCTGGTTGATGACAGGATATATTACGATAGTAAGCGTACAGTACGGCCCTGTCACGCAGTCTCAATCCTAGATAGACCTCCGCAACATCATAGTTATCATCCTCATCGTCATCATCATCATCATCGTATTGCATAAACTTTATCAACTTTTGTGGCCATTAAGGTGGCGTAGAAAATGGGAGGTGGGGGAGCAAGTGAAAAGGAAATCTCCCTAAAGGTGGTGATCATTAAAAAAAAAAAAAAAAAGGGGGGGGAGGGGAGAGGGGGAGAGGAAGCTATCATTCTGGTATCTATATTACAACTTATCACATAATGATATAGGCTGCAGGTGCTTATTCTAGGACCTGGCATAAAGCTTGCTTTGAACAACTTGGGGGTACCTATATTAAGATGTTGTTACGTGAGAGGAGAAGCAGATTCCCCTCCCCCCTAATTTTCACAACTTTTTTCTTTGGGGTGGGGGTGGGGGGTGGGGGTGGGGGTGAGATCATCTATTTTCCACTGTGATCTACAATGCAGGGCAGATGTGAAAAACAGTTTTTATCTGCTCCTGCAAAATGGAGGGGAATCTTTGTTCGTATTTCACTTGTAGTCTTAAAGCATATGGATGAAGATGTTGCATACATTTTTCTCTCTGTCTCTGTCTGTCTGTCTGTCTGTCTCTTTCTCTCTGTCTGTCTGTCGTTTTCTCTCTGTCTGTCTCTGTGTGTGACTAGCTGTAAGATAGGTCCTATGGGACTCGATGCTGCTATCCTTGAGTAACAAATCTGAACTTTGTTTTCTCTTTCTCTGTGTCTCTCTTTCTTTCTCTCTCTCTCTGTCTCTTTCTTTCTCTCTCTCTGTGTCTCTCTTTCTTTCTCTCTCTCTCTGTGTCTCTCTTTCTTTCTCTCTCTCTCTGTCTCTTTCTTTCTCTCTCTCTGTGTCTCTCTTTCTTTCTCTCTCTCTGTGTCTCTCTTTCTTTCTCTCTCTCTGTGTCTCTCTTTCTTTCTCTCTCTCTCTGTCTCTCTTTCTCTGTGTCTCTCTTCTCTTCTTCTCTCTCTCTGTGTCTCTCTTTCTTTCTCTCTCTCTGTGTCTCTCTTTCTTTCTCTCTCTCTGTGTCTCTCTTTCTTTCTCTCTCTCTGTGTGTCTCTCTTTCTTTCTCTCTCTCTCTCTCTTGTCTCTCTTTCTTTCTCTCTCTCTGTGTCTCTCTTTCTTTCTCTCTCTCTGTGTCTCTCTTTCTTTCTCTCTCTCTGTGTCTCTCTTTCTTTCTCTTCTCTGTGTCTCTTCTCTTTCTCTCTCTCTCTCTGTGTCTCTCTTTCTTTCTCTTCTCTCTGTGTCTCTCTTTCTTCTCTCTCTCTCTGTGTCTCTCTTTCTTTCTCTCTCTCTGTGTCTCTCTTTTCTTCTCTCTCTCTCTCTGTGTCTCTCTTCTTTCTTCTCTCTCTCTCTCTGTGTCTCTCTTTCTTTCTCTCTCTCTCTCTGTCTTCTCTCTTTCTTTCTCTCTCTCTCTCTCTCTGCTTCTTCTCTCTTCTTTCTTCTCTCTCTTCTCTCTTTCTCTTTCTTCTCTGTGTCCTCTTCTTCTTCTCTTCTCTCTCTGTCTCTCTTTCTTTCTCTCCTCTCTCTCTGTTCTCTCTTTCTTTCTCTTCTCTCTCTTCTCTCTCTTCCTTCTCTCTCTTGTCCTCTTCTCTCTCTCTGTGTCTCTCTTTCTTTCTCTCTCTCTTGTCTCTCTTTCTTTCTCTCTCTGTGTCTCTCTTTCTTTCTCTCTCTCTTTCTCTTCTCTTTCTCTCTCTCTGTGTCTCTCTTTCTTTCTCTCTCTCTGGTCTCTCTTTCTTTCTCTCTCTGTGTCTCTCTTTCTTTCTCTCTCTCTGTGTCTCTCTTTCTTTCTCTCTCCTGTGTCCTCTTTCTTTCTCTCTCTCTGTTCTCTTTCTTTCTCCTCTCTGTGTCTCTCTTTCTTTCTCTCTCTCTGTGTCTCTCTTTCTTTCTCTCTCCTGTGTCTCTCTTTCTTTCTCTCTCTCTGTGTCTCTCTTTCTTTCTCTCTCTCTGTGTCTCTCTTTCTTTCTTCTCTCTCTCTGTGTCTCTCTTTCTTTCTCTCTCTCTCTGTGTCTCTCTTTCTTTCTCTCTCTCTGTGTCTTCCTTTCTTTCTCTCTCTGTTTCTCTTCTTCTCTCTGTGTCTCTTCTTTCTCTCTCTCTGTCTCTCTTTCTTCTCTCTCTCTGTGTCTCTCTTTCTTTCTCTCTCTCTGTGTCTCTCTTTCTTTCTCTCTCTCTGTGTCTCTTTCTTTCTTTTCTCTTCTCTCTCTGTGTCTCCCTCTTCTCCTTTCTCTCTTCTCTCTCTCTGTGTCTCTCTTTCTTTCTCTCTCTCTGTGTCTCTCTTTCTTTCTCTCTCTCTCTGTGTCTCTTTCTTTCTCTCTCTCTGTGTCTCTCTTTCTCTCTCTCTCGTGTCTCTCTTCTTTCTCTCTCTTGTCTTCTTTCTTTCTCTCTCTCGTGTCTCTCTTCTCTTCTCTCTCTCTGTGTCTCTCTTTCTTTCTCTCTCTCTCTGTTCTCTTTCTTTCTCTCTCTCTGTGTCTTCTTTCTTGTCTCTCTCTTTCTATCTGTTTCTTTCTTTCTTCTCTGTCTGTCTCTTTCTGTTCCTCTCTCTCTGTTCTCTTTCTCTCTCTCTCTGCTCTTCTATTCATTCGCATCTAACTCTATTCTCGATCCTCGTGCTCTCTGTTGTCTCTCTGCTCTTATCTCTCTCTGCTCTCTTATCTTTCTTTTTCTGACATAGATTCATTACGATCAGGGACCTACTAATACTAGTACTAGTGCTCTAAAGTCATTTCGTCAGAAGTAGTCCTCTGGTTGTCTGTTTTAAACTCTTTTTTTTTTTTTATCAGATATGCATTACAGATCCTACATTACAGGTGCTGTTTAAGAAGTCATCTTTAAATATAGTACACTTTGTTTGTGTTTAACACAAGGCTTAACTAAACTCTTTTGGCTTGATATACAGTTGCAGATCTCCTGTTACTATGTTACAGGAAAGCCGGAGGAAAAGACAGCACCAGGTAGACCCAGGGAGAAAATACTGAACAGACTTGCAGAGTGGCTGAAGACAAAGAGGGTGGGAGATGCACTTTTGCAGCGACAAAGGAGAGATTCTGTGAAGAACCATGATCGCCAACGTCACGCGGCAGGGCACATCATGATGATGATGACGATGATGATGATGACGTTACTAGGTTTGTGCAATACACGTTAAAGGGTAGAATCTGACTGTTACGTAAAGCAGTAGATTAAAACAATGTTCAGTTTGATACATTATATGGGAATCTTTCGGCCAGCTGGGTGTGTGTTGATAGAGTCGTGGATTCAACAAGTGATGTCTCGAGTTCAATTCCAGCCCATAGCATAAAAACTGTCCTGTTCGCTGCCCATTTGTGACCCACTCTGACAAAAGGTACAATAAGTCAAGCGAGGTCTTCTGCTGCTGTGGGCTGAAAACTCTGAACAGGGACAATAAGTCGATTTTACGTTTTCCGCATTTGTATGCTCTTTAACCACTTTTACACCATGTCCAAACACAATAAAGTCAAATTCAATCGATAAGTATCATTTTTTTGAGTGTTTTAGTGTGTGGTAAGTGCTACTATCTGGCCGCTGAAATATTCACAAGTTCCGTAACATTTTGGTGATTAAAGTACGCTTTTTTTAAAATAGTTTTCTTTTTGTTGTTTTGGATGGATGGACAATTAAGTAAACAAGGGAAGTATGGAATTTCAGCTGATTTGGTTGAAATTTAATGCTTGTTGCTTAGGAGTTTCTGACCATACCCTTTCAATTCAGGCCTATTCTCTTCATCACTGTTTCTCTCAAAATGGCTGACTTGACCCCTCTCATCTTTGAAAGGCCATAATTTTTGTTGTTTTTGTAGCCCGGGACTCAAATTTAGTACCATTTGAAAGCTGAGATTCTAAACTTTATAGTGATACCAAAACCTAAAAATGCCTAAACTGAGACTTATTGTACCTTTTGTCAGAGCGGGTCACATTTTAATGCTCCAGTCATTCTGGTGGTGCCAGCTCAGTGTTTCATAGGTCCCTTGCCCGTCCCCTCTTCCCATTTCAAGACCTTACAAACCTATAGAGTTTTGTGCCACTTCAAGAGGTCTGCCAGATAATTACTAGCAGATTGAGGAGGAGCGCATATGGAATTGTCCATGTTCGGTGAACAAATTTCTTCTGGTAACAGCCTCAAATATCAGTCGACAGCTTATGTGCCGACGCCATCTCAGTAACATTTACCGAAAAGTTATAGTTTTGGAAATCAGAAAGTTTAAGTCAGACAATGTATATTACAGCTGATCGCATTACACCCAAATATCAACATTTAAAAACAAATACATAGACGTTATCCCACACATTTATTTGCAAAAACAAACAAACGAGCAAACAAACAAACAAAAATTTATTTGAAAGGAAGAAAGGAAGAAAGAAAGAACCCTGAAGACTCTGTATGAAACAGAACAATATGTAGAAATAACGAACATATCTTAGTAAACAGATAAAAGTGTACCACTGACGAAAACGTCCCATATTTCATTTGGTGCTGAACGGTTTTTATACGAAGCTATAGCTGACACAACATACTTGTTAAAAATAGTCATGGAATAGGAAGAATACATTTTGACTTTTTGCCTCTTTATTTTATGTTTTCCTGCTCTAAAATACCCTATGTACACATAACTATCCAACTGCACGATCAATTTGATTATGTTGATGTGCATATGTATGAATGTATGATTATATTGATGGATATGTATGAATGTATGATTAAATTGATGTACATGTATAAATGTATGATAATGTTGATGTATATGTATTAATGCATGATTGTTTTAATGTATATGTGTGAATGTAATGTTTTATTTTGATGTACACATGTATATGTATGAACGTATGATTATGCTAATGTATATGTATGAATGTATAATAATGTTGATATCTATATTAATGTTCATGTATGAATGTATGATTATGCTAATGTTTATGTATGGATGTGTGATTATCTTGATATGTATGTCTGAATGTATGATGATATTGATGTGTATGTATAACTGCATGATAATGTTAATGTATATGTATGAATGCATGATTATGTCAACGTATATCTATGAATATACATGTATAATTACATTGATGTATATCTATGAATGTATGATCATGTTGATTTACATCTATGAATGTGTGATTATGCTGACGTATATGTATGAATGTATGATTATACTGATGTATATGTATGAATACATGATTATGCTGATGTATATCTATAAACGCTTGATTATGTTAATGTTTATAAATGAATGTATGTATGATTATGTTGATGTACACGTATGAATGTATCCGTGTCCTGTTATATTAAAAAAATACAAAAAGATCAATTTTAGAACAAAAGAAAACAAAACAAACAAACTCCTTTTGAATTGGGAATCTGTATAATGAGCTTAAAAAAAAAAGACGTTTTTCTGTTCTCCAGGTCACGGCATTACATATTTTGATTTTCTCCCACTATGTGGATGTCTATGTGGAGAAAAGTGATTTTTGTTTTTCTGTAAGACACTGCATTAAAAGTGCTTATTTTTGTCTCACAGTTCAGGTGCCTGTATTAGGATCATGGTCCGTGAATCAGGTGATACATGTCGTTAAGATCTTATGTCACGAATCACGTACTGTTATTATCATTACGACAAATGATGAAAACGACAATGATGACAACAAGAACGACACCGACAACAGAAACAATAGATAGACTATGCACACATGTATGTTATTGGCTCACAAACTGGCCCATTTGCTGCCCATCTTAACGTTTCCATCGTTCTGCTGGTGCCAGCTTAGTCTTTCAAAAGTTCTCCACCCTCCAAGTCCATCTTTCTGCTCTTCAATTCAAGGCCTTCCCAGCGCTAAAGGATTTTTGCGCAGGCTCGTGGAGTCTGCCAGATAATTGTTGGCAGATTTGGGTGGGGCGCTTATGGAATTGTTCGAGTGCCATGAATCCCCCTTGAACAAACCCTAAACTCGATGAACATCAGTAACAGAGTTCTTCAGTGTTATATAGAACAATACTGCTGTGCGGATGTGAAGCGTGGACAATCAACAAGCAAAGTTAAAACAAAATTGAAGCAGCTTAAGTGCTGTTTCTAAGAACAATGTAAGAGTTCCATGGACAACAAAGAAAACAAAGGAGACAGTCTTGAAAGAAGGAAACACAAAACTTGCTCACAACAGGAAAGACAGGGGATAACAGAGCAGCAGCTAGATCAATGCGTTAGACCATGGCGCACTCTGGGAATGTATTAAGAGGTTGATTTACAAACTATTTAACATCGAGACTGTTCTGTGAGATACAAAATTTAAACAACGAAGTTTACTTTAGGCCACGTTTTAGACGTCTGTGTTTAGGTGTTGCGCGAGGAATGTAGCACCTGGATCCTCTCTGTGTCATGCAGTTTAGACAAAACTGTTTATTTTAATCCGCTTTAAGGCGTCTGCGCTTACAGAGTTTACGCACATTAACCCTTTGATTCCCGCACTCTATCTACCAACTGCAAAAACTTAACCTTTTGACTCACTCACCCCACCCACCAGCTTCCTTCAGAAATCGCTTCAGGGAGTCAAAGGGTTAAGTTTGTACTTTGTTGGCATGGTTGGTAATACAGAATGCTGGTGAACAAGGGTGAGGGAATCAAAGGGTTAAGTTTTTGCTTTGCTGGCATGGCTGGCAATACAGAATACTGGTGAACAGGGTGCGGGAGTCAAAGGGTTAAAGGAACCCAGGTCCCTTTCTAACAGACGGCATTACGAAATAAGGAATGACCTTATAAAATATTCATTTTGACCCCCTGTGTGGAGGGTCGTGTTTAGAGATTGTTCTGTAAAGTTAAAAGTATCTGTTTTTTGTTGTCTTCTAAGATACGAGATCTAAAAGAAATACTTTTTTTTCATGAATTATTTTTTCAGCACAATTGTAGATTAAGGGCAAGGTTTGCGTTGTAGTAGTACAAATTATTTTGACAATAGTTTGATATTATCATCATCAATCGTCAAACATAACATCATCATCATCATCATCATCATCATCATCATCATCATCATCATCATCATCATCATCATCATCATCATCATCATCATCATCATCAAAATAATTACAATATTGATATAGCGCAAAATCTTGATAAAATCAAATCTAAGCGCTGAAACAGACACACACACACACGCACACACGCACACACACGCACGCACGCACACACACACACACACACACACACACACACACACACACACACACGCGCGCGCGCACACACACACACACGCACACGCACACGGCTATAAATCATCAATAGTATTACCATTATTATTATCATTATCGTTACTGTTATTATCATTACGACAATAATGAAAACGACAATGATGATAACAAGAACGACAATAATGAAAACGACAATGATGATAACAAGAACGACAATAATGAAAACGACAATGATGATAACAAGAACGACAATAATGAAAACGACAATGATGATAACAAGAACGACAATAATGAAAACGACAATGATGATAACAAGAACGACAATAATGAAAACGACAATGATGATAACAAGAACGACAATAATGAAAACGACAATGATGATAACAAGAACGACAATAATGAAAACGACAATGATGATAACAAGAACGACAATAATGAAAACGACAATGATGATAACAAGAACGACAATAATGAAAACGACAATGATGATAACAAGAACGACAATAATGAAAACGACAATGATGATAACAAGAACGACAATAATGAAAACGACAATGATGATAACAAGAACGACAATAATGAAAACGACAATGATGATAACAAGAACGACAATAATGAAAACGACAATGATGATAACAAGAACGACAATAATGAAAACGACAATGATGATAACAAGAACGACAATAATGAAAACGACAATGATGATAACAAGAACGACAATAATGAAAACGACAATGATGATAACAAGAACGACACCGACAACAGAAACAATAGATAAACTATGCATGCATATCAATGGCTTACAAACTGGCCCATTTGCTGCCATCTTAATGTTTCCATCGTTCTGCTGGTGCCAACTTAGTCTGGGACCATAGTCTTTCAAAAGTTCTCCCCTTCCAAGTCCCTCTTTCTGCTCTTCAGTTCAAGGCCTTCCCAGCACTAAAGGATTTTTGCGCAGGCTCGTGGAATCTGTCAGATAATTGTTGGCAGATTTGGGTGGAGCGCATATGGAATTGTCCGAGTGCAATGAAGCCCTCTTGAATAAACTCTAAAACTCCACAGCTCTTCTGTTTTAGTGCTTTTGTAGTGAAGACATAAAGTCTCTAGATTCTGATGCTAGCATATGTCAAACGCCTCTTTGAAGTCTACGTGGTAAACACCCTCTTGATGCCGTTTTTATTTTTCCTCGATGCCGTTTTTATTTCTCACACAGGACTCATAATCTGAAAATGTGTTATTCTGTGTTTCAGCCAACCCATAAAACTCACCTCCTTCCTTGGACACACACCAAGCAAAACAATTCTCAATGATTCAGACTTGTAGTGTTGACATGTTTATGTCATGTGGGTAATTCTATCCTGTTTATTTTATTATTTGTATTTTAACATTCCGGTTTTTGTCTGATGCGTATATGTACATTGTTTTGCACACTGTGTAGGGGGCCTGTTGCTGCACAGTCTGCATACTCCGTCTTCGGTGTGCGTGTATGCTGGGTGTGTTCTTGTTTCCATAAGCCGCTATAAACTGACATGATTTACAGAATCTTTAACCATTTGACTCCCGCACCCCATCCGCCAACTGCAAAACCTTAACCCTTTGACTCCCTCATCCTGTCCACCAGCTTCCTGCAGAAGACGGTGGATAGGGTGAAGGAGTCAAAAGTTAAGTTTTGTTTTGCTAACGAGGTTGACAATGCATGATGCTGGTGGACAGGGTGCGGGAGTCAACGGGTTAACATGCATGTTTGATGGTCTCAGTGCGTGCACTGAGTGCCAGCAGAATCGGCCAAACCAAAAACAGCATTCAAGAAGATGGAAAGCATTCTTACCAACAAATGCCTATCAATTAACATCAGGAAGAGAGTTCTTGAATGTCATATAGAACCAATAATGTTGTACAGTTGTGAGGCGTGGACAGGCAACACGCAAAGCCAGAACAAGATTGAGGCAGTTGAAATGTGGTTTTTAAGAAGAATGTTGAGAGTTCCATGGACAGCAAAGAAAACAAACGAGACAGTCTTGATGGAGGCAGACACAAAAAAGATCATTGATGAAGAAGGTTAGGAAAAGACAGGCAACATTTATATGCAATTTTATGAGGAAAGGGGAATTAGAACACCTGGTCACAACAGGAAAGCTTAAGGGAAAGAGAACACAAGGTAGACCCAGGAGAAAATATTGTACGGATTTGCAGGGTCACTGAGGACAGAGAGGGTGGAACATGTACTTGCAGCGACAAGGGATAGATTCATATGGAGAGCCACGATCGCCAGCGTCATGCGCCAGGCCACATGATGATGATGATGAGTTCGTGCACACTGGTCACAACGGAAAAGCTGGAGGGAAGGAGAGCACCGGGTAGACCCAGAGAGAAGATACTAGACGGACTTGCAGAGTGGCTGAAGACAAGGAGGGTGGAAGAGATGCTTGAGGCAACAAGAGATAGAGACAGATGGGAGTCCATAATCGCCAACGCCATGCGGCAAGGCACATGATGATGATGATGTGTGCATACATGACCTAAGAGGTCGGAGAAGTCTTCACTGCTTACCCACACCACACGGGGGGTAGCTAAACAGAATCGAACCCACAGCATCCAACTGGAGGTTGATTTAATTGATTTGGTATAGTTTTCATGTCAGCAGCTGACCCACCTTAGGTGATATGGCCGGCGGGAATAACCATCCCAGGGAAGTGGGGGAAGACGGACTTATCTAATCCTGTACCGACACCACCAGGACAATAGTTATGTTAAGATCATCATCATCATCATCATCATCATCATCATCATCATCATCATCATCATCATCATCATCATCATCATCACATCATCATCATCATCATCAGGTGCCTTGCCGCATGGCGTTGGCGATTATGGACTTCCATCTGTCTCTATCTCTTCTTGCCTCAAGCATCTCTTCCACCCTCCTCGTCCCAAGCCACTCTGCAAGTCCGTCTAGTATCTTCTCCCTGGGTCTACTCGGTGCTCTCTTTTCCCCCAGCTTTCTCGTTGTGACCAGGTGCTCATATTCCCCTTTCCTCATGAAATGGCCTATAAATGTCTTTTCTTAATCTTCCTTATGTTAAGATGGGCAGTAAAATGGCCAAGTTTATATGTAGCGCACTCTGGGATTCGAACCCATAAACCATTAACATGTGAATCCCACATTCCACCGACATACATAATTCTGCAACAGAAAAAAGGGAAAGAAAATCAAATACACAAATCAATGCACTCGCACACACATTTCAAGGAGACGTCTATGGCACCCACCACCCCGTCCAACCCATCACGCAGGGGACAAACAAACAAACAAACAAACAAACAAACAAAACAAACAAACAAACAGACAAACAAACAAACAAACAACCCCCAAAACAACAAGAACCAAGAAAAAAAACACAAAAAATAAAAGAAAAAAAAAAACACGCACACCTGAACACAAACCCAAACACAACTAAGGACACCAAAACATATCTAAAAAGGGGCCCCAAACATATATCACCTCCCCAGAGCCAAAAATGCACTCAAATACATTTACCCAATTATCAATCCTAAGAGAAAGTACGTAAGACTTTATCGAACACATACAGGTGAATGGAACAGCAAGGCAGAAAATGATAGGAAGAAATGACAGAAAGCAAAGGAACAAGGCAGAAACAAAGAGAGTGACAGAACAGAGGGAACGATTGGTGTTACTCCCAAGGAATTGAACCTGTAAAACCCTCTCGACCCGTTTCCAGTTTTCATATGTCCAGACTCTTAGCCAGGCTACGTTTCGTCTTTGTTTGGATTTCCTTGTTTATACTAGTCCAGAATGTTAAAAACTAGCCTGTACACTACCCATCTAAATGTTTCTATCGTTCTGGTGCTGTCAGTTTAGTGTTTCATAGATTCCTCTCCCCTCTCCCCCGGCATTCTCACCATTTCAAGACCTCACAAGCGCATAGAGTTTTGCGTAGGCTCAGGGAGTTTGTCAGATAATTGCTGGCAGATCTGGGAGGAGCGTATACGAACTGTCCAAAAGCCAAGATTCCGTTTTGAACAAAACTCCAAACCAGGTGATACCAGAAGACAGAAAAGAAATGTGAGCAGAAAAGAAACCAAAGGCCGGTCACTCGTACGGAACAGCGCAGATATCATCCGGAACAAGAGAGAGGAAAAATAAATGGCTACATTAAAAACAAAACAAAACAACAACAACAACAACAAACAAACAAGAAAAACAACAAAACAAACAAACAAACAAAAAAGAAAACAGAACCCAGACCAAACCTAGAAAGAACCAGAAAAAAAAAAACACGAAAAAAGAATCAGAACTCGAATTTAATACAACCAGACAAGACAGGCGCCAAAATTTCGGCCAAGTGGCCTTTGTCAAGCATAAGATCACAAATAAACAAAAACACCAAATGAAAAAAAAAATTAGGAGAAAAAGACTGAAACTTCCCTGCTGCTTGGTTCAGTGTGAGAAAAAAACAAAACAAAAGAAAACAAAAACAAAACAAAATAAAAAAACAAAACAAACCCCCGTCCCCCCACACAAACCAATCCCACCCCCCACCCCCACCCCCCAAATAACCCAGCTGTTAACAGAAGCACTAAAACACTTCAGCAGTCGGGCCAGAAGGACGTTTCGATTAGGTCATAATCGTAAAGAACAAGATTGCCTCCACAGAACATATCCACCATGGCCATTATTCCAATGTCTGTGTCGGTGCTTGGTGCCGGTGATGGCAGGAATGTCTTTCCTTTCTGCCAATGAAAAGCTTATCGTCTGTCATCAATCAGCTTTTACATTCTAAAACAAAAAGAAAGAAAGAAAGAAAGAAAAAACCCAGAGAGAGAGAGAGAGAGAGAGAGAGGGAAAGAGAGAGAGAAAGAGAGACAAAGAGAGAGACAAAGAGAGACTGACAGAGAGACTGAGAGTCAGAGACAAAGAGTGAGTGAGTGAGAGAGAGAGAAAGAAAGAGAGAGAGAGAGAGAGAGAGAGAGAGAGAGAGAGAGAGAGGAGAGAGAGAGAGAGAGAGAGAGAGAGAGCATAGGAATACAAATGGTTTACCGTTTTAGGATTAAAGTCCTTTCATGGGGAACAGTGTGAGTGAGTGAGTGAGTGAGTGAGTGTGTGTGTGTGTGGGGTGTGTGTGTGTGTGTGTGTGTGTGTGTGTAGTGTGTGTGTGTGTGTGTGTGTGTGGTGTGTGTGTGTGTGTGTGTGTGTGTGTGCATGCGTGTGTTTGAGTGCGAGTGTCTTTTATCCAATTGTGCTAGAACGATTTTCTCTGCTAGTTCCAAATTAATCTATACCAAATTTTAGTCAAAAGAGTTTAGGATGACAATGAAAAACAAAACCAAAATAAAACAAAACAAAACCAAAAAAGAAATAGCCTACAATCAACACGTCTTGAGGAAGAAGTGTGAAGAGCAATTTCTCATGAACTTCTGACAATATCTGAATTCTGTTTCCACTTGTTGTGAGAGTCTGCCGTTGTGGTCGACGAATGAAGTTTTTTCGAGGTCTCAGTCATCTTGAGAAGTACACAGTGTGTCACAGTATGTCACAGTCATCTTGAGAAGTACACAATGTGTCACAGTCATCTTGAGAAGTACACACTATGTCACAGTCATCTTGAGAAGTACACAGCATGTCACAGTCATCTTGAGAAGTACACAGCATGTCACAATCATCTTGAGAAGTACACAATGTGTCACAGTCATCTTGAGAAGTACACAGCATGTCACAGTCATCTTGAGAAGTACACAGCATGTCACAATCATCTTGAGAAGTACACAGTTGTCACAGTCATCTTGAGAAGTACACAGTATGTCACAGTATGTCACAGTCATCTGAGACGTACACACTAAAGTCACAGTATGTCACAGTCATCTTGAGAAGTACACAGTGTGTCACAGTCATCTTGAGAAGTACACAGCATGTCACAGTCATCTTGAGAAGTACACACACACTATGTCACAGTCATCTTGAGAAGTACACAGTATGTCACAGTCATCTTGAGAAGTATACACACTAATGTCACAGTCACATCATTGAGAATGTCACATCACTATGACACAGTATGTCACAGTCATCTTGAGAAGTACACAGTGTGTCACAGTATGTCACAGTCATCTTGAGAAGTACACAAAATGTCACAGTCATCTTGAGAAGTACACAGTGTGTCTCACAGTAATGTCACAGTCATCTTGAGAAGTACACAAAATGTCACAGTCATCTTAAGAAGTACACAGCAGTCACAGTCATCTTGAAAGTACACAGTATGTCACAGTCATCTTGAGAAGTACACAGTATGTCACAGTCATCTTGAGAAGTACACACAGTATGTCACAGTCATCTTGAGAAGTACACAGTATGTCACAGTCATCTTAAGAAGTACAATATGTCACAGTCATCTTGAGAAGTACACAGCATGTCAAGTATGTCACAGTCATATTAAGAAGTACACAGTATATGTCCACAGTCATCTTGAGAAGTACACAGCATGTCAGAGTATGTCACAGTCATATTAAGAAGTACACAGTATGTCACAGTCATCTTGAGAAGTACACAGCATGTCACAGTCATCTTAGAAGTACACAGATGTCACAGTCATTTAAGAAGTACACAGTATGTCACAGTCATCTTGAGAAGTACACAGTATGTCACAGTCATCTTGAGAAGTACACAGTATGTCACAGTCATCTTGAGAAGTACACAGTATGTCACAGTCATCTTGAGAAGTACACAGTATGTCACAGTCATCTTGAGAAGTACACAGCATGTCACAGTATGTCACAGTCATCTTAAGAAGTACACAGCATGTCACAGTTATCTTGACAAGTACACAGCATGTCACAGTCATCTTGAGAAGTACACAGCATGTCACAGTATGTCACAGTCATCTTGAGAAGTACACAGCATGTCACAGTTATCTTGACAAGTACACAGCATGTCACAGTCATCTTGAAAAGTACACAGTATGTCACAGTCATCTTAAGAAGTACACAGCATGTCACAGTCATCTTGAGAAGTACACAGTGTGTCACAGTCATCTTAGGAAATACACAGCATGTCACAGTCATCTTGAGAAGTACACAGTATGTCACAGTCATCTTGAAAAGTACACAGTATGTCACAGTCATCTTGAGAAGTACACAGTATGTCACAGTCATCTTGAGAAGTACACAGCATGTCACAGTCATCTTGAAAAGTACACAGCATGTCACAGTCATCTTGAGAAGTACACAATATGTCACAGTCATCTTAAGAAGTACACAGCATGTCACACTCATCTTAAGAAGTACACAGTATGTCACAGTCATCTTGAGAAGTACACAGTATGTCACAGTCATCTTGAGAAGTACACAACATGTCACAGTCATCTTGAGAAGTACACAATATGTCACAGTATGTCACAGTCATCTTGACAAGTACACAGTATGTCACAGTTATCTTGACAAGTACACAGTATGTCACAGTTATCTTGACAAGTACACAGTATGTCACAGTTATCTTGACAAGTACACAGTATGTCACAGTCATCTTGAAATGTACACAATATGTCACAGTCATCTTGACAAGTACACAGTATGTGACAGTCATCTTGAGAAGTACACAGTATGTCACAGTTATCCTGACAAGTACACAGTATGTCACAGTCATCTTGAAATGTACACAATATGTCATAGTATGTCACAGTCATCTTGAAATGTACACAATATGTCACAGTATGTCACAGTCATCTTGACAAGTACACAATATGTCACAGTCATCTTAAGAAGTACACAGCGTGTCACACTCATCTTAAGAAGTACACAGCATGTCAGTCATCTTAAGAAGTACATAGTATGTCACAGTCATCTTGAGAAGTACACAATATGTCACAGTTATCTTGAGAAGTACACAGCATGTCACAGTCATCTTGACAAGTACACAGCATGTCACAGTTATCTTGAGAAGTACACATTGTGTCACACTCACCTGTCTGAACCATCTTGAGAAGTACACAATCTGGACTTTCTGCAATAATTTTTGGATATGAAGGAAAACTGTTGGAATGGCTTGACCATCTTACATTTAACTAAGGGTTTTGATGGACTCAGTGTGGTGTTCGCCTCTCACGGGACCATAGTCCCCACAGTGCGTCTGGCACCTTCGCCCGCTGTTCAGAAGTGATAAATCAAACAGCAGCCTGTCCTCAAACAGCTATGACCCTCACAGGTCAACACGCTTATTGGTTCTGCTTTTGGAATGACGTCCACGACTTTCGTGAAGCGTTTGGCTACCTCACCCTGTCTAACAGCTTTCTGCATTGTCAACCGTGATGGCAAAGCAAAAACAGCAACAACAACAAACAAAAAAGAAAAAAAAAGAAAAAAGAAAAAATGACAAACAAACAAACAAACAAAACAACAAACAAACAAACAACAAACAAACAAACAAACAAACAAACAAACAAACAAACAAACAAACAAAACCCGTAACCCTTTTCACTCCCTCACCCTTATCATCTACCATCTTACTGATTAACTCTTTCACTCCTTCATCCCATCTACGACAGCCAGGTTACCGTTACTGTTATTTTTGACTAAAGCCACGCCAAATGCGTAGAGCCATAAAACCCGTTTCAGAACATACACAACAACATGACAGGAAAAAAGAAAAAACATTAAATACACATATCAATGCAATTGCACATATAATCTAAAAATGCCCCTGCCACCCCGTCCATTTTCATGTCA
>JAPXFY010000016.1:81566587-81574087 GCA_030674185.1 Monoplex corrugatus
CAGCCCTATCGGTACACTCAGCCCTATCGGTACACACAGCCTATCAGTACACTCAGCCCTATTGGTACACTCAGTCCTATCGGTACACTCAGCCCTATCGGTACACTCAGCCCTATCGGTTCACTGAGCCCTATCGAGACACTCAGCCCTATCAGTACACTCAGCCCTATCGATACACTCAGTCCTATCGGTACACTCAGCCCTATCGGTACAATCAGCCCTATCGGTACAATCAGCCCTATCGGTTCACTCAGCCCTATCGGTACACTTAGCCCTACCGGTACACTCAGCCCTACCGGTACACTCAGCCCTACCAGTACACTCAGCCCTATCGGCACACTCAGCCCTATCGGTTCACTCAGCCCTACCTGTACACTCAGCCCTACCGGTACACTCAGCCCTACCGGTACACTCTGCCCTATCGGTATACTCAGCCCTATCGGTCTAAAATGAATTTAAAAAAAGACATTTTCTTTAGTACACATTAGATCAAAATAAGACTCTCTACTGAAATGATGAAATGGCTTTGAATAATTTTTTGAGGGTGCAAAAAAAAAAGTATTACCGTTCGCTGTAAAAGCAGACGAAAACAAAAGTAGATCGTTCAGTCCTCTTCTCCCACTGGTCGAAGCAACAGGAAAGTTTCAGTCTTTTTCTCCTAAATTTTGTATTTGGTGTTTGTTTGTTTGTTTGTGATCTTACGCTTGACGAAGGCCAGTTGGTAGAAAATTTGCGACTGTCTTGTCTGGTTGTATTAAATACGCGTTCTGATTCCACTTTCGTGTTTTTCTGGTTCCTGTTTGCTTGAACGCGGGCAGTCGCGCTTGTCTTGGATAAAAGCAGATCGTGATAGGGTGGCCAAATTGTACCAAGGAATTTTAAATAAATACATTTCTAACTTAATCGTGACCATTTAACTTTTATTGTATATACATTTATAATCTTCCGAAGTAATATGTAATATGCCAAGAGAAACCTCAGCATCAAAGAAATAATTGGACACACGCAAACCAACAGACAGGGACTGGGAGCAACAAAAATGCAGTGGTGGTCCAAAGCCAAAGGGAAGGAAAAAAGAGACATGATCATACAGGAGTTGAAGGAAGAAGAAGATGTCAAAAGAGTGCAGAAGGCAGTCCAGCAAGGTCAACAGGGGCAATGGACAACATGGGACAGTGCACTCCAAAGAAGTCTCAGCTGGAACGATATGTGGCACATGGCTCCTCTAAGGATAAGCTTCCTCCTCAGATCTGTATATGACCTGCTCCCCTCGAATGCAAACTTAGTGAAATGGGGGAAAGCAGACGACCCAGCATGTCCGCTCTGTCAGAAGAAACAAACAGTGGAACATGTCCTAAGCTCTTGCAAAGTAGCGCTAGCCCAAGGAAGGTATACATGGAGGCACAACCAAGTTCTGAAAGTGATCACAGATGTGGTTAGCGAAAAAACCATGACCCCAAACGCACCAATTGCTATGACAACGTTCTACAAAGCAGGAGGGAAACAGGTCTGGCCCGAAAGTGCTATGACAACCAGCACATTGCCAAAGGGTCTTCTGGATGGAGCAGTCGACTGGGAGTGTACAGCAGACCTCCCAGAGTGGAGAAATTACCCAGATGTCATCAGCAAGACAGGCATGAGACCAGACATCGCTCTCCACTCTGACTCCTCGAAACAAGTGATTCTGATAGAACTCACTGTGCCATACGAAAGCAGAATGGAAGAAGCACATATCTACAAGACCGAAAAATACGCCGGTCTTGCCAGCACCCTGAAGAAAGCAGGTCTGCGGGTCAAAATCTTCGCCATAGAGGTCGGGGCAAGAGGGTTTGTGGGCACCTCCGCTTATGATCTCATGAAACAACTCGCCATTTCTGGGAAGAAGAGGACTAGAGCCCTTAAAGCGATGGCAGAGGCAGCAGAAAGGAGCTCAAGCTGGATCTGGGCAAGGAGGAACGAAAAAAGTGAACTTCATAAGGATTAAATTCCCTACAGATGATGTGTGCCCCGTTAGCACATTGGTAAAACCGCGTACCGCAGTTCTGAAGCGCAGAATCGCCCAGGTTCGATCCCCGGCGTGGGAAAAAAAAAAAAAAAAAAAATAGACAACAGCAGAAGGGCATCCAGGAGTCATGACCTGGATGTGGCCCGGCCCCCCGAGAGTGTAAGGAATTCAGGGCCGAAACACTTGTCTAAAGGGGGTTACTTCTCTGAAGACCTTCTGTTGTCTAGCTCTCCCTAGAGTTTCTTTCTACCTGCACATGGTCAGTCCATTGACTTCCGGGAATAGTTCGGAGGACATTCGGGAAAGACCGAAGGACACTGGGAAAGACTAGATCTGCGGGCTTTGTGGGTTGGCTTCCCACCTTGCCTTTGATAACATGCCACGAGTTTTTCAAATGAAAGATGCTCCCAGGATTCACCGAAAGGGGGAGAGAATGATGAATCCATCGGCACTGACTCCATCACGACTGGAAACGCACAACGGACCATGATTAATGACCAGTTGGAATTTCCGTGTGTGTGTGGAAGGAGATTCACCACCAAACGCGGCATGAAGATCCACAGGACAAAAATGGGCTGTTTGAAGACACATACGAACCAGCAGCAGCGCACTGCGATAGCAGGTGAGACGTTGGATGACCAAGGCCAGGAATTAAACCATAGTGCCAAGGACATCCACGCTGACGGTTCTGATGCGGATTTTGCACAAGCTCTTAACGCCAAACGTGGAAAACTCAATTTGCCGCCTGCCGGTGCAAAAGAACAATGGGAGAAATTAGATGAGGAACTTGTCCTTAAGCTGAATGCGCTAATAGGGAACAGTACGCTGGAACACAAACTTGACACATACGGAGACATCATATACTCTATCTGCAGGGACACTTATGGAGTGAAGCAGCCAAAGACAAAAACGCCTCCCAGAAATCCAGAAGACAGCAACAGATGGAGAGCATCCGGAGGGAGAAAAGGAAGCTTAAAAAGCGAATGAAAACTGCCTCAGAATTCGAGAAGCAAGGGCTCCTGGAACTCTGGAAAGATCTGAAGGCCAAACACAATGCTCTCAGCAAAGTGGAATCAGCAAGGCGAAGAAAGAGTAAAAAGAAGAAGACTCAAGATCGTTTCTTCAAAGATCCCTTTGACTTTTCAAGAAAGCTGTTTGAACAACCCAAATCAGGGACTCTCACAGTGGGCAAGGAAACCCTAGAGCAGCATCTCAGGGAAACATATTCCGATTCTCAGCGCGAGGCACCACTTGAAATCCAGAATCTGGTTTGGCCTGCAGCGCCAGAAGGAAAATTCAATAACAAACCACCAACACTGGATGAAGTGAAGAACGTAGTAAAGAAAGCCAGAGCCAAGTCAGCACCTGGACCAAACGGAATACCATACCTGCTCTACAAGAAATGCCCAAAAGTGCTCGAGTGGCTCCACAAGATGATTCGATCAGCATGGAGGAACCAGAAGATCAGCGACCAATGGATGAGAGCTGAAGGAGTGTACATTCCGAAGGAGCAGAACTCCAGCAGCATCAATCAGTTCAGGCCAATATCACTTCTGAACGTCGAGGGGAAAATCTTCTTCTCTGTTATGGCAGCAAGATTGACAAAATACCTGACTGAAAACAAGTATCTGGATATGTCAGTCCAAAAGGGAGGCATACCAGGAATGCCTGGATGCTTGGAACATGCCACGTTGATTTGGGATGCCATCCAAAAAGCAAGAACAGAGAAGAGAGACATTGACGTAGTTTGGCTTGATCTGGCGAATGCATATGGATCAGTTCCACACGATATGATCCAGCTGGCTCTTGAAATGTATCACATCCCAGAAAACATCCGAACAATGCTGAGGAAGTATTTCCAAGGGTTCTCAATGCGGTTCTCTACCAAAGAATACACCACGGACTGGATAGACCTAGAGGTGGGCATTGCAATGGGCTGTGCAATCTCTCCCATACTGTTCGTGTTGGCAATGGAAGTCATCTTGAAAGCTGCAATGAAGAGTTCAGGTCCAGTGAATCTGGGAGATGGATACCAGATGCCTCCTCTGAAAGCTTTCATGGATGACACAACAGTCTTGTCCACGGATGAGGAAGAGACACACCAAATCTTAAAGCAGCTGGATGAGCTGGTGGCCTCTTCAAGAATGAGGTTCAAACCTAAGAAATCCCGAAGTCTCTCACTGCGAAAAGGAAAAGTGGCAGATTCAGTCAAATTCATGGTAGCCAACCAAGCCATCCCCACTGTCACAGAAGAGCCAGTAAAAAGTCTCGGAAGATGGTATGATGACTCCCTGAAAGACACACAAAGGGGATGTGAAACCAAGCAAACAGCAGAAGAAGGCCTGAAGAAAATAGATAACTGCGGACTGCCAGGCAAATACAAAGTCTGGTGTCTACAGTTCATGCTGATACCAAAGCTGCTGTGGCCACTGCTAATCTATGACATTTGCACCAGCACAGTCGAAGCAATGGAAGCCAAAATCAACAAATACACAAGAAAATGGCTCGGTGTCCCACCTGGTCTCACTGATGTTGCATTCTACTGTCGTCAAGCAATGCTGAAGCTACCTCTCAAATCCATAGTGGAGGAATACAAAGTTGGAAAAGCAAGACTGTTGAGCATGCTGGAGGAATCGGAAGACAATATCGTGAGATCAGTTCATCCAAAGCTGAGAACTGGCAGAAAGTGGAAAGTCCAAGAGGCTGTAAACAATGCCAAGAGAAACCTCAGCATCAAAGAAATAATTGGACACACGCAAACCAACAGACAGGGACTGGGAGCAACAAAAATGCAGTGGTGGTCCAAAGCCAAAGGGAAGGAAAAAAGAGACATGATCATACAGGAGTTGAAGGAAGAAGAAGATGTCAAAAGAGTGCAGAAGGCAGTCCAGCAAGGTCAACAGGGGCAATGGACAACATGGGACAGTGCACTCCAAAGAAGTCTCAGCTGGAACGATATGTGGCACATGGCTCCTCTAAGGATAAGCTTCCTCCTCAGATCTGTATATGACCTGCTCCCCTCGAATGCAAACTTAGTGAAATGGGGGAAAGCAGACGACCCAGCATGTCCGCTCTGTCAGAAGAAACAAACAGTGGAACATGTCCTAAGCTCTTGCAAAGTAGCGCTAGCCCAAGGAAGGTATACATGGAGGCACAACCAAGTTCTGAAAGTGATCACAGATGTGGTTAGCGAAAAAACCATGACCCCAAACGCACCAATTGCTATGACAACGTTCTACAAAGCAGGAGGGAAACAGGTCTGGCCCGAAAGTGCTATGACAACCAGCACATTGCCAAAGGGTCTTCTGGATGGAGCAGTCGACTGGGAGTGTACAGCAGACCTCCCAGAGTGGAGAAATTACCCAGATGTCATCAGCAAGACAGGCATGAGACCAGACATCGCTCTCCACTCTGACTCCTCGAAACAAGTGATTCTGATAGAACTCACTGTGCCATACGAAAGCAGAATGGAAGAAGCACATATCTACAAGACCGAAAAATACGCCGGTCTTGCCAGCACCCTGAAGAAAGCAGGTCTGCGGGTCAAAATCTTCGCCATAGAGGTCGGGGCAAGAGGGTTTGTGGGCACCTCCGCTTATGATCTCATGAAACAACTCGCCATTTCTGGGAAGAAGAGGACTAGAGCCCTTAAAGCGATGGCAGAGGCAGCAGAAAGGAGCTCAAGCTGGATCTGGGCAAGGAGGAACGAAAAAAGTGAACTTCATAAGGATTAAATTCCCTACAGATGATGTGTGCCCCGTTAGCACATTGGTAAAACCGCGTACCGCAGTTCTGAAGCGCAGAATCGCCCAGGTTCGATCCCCGGCGTGGGAAAAAAAAAAAAAAAAAAAATAGACAACAGCAGAAGGGCATCCAGGAGTCATGACCTGGATGTGGCCCGGCCCCCCGAGAGTGTAAGGAATTCAGGGCCGAAACACTTGTCTAAAGGGGGTTACTTCTCTGAAGACCTTCTGTTGTCTAGCTCTCCCTAGAGTTTCTTTCTACCTGCACATGGTCAGTCCATTGACTTCCGGGAATAGTTCGGAGGACATTCGGGAAAGACCGAAGGACACTGGGAAAGACTAGATCTGCGGGCTTTGTGGGTTGGCTTCCCACCTTGCCTTTGATAACATGCCACGAGTTTTTCAAATGAAAGATGCTCCCAGGATTCACCGAAAGGGGGAGAGAATGATGAATCCATCGGCACTGACTCCATCACGACTGGAAACGCACAACGGACCATGATTAATGACCAGTTGGAATTTCCGTGTGTGTGTGGAAGGAGATTCACCACCAAACGCGGCATGAAGATCCACAGGACAAAAATGGGCTGTTTGAAGACACATACGAACCAGCAGCAGCGCACTGCGATAGCAGGTGAGACGTTGGATGACCAAGGCCAGGAATTAAACCATAGTGCCAAGGACATCCACGCTGACGGTTCTGATGCGGATTTTGCACAAGCTCTTAACGCCAAACGTGGAAAACTCAATTTGCCGCCTGCCGGTGCAAAAGAACAATGGGAGAAATTAGATGAGGAACTTGTCCTTAAGCTGAATGCGCTAATAGGGAACGGTACGCTGGAACACAAACTTGACACATACGGAGACATCATATACTCTATCTGCAGGGACACTTATGGAGTGAAGCAGCCAAAGACAAAAACGCCTCCCCAGAAATCCAGAAGACAGCAACAGATGGAGAGCATCCGGAGGGAGAAAAGGAAGCTTAAAAAGCGAATGAAAACTGCCTCAGAATTCGAGAAGCAAGGGCTCCTGGAACTCTGGAAAGATCTGAAGGCCAAACACAATGCTCTCAGCAAAGTGGAATCAGCAAGGCGAAGAAAGAGTAAAAAGAAGAAGACTCAAGATCGTTTCTTCAAAGATCCCTTTGACTTTTCAAGAAAGCTGTTTGAACAACCCAAATCAGGGACTCTCACAGTGGGCAAGGAAACCCTAGAGCAGCATCTCAGGGAAACATATTCCGATTCTCAGCGCGAGGCACCACTTGAAATCCAGAATCTGGTTTGGCCTGCAGCGCCAGAAGGAAAATTCAATAACAAACCACCAACACTGGATGAAGTGAAGAACGTAGTAAAGAAAGCCAGAGCCAAGTCAGCACCTGGACCAAACGGAATACCATACCTGCTCTACAAGAAATGCCCAAAAGTGCTCGAGTGGCTCCACAAGATGATTCGATCAGCATGGAGGAACCAGAAGATCAGCGACCAATGGATGAGAGCTGAAGGAGTGTACATTCCGAAGGAGCAGAACTCCAGCAGCATCAATCAGTTCAGGCCAATATCACTTCTGAACGTCGAGGGGAAAATCTTCTTCTCTGTTATGGCAGCAAGATTGACAAAATACCTGACTGAAAACAAGTATCTGGATATGTCAGTCCAAAAGGGAGGCATACCAGGAATGCCTGGATGCTTGGAACATGCCACGTTGATTTGGGATGCCATCCAAAAAGCAAGAACAGAGAAGAGAGACATT
>JAPXFY010000016.1:81591587-81594087 GCA_030674185.1 Monoplex corrugatus
TATCAATACCATACGCCAGCCTGCTAATCTATCCTTTAACACATATGTGACCCGCTCTGACAAAAGGCACAATAAGTCTCAGTGTAGGCATTTTTAGGTTTTGGTATCACTATAAAGTTTAGAATCTCAGCTTTCAAATGGTACTAAAGTTGAGTTTCAGGCTACCAAAAACAAAAACGTTATGGGCTTTCAAAGATGAGAGGGGTCAAGTCAGCCATTTTGAGAAAAACAATGTTGAAGAGAATAGGCCTGAATTGGGGTAGAAAGAAACTCTAGGGAGAGCTAGACAACAGAAGGTCTTCAGAGAAGTAACCCCCTTTAGACAAGTGTTTCGGCCCTGAATTCCTTACACTCTCGGGGGGCCGGGCCACATCCAGGTCATGACTCCTGGATGCCCTTCTGCTGTTGTCTATTTTTTTTTTTTTTTTCCCACGCCGGGGATCGAACCTGGGCGATTCTGCGCTTCAGAACTGCGGTACGCGGTTTTACCAATGTGCTAACGGGGCACACATCATCTGTAGGGAATTTAATCCTTATGAAGTTCACTTTTTTGGTTCCTCCTTGCCCAGATCCAGCTTGAGCTCCTTTCTGCTGCCTCTGCCATCGCTTTAAGTGCTCTAGTCCTCTTCTTCCCAGAAATGGCGAGTTGTTTCATGAGATCATAAGCGGAGGTGCCCACAAACCCTCTTGCCCCGACCTCTATGGCGAAGATTTTGACCCGCAGACCTGCTTTCTTCAGGGTGCTGGCAAGACCGGCGTATTTTTCGGTCTTGTAGATATGTGCTTCTTCCATTCTGCTTTCGTATGGCACAGTGAGTTCTATCAGAATCACTTGTTTCGAGGAGTCAGAGTGGAGAGCGATGTCTGGTCTCATGCCTGTCTTGCTGATGACATCTGGGTAATTTCTCCACTCTGGGAGGTCTGCTGTACACTCCCAGTCGACTGCTCCATCCAGAAGACCCTTTGGCAATGTGCTGGTTGTCATAGCCCTTTCGGGCCAGACCTGTTTCCCTCCTGCTTTGTAGAACGTTGTCATAGCAATTGGTGCGTTTGGGGTCATGGTTTTTTCGCTAACCACATCTGTGATCACTTTCAGAACTTGGTTGTGCCTCCATGTATACCTTCCTTGGGCTAGCGCTACTTTGCAAGAGCTTAGGACATGTTCCACTGTTTGTTTCTTCTGACAGAGCGGACATGCTGGGTCGTCTGCTTTCCCCCATTTCACTAAGTTTGCATTCGAGGGGAGCAGGTCATATACAGATCTGAGGAGGAAGCTTATCCTTAGAGGAGCCATGTGCCACATATCGTTCCAGCTGAGACTTCTTTGGAGTGCACTGTCCCATGTTGTCCATTGCCCCTGTTGACCTTGCTGGACTGCCTTCTGCACTCTTTTGACATCTTCTTCTTCCTTCAACTCCTGTATGATCATGTCTCTTTTTTCCTTCCCTTTGGCTTTGGACCACCACTGCATTTTTGTTGCTCCCAGTCCCTGTCTGTTGGTTTGCGTGTGTCCAATTATTTCTTTGATGCTGAGGTTTCTCTTGGCATTGTTTACAGCCTCTTGGACTTTCCACTTTCTGCCAGTTCTCAGCTTTGGATGAACTGCTCTCACGATATTGTCCTCCGATTCCTCCAGCATGCTCAACAGTCTTGCTTTTCCAACTTTGTATTCCTCCACTATGGATTTCAGAGGTAGCTTCAGCATTGCTTGACGACAGTAGAATGCAACATCAGTGAGACCAGGTGGGACACCGAGCCATTTTCTTGTGTATTTGTTGATTTTGGCTTCCATTGCTTCGACTGTGCTGGTGCAAATGTCATAGATTAGCAGTGGCCACAGCAGCTTTGGTATCAGCATGAACTGTAGACACCAGACTTTGTATTTGCCTGGAAGTCCGCAGTTATCTATTTTCTTCAGGCCTTCTTCTGCTGTTTGCTTGGTTTCACATCCCCTTTGTGTGTCTTTCAGGGAGTCATCATACCATCTTCCGAGACTTTTTACTGGCTCTTCTGTGACAGTGGGGATGGCTTGGTTGGCTACCATGAATTTGACTGAATCTGCCACTTTTCCTTTTCGCAGTGAGAGACTTCGGGATTTCTTAGGTTTGAACCTCATTCTTGAAGAGGCCACCAGCTCATCCAGCTGCTTTAAGATTTGGTGTGTCTCTTCCTCATCCGTGGACAAGACTGTTGTGTCATCCATGAAAGCTTTCAGAGGAGGCATCTGGTATCCATCTCCCAGATTCACTGGACCTGAACTCTTCATTGCAGCTTTCAAGATGACTTCCATTGCCAACACGAACAGTATTGAAAGGATATGGTCAGAAACTCTTTAGCAACAAGCATTAAATTTCAACCAAATCAGCTGAAATTCCATACTTCCCTTGTTTACTTAATTGTCCATCCAACCAAAACAACAAAAAGAAAAATAATTTTAAGAAAAGCGTACTTTAATCACCAAAATGTTACGGAACTTGTGAATATTTCAGCGGCCAGATAG
>JAPXFY010000016.1:81601587-81604087 GCA_030674185.1 Monoplex corrugatus
ATGTGTACTTAATTTTCTTTTCCCTATTTTCTTTCCTGTTGAAGTATTGTGTACGTTTTGAATGGGTCCATTCTTACATATGAGTCAATCTCTTGGACCCTAACAACGACATTAGAGAGGAAGATTGATGGAGCATATACACGAATGCTGCGTGCAGCCCTGAACAAATCCTGGAGAGAACATCCAACTAATAAAAGAGTTATATGGTAAGATCCCACCAATCAGTAAATCAATACGTCAACAAAGACTTCGCTTCGCTGGACACTGCTGGCATAGCAAAGAAGAACTGGTGGGGGATGTTCTACTATGGAGACCCAGCCATGGCAAACAGAGACCAGGACGTCCAAAGAAGACCTTCATCGACCAACTGATGGATGATACGGGCTGTCAGTATGATGAACTACCTACTGCAATGTCTGACAGAGAAGGATGGAAGAAACGTGTCATGGATAGCCGAGCAAGCTCCACATGATGATGATGATGATAGCCCTGATATGGCACTACGCAGTTGGCTGGGCTTTAAACAAATATAACAATAGCATCCTCAAAGTACTACTTTAACAATGCAGTGACAAGGAGGTGTGTTTAAAGTTCAGTTTCAGTTTCTCAAACTAACGTCTCCGCGCTCGGAATGAATTCCATTTGCACTGAGTCTGCGGTGCTATGTGATGGAGAAGATCCAAAATGATCATGGCATAAACCTTAAGTCTGCACACAAGTCCCGTGAGCTGGCAAGGTCTTAATTTAAAATTCTCACAACGATATTGCTGCTTCAAAAGTTGGTTGTGCTAAGTCGGTCACAAATCACCATACACTACTAATAACAATGACAATAATAAACAAGAATCAGAAAAAACACGAAAGAAGAATATGAACGCGTATTTAATACAACAAAACAAGACAGGCGCAAATTTTCGGCCAACTGGCCTTTGTCAAGCGTAAGGTTACAAACAAACAAACACTAGACACAAAAAAATTGAGAAAAAGACTCTGCTGCTGTCTTCAATGAGAGAAATTTTGGATTTAATAATAAACAAGCTATGTTCAGGCAACCTCCAGTGGGGATGCTGAGGTCTCTTTCAGTATAAATAGTACCCACCTTCTGGAAACTCTGTGCTAGAAATTTCTTTCTTTCTGTCATTTCTTCCAATCGTTTTCTGCCTTGCTAATCCATTCACCTGTATGTGTTCGATAAAGTCTTACATACTTTTTCTTAGGTTCTTAAGATTGATAATTAGGTACATGTACTAAGTGCATTTTCGGCTCTAGACAGGTGAGATACGTGGAAGCAATTTCAGGTAATTTATGCCTGTTTTTAGATATGTTTTGAATTTCTTAGGTATACTTAAATTTGTATTCAGGTGTGTTTTTTTAAATGCCCTGTGCTATAAATTGGACGGAGTGGTCAACGCCAGGGACATGTTCTTAGACTATGTGAGCGAATGCATTGATATGTGTACTTAATTTTCTTTTCTTTTCTAACCTGTTGAAGTTGTGTATGTTTTGAAACGGTTATAGCCCTGATATGGCTCTACGCAGTCAGCTGGCGTGGACAGTCAACAAGCAAAGCCAGAACAAGATTGAGACAGCCGAGATGTGGTTTCTAAGAAGAATGTTGAGAGTTCCATGGACAGCAAAGAAAACAAATGAGACAGTCTTGATGGAGGCAGACACAAGTAGATCACTCATAAGGAAGATTAGGAAAAGGCAGGCAATATTTATAGGCCATTTTATGAGGAAGGGGGATTTGGAGCACTTGGTCAAAACGGGAAAGCTGGAGGGAAAGAGAACACCAGGTAGACCCAGGGAGAAAATGCTGGACGGACTTGCAGAGTGGCTGGGGACGAGGGGGGTGGGAGAGATGCTAGGGGCAACGAGAGATAGAGACAGATGGAAGTCCATGATCGCCAACGCCATACGGCAGGGCACCTGATGATGATGATGAGTCAGCTGGGCTTCAAACGACATCAACAATGTTTAGACAGGTGAGAAAAAATGAGACTGGCGTGATGGTTTGACCGTTCCGTCACTTTCATCTGGAAGGTTCTATTCTGGGCAGTGGGAGGGAGGGGTGGCGATACGCGGGTGAGACATAATCTGTGTGATGTTTGATGTGAGGTAAATCAAAAGAACACTGTCTCGTAAAACAGTTCATTGATGCTATAAATTAAGCTCCCCTGCTTTCGAACAAAGAACCAGGAGAAAGCTTTGCTTCAGATAATGTGTTACTCACTCACACACACGCACGCACACACACACACACACACACACACACACACACACACACACACACACACACCACACGCACACACACACACACACGCATGCTCACACACACACACACACGCATGCTCACGCACACACACACACACACACACACACAAAACACACACACACACACACACACACACACACACACACACAAACACACACACACACACACACACACACACACACACACACACACACACACACACACGGAGATCATTCTCTCAAGACA
>JAPXFY010000016.1:81611587-81616587 GCA_030674185.1 Monoplex corrugatus
GTCTCACCTGTCGGCGTCATCGGGTTCAGTGTTGGCCGCTGCACTCCCTGACACCACCACCTCCCTCCAAATGGCTCTGTCTTGACTTTTGTGGACAAGTTCTTGAATATTTAGGCCACTGATGTTGGTTAGGGTCTCGATGTATGAGATTGGTCGTCTGCCTTTCTTCCTTTTGCCTCTGTTTTTCCTTGAAAGATGGTTGCCATGAGGTCCGTGTTCTTGCCACGTAACACTGGCCAATGTATTTAGTCTTCTCTTGTTGATGTCTGCTAGTATCTGGTGGTATCACGTTCTTCCAGATTACTTTCATTAGTTCTTCTATCTGTCCGTTTGACGTGTAGTAATCTCCGATAAAAACCACATCTCTGCTGCCTCAATTCCTTTGCAATCAGCTTTTCTGATAGTCCAGGCTTCGCAGCCATAAATAATGACTGGCCAGATCTAACATTTCAAAAGTCTAATTTTCAGCCCATTTGGTACGCCTCTGTTTTTCCAGATATTGTTGAGTTGGACCATTTTTCAATTTTATTTTTTTCTTTATTTCATTTTGTGGAGTGGAACTCGCATGTGCATTCAGATATTCGACGTGGGGTTTTATGTGTATGGCCGTTTTTTACCTAGCCATTAATTCAGGCGGTTGTACTTCAGAGATTTTCGCGTTTCCATAAGCCACGTAACGCTCACATATCTTACAGGATCTTTAATGTGCGTATTGAATGGCAATATGCACGTTAAACTTTATACTAGATTATAACTGTGATCACAATAACCTGAGAAATCCAAAACAAGTGTGACTGCCCGCGTTCAAGCAAACAGGAATCAGAAAAAAAAACAGGAAAAAAGAATAAGAACGCGTGTTTAATACATCAAGACAAGACAGGCGCAAATTTTCGGCCAACTGGCCTTTGTCAAGCGTAAGATCACAAACAAACACCAGGTACAAGAATTAGGAGAAAAAGACTGAAACTTCTATGCTGCTCTGTCCAGTGTAAGAAAATTTTTGTATTTAGTGTTTGTTTGTTTGTGATCTTACGAAAATTTGCGCCTGTCTTATCTTGTTGTATTGAATACGCGTTCTTATTGTTTTTTCGTGTTTTTTTTCTGGAACCTGAGACCAGTCATTAACAACAAAAGCATCTCTAACAAATCTCTCTCTCTCTCTCTCTCTCTCTCTCTCTCTCTCTTTCTCTTTCTTTCTGTCTCTCTCTATTTCTCTCTGTCTCTCTCTGTCTCTGTCTGTCTGTCTGTCTGTCTGTTCTCTCCCGCCTCCACAACAAACTATGTTGTATTGTGGCCCAAGGCCGATGTACAATGAACCGTCTGTCTGTCTCTGTCTGTCTCTCCCTCTGTCTGTCTGTCTGTCTGTCTCTTCCCCTTCTTCTCCCTCCCTCTGTCTTCGTCTGTCACTCTCTCTCTCTCCCACTGTCTGTCTGTCTCTGTCTGTCTCTCCCCCTCTTCTCCTTCCCTCTGTCTCCGTCTGTCTATCTCTCTCTCCCACTGTCTGTCTGTCTCTGTCTGTCTCTCCCCCTCTTCTCCTTCCCTCTGTCTCCGTTTGTCTATCTCTCTCTCCCACTGTCTGTCTGTCTCTGTCTATCTGTCTGTCTGTCTCTCGGTCTCTCTGTCTCTCTGTCTGTCTCCCCCCTTCTCCCTTTTTCTGTCTCCGTCTGTCACTCTCTCTCCCTCTGCCTGTCTGTTTGTCTGTCTCTGTCTGTCTGTCTCTCCCCCCTCTCTCTCCCTCTCTCTATCCCTCTCTCCCCCTCCCTCCCTTTCATCAGACAGGTGTTCAAATAACAGGAGATGTGTTGGTGTAATGGGAACCAGTGTAGTCTGACTCAGACAATAGTACCACACAGCTGTGTCAGAGCCTCATTCTGTACTTATACCCTTAACTTCGCAGTTTTCCCTGACTACACACACGCCACTCAGAAATAATTGGACCCAATTGCTACCTCAACAAGGAAGCTGAGGAATACAGAGCTGGAAGAACAACTGGGATTGAACAAGGTTTGCAGATTCTTCTTTATTTAACCCTTTGACTCCCGCACCCTGTCCATCAGCATCCGGCATTGTCAAACATGTCAGCAAAGCAAAAACTTAACCCTTTGACTCTCTCACACCCCATCCGCTAGCTGCCTACATGAAACTGGTGGATAGGTTGAGGAAGTCAAATGGTCAAGTTTTTGCAGTTGGTGGATAAGGTGTGAGAATCAAAGGGTTAACAAGGAAGTTCTTTGCCCTTAACGTGTCTGAAATAGGAAAGACTTCTCCCCCCATTCTGAGCCATTTTCCCAACTAACAAAGGTCAACGACCGAAACGTGCTTTTATTTTTCTCTTATCAACATATCAACCAACTAAGAACAACTTCTCAAGGTTTGGTTAGTCACCTGTACAAACAGCACACGTTTATCAGGCATCAGTCTTATGTTGACTATACCCCAATCCTGTCCGCTGGACAGACAGAAAGACAGAGATAAAGATATTGAGACATTTAGAGACAGACATACAGAGAGACACAGAGAGACACACACATAGACAGAGGCAGGCAAAGACAGGCATGCTTCGTTGTGTTGCCTGCTGTTGTTACTTGTTTTTTTGAAAAGGATCATCGCACTCAGGGAGGTTACCTTTGCGCTCACCTTTTTTACCCATCCCATTTCCTATGCCATCCTAATGACCACAGAAGCTAGCACAGTTTTTTTTTTCTTACAATGCGATGATGGTGATGTCGAAGAGGATGATATACCATGATGCTGTGCAGTTCTATCTACGATTGAGACTGCGTGACAGGATTGTACTCTACGTTTACTATCATAACATATCCTGGCTTCAACCAGGCCCGAGAGATACAGACACCAGATATGAGCAACACCCTCACTGATGCATCCATGAAATGGATGAGACTTGACTGTGGTCCCAGTCTTCCAATTGAGCGCATAGCACGCCCAACTCTGGGTAGGACATAACACTGTCTCTTTCTTGTGGTTCCCTGCAGCAGATGGGATAATTTCTTTCAGGTTGGGACATATTTGGAAAAGTTTGTTATCTGTCTGTTCATTCCAATCCTCCTGCCAGTGATTTCTCATGTAACTGTGTACTTTAGATATTACATCTGTGTAAGGAATGAAGGATTTAGATATCATTTTCCTTGAGGCGTTCTTGACCAGGCAGTCAGCCTTTTCATTGCCTCCAATAGCAACATGGCCAGGAATCCAGGAAAAGACAATATGGTAACCTTCACTTGTAAGAGTAGAAAACAGTTCAAAGAACTTCAGAAGCTCTGGGTGACTAATGTTTCGGTCAGCAATTGCCTGCAAAGCAGAAAAGGAATCAGAAAAAAATGCGAAAGAAAAATCTTTAAGCTTCGATTGGGACACCATTTTTAATGTCAAAAGCAGACTATCAGTTCAGCAGTATAAACAGAACTCCAAAACAAGTGTGACTGCCCGCGTCCTTTTCTCCCACTGGACAAAGCAGCAGTGAAGTTTCAGTTTTTTACTCCAAATTTTAGTATTTGGTGTTTGTTGATTTGTGATCTTACGTCTACGACTCGTATGCTTGACAAAGGCCAGTTGGCCGAAAATTTGTTCTTGTTTCGTCTGGTTGTATTAAATGTAAGTTCTAATTTTTTTTCGAGTTTTTCTGGTTCCTATAAACGGAACACAAGAAAGCTGGAGGGAAGGAGAACACCAGGTAGATCCAGGGAGAAAAGATTGGACGGACTTTCAGAGTGCCTGAGGACAGAGAGGGTGGAAGATGTGCTTGCGGCAACACGGGATATATACATATGGAGGGCTATGATCGCCAACGCCATGCAACAAGGCACATGATGATGATGATGATAATGATGATGATGATAAACGGAACTGATAGGACTCATGACTGAACGATTGTTGACTTCGTTAGGGCGCAAAGTAGGTGATGTCCTTAGCACTTTGGATCAGAACAGGCACGGAATTCCAGAAAACAATCCAGCAGGAGTGAGGTCTACAGTCTCCCCTCCTTGGTGGCCTCCAAGCTGACTGATACTGATAACTCCAGTGGCTGCTGTATTGTGTTGGGAGTTGGAATGAATGGCGGGATGAGGGGTGTAATGCCTCTGAGGTCATGCAGAAAATAGGAAAGAGGGGGTGGGTAGTGTGGGGTTGCCGAATGGATCAGGTAGAGAAGAAGTGGTGCAGTGAGTATACAAACCACAATAAATGTTTGTTGATCTTAAGGTTCATGAACACACACACACACACACACACACACACACACACACACACACACACACACACACACACACACACACACACACGCAGGGAAGGAGGGAGGGAGCGAGAGAGAGAGAGACAGAGAGAGAGAGAGACAGAGAGAGAGACAGAGACAGAGAGACAGACAGAGAGAGACAGACAGAGAGGCTGAGAGACAGAGAGACAGAGAGAAACAGAGAGAGATAGAGGGAGAGAGAGAGAGAGAGAGAGAGAGAGAGAGAGAGAGAGAGAGGGAGAGAGCGCAGAAAGACAGAAATAGAGAGAGACAAAGACAGAGACAGAGAGCCTGGAGAGAGAGAGAGAGAGAGAGAGAGAGAGAGAGAGAGAGACGGAGACAGAGACAGAGAAACAGAGACAGTGAGACTGAAAGAGACAGAGAGAGGTTAACGACCGGAAAGCTCTCTCTCTCTCTCTCTGTCTCTGTCTCTGTCTCTGTTCCACATACCAGTCATGTGCTCCACCTTCTCGAATCAGTCACCTGTATAAGCGACACACATGTAGATCTAGCCTGTATCAGTCTTTGGCTGATTATGCTAGAATCCAGGAATACATCCATGCTTTGTTGAGTGATGTTGCCTTTGACGGCTGACTGCAACAGGAATGTCTATCATCCACACAGCAGCATACCTCTCTGGTCCTCTGACAACGCTGGTGAAAAATTGAAGGAACGCACGAGTAGCAGACGTAAAGCGGAGTTGTGTTTCGAACCGTCTACCTCGTATGTGGAATAACTACCTTCACGTCAA
>JAPXFY010000016.1:81624087-81659087 GCA_030674185.1 Monoplex corrugatus
GACGTCTGTATCTCTCATGACGTCTGTATCTCTCATGACGTCTGTATCTCTCATGACGTCTATATCTCTCATGACGTCTGTATCTCTCATGACGTCTGTATCTCTCATGACGTCTATACTTCTCATAACGTCTGTATCTCTCATGACGTCTATATCTCTCATGACGTCTATATCTCTCATGACGTCGATATAATTCATGACTTCTTTATCTCTCATGACGTCTATGTCTCTCATGACGTCTATGTCTTTCTTGACGTCTATGTAATTCATGACGTCTACATCTCTCATGTCGTCTATATCTCTCATGACGTCTATCTCTCTCATGACGTCTGTATCATTCATGACGTCTGTCTCTCGTGACGTCTATATCATTCATGACGTCTGTATCTGTCATGACGTCTATATCTCTCATGACGTCTATATCTCTCATGACGTCTATGTCTCTCATGACGTCTATGTCTCTCTTGACGTCTATGTCATTCATGACGTTTATATCTCTCATGACGTCTATCTCTCTCATGACGTTTATATCTCTCATGACTTCTATATCATTCATGACGTCTATCTCTCTCTCATGACGTCTATATCATTCATGACGTCTACATCTGTCATGACGTCTACATCTCTCATGACGTCTGTATCTCTCATGACGTCTTCATCTCTCATGACGTCTACATCTCTCATGACGTCTGTTTCTCGTGACGTCTATATCATTCATGACGTCTATATATGTCATGGACGTCTATATCTCTCATGATGTTTATATCATTCATGAAAGTACGTAAGACACACATACAGATGACTGGACCAGGAAGACAGAAAATGACAGGAAGAAATGACAGACAGCAAAGGAACAAGGAAGAGACAAAGAGAGTGATAGAAAAGAGGAAATTTTTTAGCACAGAATTTCCAGAAGGTGGGGGATACTATTTGCACTGAAGGAGCCCTCGGCATCACTACGCAATAACTCAAACTTCAAAACAAACAGATGGACAAGAACGATTACTCTAGGAGAGATCGCAGACAAGGCAACGATAACTCTGGCTGGGAACGGAAACACCGTCAACAAACGATAACAGTGTGAAAAGCATCAGGGTTTTCAAGATGTTTGTTTTTTCCCAAAGAAGGAGCATTTCATTGGAAAAGTTTGAGCTCTTTATATATTTACAAGTTGTTCGTATGTTTTCTTGACCTCAAAATTTGTCTCCTGTACTTTTTCTTTCTTACTTTTACGATCAAATCGTAGGATCATACGTATATTGTACAGCCATGGAAGAGGGATTCTCGCACTAGGACAATTCCATATGCCCTCCACTTAAATCTTCCAATAATTATCTTGCAAAGTCCTTACGCCTGCGTAAATGTGACCCATTTTCACAAAAGGCATAATAAGTCTCAGTTTAGGCATTTTCAGGTTATGGTATCACTATAAAGTTTAGAATCTCAGCTTTCAAATGGTACTAAAGTTGAGTTTCAGGCTACAAAAACAAAAAAGTTATGGGCTTTCAAAGATGAGAGGGGTCAAGTCAGCCATTTTGAGAAAAACAGTGTAGAAGAGAATAGGCCTGAATTGAAAGGGTATGGTCAGAAACTCCTTAACAACAAACATTAAATATCAACCAAATCAGCTGAAATTCCATACTTCCCTTGTTTACTTAATTGTCCATCCATCCAAAACAACAAAAAGAAAAATGAATTTAAGAAAAGCGTTCTTTAATCACCAAAATGGGGCGATCGGGCAGCTTTCAGCGGCCAGATAGTAGCACTTACCACACATTAAAACACAAAAAAATGATACTATCGATTAAATTTGACTTTATTGTGTTAGGACATGGTGTAAAAGTGGTTATAGAGCATGAAAATGCAGAAAACTCAAAATTACAAAGTTGTCCCTGTTCAGAGTTTTCAGCCCACAGCAGCAGAAGGCCTCACCCGACTTTTTGTACCTTTAGTCAGAGCGGGTATTCAATACGTTATGCTCTGGCAACGGGGGGGGGGGGGGGGGGGGGGGGGGAGGAGAGAAGAATGTGATTTATAAAAGACTAAACTGTCAGGAAGAGAGTTCTTGAATGTTACATAGAACCGATACCCTTGTGAGGCGTGGGCAGTCAACTCGCACAGTGAGAACAAAATTGAGGCAACCTGAACATGGTTTCTAAGAAGAATGTTAAAAGATCCATATGCAGCAAAGAAAACAGACGAGACAGTCCTGAAGGAGGCAGACACCAGAAGATCATTATAAAGAAGCTTAGGAAACGACAAGCAACATGTATACGACATTTTATGAGGAAAGGGGAACACGAGCACCTGGTCACAACAGGAAAGCTGGGGGGAAAGAGAGCGCCAGGTACACCCAGGAGAAAATATTAGACTTGTAGGGTGGTAGAGAACAGAGAGGGTGGGAGATGTGCTTGCAGCGAAAGAGACAGATTTGTGTGGAGGGCCATGATCGCCAACGCCAAGCGGCAGGGCACATGATGATGATGATGCTTTCACCACCAGAATAATTGGCGAATCATGGTAGTTAGGGAACAAGACAGTTTTTGTGTTGCCGGCAGGGCTTGAACTCAAGACATTAGATCCGGAAATCACACTCTATCAACACAGTCAGCCAGCCAGCCAGCCAGCCAGCCAGCCAGCCAGCCAGTCAGCCAGTCAGCCAGCCAGCCAGCCAAAGAAAATGTTGGAGAAACACAAAGAGAAGTAAGGTGTTGTTGTTTACTTTGGCCAGGATTCATTATGATGCCAATTCCCCCATATCAGAATCTCTTTGTCTGACGTTTCTTGGGATAACACCGCTCCATTTGGGACGATCGAATAAAAACATTGGTGCTGAATGAAACCATGATGCTGCCGATCAAAACATCAAAAATGATTTTATCTTTCCCGAGTTTAATAACAACAAACACACTAAGTCGTAGATAGAGCTGAAGAAAGGCTGAAACTTTTTCTACGTAGAACAAGAACAAATAAGAACAACAAGGGTTTTTATTTTCTTATTTCTAAGTTAATGGCATAAGCAGCTGAGCTAATGGGTTATGTCTTGAAATTTCAGTCCCACTCCCACAATATAAAAGCTGGCTTGATTATTGTCGTATTCACATACTAATGGTTGTGGGTTCGAATCCCAATGTGCGCTACATTAAAAACTGACCTTCTCACTGTCCCATCTTAACATCACTGTTGTTCTGGTGGTGTCAGTATAGGATTAGATAAATTCCCCTTCCCCCACTTCCCTGGGATGGTTATCCCCGTCGGCCATATCACCTGAGGTGGGTGTCGACGTAAAAACTGAACCAATCAATCAATCAAATCAGTCCATCTTTATGCTTCAGTCATTGTGGTGATGTCAGCATTTCGTAGCTCAGGTTCTGTTCCCCATTTCAAGATCTTATCAGCACGTAGCGTTTTGCGTTGGCTCAAGGGGTCTGCAAGATAACTGCTGGAACCCGTATGGAATTGTCCGAGTGCGATGAATTTCTCTTGAACAAATTCCACATTCTGAACTCGCACTCTCTCTCTCCCATCTTAACATTATTTTTCTTTTCCAGGCATAAGCTGAGAAAAGAGAGGAGAGAGAGAGAGAGAGAGAGAGAGAGAGAGAGAGAGAGAGAGAGAGACAGACAGACAGACAGACAGACAGACAGACAGAGACAGAGACAGAGACAGAGAGACGACAGACAGACAGACAGACCGACGACAGACAGGGCAGAGAAGAAGAAGAGAGAGAGAGAAGAAGAAGAGACAGAGACAGACAGACAGACAGACCACAGACAGAGACAGAGACAGAGACAGACAGAGACAGACAGACAGACAGACCGACAGACAGACAGAGAGAGAGATAGACAGAGAGAGAGAGAGAGAGAGAGAGAGAGAGAGAGAGAGAGAGAGAAGAGAGAGAGAGAGAGGAGAGAGGAGAGAGAGAGAGAGAGAGAGAGAGAGAGAGAGCTTATGTGTATAATCCAGCGAAAAGGCGGTGAACTTTCCCTACCTCTTTGAAATGCGCTGATATTTTCTTTTTCCATAGAAAAATACATGTCAATTAGTGCTCACAAGAAACAAAAAGTTTCTTAATGTCTGTAGTTTTTTTTCCTTTGGGTTTTTCATTTTTGTGTGTTTCATGGCATTTATGTCTTCAGCTCTTCGATCATTATTGATGTAGTTGTTTGTTGATGTGGGTTCTTTTGTTTTGTTTGTTTAGATGTTTGTTTTTTGCTCGTGTGTTGTTCTCGTCGACAGTGTTTGTACCGAAAAACACGGCAAAATAGACGACGAATATTTTTCAGATTTGGGGAACTCGTACTTATCATCATCATTGCCCTGCCGTGAGGCGTTGGCGATAATCGCCCTCCATACGAATCTGTCCTTAATCGCTGCAAGTACATCTTCCACCCTCTCTGTCCTCAGCCACTCTGCAAGTCCGTCCAATATTTTCTCCCTGGGTCTACCTGGTGTTCTCTTTCCCTCCAGTTTCCCAGTTGTGACCAGGTGCTCTAATTCCCCTAACTCATAAAATGGCCTATAAATGTTGCTTGTCTTTTACTAATCTTCTTTATAAATGAGCCTCCTCTTACTTACAAACCATTATATCACTGGCCTGTAGAGCAGCAACGAAGATCATCCTCTCCTGTTTGCACTGGGCCAGTCTCTGTATAGAAAGAACCCAAGGTGTGTTTCGGGGCCTTGAGGTCTCCTTTTGTTGTTCGTCGCCAGGTCTTGGTGGTCTTCATCCTTTTCATTCCCCCCCATGCCCCCCCCCCCCACCCGTGGGGATGCCAGGGGCTCTTTCAGTATAAACAGTATCCCCATCTTCTGGAAATTCTGTGCTAGAAATTTCCTCTTTTCTGTCACTGTCTTATAGTTACATTTAAATTTGTGTTCATGTATGTTTTTAAATCCCCTGTGCGATAAATGGATGGAGAAGAACCAGGCAGAAGACTAGAAGAAAGAATCATGCAGAAGATTAGAAGGAAGAACCAGGCAGAAGACTAGAAGTAAGAACCAGGCAGAAGACTAGAAGGAAAAACCAAGCAGAAGACTAGAAGTAAGAACCAGGCAGAAGACTAGAAGGAAGAACCAGGCAGAAGACTAAAAGTGAGAACCAAACAAAAGAATAGAAGAAAGAACCAGGCAGAAGATTAAATGGAAGAACCATCCAAAAGATTAAAATGAAGAACCAGACAAAAGTTTAGAAGAAAGAATCAGGCAGATGGAAGAACCAGACAAAATATTAGAAGGATAAACCAGGCAGAAGACTAGAAGGAAGAACCAGACAGAAGACTAGAAGGAAGAACAAGGCAGAAGACTAGAAGGAAGAACCAGACAGAAGACTAGAAGTAAGAACCAGGCAGAAGACTAGAAGGAAGAACCAGACAGAAGACTAGAAGAAAGAACCAGACAGAAGACTAGAAGGAAGAACCAGACAGAAGACTAGAAGAAAGAACCAGACAAAGACAAGAAGAAAGAACCAGACAGAAGACTAGAAGAAAGAACCAGACAGAAGACTAGAAGGAAGAACCAGACAGAAGACTAGAAGAAAGAACCAGACAGAAGACTAGAAGGAAGAACCAGACAGAAGACTAGAAGGAAGAACCAGACAGAAGATTAGAAGGAAGAATCATGCAGAAGACTAGAAGGAAGAACCAGACAGAAGATTAGAAGGAAGAACCAGACAGAAGACTAGAAGGAAGAACCAGACAGAAGACTAGAAGGAAGAACCAGACAGAAGACTAGAAGAAAGAACCAGACAGAAGACTAGAAGGAAGAACCAGACAGAAGACTAGAAGGAAGAACCAGACAGAAGACTAGAAGAAAGAACCAGACAGAAGACTAGAAGGAAGAACCAGACAGAAGACTAGAAGAAAGAACCAGACAGAAGATTAGAAGGAAGAACCAGACAGAAGACTAGAAGGAAGAACCAGACAGAAGATTAGAAGGAAGAATCATGCAGAAGACTAGAAGTAAGAACCAGACAGAAGACAAGAAGGAAGATCCAGGCAGAAGACTAGAAGGAAGAACCAGACAGAAGACAAGAAGGAAGAACCAGACAGAAGACAAGAAGGAAGAACCAGACAGAAGACTAGAAGGAAGAACCAGACAGAAGACTAGAAGGAAGAACCAGACAGAAGACTAGAAGGAAGAACCAGACAGAAGACTAGAAGGAAGAACCAGACAGAAGACTAGAAGGAAGAACCAGACAGAAGACTAGAAGAAAGAATCATGCAGAAGATTAGAAGGAAGAACCAGGCAGAAGACTAGAAGTAAGAACCAGGCAGAAGACTAGAAGAAAGAACCAGGCAGAAGACTAGAAGAAAGAACCAGGCAGAAGACTAGAAGGAAGAACCAGGCAGAAGACTAGAAGGAGAACCAGGCAGAAGACTAGAAGTAAGAACCAGGCAGAAGACTAGAAGGAAGAACCAGGCAGAAGACAAGAAGGAAGAACCAGAACCAGGCAGAAGACAAGAAGGAAGAGCAGAACCAGGCAGAGACAGAAGGAAGACCAGAACAGCAGAAGACAAGGAAGAACCAGAACCAGGCAGAAGACAAGAAGGAAGAACCAGAACCAGGCAGAAGACAAGAAGGAAGAACCAGAACCAGGCAGAAGACAAGAAGGAAGAACCAGAACCAGGCAGAAGACAAGAAGGAAGAACCAGAACCAGGCAGAAGACAAGAAGGAAGAACCAGAACCAGGCAGAAGACAAGAAGGAAGAAGCCAGAACCAGGCAGAAGACAAGAAGGAAGAACCAGAACCAGGCAGAAGACAGAAGAAAGAACCGGCAGAAGACTAGAAGGAGAACCAGGCAGAAGACAAGAAGGAAGAACCAGGCAGAAGAAAGAAGGAAGAACCAGGCAGAAGACAAGAAGGAAGAACCAGAACCAGGCAGAAGACAAGAAGGAAGAACAGAACCAGGCAGAAGACAAGAAGGAAGAACCAGAACCAGGCAGAAGACAAGAAGGAAGAACCAGAACCAGGCAGAAGACAAGAAGAAAGAGAGAACCAGGCAGAAGACAAGAAGGAGAGAACCAGAACCAGGCAGAAGACAAGAAGGAAGAACCAGAACCAGGCAGAAGACAAGAAGGAAGAACCAGAACCAGGCAGAAGACAAGAAGGAAGAACCAGAACCAGGCAGAAGACAAGAAGGAAGAACCAGAACCAGGCAGAAGACAAGAAGGAAGAGCCAGAACCAGGCAGAAGACAAGAAGGAAGAACCAGAACCAGGCAGAAGACAAGAAGGAAGAACCAGAACCAGGCAGAAGAGAAGAAGGAAGAACCAGGCAGAAGACAAGAAGGAAGAACTAGGCAGAAGACAAGAAGTAAGAGCCAGAACCAGGCAGAAGACAAGAAGAAAGAACCAGAACCAGGCAGAAGACAAGTAGGAAGAACAAGGCAGAAGACAAGAAGGAAGAACCAGAACCAGGCAGAAGACAAGAAGGAAGAACCAGAACCAGGCAGAAGACAAGAAGGAAGAACTAGGCAGAAGACAAGAAGGAAGAACCCGAACCAGGCAGAAGACAAGAAGGAAGAACCAGAACCAGGCAGAAGACAAGAAGGAAGAACCAGAACCAGGCAGAAGACAAGAAGGAAGAACCAGAACCAGGCAGAAGACAAGAAGGAAGAACCAGAACCAGGCAGAAGACAAGAAGGAAGAACCAGAACCAGGCAGAAGACAAGAAGGAAGAACCAGAACCAGGCAGAAGACAAGAAGGAAGAACCAGAACCAGGCAGAAGACAAGAAGGAAGAACCAGAACCAGGCAGAAGACAAGAAGGAAGAACCAGAACCAGGCAGAAGACAAGAAGGAAGAACCAGAACCAGGCAGAAGACAAGAAGGAAGAACCAGAACCAGGCAGAAGACAAGAAGGAAGAACCAGAACCAGGCAGAAGACAAGAAGGAAAAACCAGGCAGAAGACAAGAAGGAAGAACCAGGCAGAACATTACAAGGAATAACCAGGCAAAAAAAGTAGATGGAAAAACCAGGCTTAAGATCAAAAAGGAAGAAGCTGGCAGAAGACTAAGAGTGTCGCTGTTTACATTGGCTCAGACATTGTCTGAGGAACACAGGTCTGATGCATCATTTGCTGAAGAGAGTAGGGGTTGTGTGTGTGTGTGTGTGTGTGTGTGTGTGTGTGTGTGTGTGTGTGTGTGTGTGTGTGTGTGTGTGTGTGTGTGGAGTGGGGATCCTACTTATCAAAATCGTCTGGTGTGTTTGTAGTGGTGACTCTTCTCTCCTTCCTAAGACAACTTGGTCAAATAACGCCATCATTTTAGCAACGACCAGTGGCAGGCATTCGTCCATTCTGGGTAAAAGCATTGGTTTTACAAGTCATTGCCTTATGTGCCAAAGAAAACATCAACCACTCACAGCTCTTGCTCATGCTTACGTGCGAGGGCGCACACACACACACACTCACGCACTCAAGCACGCACGCACGCACGCACACACACACACAAGCTGACTGCATTTGCGCGCTCATATTCACACACACACAAACACACACACACATACGCGCACGCACACACACACAACACACACACACACACACACGCACGCACACACACACACACACACGCACGCACACACACACACAACACACACACACACACACACAAACACACACACACACACACACGCACACACACACACACACACACACACACACACACACACACACACACACACACACACACACACACACACACAAAGCACTGAATGCAGTGTCTGGGCTGGGGTATCTTACATTTTGAACAATCGCTCGACTAAACAGAAATGGCCGGGAGAACCAGTTAACGTAGTGTATCGATTAGAGCGACGAACAACAGACTAAAGAGTTGTCGGTTCAAACCCTATCAGCCCTCTCAAAGTCATCGTGGGATTTGTTTTCGGCGCCAACCGGCTCCTACCCGTAGCTGAGCGTGTTATAGACTCGTTGGTAAGACTGGGACCACACAGTCCAGTCTCATCCACTTCACTTCATTTAAGGTATCGCTCATATCTCCTGATCAACACCGCAGGCGTCTGAACCTCTCGGACTTGGTTAACGCAAGGATATAGTAGAGCACAGCCCTGTCACGTAGTCTCAATCCAGGATGGAACTCCCTAGCATCATGACTGTCATCCTCATTGGCATCGTCATCATAATATTGTAAAAACCGTCACAGTTTCTATGGCCATTAAAGTCGAATAGAAACTGAGATACAAAACAAAACAAAACAAAACAAGACAAAACAAAAAAGTTAGCACAAGTGAAACCGAAGTGTGACTTTTTTGCTACTTATTATTGTTTTTTAACGCCCAGGGGACAAGGAGGGTGGGGGAGATGCTAGGGGCAACGAGAGATAGAGACAGATGGAAGTCCATGATCTCCAACGCCATGCGGCAGGGAACCTGATGATGATGAACGCCCAGCCGACCGCGAAGAACCATACTAGGGGCTATAAGCACTGCAAAATGTATACAACACATCGATGATCCTGAATAATAATAATAATGTTTATTTATATAGCGCATATTCCATGCAAACATGCTCACCAGCGCTTTACATTTCGCAAAACAAAAAATGTTCACAACTACGTATACAATGAGAAAACAACCACCATCAAAGCTACACAAGTAAGAAGATACATCAAAAACCACAGAATATTCAAGTTCAAACACTGACTTACGCAATGAAACAACAACAGACCTTTCGTAATAATAATAATAATAATAATAATGAGCATTTATATAGCGCACAGTCCAAAAAATTGCTTCTGGCGCTTTACAAGTACACACACACACACACACACACAGACACACACACACACACACACACACACACACGCACGCACGCGCGCGCGCACGCACACACACACACAAACACACACACACACAACATACACGATCGCAGGTTGTCAATATCATAAGCATAAAGAAGAAGCACCACGAAGAGGAGAAGTCAGCACGAGAACAGATGTGTTTTGAGTGAGGTTTTGAAAGAGGTAATAGACTCTGCGTGCCTGAGAGGAGTTGGTAGGGTATTCCACGTAGTGGGAGCCTGGTAAGAGAAAGATCGTTGGCCATAAGTTTTTGTCCTCACAGAGGGAATGCGGAGAAGTCTAGTGTCAGATGAAGAGCGGAGAGAGCGAGAAGGAGTGTAAATGTGAACAAGTTCAGAGAGGTATTCAGGGCCAGTGCCAGAGACAGCATGGTAGGTCAGTGAAGAAATTTTGTAATCTATCCTGTCTGAGATGGGAAGCCAGTGAAGTGAGTGAAGCAAAGGAGAGACATGTTCAAATTTAGAGGACCTACAAACCAGACGGGCGGCATTATTCTGTATTCGTTGAAGTCTATGTAAGAGATGTTTAGGAAGTCCAACCAAAAGAGAGTTGCAATAGTCAAGTTTAGAGAAGATGAAAGCACAGACTAGAGTTTTAGTAGCGTCAGCAGACAGGAGGTGGCGGACAGAGCTAATCTTCCGAAGTTCAAAGTAAGCACTTCTACAAACATTTGAGATGTGTTGCTGAAAAGAGAGGGTTTGGTCAAGAGTGACCCCAAGACTGCGAACAGCGGAAGAAAAGGGAACTGTGATATTGCCCATTTCAAGAGAAGTGGGCAAAGATGGTTGGCTGAGAAATTTCTTGGGGCAAGCTAGGAGGAGTTCCGTTTTGTCATCATTTAGCTGAAGTTTATTTTGTGTCATCCATACCTTCAGGTCTGAAATGCACCCCTGCGTCCGAGCCATCAGCCCATCAATTTCATTAATGGAAGCCGACTGATGAACCTGAGTATCATCAGCGAAGCTCTCATGTGACATGGCGTGACGACTGATGACATCGGACACAGGTGACGCATACAGCACAAAAAGCATGGGTCCCAGAACAGACCCTTGTGGGACGCCGGAAGACAGAACAGATGGTTCAGAAGAAACACCCTTCACACAGACAGTTTGAGTGCGATCGACTAGATAGGATTGGAACCAACTCAGAACAGAACCACAGATGCCAAAGAAGTTTGAAGTCTGGACAGAAGGATAGAATGATCAATAGTGTCAAAGGCAGCGGAGAGATCTAAGAGAGCAAGAATGGAAACTTGGTCATTGTCAAGACCGAGAAGAATGTCGTTGACTATCCTCAGGAGAGCTGTTTCAGTGCTGTGTGACTGCCTGTATGCTGACTGGTGTGGATTCAGGAGGTGGTTGTGAGTGAGGTGGTCTAACAGTTGGGAAAGAACGATTTTCTCAAGAACTTTAGAAAGGAATGACAGATTAGAAACGGGTCTATAATTCTTTAAACAGTTCCGATCTAATGATGCCTTCTTTAAAAGTGGCCGAACAATTGTTAACTTAAAGATGGGTGGAAAACAACCAGAGGAGAGAGAAGTATTCATGACGTGAGTTATCTGGGGTAACAAAACATCAAGACAGTCAATGAGACAAGCTGTTGGCACGGGGTCAAGTTCACATGACTTTGGATTACAATTCAGACACATTTTCTTAACAAACTCTTCTGTGACTGGCTTAAAGACATGCAAATTAGGACCACGATATACTCTGTCATCGGGTACACGAACAGGGGGAACAACAGCAGAATCAAGTTTTTCACGGATCAAAGCAATCTTGCTTGCAAAAAAGTCTGCAAATTTCTGAGGAAGTTCATGCATTGAATAAATTGTTGGAAGAGGAGAAGTGTCTACTTTGCCAAGGATATTGTTTGTGACACCAAATAACTGCTTAGCTGTTGTGCATGCAAGAATCTGTGAGGAGAAGAATGCTGATTTTGTACGATGAACAATGTTAGTCACTTTGTTCCTGGCGAGCTGAAAGATCTGTCTATGAACAGTGAGTCCAGTAGTGCGCCATTGTTTCTCCGCTTTCCTACGCTCACGCTTGGCCTCTAACAGTTCAGGTCCTACACTATTGTACCATTGAGAGTGTGGACGGTCAGAGACCAGACGACGCGTCGCTGGGGCGTGTGTGTCAAGCGTAGAGCGAAGGACACGACAGAGTTCATCAGCTGTGGGCTCAGACGGCATGTCGGCTACAAGCGATGGAAAAGAAAATTAAGTACGCATATCAGTGCATTTGCGCACATAATATAAACATATGCCCCTGGCGTTGACCGTTTCACCCAGTTTAACAACATGGGGTTTAAAAAAATAAACCTGAATACAAGTAGGAACCAAAAAAAACACGAAAGAAGAAGACGAACGCGTATTTAACACAACAAGACAAGACAGGCGCAAATTTTCGGCCAACTGGCCTTTGTCAAGCGTAAGATTACAAACAAACAAACACCAGATACAAAAATTTTGAGAAAAAGACTGAAACTTCCCTGCTGCTGTGTCCAATGTGCGAAAAGGTGATTGTTTGTTTGTAATCTTACGCTTGACAAAGGCCAAAAATTTGCGCTTGTCTTGTCTTGTTGTAAGCTACGCACAAAAAGTTAAGGATCACTTGCACAAAAATTCATAACTTTCAAAATAAGAAAGCCAATGCGTTGAAGTTTGGCAAACATTTAATTCCATGCTTTAGCTATAACGATACACAATTGCCTTCAATTTCGAGCAATCGTTTGGTGTGTACATTTGATCAAAGTGGGTACGTATCGAAATTTGATTTCCCAAAGTCATTGAAATCACAAGACAGGGCATTCTGATGCTCCCAAAAGTTCAGTAATGCGTGCAACCGCCATGGCTGTTCTGGCACTCGACGCAGCGAGTCCTCATCGAGTTGACCAGGTTGGTGAAGATCCTCTGTGGAAGCGCCTGCTACTCAGCCTGCAGCATCTGGTAGAGGTGTTGGGCATCCCTGGGAGGGGGGTGGTTGCTCCTCACTTTGCGATCCAGCTCATCCCAGAGGTTCTCAATCGGGTTGAGATCGGGACTGCATGCTGGCCACTCCATTCTGTTGACTCCAGACTGCTGCAGGAAGTCGTTGACCACCCTTGCCCTGTGGGGGCGAGCGTTGTCATCCTGGTAGACAGCTGTCGGTCCCATCTGCTGCAGTGTAGGCACAGCCAGCGGTCGAAGGATCTCATCCCGGTATCGGAGGCCAGTCAGGTTACCCTGTACATGATACAAGGGTGTTCTGTGGTGAAGGCTGAAGGCCCTCCAGACCATTACAGAACCTCCACCAAAGGCCACCTTTTCTTGGACAGTGGTGTCAATAAAGCGTTGCCTGGGCGCCTCCAGACCCTCAGTCGGCCGTCGTTGTGGTTCATGGTGAAGCGTGATTCATCACTGAACAGGACCTGGGACCATTGCTGACGTGTCCACCTCACGTGACGTCTGCAGAAGGCGCGGCGTGCTGCCCTATGGGCTGGAGTTAAGCGTGGCCGTACAGCTGGGCGACGAGAACGGAGGTTAAACCCATGAAGGCGGTTCCGTATGGTCTGCTGGCTGATGTTGATGTTAGTAGCCACCCTCAGCTGCCTTCGAATGATGCTGGAAGAGGCTGTTCTTGTCTGCAGGGCTTGTCGTTCAATGAGACGATCTTCACGTGGGTTTGTCTTCTTCGGTCGACTAGATCTGCGTCTTTCATGGACCCTCCCAGTGGCTGTGAAGCGTTGAATCAATCTGACAATGACCGAGGTGGACACCTGAAGTCACCTGGCCACTTCTCGCTTGGGAACACCATCTTGGAACCATGCAACAGCTCGTCCCCTCTCAAACTCGCTCAATTTTCGTCGTGGAGGCATTGTCAGATCAGGCCTACTACTGGTGGAATGTCTTCTTATAAAGCCAAGCAAGAGACAGCATCTCACACATAAACAGCAGTGCTTGCACGTGCATAATGGTTTTTCCATCTGGCTTGTGCAATGTGTTCAGGCAGAACGGTCCAAAACAAGGTCCTTTTTCGCAAGTTTCCGCTTTTCCGTTTGCGGCCAAGCTCAGTAGTAGAGAATCCCGTGCAATTTTCGCACTAACACAACATCGCCCACTTACAGCTGAACAAGAATTCATAACAATTTGGCTGGACTGAGAAATAAATAACAGTAGCGAACTGAGTTTATTACGCACCTGTTTTCTCATAGTGATCCTTAACTTTTTGTGCGTAGCTTATTAAATACGCGTTCGTATTCTTCTTTCGTGTTGTTTCTGGTTCCTGTTTGCTTGAACACGGGCAGTCACACTTTAGATTTCTGAATACAAATGTAAACATAACTAAAAACACTACAGCAAAGATTAAAAACTGGCTTCAGTGAGACGATCCTTAACCCTTTTAACTCCCGCACCCTATCCACCTACTGCAAAAACTTAACCCTTTGACTCCCGCACCCCATCCACCAACTGCAAAAACTTAACCCTTTGACTCCCGCACCCTATCCACCAACTGCAAAAACTTAACCCTTTGACTCCCGCACCCTATCCACCAACTACAAAAACTTAACCCTTTGACTCCCGCACCCTATCCACCTACTGCAAAAACCTTAACCCTTTGACTCCCGCACCCTATCCACCAACTGTAAAAACTTAACACTTTGACTCCTGCAGCCTATCCACCAATTGCAAAAACTTAACCCTTTGATTCCCGCACACTATCCACCAGCTTCCTGCAAGAAGTTAATGGATAGGGTGAGGAAGTCAGAGAGTTAATTTTCGCTTTAGTAGCATGACTGACAGTGCAGGATGCTGGTGGACAAGATGCGGGAGTCAAAGGGTTAAAGAATGGAGGAAAAGGACGGGGGGGGGGGGGGAGATGGACAAAAAAGGAGGGGTTGGTACTGTGGTGAATGGTTTGTGTGGGAGGATTGCTGTTACTGTTATTTTTGTTTAAAGCCCAGCCAGCTGCCTAGAGCCACATCAGGGCTATAACCGTTTCAAAACACACACAATACTTCAACAGGAAAAAAAGAAAACAAAATTACGTACACATATCAATGCATTCCCGCACATAATCTAAGGAGATGCCTCTGGCGTTGACCACTCCGTCCAATTTATCGCAGAGGGTATTTAAAAAAAAACAAAAACTGAATACAAATTTAAACATAACAAAAAACACTAAAACGTATGTAAAAACGGGCCTAAATTACCTAAAATTGCTTCAGCATATCTCATTTCCCCAGAGCCAAAAATGCACTTAATACATGTACCCAAATGTTTTAAGACTTTATCGAACACATACACGTCAATGGACCAGAAAGGCAGAAAATGATAGGAAGAAATGACAGAAAGCAAAAGAACAAGGCAGAAACAAAAAGAGTGACAGAAAAGAGGAAATTTCCAGCACAATTTCCGGAAGGAGGGGATCCTATTTATACTGAAAGAGCTCCCAGCATCCCCAGGAAGAGGGGGGGGGGGGGGTGTGAGTTAGAGGCTGAACTGCGTTTTTCAAAACATCTTATGAGAACTCTATACCAAGCTGTATACTGATCACAACAGCTGGATTTTTTCCAGTGTTAGTGTTGCACAATAGGCACCAAACTTCACTCAAACTTCACAAAGGAAAGAAACCAGTAAGTAACAAGACGCAAGAGGAGTGTGAAATGCGTTATGCTTTTCAATGATCTTTGTTTTTCAGTGATGGATGATTTCTTTGGCAAAGTTTGAGCTTTCTGTGTTTTTACAAGCTCTTACTATGCTTTTGTTCTTCTTACGTCAAAAATTACCTTAAGAATCTTCTCAGTTATCTCCATCTGCACTAAATGTACACCTTGAGTTTATCTGGTGTGTTCTATTCTGTGGCCAAGACAAAAATGAAGGGCTCTACAAAAAATGCTACAAGCCTACAGACCTACATCCAAGACCACACACACACAAACACACACACACACACACACACACACACACACACACACACCACACACACACACACACACACACACAACACACATCACACATCACACACACATTCACACACACACATTCACACACACAAACACACACACACACACAACACATCACACACATCACAACATTCACACACAACAATTCACACACACACACACACACACACCACACACACACACACCACAACACACGTACACACACAAACATATTCACACACACACACATTCACACAAACACACGCAACACACACACACACACACACACACACACACACACACACACACACACACACACACACACACACACACACACACACACAAAACTGGGGTATTCTTAATATACCTTTCCACTTGATGCACTCTAAAGAGAACACGTATGTCTTGTACTAGCAGTGGACTGTTTGCTCACATCTTTTATAAAAGCAAAAAGTTTCCCTATCCAAATATTTCTTGTCTGGAGTTTCTTTCCAGCACAATGTCACGAAATGGTAAGATTATTTTGGGCATGATCAATGGAACTGCTTTTCTTCTGGGCACGGTCAATGATATACACTCTCTCTCATTTTGGGTGGGATCAATGGCACAATGTTTTTCGTTCGGTAAACCATCAATGGCACATTGTTTTTCGTTCGGTAAACCATCAATAGCACATTGTTTTTCATTCTGGAAGTGATAATGGCACACTGTCTTTCGTTCTGGAAATGATCAATGACACAATGTTTTTCGTTCTGGAAACCATCAATGGCACATTGTTTTTCGCTCGGGAAATGATCAATGGCACATTGTCTTTCGTTCTGGAAACGATCAATGGCACATTGTTTTTCGTTCTGGAAACGACCAAAGGCACAATGTTTTTCGTTCTGTAAATGATCAATGGCACATTGTCTTTCGTTTTGGAAACCATCAATGGCACATTGTCTTTCGTTCTGAAAATGATCAATGGCATATTGTCTTTCGTTCTGGAAACGATCAATGGCATATTGTCTTTCGTTCTGAAAATGATCAATGGCATATTGTCTTTCGTTCTGGAAACGATCAATGGCACATTGTCTTTCGTTTTGGAAACGATCAATGGCACATTGTCTTTCGTTCTGGAAACGATAAATGGCACATTGTCTTACGTTCTGGAAACGATCAATGGCACATTGTCTTTCGTTTTGGAAACCATCAATGGCACATTGTTTTTCGTTCGGTAAACCATCAATGGCACATTGTTTTTCGTTTTGGAAACCATCAATGGCACATTGTTTTTCGTTCGGTAAACCATCAATGGCACATTATTTTTCGCTTTGGAAATGATCAATGGCACATTGTCTGTCATTCTGGAAATAATCAATGGCATATTGTCTGTCGCTCTTGAAACGATCAATGGCACAATGTCTTTCCACAAGAAAAAAAAATCCACATCCACCAGTCAATGTTCAACGCTTACCAGATCTTTTCACTCCAACTGGTGCACTGACGATAAAAGCAAAAGATTAAAAACAAGAAAAACACACAAACAAAAACAAACAACCCAACCACCACCCCCCATCCCCTAAAATCCAACGGAATGAACGAATGACATTTAGAGGAAAAAAACACATAACTGTCCAACAGAAAAGAGTACACGTGAAATTATCTTACAACAGAAATTCAAATGCTCAGAATATAACTATGCAAATTTAGACATTTCCATTAATTTTGCTGATTTCAATCAATCTTTTTCCCCCTTCAATAGATGAAGTTGCACTGTGAATACATTTCAATTTGCTGTCATGGAATTTACGACAATCGAATATAAATGCATATCACCTATGGCACTGTCATCACAAAATTTGCATATTATGCATTCCTGTCTATTTCTTTGTCTCTGTATAATTTAATCTCAAGCTCATGCAGATGCATCAAAATCTAATCAAAGGAAAAAAACATAAATGGTGAATCTAAATTCAATCAAAGGAAAAAATATAAATATCTGGTATCTGTGTAATATATTTCTCTTTTCCAAAATCGTTTTTGAAAATACGAAACTGTACTTCCAGTCTTGCTGATAATTAGCCTGGAGTGAGCAACTAAGATTTTCACAAAATATGGATTTTTTTCCCTATTAAATTTTGAGATTCTCAAACGAAATTAAACCTCTTGTCAGTGAACATTTTCTTCATGTGACTTAATCTCTCTTGCCAGAATATTTTTAACATATAAATCATAAAGGAGTTTTTTCCTCTCTCTCTCTTTCTCCCTCACACACACACACACACACACACACACACACACACACACACACACACACACACACACATACACACACACACACACACACACACACACCGCACACACACACACACGCACATACACACACACACGCACACACACACACACTCTGTCTCCGTCTCTGTCTCCGTCTCCGTCTCTGTCTCTCTGTCTGTCTGTCTGTCTGTCTGTCTCTCTCTCTCTCTCTCTCTCTCTCTCTCTCTCTCTCTCTCTCTCAACGGTTTCAAAAACCAAACAGACAACATGTACTGATTATGAAATACCGACTATGCAGAAAACGTGTCAGTTATATGTTAAATAACGAGAGAATAATTCATAACTGCTATGACAAAATGAAGTATAGTGAACAGAAAATATTGCAGTAAATTATATTCTAAAAGTGATGTTAAGTTAGAAAAAATAATCTTTGTTTTGTGCAGACTTCAGATTTTGTTTTAAGATGTGTTATCTTTCTATGTGAATTTGTTTTGTTCTTCCCTATAACAGGCTTGAATTCACACTTCCAGTAAAAAACTGAGTTCTATCATTAAAAAAATTCCACTTGTCAGAATATTGCAATACACTGTGAAATGACTACAGCCTTTGGACTGTTTCCAGTACTGTACCGCTGACACCAAACTTCTCAAAAGCAAAGAAACAGCATCGACAACAATGACGACGACGACAACAACAACAACAGCAGCAACAACAATACAACAGCAACAACAACAGCAGCAACAACAACACAACAACAGCAACACAAACAAGAACAGCAACAGCAACAACAAAACTACAGCAGCAGCAACAACAACAATACCACCACCTCCAACATAAAAAATAACAACAAAAACAGCAGCAGCAACAGCAACCAACAGCAACAACAACACAACAACAGCAACAACAACAGCAGCAACAACAACACAACAGCAACAACAACAGCAGCAACAACAACAAAACAAGAGCAATAACAATAATACGACCGACAATAACAACAACACAACAGCAATAATAACAACAACAGCGACAACAACAACAAAAGTAGCAACAACAACCACAGTACCACCATCACTACTATCACCACCACCACCACCACCACCACCACCACCACCACCACCACCACCACCACCACGACCACTACTATCATCATCACCACCACCACCACCACCACCACCCAACAACAACACCATTAACAAGCGATTACTGTGCTGAGTAACACATCACGACCTTTGCACACTGTTTGATTTACAAAGATAGCGAGTCCTCTTGGCAAATCGGGGGTTCCAAGTGTAGATTGAGACCCTACGTCTATTTTGCTAACCGTAAAACATCATTCCATAGGGCCGTTTTTTCCTCGTTTATCTTAGCAAATGTACAACAGCTGAACTTCAAGTTTACCTGGTACACAACATCCATTGGTTAGAGAAACACAGAAAACCTGGCATGAGTCATCTCACAGGCCTACACCCAGTCCTCATCAAATGGATGGATGAAATAATAATAAAAGCCCAATCCCACAAAGAAAGAAAGAAAGAAATAGATAAAAGAATGAATAATGTTTAAATACATAACTGTCTTTGTGATTTGTTTATGTTACATTGGATTTGTGATTCGTTTGGATGAAATATTGCACGGTCTTTTGGGAACAATTTTAACCCTTTGACCTTTAAACCCTTTAATCCTTTGGTAGCATAATTGACAATGCAAGATGCTGCTGGACAGGGTGTGGCAGTCAAAGTGTTAAGTTTTTACTTTGCTAGCATGGTTAACAATGTGGGATGCTGGTAGACACGCTGAGGGAGTCAAAGCACAGAATTTCCAGAAGGTGGGATACTATTCATACTGAAAGAGTCCCCATCATACCCACGGGGAGGGAAAACAAACAAACAAAACAAACAAACAAAACAAACAAACAAACAAACAGTTACATTACTCTAATTCTTGTTGAAAATCCAGCCGATTGCGTAGAGCCATATCGGGGCTATAACCAGTTTGAAAATATACACAATACTTCAACAGGGGGAAAATGAAAAAAAAATTAAGTACACATATCAATGCATTCGCGCACATAATCTAAGGAAACGCCCCTGGCGTTGACCACTCCGTCCAATCTGTCACAGGTGATTTAAAAAACATACCTGAACACAAATTTAAACATAAGTGTAGACATTAAACATAAAAGAAAATGGGGCAGGGGGCTAAACTACCTAAAACTGCATCCGCATATCTCATTTCCCCAGAGCCCAAAATGCACTTAATACATGTACCCAATTGTCAATCCTAAGAAAAAGTACGTAAGACTGTATCGAACACATATAGATGAATGGATCAGCAAGGCAGAAAATGATAGGAAGAAATGACAGAAAGCAAATGAACAAGGCAGAAACAAAGAGAGTGACAGTAAAGAGGAAATTTCGAGCACAGAATTTCCAGAAGGTGGGGATACTGTTCATACTGAAAGAACCCCGGCATACCCACGGGGAGGGAAAACAAAGAAACAAACAAACAAAAAACAAACAAACAAACAAACAAACAAATACAAAACAAAACAAAACAAAACAAAACACCACAACATCATCATCAACAAAACCAAAAACCGGTAAAGTTTAGACGATGGTGTATCACAGAGCTTGGAACTTACAGACCTCATTTTTATCGATACGCAAGAGAAGGGTGAATCAAGAACAAAGCATAGCATTCTTTGTTTACCTACTTTCTTCACCAGACACACACATTGTGAAGAAGCCCTATGACTGTATCATGGGGTGTTGCTGTTGTTTCGTTGTTTGTGGTCAAGATATCAATAACAACAAGGGGTCCCAATAACCAAATCATTTTGTTTGGAGTTTTTTGCGGTGACTTCTATATTCCCAAACTTAATTTCGCTGAAAATCGTGATTATTTTGGCATGACCAATGACAGATAGTCTTTCAATGAGGCTGAAAGAGCAGAAATTACATACAGATCACTAGATTTCTGCCAAGCAATGTATAAGCCAATTGAAGTGCTTCCTCGTTTTGCCAGCTATGCAGTAGAAGATCAACAACAATGATGATGATGATGATAAACAACAATAACAACATATCAATAGCAATGATATATAATAATAATAATAATAAATAATAATATATAATAATAATATATAATAATATATAAATGATGATATGATGATTAGAATGATCAGATCATGAGATTGAATAGACATGAAAAAATGATGATTAGGATAATGACGATGGTTGTTATTGTTATTGTTATCGTTGTTTACAGCCCAGCCGACTGCGTAGAGCCATATCAGGGCGACAAAACAAGCAAAACTTGAACAGAAAAAAAAGAGAAAATCAAGTACACATATCGATGCATTCGCACACATAATCTAAGGACATGCCCCCGGCGTTGACCACTCCGTCTAATTTATCGCAAAGGGGATTTAAAAAAGCACACCTGAATACAAATTTAAGCGTACCTAAGGACACGAAAACATAATAATGTAAAAACGGGCATAAGTTACCTAAAATTGCTTCCGCATATCTCACTTCTCTAGAACCAAAAATACACTTAACACATGTACCCATTTACCACTACTAAGAAAAAGTACGTAAGACTTTATCGAAAACATACAGGTGAATGGACCAGCCAGGCAGAAAATGATAGGAAGAAATGACAGAAAGCAAAGGAACAAGGCAGAAACAAAGAGAGCGACAGAAAAGAGGAAATTTCTAGCACAGAATTTTCAGAAGGTGAGATGTTACTATTTATATTGCAAGAGCCCCATTACTACTACTACTACTACTACTACTACTACTACTACTACCTCTACCACCACTACTACTACTACTACTACTACCTCTACCACCACTACTACTACTACTACTACTACCTCTACCACCACTACTACTACTACTACTACTACTACTACCACTACTACTACTACTACCACTACTACTACTACTACTACTACTACTACTACTACTACTACTACTACTACTACCACTACTACTACTACTACCACTACTACTACTACTACTACTACTACCACTACTACTACTATTACTACTACTACCACTACTACTATTACTACTACTACTACTACTACTACTACTACCACTACCACTACTATTACTACTACTACTACTACCACTACCACTACTACTACTATACCACTACTACTACTACTACTACTACTACTACTACTACTACCACTACCACTACTACTACCACTACTACTACTACTACTACTACTACTACTACTACTACTACCACTACTACTACCACTACTACTACTACTACTACTACTACTAATGATAGTGGTAGTAATGGCTAGTTGTGCTGTGCCTCACGTCACAAGAGTCCCAAGGGCTTCACAAAAGTATAAGTGGCAGAGGCAGACATACCCATTACATGTCAACCCTTACAGCTAGGATAAATGGGATGAACCACAAGACCTACAGTGTTAAAAAAGCAATACAAGTGACTAACAATAACATATCTACCTCCACATACCAACAGCTCACGCAATGGCCATGATGAACGATTGATATAGAGTGCACAAGACAACAGGAAGAAAGGTTCAGACACATATGCACGCGCAACACACGTGCACATGCATGCGTACACACAGTTCAGATCCATCGGGGCAAATATAGTTCCGTGTATTGAAATATTTACGCTATGCAAAATTTATTGCATTCTGATAGCTACTGCACAGTCAAAAAGGCGATTTAACTGTAACGCGAGCGCGCGCTCACAAACAAACAGATGGACAGACAGACAGACGCATATACACACACTTGCATGCACGCAGAGAGAGAGAGAGAGAGAGAGAGAGAGAGAGAGAGAGAGAGAGAGAGAGAGAGAGAGGCAGACACAAACACAAACAGAGAGAGAGAGAGAGAGAGAGAGACAGACAGACAGAGAAAGACAGAGACAGAGACAGACAGAGAGAAAGATTATGCTCACTCACTGAAATGAACTGTTTATTCAATAAAGTTTTCTAACGTATGACTTATACGCACGCACGCATACATTCACATATTGATTCTTGACAATACATAACTTACAGATTATTACCAATGGAAGCGCTTTGAAACCGAAGACAGCCCTTCTGTTCTAGTCCGGCGACTAACTAACAGGGAACCCTTATCGATAACTGAAAGTAAGAATTTTCCCAAACAACTTTTTTTCTCTTTAAAAGTGGTAGAGACTGGTGATTAGGGCACTAGGTAAGGATGTTTGCAGAAGATGAACACCGATGTTTTTGACAAGCAAGTTACAAGACTTTTATTCTAGTTTTCGCTTACCTCCCCCATTTCCTCCACTTACTTCCGGTTCCATCTCTTTCTGATCGATTAATGTGGCAGGAACTGTTGGTTGTCTTGACATGTCTGATACTAAGCAAACACTGACAGAGAATCCTGCATTTAGCGCCCAGACTTGGCTTTGATACACCGCCAACACCACTTTTGTTTATATATTGAGTGTATGTGTGAGTGTGTGTGTGTGTGTGTTTGTGTGTGTGTGTGTGTGTGTGTGTGTGTGTGTGTGTGTGTGTGTATGTGTGTGTGTGTGTGTGTGTGTGTGTGTGTGTGTGTGTGTGTGCGTGACAAAATGCTATACTTTCTTACCAACCAGGAAAACAAAATTAGAAACAGATCGCATATTTAATACAACAAAACAAGACAGGTGCAAATTTTCGGCCAACTGGCCCTTGTCAAGCGTATGCAAAAGACAAAAAAAAAAAAAAAGAAAAAAAAGAAAAAAGAATAAATGTGACCTGCCAGCCGGAAATCAGTCTTAACTAGCATTTTGGGTATTTTGAGATATACACATCACTGGAAAGTGTACATTCTGCTGATTATTTTGGTACTTGAATAAAGCTTGTACTAAAAAAATGTAGAAGTTATGTATGTTTAAAGTCATTAAGTTGTATGATGGCCATTTTGAGAAAACGGCCTCTAGAGTTTTTATATGCTCTCCCACACATTTTCCTTAAATTTCTTTGTTTGGTAGCTTTGGCCCAGTTTGTTCCTAATTTTCGCTGTCATTATCTGAAAGGTGCACCACAGAGCTTTCTGTCAATATATTACATGTGGGGGTCTGTACAGGTTACGGTTCATAATAAGAGACAAAAATAGGTACTTTTGGTAGGGAATTGCGTTATTTCTCCTGCGATCAGTGCCTTAAAATACCATTTTAAATTGATTAATAATATTTTTTCAAGAAAAACATTTCTGTGGGGGATAGATTATGTCTACAGAAATCAATTTTGAGAAAATGTCAAAACACCCCAGATAGGCCCTCAGTCACCTTTTCAGCTCCTAGTGCTGTTCAACTGACTGCGAGTTAAGACTGATTTGGTGGTGGGAAGTCACAAATGCACAGCACTTTGCACAAGAAAACAGTAGACAACTTCCCCAATTGTACTGTCCTGGGCAGGAAAAAATGACAGATGTTCCCTGGACGATTTAAACCTTTGACTCCAGAACTCTGTCCACCAGCATCCTGCATGGTCAACCAAACTAACAAAGCAAAAACTTAATCCTTTGACACCCTCACCCTATTCACCATCTTCCTGCAGGAGGCTGGTGGATAGGATGAGGGAGTCAAAATCTGGCAGATAGGGTGAAAGAGTCAAAAGGTTAAGTTTTAGATGCTGGTGGATAAGGTGCGGAAGTAAAATGGTTAAAACCCACAACATAAAAATATATAGCCTGGAAGGAACGAGAACTCTGTGGTACACCCATGTCATTTAGGCTCAGAGCTACCGTTCATTAATCTGGACATGTACCACTAAAACAGTCAAGTGATTTATCTTTTTTCCTAACAGCAGCAATCAATAAACTATCAGCAAGATCAGTCCACCAACCCATAAACCAACTGTCAATTTAACCAACATATCAACCAGCAATATGAATGTGCCAGAGAATATGTACCGATCAATCATATTTTGCTGAGTATTCTTCTGTTATTGCTGCTGTTCTCTCTCTCTCTCTCTCTCTCTTTCTTTCTTCTTTTTTAATGAATACAATATAAAATGATTTCGTGAAAGACATAAAAGTACCAACATATGGTAAAATACAACTCATCAGCGTACGAACACTTCCAGTGTTCTGTTTTCAAGGGAAATGAAACATACTGCATCCATTGGACAGTCATGGCAGAACAAAAAGCCAGTCACATACTATATCTACAGGCGAGTTCTGCGGATATCCCAAACCACTTGACTACTTCTTAAGAGACAGTGTCCATGTTGAATATCTTGACAACTTCCAAACAACTTCCTTCTCCCCAACTCTCCCATTGATCAGAAAAGAGTGGCAGAATTGGTCAGACGTTCGCATGCCAATAACTAAACTCGAGGTTCCAGGGTTCACTCCCCGTAGAGGCCTTGACTTTTCTCCTAAGTTTGACCGGAAAATTGAACTGAACGTCTAGTCCTTCGGAAGGAGACACAAAACGAGTTGGACCCGTGTGCCTTCTGGCTGCGCACGTTAAAGATCCCACGGCAGTTGAAATTCGTGAAGAGCAGGGCATTGCCCGGCTGCCTTGGTAAAAAAAAAATATAGGAGAGAAAGGTTGATTTCCCGGGTCCCACCCCTTAAAGACCAATTAGCTTTCTTGCCTTTTGAAGTGTTGGTAAAAAAAAGTGAATATGAATATAAATTTGAAGCGAGGCAAAGGGGATGGTCGCCGCCCTCGTGAAGTTGGCTGCGGGAAAAGTTGAGGTCTCTGCCACCTCACTCCCGTACGACCCCAGAGTTCTGGAACTATCTAGGTAGGATCTCACGACCTGGCCAGCACAGGGTTTGTGTGCAGGCTTAAAACTTGTGTCATGATCATTCTGGATCTTCTCCATGACGTTCATTATTTCTTTTAACGTCTATTCACATATGTGCTTTTAGACGGAATAGGCTTTAAAAAGATCGAAATGACATGGCACCTGTGATGCTAGTGCATATGGAATTCATTCCTTGCGAGGAGACGTCATCTTGAGAATTTGAAACTGTGAAACTGAAACCCACTGATCGACTCTCCCTCCTAAAACTTCCCAACAGCTTCCTTCACCCATCGAATGCACCTGTCTCCTACAAATTCCTCCTCCCTCATTCTCCCACCGACCGCCCCCTATCTCCTTACCACCTACTGCCCCCTCCTCCAACTTCCCCATGCCCCCATCCCCCATTTGTCCATGGCATAAGATCTGGTGCACCCTTCTACAGAGACCTGTAGTTATAACGCTGGGATGAACACCTGTCTCTTTCACAGTCTGATGGGAATTAAGCACACAATGTCTTCTTCCATTTCCCCCCAAGGTTTTTTCTTCCTTATTTCTTTTCAACTTCACTTTCTTTTTCGGTCACAAAGATCGATTCGCATCGACCCATGGCGTCTATGTGTCTGTGTGTCTTGTCTCTTTACTGACGCGTTTTAAGGCAGTGTAGTTCGTCTGACACGACAGGAAGTCGCGACAGAACACATTTGACAAGGACTGGTCCATTTCCAAGATTACTTCGGGAAAAAACAAAACAAAACAAAACAATACAAAAAACCCACCACCACCAACCACAAAAATTCTGTATTCAGAAATAGATTATTGGCAGTGTTATTTAACTATCTGATTTATTCACTAATTCATTTTTTCTTTTTTCTTATCAATCAAAAATTCAACGTAATTAAACGATACTGCTCATTTATACGCGGTAAATAAATACATTACATTATAAACGATGAATTTTGAAATACATAAGAAAGATTAGGAAAAGACAGGCAACATTTATAGGCCATTTTATGAGCAAAGGGGAATTAGAGCACCTGGTCACGACAGGAAAGCGGGAGGGAAAGAGAACACCAGATAGACCTTGAGAGAAAATATTGGACGGACTCGCAGGGTGGCTGAGGACAGAGAGGGTGGAGGAATGTGCTTGCGGCAACATGGTATAGATACATATGGAGGGCCATGATCGCCAATACCATGTGGCAGGGCACATGGTGATGATGATGAATGGCATAAAAAAGACACCATTGATTTTACGTACATTCTCATCATCAACTCCTTTCTGCCCCCTCTCCTCTCTCTCTCTCTCTCTCTGTCTCTCTGTCTCTCTGTCTCTCTCTCTCTCTCTCTCTCTCTCTCTCTCCTTACTTTATTATCTTCCATTTCTGTGAAAAAAATCTTATTGTGTTTTATAATTTGCTTATTTTATTTTATTTCCTTTTCATTCCACTTTATCTGGAGAATGGTGGAGGTGGTGAGAGTCAGAGGGGTTTAAGTTAAAACGAAAACGAAACTCTCTGTGTAAATGTCACTTTCTCCATCCTCCTAATATTTTACAAGTTTCTTCTCCCCTAAAAGTCTCGAAAAAGAATATGTAACCAAAAAGTTCAAACTAAAAAAAGAAAAACTTATCCAAAGGAAACAAAACCATGGAAGAAAAAAAATAATGAGAGCTTAAAAAACAAAGCCCTTCCTGTCTTAGCACTTTAAAACTTTTCACAGATACATTAAAACCACTCAGGGGGTTGGGGGTAGGGGGTAGAGTGGGGGAGAATCTCATGCTGTCTCGCTTAAATCAATAGAGAGAAGAGTTTAAAAAGAAATGTTTGCGAAGAAATTACAAGTTGTGTGTGACAAAGCTTCTTAAGACTTCCTTCGAAATGAAAGCTACTTGTCATTAAATTATCAACGTTTGAGAAATTATCTGCCCATCCATTTTCCCTCATCCCCATCCTCCATTATCCATTCTCTCCCTCATTTTGTTAAGGAGATTCCATGGCAAACTGTTTGAGGAAAAGTCAAGAAACTTTGGATAGCGAACATTAAAAATGTATTGAAAGGGGGCTATACCAATACAATGGAAACAAAAATTCTGAAAAAGATTAGGCTTTAATAAGATCGAAATGAAACAGGAATTCGTATGATGCTGTGTCGAGGCTTTTTTCTATAATAATTTTAAACAATAGAGACTAGGAGGGGGATGGAGCAGAAGAAGAAGAAAATCAAATGCACAAAGAGAAAGAGACAGAGATGAAGAAGAAGGGAGAGGGAAGAAAGAGAGAGAAAGAGAGAAAGAGAGAGAGAGAGAGAGGACAGAGAGGAGAGAGAGAGAGAGAGAGAGAGGAAAGAGAGGAAAGAGAGGAAAGAGAGAGAGAGTGGAACGAGAGAGAGAGAGAGAGAGAGAGAGAGAGAGAGAGAGAGAGAGAGAGAGAGAGAAAGAGGTAGAATGGTATACTTTCTTACGAATGAATAAAACACAAAATTAGAAACAGAAAGCGTATTTAATACACCAAAGTAAGTCAGACACAAATTGTCGGCCATCTAGCCCTTTGTGAAGTGCATACAAGAGACGCACCTAGTCACAATGGGAAAGCTGTAGGGAAAGAGAGCACCAGGTAGACCCAGGGAGAGAATGCTGGACGGACTTGCAGAGTGGCTGGGAATGAGGAGGGTGGGCGAGATGCTGGGGGCAACGAGAGATAGAGATGGTTGGAAGTCCATGGTCGCCAGCGCCATGCAGCAGGGCACCTGATGATGATGATAATGATACAAGAGACATAAAAGAATAAATCAACAACACTTAGCACAAAAACAGCAGACAACGTCCCCAGTAGTATCGTCCTGGCAGGCCAAAATGGCAGTGTTCCCAAGATGATTTAAACATTTGACTCCGCACTTTGTCCACCAACATCTTGCATGGTCAACCATGCTAGCAAAGCAAAAACTTAACCCTTTGACTCCTCATCCTTTCCACCAGCGGGAAGCTGGTGGATAGGATGAGGGATTTAAAAGGTTTTAAGTTTTTGATGTTGGTGGATAGGATGCGTGTGTCAAACAGTTAAAAGCTACAGCATAAATATTACATCCTGAAAGGAATGAGAACTGTGTGCTATATCCATGCCGTTTAGGCTCAAAGCACTGCTGTTCAATAGGTTGGACATTTAGGACCAAAACAGTCGTGTGATTTATCTTTTTTCTGACAGCAGTTGTCAATAAACTATCAGCCAGACGAGCCCGTCAACCCACAAACCAACTGCCATTTAACCAACAGGCCAACCAGCAATAAGAATGTGCCAAAGAATACAATATCAATCAGGTCAATCAGATTTTGCCGAGTACTCTTCTGCTGTTGCTGTTCCATTCTCTGTCCGTCTGTCCGTCTCCTTTTTTATGAAAACAATGTAAAATGATTTCGTGAAAGACATAAAAGTACCAACGTACGGTAAAATACAAGTCATCAGTACACGAACACTTCCAGTGTTTTGATTTTCCACTGGACTGTCAGGGCTGAACAAAAAGTTAATCACAGAGTACACATAAACCACTTGACTACTTCTTAAAAGACAGTGTCCATGTTCAATATCTGGACAACTTCCCCGCACTTCCTTCTCCTCCATTGTCCCACCAGTCGTCCCTCTCTCCTGCAACTTCCCCATAACTTCCTCCTTCTTCATTCTCCCACCAATCGTCCCTCTCTCCTACAACTTCCCCACAACTTCCTCCTTCTTCATTCTCCTACACCTTCCTTCTCCCCCATTCTCCCACCGATCGTTTCTTTCTCCTTACCATCTCCACTCCCCCTAACTTCTCCATGCCTCCCCCCACGTTTGTCCATGGCATAAGATCTGGTGCACCCTTCCACGGAGACCTGTAGTTATAACGCTGGGATGAACACCTGTCTCTTTCACAGTCTGATGGGAATTAAGCACACAATGTCTTCTTCCATTTCCTCCGAGTGTTTTTTTTCTTCCTTATTTCTTTTCAACTTCACTTTCTTTTTCGGTCACGAAGATCGATTCCCATGGACCCATGGCGTCTGTGTGTCGTGTGTCTGTGTGTCTTGTCTGTTTACTGATACGTTTTAAGCCAGTGTGGTTCGTCTGACATGACGAGAAGTCGCGACAGAACATATTTGACTGGGACTGGTCAACTGCCAAGATTACTTCAACAAGAAAATAAATAAACAAATAAATAAATAGAATTAGATAAACAAATAAATATATAAAATACATATAAAATAAAAAAAGAAAAGAAAAACACGCATTTGAGAATAGATGATTGCACTGTGCACTGTGCTTAACTATCTGATTTATCTTCTTATTTACTTTTTTCCTCATCACTTTGAAATAAATTATGATTAGTTTGAATGCAATTAATCAAATGATACTGTTTATTTATTCCTAGTAATTAAATACATTAGATTATAGACATTGAATTTTGAAATACATAATCCCATATAAAAGACACCTTTAGATTTTACGTATATTGTCATCAACTCCTTTCTCTTTTCCCCCATCTCTCTCTCTCTCATTTTGTTTTCTTCCATTTCTGTAAAACAAAATCTTACTTTTTGTGTTTCATCACCATTTTATCTGGAGAATGGTGGAGGTGGTGAGAGTCAGAAGGGTTAAAGTTAAAACGAAAACGAAACTGTGTAAAATGTCACTTTCTCCATCCTCCTAATACTTTACAAGTTTCTTCTCCCCTAAAAGTCTCTGAAAAAGAATATGTAACCAAAAAGTTCAAACTTAAAAAAAAACTTATCCAAAGGAAACAAAACCATGGAAGAAAAAAATAATGAGAGCTTAAAAAACAAAGCCCTTCCTGTCTTAGCACTTTGAAACTTTTCACAGATACATTAAAACCACTCAGGGGGTTGGGAGTAGGGGTAGAGTGGGGGACAATCTCATGCTGTCTCGCTTAAATCAATAGAGAGAAGAGTTTAAAAAGAAATGTTTGCGAAGAAATTACAAGTTGTGTGTGACAAAGCTTCTTAAGACTTCTTCGAAATGAAAGCTACTTGTCATTAAATTATAAAGCGTTTGAGAAATTATCCACCAGTCCATTTTCCCTCATCCCCAATCCACTCCCTTCTTTCTTTCACAAAGGAGATTACATGGCAAATTGTTTGAGGAAAAGTAAAGAAACTTAGGACAGTGAAATTAAAAATGTATTGAAAGGCGGCCATACAAACACAATGGAAACGAAAAGTCTGACAAAAATTAGGCTTTAAAATGATCGAAGTGAAACAAAGTCGTATGATGCTGTGTCAACTTTTTCTACAATAAGTTCAAGAGGATGAAGAGTTAGGAAGGGGAGAAGAAGAAAATCAAGTGCACAAAATGGGGGAGAAGGAGAAGACAAAGACAGAGAGAGAGAGAGAGAGAGAGAGAGAAGAGAAAAGAGAGAGACAGAGAGAGAAAGACAGAGAGGAAAGAGAGAGAATGAGAGAGACATGAGTGAGAGAGGATAAGAAAGAAAGAGAGAGAGAGAGAGAGACAAAGAGAGAGAGAGATGAGAGAGAGGGTAGAGAGAGAGAGAGAGAGAGAGAGAGAGAGACAGAGACAGAGACAGAGACAGAGACAGAGAAGAAGGAAGAAGAAAAATACGAACAATGTTTTACAAGTACATAAAATCGTAATATCAGTTTATTGAAACGAACTTACAGCTTAATGAACAAACACAAACAAAACCCCTCCCTAAAACTAAAGAGAGAAAATATCATTAAAAAAATTAAATCGAGTCATATATCACCACACACACACCACACACACACACACACACACACAAAACAACACACACAACACACACACACACACACACACACACACACACACACACACACACACACACACACACACACACACACACACACACACACACACACACACACAAATACAGTTTCTCACCAGCACTCGATTTGCAATGAGAAAATCTTGTAATAAAAACGATTTCTTTCATAAACCTTTTATAAAAGTAGAGATGGTGCAACGGCTTGGTCCATTATTGATTCAGTCTGCTTGTACCAGAAATCGTCAAAGGGAGATGAAGCTGTAATTGTAGCTAAACGGGAGTAATGGCGTCGAGTCATGTTGTAGAGTGAGGTGTGTCTGCCATTCCATCTGTCCAGTGTGAGTCAGTGTGGTGTGTGTGTGTGTGTGTGTGTGTGTGTGTGTGTGTGTGTGTGTGTTGTGTGTGTGTGTGTGTGGTGTGTGTGTGAAAGTGTGTGTGTGTGTGTGTGTGGTGAAGTGTGTGTGTGTGTGGTGTGTGAAGTGTGGTGAGTGTGAGTGAGTGTGATGTGTGTGAGTGTGTGTGTGTGTGTGTGGTGTGTGTGTGTGTGTGTGTGTGTGTGTGTGTGTGTGTGTTCGTTCGTTCGTTTCTTCGATTTAACGTCTTTTCGATATGAGTGAATAGACAGTTGTGCGTGTTTGTGTGTGTGTGTGTGTGTGTGTGTGTGTGTGTGTGTGTGTGTGTGTGTGTTCGCGTCGCGAACGTGCGTGTGCGTGCGAGCGTGTATGTGTGGTTGTGTGTGTGTGTGTTGTGTGTGTGAGTACATCCTACCAGACGTAAACTATACCCTAACTAAGCCATTCCAGCACTGCATAGGCCTTACCCTCTCCCTTGGACCCACCGACGTCATGGGAAAGGAGGAAGCCCTCCGCTACCTGGGCAACAGCACATTGTCCATCCACATCAAGATTCCCAGGCCTGCGCCCAGGAAACATCTATCCTGCAGTACAACTCCATAGCCCAAAGGGACTGAAGGAAGCCAATCCACATCCCCTACAACGGATGGGGGTAAGAATGAAATGTTGGCATGACCCGAAGCACATGTGCCAGTGCAACCTGGACAGTCCATGTTTCCACTCACACAGGGTTTTTGGACAGTGACACATTTGTCCATCTAAGACCAGGAAGAAGAGAAGATTAACGACCGCCAAATTGTCGCTTTCAACGACACGTGAGTTTCGTTTTTCTTCTGTCTTCAAATGGACAGAAAAATGGGTTGGCTGTGGAAACGCAGACGGGGGGATATAATGGGGGATATGGAGAGGGACTCGAGGGGAGAGGGGCTGTTTGTTGTTCAGTCTGATCGAAAGTAGTTTGTGTCTCAATCGAAGCTTATTTTCCTGCAGAACTTTAAACATGTGTGTGCGGCCTCTGCATTCTACCCATCTGTGAACAGGGTATCAAGACTTTTTTCAGAGGAATAGAAAGGTAAAGTTACCAAGGGGAAAGGTGGTGGTGGATATGGCCCTCCAAATGCTTACCCCGAGACAAGCTGAGAACTCTAGAGATCTCTACTTCTTCAGGGATATGGACAACCTCTCTCTCTCTCTCTCTCTCTCTCTCTCCGTGTCTGTTTGCCTTGTGCCCTCTCATTTCTCTTCCCTTCCTCTTTTCCTGACTGCCATCTTCTCTTGTGCTTTGTATAACAACAGTCTGTCGTGTGTCTGAGAACCTCAGCATGAATCGTGTGTCCACACAGTTCTGTCAGAATCAAAATACCTCTCATGCATTCGTGTTCATGTTGAATTCTTCTCTCTCTCTCTCTCTCTCTCCTCCTCTCTCTCTCTCTCTCTTTCTCTCTCTCTCTCTCTCTCTCTCTCTCTCTCTCTCTCTCTACCATGTGAAAGTCCACAGAGTTCTGTCAGAATCAAAATACCTCTCATGCATTCGTGTTCATGTTGAATCTTCTTCTCTCTCTCTCTCCTCTCTCTCTCTCTCTCTCCTCTCTCTCTCTCTCTCCACACACACACTTTACCGTATTTTACAAATCTTTTGATCTGTCTGTTGGGGGAGAAGAGAAAACTGGGATGGGGATGGGGGTGGCAGAAGAAACCTTTAAACATGGCTTGACCTTAAGATTTTATTTTATTTTATTTTATGTCATCAAGGATGTCATTACTTTGCATAACGACACACAACATTTTACAAAAAAAAAAACGCCCCTTGCAAATCCGTGATATGGACATACAGTTCAATATTGCACAGAAAACTTTCTTATCAACAAAAACAACAACAACAAAAACAATAGGAACACAGCAACAATAGCTACATGCCACCAATACCATCACCACCACCAACAACTACAGTAACACCACGAACACCATCACAACAACACAACAAAACAATAATAAAAACAACTACAACAACAACATGACAATGACAACAACAACACAACAAAGCAATAACAGCCACACCACTACCACCACCACCACAACACAGCAACAACAATAATAAAAACAACTACTACAACAACAACCACGACATCATCAACGACAACAACAATAACAACAATAGCAACAGCACAACAACTAACAACAGCAACAACAACTACAACAGCAACAACAACCACAACACCACCACCACCACCCATAACAACAACAACAGCCACACCACTACCACCACCACAACAGCACAGCAATATCAATAATAAAAACAACTACACCACTATCACCACCATGACAACAACATAGCAATTAATGACAACAACAATAATAATAACAGTAAAAACAACATCAACACAACAACAACAACAACACAGCAACAATGCTAACAACAACATGACAACACAACAACATCAAAACAGCAACAACGACACAGCAACAACGACAACAACAAAAAAACAACAACAACTAGAACACCACCACACCTAAAATATCAACACAACAACAAAAGACAGCAACAACAAAATAAAAAAAAAAAACTCACAACCACCACGATCACAATCACCGCAACAACAGCATCAACACAGCAACAACAACAACAACAAGACAAACAGCAACAATAGACCGCCATCACCACCACCACCAACCACCACACCAACAACCACCCCACCACCACCACCTCCACCACCACCACCACAAACCACTAGCATCAACACTTCACAAACCATAGCACCACCACCACCACCACCACCACCACCACCACCACCACCCACCACCACCACCACACCCCACCACACCACCACCACCAGCAGGAGCAGCATCAACACGTCACAAACCATCACCACCACCACCACACCACCACCACCACCACCACCACCACCACCACCACCACCACCACCACCAGAGCAGCATCAACACGTTCACAAACCATTACCACCACCACCACCACCACCACACACCACCACCACACCACAGGAGCAGCATCAACACGTTCACAAACATTACCACCACCACCACCACCACCACCACCACCACCACCACCACCACCACCACCACCACC
>JAPXFY010000016.1:81669087-81671587 GCA_030674185.1 Monoplex corrugatus
TCGATAAGATTAGCAATCTTCAGTCTCTGACGATTATAGGACCGCACCATTCGACAGTTTCAGTTTCAATTTCTCAAGACGACGTCTCCGCGCTCGGAACGAATTCCACTAACGTCAAAGGTGCCATGTGTATGGTAATCATAGCACAAGCCTTAAGCCTGCGCATAAACCTATGAGCTGGCCAGGTCCAGACAAGCCTGGACATAGTGATGTGGAGGACTTGCTCATGCCCATGCAGCAGGCTCCCCATTTTTCCGTTACACCAGAGGTTTAATCCAGTACAATATGGCAGTGGCAAAGGGACTCTTTGCTTGGTTTATTCTTCCTCGAAAACCTGTCCAAAGTTTTTGTTTCGTTTTTGTAGTAGCGGTTGTGGTGGTAGCGAAAAAAGATAGATTCGTACGGAGGGCCATAATCGTCAACGCCATGCAGCAGGGCACATAATGATGAAGATGATAATGTGTGGTGGTGAGAATACTAATATAATAATAATAATTACAATATTTATATAGCGCAAAATCTTGATAGAAATCAAATCTAAGCGCTGAACATACACATACGCACGCGCGCACACACAGCACACACACACACTCACACATGGCTATAAATGGGGAAAAAGAATAAAAGCAATGGAAAATTATAGAGAGCATATTATATACAAATACATATTACAATGTGATTCCACTCCGAGCGGAGACAGGCTACAGAGGGGGATGAGTGAGGTCAGGATTTCATGCAGAGGAGAAAAGGTGAGTTTTGAGAGCGGACTTGAAGGAGACAAAAGTAGGTTGCTGACGGACTAAGAGAGGAAGTTTGTTCCAGGAGATTTTCATGTTTTTCATGTTTTTGTTTGTTATTGTTGTTTGTTTGATTGCTTGCGTCTTCCTCGAAAAGTGGCATTCACCCATTGAGTTACATCTGAACCAGTTTGTGAAAATAGGGACAGATATTGCAACTTGTTTCTGCTGAAGCACGCATTCCAAGAAAACACGTTAGTATTCAATTTCGACCCTCGCTGAGCCAGTCTCTGAAACATGCTAACTGAGTTACACTGTGCTAACTTGAGTTACACTGTGCCTTAGCTGAGTTTACACTCGGCCTTACTTGAGTTTACATCGTGCCTACTGAGTTCACTCGTGCCTTAACTAAGGTTTACACTGGTGCCTTAACTTGACGTTACACTGTGCCTTAACTTAGGCTTACACTCGTGCCTTAGCTTGAGGTTTACACTGGTCCTTACTTGAGGTTTACACTGTGCCTTAGCTTGAGGTTTACACTGGTGCCTTAACTTGACGTTTACACTGGTGCCTTAGCTTGAGGTTTACACTGGTGCCTTAACTTGAGTTTACACTGGTGCCTTAGCTGAGGTTTACACTGGTGCCTTAGCTTGAGGTTACACTGTGCCTTACTTGAGTTTACACTGGTGCCTTAACTTGAGGTTTACACTGTGCCTTAGCTTGACTTTACACTGGTGCCTTACCTTGACGTTTACATTGGTGCCTTACTTGAGGTTTACACTGGTGCCTTAGCTTGAGGTTTACACTGTGCCTTAGCTTGAGGTTTACACTCGTGCCTTAGCTTGAGTTTACATTGGTGCCTTAGCTTGAGGTTACACTGGTGCCTTACTTGACGTTTACACTGTGCCTTAGCTTGAGGTTTACACTGTGCCTTACTTGAGTTTACACTTGTGCCTTAACTTGAGGTTTACACTGGTGCCCTAACTTGAGGTTTACACTGGTGCCTTAACTTGACGTTTACACTCGTGCCTTAATCTGAGGTTACACTGGTGCCTTAACTTGAGGTTTACACTGGTGCCTTACTTGAGTTTACACTGGTGCTTAACTTAAGGTTTACACTGGTGCCTTAGCTTGAGGTTTACACTGGTGCCTTAGCTTGAGGTTTACACTGGTGCCTTAACTTGAAGTTTACACTGGTGCCTTAATGAGGTTACACTGGTGCCTTAACTTGAGGTTTACACTGGTGCCTTAACTTGAGGTTTACACTGGTGCCTTAATCTGAGGTTTACACTGGTGCCTTAACTTGAGGTTTACAGCTGGTGCCTTAACTTGAGGTTTACACTGGTGCCTTAACTTGAGGTTTACACTCGTGCCTTAACTTGACGTTTACACTCGTGCCTTAACTTGAGGTTTACACTGGTGCGTTAACTTGAGGTTTACACTGGTGCCTTAGCTTGAGGTTTACACCGTGCCTTAACTTGAGGTTTACACTGGTGCCTTAACTTGAGGTTTACACTCGTGCCTTAACTTGAGGTTTACACTCGTGCCTTAACTTGAGGTTTACACTGTGCCTTAGCTTGAGGTTTACACCCGTGCCTTAACTTGAGGTTTACACTGGTGCCTTAACTTGAGGTTTACACTGGTGCCTTAACTTGAGGTTTACACTGGTGCCTTAGCTTGCAGTTTACACTGGTGTCTTAGCTTGAGGTTTACACTGGTGCCTTAACTTGAAGTTTACACTGGTGCCTTAACTTGAGGTTTAC
>JAPXFY010000016.1:81676587-81679087 GCA_030674185.1 Monoplex corrugatus
AGAGAGCGGAAAAAAAAAAAAAAAAGAAAAAAAAAGAGGAAATGTCTAGCACAGAATTTTCAGAAAGTGGGGATACTATTTATGCCGGTACTGAAAGAGTCTCCGGCATCCCAATGGGGGTAGGTGTCTAACCAAAACACTGACTGAGAGGAAAAGAGGCAGAAGAGTGCATAACGTTCTTCGGTTATGTTATCACGCTGTGACGAAAATGAGAACAAGAAAGAGGGTATAACAAAACAAGGGCAAATATGTCAATCCTTTGATAGCCCACTGGGATCACAGGATTCTCTCTGAAGCAAAGAACTATTGTTTTTTGTGGTGTTCTCGCTAGAGAGCAACAGACATACCACACATTATCAGCCTGTGAACATCCAACGGAGAGACGCCTGTAAGACACTTTGTTTTGCCATCGGAAACCTTCACAGTTCAACGCTTTCTGTCAGCTGCCAGTGAATGTTGATAGTTTGGAAAAAATAACATATTGCAGAAATTATCATTATCACAATATAATAAAACTATGTCAAGCCATTCTAACAATCTTCTTTTTCACACCAAAATTATCACAGCAAACCTATATTTTGTATTTCTCAGAACACTGTTGCCTTGAACAGTTACTGTTATTTTTGTTTAAAGCCCAGCCGACTACGTACATCCATATCAGGGCTACTATCGTTTCAAAACATACATAAGAAAGGGTTATAAGAAAAGAAGGCAAACATGTCGTACACCTTTGTTCATATTCTTTCCTTGAAAAACGCTCTGATTTTAAGCATAATCTTGACCTTAAAACTTATGCAATCGCGACTCCTTACGTGAACCAACATTTGGTAAAATTGGTAAACTTGAGAACATCTTGAAAATGCATCTCTCTCTCTCCCTCCCCCCCCCCTCTCTCACCACATCTCCGGTCGATATGAAACTTAACAAAAAAACAAAAAAAACAAAAACAAAACAAACAAAACAAAAACTGCAAACACTTCACACCATTAAGATTTTACAGATTTTAAGCATTAATCTCTGCAATTTTGTGGATGTTTCTGAAACAAATACGTTTTTGAGATAAGTAGATGAAGAGAACCGAAGTACTGTAAAGAGGGAACTAGGTAGGACATCAGAACCTGGTCAGCTCTTGGCTTGACGTGCAGGTGTAAGACTTGTCCCTTGATAATCTTGGATCTTCTCCTTCACATGGTACCAGTGACGTCAGTGCATATGGAATTCATTCCGAGCACACAGACGTCATCTTGAGATTCTGAAACTGAAACTAAGAAACTCCTCCAAGACTCGAATGCTTTGGAAGGTTTCTAAGGGGGAACCTCTGACAAACTTGTTGCTACGATATTCAAATGTCATGAATTGATATAACGTGAATGGGCAAGGACCATGTTTTGAGTCACCGACAGGAGAAAAGCTGGGCTCCTTTCAAGGCATAAAGGAGCCATCAACAAAACAAAGAGATAATGGTGTATAGTTACCACTAAAATTACACGAAAACGAACGAGAAAACTATTGTTCTTTTTTATAAACTGTCACCAGACACGTTTCCTTTAAATCGCTAACATTACGCTTTTTCAATTGTTTTGTTTCGCATCTGTTACCTTTTCACATTTTTACCGGTGCAAAAAGTTGAAACGTATTGTTTTGTTCTGCTTCTGCTGCTTTTCCATTTTTTTTCATTTGTGAAAAACAATGTGAAATATGATAGTGTTTAACTGTAATACTGTTGTCATTTACTTTCAAAGAGGTTTAAAATGGTTCAACCCTATGAAGAATATTAAAATGACTCAAACTTTTTTTCTTGTTATTTTTTCTTGTTTTTCTTTCTTTACGTTTTTTTTTTCTGGTTTACTTTTTTCTTTCATTCTTTTTTCATTCTTTCTTATTTTTTTCGTTTGTTTTGTCTGTCATTCTCTCTTGTTTTTCTTGCTTTCTTTCTTCCATTCTTTCTGTTTTTCTTTCCTTTTGTGTCTTTCTTTCTTTCTTCTGTCTTTTCTTTCTTTCGTTCTATCTATCTTGCTTTTCTTTCTTGTTTTCTCATTCTATGTTTTGTGTCTTTCTTTCGTTCTATCTTGTTCTCCTCTCTCTCTCTCACTCTCTGTCTCTGTCTCTCTGTCTCTGTCTCTGTCTCTCTTTCTCTCTCTCTCTCTCTCTCTTTCTCTCTCTCTTTTCTCTCTACTTTCTTTCATGGCTTTTTTTCTTTCGTTCTTTCCGGATTTCTTTTTTTTTCATCTTCCATTCTTGATATTCTATCCTTTCTTTCTTTCGTTTTGTTCTTTCTCGTTCTTTTCTTTGGTTCTTTCTTGATTTTTGTTTTGTTTTGTTTATTTTCTTTCTTGCTTTTTTGTAATTTTTTTCTTTGGTTTCTTTCGTTTTCGTTTTCTTTTTGGATTTAATTTGGTCTTCTTTCTTTCTTTTTGTTCTTTCTTCTTTGTATTTTCTTGTTCTCTTTTTTCTTTCGTTCTTTTCTCTTTTTCTCGCTTTCTTTCTTCTTACTTTCCTC
>JAPXFY010000016.1:81681587-81686587 GCA_030674185.1 Monoplex corrugatus
TCACCAGAAAGCTCGTTTACGAGTTACAACAGAAAGCTTGTCTTCAGAAAGCTCATTTACGAGTTACACAGAAAGTTTCTCATCAGAAAGCTCATTTACGAGTTACAACAGAAAGCTTGTCTTCAGAAAGCTCATTTACGAGTTACAACGCAAACTTTGTCATCAGAAAGCTCCTTTACGAGTTAAACAGAAAACGTATCATCAGAAAGCTCGTTTACGAGTTCCAGGAGAAAGTTCGTTATCAGAAAGCTCGTTTTATGAGTTTAGCAGAACGTTTGCAATCAGAAAGCTCGTTTGCGAGTTACAGCAAAACATTTATCATCAGAAAGCACATTTACGAGTTACAGCAGAAAATTTGTCATCAGAAGGCCGTTTACGAGTTACAACTAAAGTATCACCAGAAAGCACATTTACGAGTTACAGCAGAAAGCTTGTCATCAGAAAGCTCGTTTACGAGTTACAACAGAAAGTTTGTCATCAGAAAGCTCGTTTACGAGTTACAACACAAAGCTTGTCATCAGAAAGCTCATTTATGAGTTACAACAGAAAGCTTGTCATCAGAAAGCTCGTTTACGAGTTACAACTAAAGTTATCACCAGAAAGCACATTTAAGATTACAGCAGAAAACTTGTCATCAGAAAGCTCGTTTACGAGTTACAACTAAAGTATCACCAGAAAACCATTTAAGAGTTACAGCAGAAAGCTTGTCATCAGAAAGCTCGTTACGAGTTACAACTAAAGTATCACCAGAAAGCACATTTAAGAGTTACAGCAGAAAGCTTGTCATCAAAAAAGATCGTTTAGGAGTTTCATCAGAAAGCATGTTTACAAATTACAGCAGAAAGCTTGTCCTCAGAAAGCATGTTTACAAATTACAGCAGAAAGCTTGTCATCAGAAAGCATGTTTACAAATTACATCAGAAAGCTTGTCATCAGAAAGCATGTTTACAAATTACAGCAGAAAGCTTGTCATCAGAAAGCATGTTTACAAATTACAGCAGAAAGCTTGTTCCTCAGAAAACTCGTCTACAAGTTACAACCAAAACATCATGTCATCAGAAAGCTCATCTAGTAGTTACAGCACAAAGCTTGTCATCATAAAGCTCATTTACCAGTTACAACACAAAGCTTGTCATCATAAAGTCATTTACAGTTACAACACAAAGCTTGTCATCATAAAGCTCGTTTACGAGTTACAACACAAAGCTTGTCATCAGAAAGCTCGTTTACGAGTTACAACAGAAAGCTTGTCATCAGAAAGCTCATTTACGAGTTACAACACAAAGCTTGTCATCAGAAAGCTCTTTACAAGTTACAACACAAAGCTTGTCATCAGAAAGCTCATTTACCAGTTACAACAGAAAGCTTGTCATCAGAAAGCTCGTTTACGAGTTACAACAAAAGCTTGTCATCAGAAAGCTCATTTACGAGTTACAACAGAAAGCTTGTCATCAGAAATCTCATTTACGAGTTACAACACAAAGCTTGTCATCAGAAAGCTCATTTACCAGTTACAACACAAAGCTTGTCATCAGAAAGCTCATTTACGAGTTACAACACAAAGCTTGTCATCAGAAAGCTCATTTACGAGTTACAACACAAAGCTTGTCATCAGAAATCTCAGTTACGAGTTACAACACAAAGCTTGTCATCAGAAAGCTCATTTACGAGTTACAACACAAAGCTTGTTACCAGAAAGCTCATTTACGAGTTACGACACAAAGCTTGTCATCAGAAAGCTCATTTACAAGTTACAACACAAAGCTTGTCATCAGAAAGCTCATTTACGAGTTACAACACAAAGCTTGTCATCAGAAAGCTCATTTACCAGTTACAACACAAAGCTTGTCATCAGAAAGCTCATTTACGAGTTACAACACAAAGCTTGTCACCAGAAAGCTCATTTACGAGTTACGACACAAAGCTTGTCATCAGAAAGCTCATTTACAAGTTACAACACAAAGCTTGTCATCAGAAAGTTCATTTACGAGTTACAACAAAAAGCTTGTCACCAGAAAGGTCGTTTACGAGTTACAGCAATCTAGTCAATATAGCATAAACGACACAGGCACCTTGTCCGTGGCACCAGCAGAAAGAAATGGGCAAACCTTGCTTATTCTAAAAGGTAAAACAAAATATGACTGCTGGATCTTGAGGGTAAAACAAAATATTAAAAAAAAACACCTTGATTGTACATGATCCTTGGCTAAGGCCTGGGCTCGAAACGTCGTGTCTTATACTCCCAAGGATCATTTACAAACAATGTATTTTTTAATATCTTGCTTATTCTATTTAGCTGGAGATTTAGTATGATTTTGCACAGGTAGTTAATATAAGTTTCTGATGACAGGGATTCATCAAGGAACATAACAAGATTCTTTGCAATTTTCATGAAGGTTATAGCACAGTGTGAAATAACCAGAGTCTTTGAGGTTACTTTTTCAAGTCAGATTTATATTAGTGCTGGGCTTTTTTTTTTCTTCTTTCGTTCTTTCTCAGTTGATTTTTTTCATCTCGCAGCTATGTTCTCGATAGTGTTTTTCATCTTACTAATGAGCACTACTTGATTGAGATTAGTGTTTTTGTCATTTTTGTTTAAAGCCAAGCCAGCTGCGTACAGCCACATCAGGGCTATAACCATTCCAACACAACACACACACACACACACACACACACCACACACCACACACACACACACACACACACACACACACACACACACACACACACACCCCCACAACACACACCCAACACACCACACACACACACACACAACACACAAAATACTTCAACAAGAAGAATAGGAAACGAAAATTTAAGTGTACATATCAAAGCATTCGCGCACAAAACCTACGGAGATGTCCCTGGCGTTGACCACTCCGTCCAATTTATCACACAAGGCAATTAAAACAATATATAGCTGAACACAAATTTAAGTATAACTGTCGACTTAAAAGATATATAAAAACAGAACGTAATCATCTAAAATTACTTTCGCATATCTCATTGACTCCAAAACATATCAAAACGCGCCTAAATTGTCTAAAATTCTTTTTGCACGTCTCATTTCCTTAGAGCCAAAAATACACTTAACACATGTACCCAGTTATCAATCCTAAGAGAAAGTACGTAAGACTTTACCGAACACATACAGATGAATGGACCAATAAGGCAGAAATTGACAGGAAGAAATGACAGAAAGCAAAGGAACAAGGCAGAAACAAAGAGAGTGACAGAAAAGAGGACATTTCCAGCACACAATTTCCAGAAGGTGGGGATACTATTCATACTGAAAGACCCCCCTGGCATCCCCACAGAGGATTACTTCAGACGTCTTTCGGGAAAAGCAGAACGGTGCAATTGTGATTCATCAGCAAAGAAAATGGATGAGTGTTCCCGATTACCCGTTAACAGAGCTAAGCGGTTGCAAATGAAAAGTCAACAGAAGGGAACACAACTAGAAACCTATTCTACGGCTGGATATGGAACATATGTCAAACATACCACACACGTGTGAGAGGGAGGGAGGGAGAGAGAGAGAGAGAGAGAGAGAGAGAGAGAGAGAGACAGACAGACAGACAGACAGACAGAGAGACAGAGAGACAGACACAGACATAGACACAGAAAGACAGAGACAGATAGAGAGAGAGAGACAGACAGACAGACAGAGAGACAGAGAGACAAGACACAGACATAGACACAGAAAGACAGAGACAGATAGAGAGAGACAGACAGACAGACAGAGAGACAGACAGAGAGACAGACACAGACATAGACACAGAAAGACAGAGGACAGATAGAGAGAGACAGACAGACAGACAGACAGAGAGACAGAGAGAGAGACAGACACAGACATAGACACAGAAAGACAGAGACAGATAGAGAGAGACAGACAGACAGACAGACAGACAGAGAGACAGACAGAGAGACAGACACAGACATAGACACAGAAAGACAGAGACAGATAGAGAGAGACAGACAGACAGACAGACAGAGAGACAGAGAGAGAGACAGACCCCAGACATAGACACAGAAAGACAGAGACAGATAGAGAGAGACAGACAGACAGACAGACAGACAGAGAGACAGACAGAGAGACAGACACAGACATAGACACAGAAAGACAGAGACAGATAGAGAGAGACAGACAGACAGACAGACAGACAGAGAGACAGACAGAGAGACAGACACAGACATAGACACAGAAAGACAGAGACAGATAGAGAGAGAGAGACAGACAGACAGACAGAGAGACAGACAGAGAGACAGACACAGACATAGACACAGAAAGACAGAGACAGATAGAGAGAGACAGACAGACAGACAGAGAGACAGAGAGACAGACACAGACATAGACACAGAAAGACAGAGACAGATAGAGAGAGACAGACAGACAGAGACATACAGAGAGACAGAAAAACAAAACAAAAAAACTAAAAAAGAAGAGAAAGATAGATAGATAGATAGATAGATAGATAGAGAGAGAGAGAGAGGCAGACAGACAGACAGACAGTCAGACAGACAGACAGACAAACAGAGACAGAGAGACAGAGAGACAAACAGAGACTGAAAGAGAGAGAGAGAGAGAGAGAGAGACAGAGACAGAGAGACAGAAAGACAGAGACAGACAGAGAGACAGAAAAACAAAAAACTAAAAAAAAAGAGAGAGAGAGAGAGAGAGAGAGAGAGAGAGAGAGAGAGACAGACAGACAGACAGATAGTTATTCTCATCTTAGTTAAAGCCCAGCCGACTGTGTAGAGCCATATTAGGGCTCTAACCATTTCAAAACATACACAATACTTCAACAGGAAAAAAAAAAGAAAAGAAAATTATGTACAAATATCAGTGCATTCGCACACATAATCCAAGGGGATGCCCCTGGCGTTGACCACTCCTTCCACAGGGATGTAAAAAGCAAATGTGAATACAAATTTACAGAGAGAAGAGAGAAGAGAGAGAGAGAGAGAGAGAGAGAGAGAGAGAGAGAAAGCGAGAGAGA
>JAPXFY010000016.1:81691587-81699087 GCA_030674185.1 Monoplex corrugatus
GTTTGATTCAAGACCATTTACTTGGCTTCCCCAATTCCTGGCTGCAACCTGATCACACCCAGGTCAAAGAACATTCTGGAATCTGCAGAAATCAGGAGATGATGGAAATGAAAACATTTCCACATCGGAACCAGACCATCTGTCTGAACAGCTCGTGTTTTATTTGTGCTCTAAAACCAGCAGGTCCATGATATGTTATGGAGTTGGGTTACAGTGGAGCATGTTGTATGGTCTAAAACTCTGGAATCGCTATATTAATTTGTTTTTGCCCAAGAATACTCTAGAGTAGTGCCAGCATTGATGTTGTCTACCAACGGCAAACTGGTGGATTTGTTATGTCCACTGCAGTTTACCAAAAAGTCACGATTTTCGAACTAAACAGCACATCTGTGAAACATGTGTAAATTGACCGTGTAGTCCCAGTCTTGAGGGAGAGGGAGTGAGAGAGAGAGAGAGAGAGAGAGAGAGAGAGAGAGTGAGAGAAGAAAGAGAGAGGACAGAGACAGAGAGAGAGAGAAAGATGGAGAGAGAGAATGTGTGAGAGTGAGAGACAAGAGAGAGAGAGGACAGAAAGAGAGGAAAGAGAGAGACAGAGACATGGAGAGAGAGTGGAGAGGGAGAGAGAAGAAAAGAGAAAGAGAGAGACGAGAGAGAGAGAGGAGAGACAGAGAGTGAGAAAGAGAGACAGAAAGAGAGAGAGAGAAAGAGAGAGAGCAACAGAGACAGACAGACAGACAGACAGAGACAGAGAGACACAGAAGAGAGACACAGAGACAGAGAGACAGAGACAGAGACAGAGACAGACAGACAGACAGACAAACAGAGAAAACTAAAATGGGCAGAATATGTTTGATTCAAGACTATTACTTGGCTTCCCAATTCCTGGCTGCAACTGATCACACCCAGGTCAAAGAACATTCTGGAATCTGCAGAGATCAGGAGATGATGGAAATGAAAACATTTCCACATCGAACCAGACCATCTGTCTGAACAGCTCGTGTTTTTTTGTGCTCTAAAACCAGCAGGTCCATGATATGTTATGGAGTTGGTTACAGTGGAGCATGTTGTGTGGTCTAAAGCTCTGGAATCGCTTTTTTTGTTGCCCAAGAATACTGTCAGTGTAGCAGAGTAGTGCCAGCAATAGTTGTCTACCAATGGCAAACTGGTGGGTTGTTATGTCCACTGCTGTTTACCGAAAAGACACCAATTTTCACCCTCAGTAACGCATCCTTGAAGTAAGTGAAACTCGACTGTGCGGTCCCAATCTTGAAGGAGAGGGTGAGGGTGAGAGAGAGTGAGACAGACAGACAGACAGACAGAAGACACAGCGAGAGTGAGGGAGAGAGAGAGAGAGAGAGGGAGAGAGAGAGAGAGGAGAGAGAGAGAGAGAGAGAGAGAGAGAGGGAGAGAGAGAGAGGAGGGAGAGAGAGAGAGAGAGAGGAGAGAGAGAGAGAGGGAGGGAGAGAGAGAGAGAGAAGAGAGGGATAGATACAAACAGAAAATATACAGACATATATATGTAGAGAGAGAGACATATGTATTTATTTTTATTTTTATACATGTATATGGAAAAAAAAAGAGAGAGAGAGAGAGAGAGAACACACACACACACACACACACACACAACACACACACACACACACACACACACACACACACACACGTATATATATATATATATATATAATATATATATAAATGGAGAGAGAGAATGAGAGAGCAAGACAGACAGATAGATAGATTGATAGACAGACTGAGACAAAAACAGAAAACAGACCAAGACGGAGACATGGAAAGAGAGAGAGAGACAGAGAGAGAGAGAGAGAGAGAGAGAGAGAGAGAGAGAGAGAGCAACAGACAGAGACAGAGAGACATAGACATAGACAGAGAGACAGAGAGACACAGACAGAGACAGACAGACAGAGAGAAACAGAGAGAGTTCGAGATAGTTGGGGACGAAAAACCTCACAAACATTTATGAAGCGATTGATAGCTTTCGAACCAGCAACCTTCCAGTCATTGGTCCATTGCACTAATCACAATACCACAACGACTGGTTGTTTACATACCACTTGACGAAAAGGAGATGAAAAAAAAAAAACCCAAACAAAAACAAAAACAAAAACAAAAAACTCCAGAACCCTCGGGAAACCTCAAGCATTGATGGCCACTTTTGACACGTCTGGCCCCAAAACCACACAGCTCCAAATCTTCAAAAGGAAAAAAAGATGAAGCAGAAGTGAAGAGATAGGGATGAAGGGAGCGTGTGAATCCAATCAATGTCCATTTGCTTCTCCGCTGATATGGCTTCACCAGACCCGTGAATGAGTGACGAACACCAGAGGAGAGCGTATCAAATCTATCACGACTGTTTCCTTACTCATACTTCTTCCCCACAAACTGTCGATGCTTTACTGTTATTGTTATTTTTTGCTTAAAGCCCAGCCGACTGCGTACAGCCACATCAGGGATATAACGGTTTCAAAACACACACAATACTTCAAGAAACAAAAACAAAAAACAAACAAACGAACAACAACAACAATAACAACAAAACAGAAGAAAGAAAAAGAAAATTAAGCAAAATATCAACGCCTTCGCGCACATACTCTAAGGAGATGCCCCATGGCGTTGATCATTCCATTCAATTTATCGCACAGGGGATTTAAAAAACAACAAAAAACAAACAAACAAACAAAAAACCCCACCTGACTACAAATTTAAATATAACTAAAAACATTAAAACATATATAAAAACCGGGCCTACATTATCTACAATTGCTTCCGCATATCTCATTTCCCCAAATCCAAACATGCACTTTATACATGTAGCCAGTTATCAATCCCAAGAGAAAGTACACAAGACTTTATTAAACACATACAGGTGAATGGACCAGGAAGACAGAAAATGTTAAGAAGAAATGACAGAAAGCAAAGGAGCAAGAAGTGACAGAAAAGAGGTAATTTCCAGAAGGTGGGGGTACTGTTTATACTGAAAGAGCCCCCTGGCATCCCCATGGACGATTTTCCCACAAACTGTGGATGCTTTAGAAATATTGATCGATGACGATGATTATGTTTGTTTGTTATTTGTTTAAGATGGATCTATCGCGCTCAAACAATTCCTCATATGCGCTCACCCACATTTGCCAGCAACCCTCTGGCAGACTCCCTGAGCCTGCGCAAAACCCCACACACTGGCAAGATCTGGAAATGAAATGAGACGGGAGGGATGGTAGAGACCTATGACACATAAAGCTGACAGCATCAGAATGAAGGACACAGGAAGGGCCGGCAGCGAACAGGTCAGCTTTTAATGTTGCAGGCTTGTACTGAATTCGAGACATCAGATCTTGAACTCGCAGTTCTATCAAAAGAACCGACTGGCCCCCGTAAAAAGATGCTTAAAAACCTCCATGACGGATAAATAGCGTGTCCTTGACCCCATTAAGTCTGTACTTTTATTTGATTTAGCAGAAATGCATCGCTGCTAGCCCGCAATTTAGGAAAAGCGCTGTACAAGAATTTCAAAGCCGTATTGGACAGCGAGCCAGTTTCATGGTGGAAGTTTCAGTTTAAAAAGCAATACAGATCTTAGTGAGTGGATTTATACATTCCACTTTACAGCTCTTTAAACCTTCAACATCATTGCTTTATACCTGTAACTCCATTGCTCTGCATCTTTAAACTTCATTGCCTCCATCCTTTAACCCCATTGTTTTGAATCTTTAACTCCTTTACTTTGAAATCTCAACGCTATCGCATTGAAATTTTAATCCCATCGCTTTGAATTTTTCACTCCATTGTTTGAAATATGAATTCCATTGTTGTGCACCTTTAACTTCATTGTTTTGTATTTTCAACTCCATTGTTTTTTACCTTTCATTTCATTACACTGAACTCTTAATTCTATTGCTTTAAACTTTATACTCCATTGCTTTAATCTTTAATCTCCATTGCATCGTACTTTTACCTTCATCGCTCTAAATCTTTATCTTTCTTACTATCCTTCTTTTGATAGTAATAATGGCTTATGGATATTCTTGATAGGAATGTAAAGAAAACACGACCATCATAAAAAAATCTGACGATTTCATCTTTGATATGAAAAAAGTATAATATGACAACGTTCTTTCGGGCATATACGAGCGTATACTTCAATTGTCAATAGCTTAGTACATATTAATTCTCTTGAGCGTGAACCGATTAATATCAACATCAGCTGAACGAAATGCTGCTAGGTTAGTCTCTTGTTGTTTTAGGCTGTGCAAAGCTAGAAAATCATTTATTTCCTTTTATTTGTAGACCTGCACTACACACACACACACACACACACACACACACACACACACACACACACACACACACACACACACACACACACACACACACAGACAGACAGACAGACACACACAGACACACACAGACAGACAGACACACAGACACACACACACAGACACACAGACACACAGACACAGACAGACAGACAGACACACACACACACACAGACACAGACACAGACACAGACAGACAGACAGACAGAAGACAGACACACACACAGACACACACAGACACAGACAGACACACACACACACACACACACACAGACAGACAGACAGACAACACACACACACACACACACACACACACACACACACACACACACACACACACACACACACACACACACACACACACAATCACTCTGCTGTAAAATTAACATACAGTTATAACACTTAGAAAAACAGTGATGAGTAGTTAGGCCCATCAGCTAAACACTTAACGCAGTAGGGAGCACACTGTCACACATCGCCACATGACTGGCGTTCTGCTGCACACGTCACTTCTGAAGAGTGCTGTCTGTTGGCATTATGCCCTCTCATCCTGACTACCATCTTGTCTTTGAGTAACAATGTTCTACCGTTATTCTTACTGTAGCTTAAAGCCCAGCTGACTGCATAGAGCCATATCAGGGCTATAACCGTTGTTGTGGATCGCCAGAGACTTAAGCCAGAGACTGTCTTGATATTTTCTTTGTTCATTCACAAATGATATGAACTTGTAAACTGTAGGTGTGCGCGTAATGATAGATAATTTATGGCTATTATTAGAAATATACTTGTTGGAGTCTAATAAGACTCCAAGGTGGGGAGAATGTTGTGGATCGCGTGTGGCAGTAATACAGTTTGGTGATGTGTGCTCGTGCAAGCGTATGAATACATGTGTGCGCACGCGCATCTGTTTCTTTTGAGCTCTCCGATCTGAAGATAATTAAAGTTTAGCAACGGTAAACAGTTTTCCATGGTGGTCGTTTTCATTTGTTCGAAGTCTAAGTATTGTGACTTCTGTTATGTTCTGTGTGTTTTTGAACAACCGCTTTAAAACACACAGAGAATACTTCAAGAGAAAAAAAAAGGAAAAGAAAATTAAGTGCACATATCAATGCATTCGCGCATATAATCTAAGGAGATGCCCCTGACGTTGACCACTCCGTCCAGTTTATCACACGTGGGATTTGAAAGACATACCTAAATACACATTTAAACATAATCCCTTCCTTCCTTCCTTCCTGTCCCTTAACCCTATCCAGGGTCGTGGGGGCTCCACATGGATGAACGTCGCACCGTCTGTCTCCACCTCTGTCTGTCATGAGCAAGGGTCTGGGTCGTGGCAATATAATAAGGACTCTAAAAGAAACATGAAAACGGGCTTAAATTATCTAAAATTGCTTCCACATATCTCATTTCCTTAGAGCTTTTAGCAGTACACAATATATGTACTCAGTTATTAATCCTAAGAGAAAGTACGTAAAACTTTATTGAACACATTCAGGTGAAAGGACCAGCAAGGCAGAAAATGATAGGAAGAAATGACAGAAAGCAAAGGAACAAGGCAAAAACAAAGAGTGACAGAAAAGAGGAAATTTCCAGCACAGAATTTCCAGACGGTAGGGATACTATTTATACTGAAAGAGCCCCTGGCATCCCCACGGAGAACATTCTGCCGTGCAGAAATATGAAGACCTCAACTTGGCTCATGTGTCCACAGACCTCTGTTCGAAGCAAAACACCTCACATATATTCGTGTTGATGGTGGGCTCTTTTCTATCGCTAGTGAAATATCACTGAAGATGAAGCAGGGGCAATTGCTATCGTTTTGCAATAGGTAGGACAACAGATCTTTTGCAGAATTTTGAACAGCTCCTATGGGCAAAGTGTATTCCCTTGCAACAAGCAGATTTGACTCAACGAAAGACTGCACGTTTTGTGCAGAACTTTGAATAGAACCCAGGGAGAGTCAGAATTCTCTTGCAACAAGCAAATTTGTCTTAACAAAAGAAAGCACGTGTTGCAAAGAATTCTGAATATAAATGTTCAGTTCAGAGGCCAGAACTAAATAAAACTGTTCAGTTTAGAGGCACAGCGACGCACACGCACGCACACACACCTACACACACACACGCACACGTACACACACACACACACAACACACACACACACACACACACACACACACACACCGCGCGCGCGCGCCATACGACTAATATCAGAATTTCCACCACCTGCCCCCGATATCTCTACTGCTGCTTGAATTCAATCCCAGCCCGCAACATAAAAATTTGGTCTGTTGACTGCCCATCTGAACGTTTCTACCATTCTGGTGATGTCAGCTTAGTGTTTCACAGTTCCCTGATCTCTCCCCTCCCTCCTCTATGTCAAGACCTTGCCAGCGCATTATGGTTTTGCCCAGTAGACAAATGTGCTCCGAAAATACATACTTTCCAAAGAATGCTTAAAATCAGAGATTCCAAACTGAACAATATAATAACTAAGCAACATAACTCTTGAGAGTCTTTGTGGCTGCGTCTATGCTAGCTGAATGGGTAGCGCAAACTGTGTTGGATTTGAGAAATTCTACATGGGAGATAACTTGACTCTCAAGAGTTATGTTGCTTAGTTAATATTTAAAATTCTCCCTGCTTCCCTCTTGTTTCCTTTGGTGAACAATATAATGCCAACTAATGCCAAATCAAACACTCACTTGTCCATTTTTAATGCTCAGTCGAACAACTGTATGCCAATGCTCTCCCCCTAGAAAACAAATTTTCTTCATGACATGTTCTTGAATCTTGATGTACATAATAAAACCATCATTGATTAGAATATTGTCTTATACGATTTGTAAGTGATAGGTTGTTTTTATGTGACCAATATTTGCCTTATTTGTAAAAATTGATATCATTTCTGTTATCATATTGTTCGTTTGTGCTTGATTGTCGTTCAGCAAAGGGATGTGGTTTGTGACACGGTTCATAGGGGAAATGTTGACATGTGCTACATCTTAATGTTCATGTTTAAACTTCCAATGTATAAAATGTCGTTGTGTATATTCTGCATACTATGTGGAGTTCATATGTCAACATTGTCTTTTCATCATCATCATCAGGTGCCCTGCCGCATGGCGTTGGCGATCATGGACTTCCATCTGTCTCTATCTCTC
>JAPXFY010000016.1:81704087-81714087 GCA_030674185.1 Monoplex corrugatus
TCCTGGCTGTCTAAATGACAAAAGCCACTGGTCCTAGGTGATTGTCTAAATGACAAAACCCACTGGTCCTAGGTGATTGTCTAAATGACAAAACCCACTGGTCCTATGTGATTGTCTAAATGAGAAAACCCACTGGTCCTAGCTGTCTAAATGAGAAAACCCACTGGTCCTAGCTGTCTAAATGAGAAAACCCACTGGTCCTAGTTGATTGTCTAAATGAGAAAACCCACTGGTCCTAGGTGAGTGTCTAAATGAGAAAACCCACTGGTCCTAGGTGAGTGTCTAAATGAGAAAACCCACTGGTCCTAGGTGATTGTCTAAATGAGAAAATCCATAGGTCCTAGGTGATTGTCTAAATGAGAAAACCCACTGGTCCTAGGTGAGTGTCTAAATGAGAAAATCCACAGGTCCTAGGTGATTGTCTAAATGAGAAAACCCACTGGTCCTAGGTGAGTGTCTAAATGAGAAAATCCACTGGTCCTAGGTGAGTGTCTAAATGAGAAAATCCACTGGTCCTAGGTGAGTGTCTAAATGAGAAAATCCACTAGTCCTAACTGACTGTCTAAATGAGAAAACCCACTGGTCCTGGCTGTCTAAATGAGAAAACCCACTGGTCCAAGGTAAGTGTCTAAATGAGAAAACCCACTGGTCCTTGCTGATTGTCTAAATGAGAAAACCCACTAGTCCTAGGTGAGTGTCTAAATGAGAAAACACACTGGTCCTTGCTGACTGTCTAAATGAGAAAACCCACTGGTCCTAGGTGAGTAATCTTGGAGTTGTACTGGACCAAACTCTTTCCTTCCACAGCCAGGTATCCTCTGTCTGTCGTGCTTGTTACTTAGAACTTCGACGGATCAGTTCTGTGCGTCATCTTCTATCTGAAGAAAGCACTATAACTCTCATTTCTGCACTCTTTCTTTCCAGACTCGACTACTGTAACTCGCTTCTTGCTGGCTGCCCCCAAACACTCTTATCCAAATTGCAAAAAGTTCAAAATAACGCTGCTCGCCTTGTACGGAAATGCCCAAGGTCAACTCATGTTTCCCCTCTGCTTCGAACTCTACACTGGCTTCCTGTTCGAAAGCGTATTGACTATAAACTTTCCCTCCTATGCCATAAGTCTCTGGCTGGTCTAGCTCCCCCCTATCTTTCTGATCTCCTGACTGTTTACATTCCCTCCAGAGAGCTACGCTCTTCTACTGATGCCCACCTACTTAGAATCCCACGCTTCCGCAACAAAACTCTTGGTGAACGTGCTTTTTCTTATCAGGCCCCCTCTATTTGGAACAAACTTCCCTTTCCTCTCCGCTCTACCTGTACCCTTTCTTCGTTTAAGTCCAGTCTAAAAACCACTCTTTTTAAATCCTAGCCTGTAGTTCTGTACTCTTACTTCAGCTGCCACCTTGAAATCTGTGCCCGCGCGCGCGTGTGTGTGTATGTGCGGTGTGTGTGTGTGTGTGTGTGTGTGTGTGTGTGTGTGTGTGTGTGTGTGTGTGTGTTGTGTGTGTGTGTGTGTGTGTGTGTGTGTGCGGGTGTGTGTGTGGTGTGTGTGTGTGTGTGTGTGTGTGTGTGTGTGTGTGTGCGTGTGCGTGTGTTGTGTGTGCGCGTGTGTGTGTGTTTACTGTAAGCGCTTAGGGCTTTTTTTAGATTAAGCGCCATAAATGTTCACTATTATTATTATTATTATTGTCTAAATGAGAAAACCCACTGGTCCTTGCTGATTGTCTAAATGAGAAAACCCACTGGTCCTTGCTGATTGTCTAAATGAGAAAACCCACTGGTCCTAGGTGATTGTCTAAATGAGAAAACCCACTGGTCCTAATTGATTGTCTGAATGAGAAAACCCACTGATCCTAGTTGATTGTCTAAATGAGAAAACCCACTAATCCTAGTTGATTGTCTAAATGAGAAAACCCACTGGTCCTAGGTGATTGTCTAAATGAAAAAACCCACTGGTCCAAGGTGATTGTCTAAATGAGAAAACCCACTGGTCCAAGGTGATTGTCTAAATGAGAAACCCACTAATCCTAGTTGATTGTCTAAATGAGAAAACCCACTGGTCCTAGGTGATTGTCTAAGTAAGAAAACCCACTAATCCAAGGTGATTGTCTAAATGAGAAAACCCACTGGTCCTAGGTGATTGTCTAAATAAGAAAACCCACTGGTCCTAGGTGATTGTCTAAGTAAGAAAACCCACTAATCCTAGGTGATTGTCTAAATGAGAAAACCCACTGGTCCTAGGTGATTGCCTAAATAAGAAAACCCACTGGTCCTAGGTGATTGTCTAAATAAGAAAACCCACTGGTCCTAGGTGATTGTCTAAATGAGAAAACCCACAGGTCCTAGGTGATTGTCTAAATAAGAAAACCTACTGGTCCTAGGTGATTGTCTAAGTAAGAAAACCCACTGGTCCTAGGTGATTGTGTAAATAAGAAAACCCACTGGTCCTAGGTGATTGTCTAAATAAGAAAACCCACTGGTCCTAGGTGATTGTCTAAATGAGAAAACCCACAGGTCCTAGGTGATTGTCTAAATGAGAAAACCCACTGGTCCTAGGTGATTGTCTAAATGAGAAAACCCACTGGTCCTAGGTGATTGTCTAAATGAGAAAACCCACTGGTCCTAGGTGATTGTCTAAACGAGAAAACCCACTGGTCCTAGGTGATTGTCTAAATGAGAAAACCCACTAATCCTAGTTGATTGTCTAAATGAGAAAACCCACAGGTCCTAGGTGATTGTCTAAGTAAGAAAACCCACTGGTCCTAGGTGATTGTCTAAGTAAGAAAACCCACTGGTCCTAGGTGATTGTCTAAATGAGAAAACCCACAGGTCCTAGGTGATTGTCTAAGTAAGAAAACCCACTGGTCCTAGGTGATTGTCTAAGTAAGAAAACCCTCTGGTCCTAGGTGATTGTCTAAGTAAGAAAACCCACTGGTCCTAGGTGATTGTCTAAATGAGAAAACCCACTGGTCCTAGGTGATTGTCTAAATAAGAAAACCCACTGGTCCTAGGTGATTGTCTAAATGAGAAAACCCACTGGTCCTGGTTGATTGTCTAAATGAGAAAACCCACTGGTCCTAGGTGATTGTCTATAAATGAGAAAACCCACTGGTCCTAGGTGATTGTCTAAATGAGAAAACCCACTGGTCCTAGGTGATTGTCTAAATAAGAAAACCCACTGGTCCTAGGTGATTGTCTATAAATGAGAAAACCCACTGGTCCTAGGTGATTGTCTAAATGAGAAAACCCACTGGTCCTAGGTGATTGTCTAAATGAGAAAACCCACTGGTCCTGGTTGATTGTCTAAATGAGAAAACCCACTGGTCCTGGGTGATTGTCTAAATGAGAAACCCACTAATCCTAGTTGATTGTCTAAATGAGAAACCCCACTGGTCCTAGTTGATTGTCAATGAAGCAGTCACGCTTCTATAGCAACCCTGCGTCTCGTATTATCATAAGAACTCTCTCTCTATATATATCAATTTAAATGATGAGAATCCCCGTGGGGATGGCGGGGGCTCTTTCAGTACAAACAATATCCCCACCTTGTGGAAATTCGGCGCTAGAAATTTCCTCTTTTCTGTTAATCTCCTTGTTTCTGTCTTCCTCCTTTGCTTTCTGTCATTTCTTCCGTTCATTTCAGGAATTTCCTCATTTTCTGTCACTCTGTTTCTCTCTTTTTCCTTTGCTTTAACTGTCATTTTCCCGCCCTGCTAGTCCATTCACCTGTATGTGTTCGAAAATGTCTTACGTACTTTCTGTTGGGATTGATAATTGGGTAAATGCATAAAGTGCATTTTTGGCTCTAGGGAAATGAGATCTGATGAAGCAAATAAATCTAGGTAATTTAGGCCTGTTTTTACATACATGTTTTAGTGTCCTTGGGTTCAAATTTGTACTTAGTATTTTTTAAATCCCCTGTGTGTAATTGAACGGAGTGGTCAACGCCAGGCGCATCTCCTTAGATCATGCGCGTGAATGATTAAAATGTGTACTTAATTTCCTTTTCCTTTTTTTCCCTGTTGAAGTATTGTGTGTGTGTATTGAAATGGTTATAACCCTGATATGGCTGTACGCAGTCGGCTGGGCTTTAAACAAAACGATAAAAATAACAATGATGAGAAACAAACATTCTAATCTGTTTTTTTCTTTCTGTACACAACACCCGAACACCTTGTGGAGGGGTCAAATTTTCGACTTTAAAGTCTTTCTCAAGAAACTCAGAATGTCGACTAACAACAAAGCATAGCTATTACGAAGTTATGTACAAATATTGTGCGTCATTTTGATTGTGCGTCATTTTTATGATGTCATGCTGTGTGCCATACACCCACACATACACACACACAACACACACACACACACACACACACATCACACAACACACACACACACACCCCACTAATCTGTTTTTTTTCAGTTTTAGGATGTCAAGTGTTGAATGCTATCTAAGGAAACATGTTCATTGTAGCCACATCATAAATAACAAGAAACGTATAAAGCAAACATTCACACTCATAATTAACAAGAAACATACGAAGTAAACAAACATATGATAAAAAAGTATTTTTTTTCTTAACCTATTTCAGCTTTGAACATTACCTTTTAATGGGAGAAGCTGATGGGGAAATAGCAAAGGAAGAGAAGAGCTGGGCGGAGTGGGGCCAACGCCAAAATGTTTTACAGATGTTACGTGCTCTAAAATAGCTCGCTTCAATGAAAAATCATTCCCAAGTTCTGTGAATTAGGATTCGTGGTCCCCCCCCCCCCCCCCCCTTCAGTTCGCAGGGGTTTGTATTTCTTTGTCAAGTCATTTCCTGTAGGTTTCAGTGGGAATGGGGTTACGTATATAACCCAGAAACACAAATTGAATACAGAAAGATTAAAGTGCTTTGATGGCACTCCCTGAAAAAAAAAAGTTTACACATGGACACGTTTCCTAAAATTAGCCGTCATTCCTTTACCTTAGTAAAATGCAGAGTTTTCGTTTGTTTTTCTGTTTAAACATGTACAACCAGACAAGACAAGCACAAATTTTCGGCAACTAGGCCTTTGTCAATCGTAAGATCACAAACACACAGATTGGCCAAAATTTGCGCCTGTCTTGTCTGGTTGTTTAATCCTTCGACTCCCACCCTATCCACTAACTGCAAAAACTTAACACCTTTGACTCCCTCCTATCCAGTCAGCTTCCTCGCGGAGCCACACTTTTTTGACCTGTTGTTCTTTTTTAATCACAGAACCTTGTCTTACTAATTAAATGTTGGATTCGTGGGGAAGCTGGTGAGATAGGGGAGGGAAGTCAACAGGGTTAAAGTACTTGCTCTTGCTGGCATGGTTGACAAATGCAGGATGCGGCAGCACAGTCCGGTAGATGAAAAGCATTTACCAACAAATGCGTTCTGATTCTTTTTTCGTTTTTTTTCTCTCTGGTTCCTGTTAGCTTGAACGCGTGCAGTCACATTGTTTTGATTCTCTGTTTGTTTTTCTGTTTGTTTAAATCACAGACACCTTATTCATCTTCTCATTGAAACTGGGGTGGAGAGTGGTAGAAGGGTTGGGAGAGTTTGGGGGGCACACAGTAACAGATACATTTAAATACCTGGGAACGATCATTTCACCAGACGGCAGATGCACATCAGAAATAGCCAGCAGAATCGGCCAAGCCAAAACAACATTCAAGAAGATGAAAAGCATTCTTACCAACAAATGCCTATCGGTTAACATCAGGAAAGAGTTCTTGAATGTTATATAGAACCAATACTGTTGTACGGTTTCCAGGCGTGGAAGTCAACAAGCAAAGCCAGAACAAGGTTGAGGCAGCCGAGATGTAGTTTCTGAAGAAGAATGTTGAGAGTTCCATGGACAGCAAAGAAAACAAAAGAGACAGTCTTGATGGAGGCAGACACAAGTAGATCATTCATAAGGAAGATTAGGAAAAGACAGGCAACATTTATAGCCATTTTATGAGGAGGGGGGAATTGGACCACCTGGTCACAACAGGAAAGCTGGAGGGAAAGAGAGCACCGGGTATACCCAGGGAGAAAATGCAAACGGACTTGCAGAGTGGCTGGGGACAAGGAGGGTAGAAGAGATGCTTGAAGCAACAAGAGATAGAGACAGATGGAAGTCCATAATCACCAACGCCACGCGGCAAGGCACCTGATGATGATGATGCAGTAACAGAACCTGATTACGCCCTAACAGTGTTCGCTCCAAAAGGCCATCATTACAGCTGTAATCAACACAACTTATGACTGGTATACCATAATGACATCCAGATACATTTCAATGACGTGCAGAGTTCGTTTACCTCCTAAACATACGGACAGATTTTTGTCACTCTCTCCCTTTGAGAGACAAACAAAACGCTGAAAGATGTGGTAGCTGACTCAGACTGACAGGGTAAAGTATCCTGCCTCCCTGTCTTTCTTTCCCATGCATCTGTTTTCTTTTCTGTTCTAGCATTGATTAAAACTCTTTCTCTGTGTCCGTATTTTCCTCTCTCTCTCTCTCCTCTCTCGTGTCGTCATCTCCTCTCTCTCTCTCTCCTCCTCTCTCTCTGTGTCTATCTCCTCTCTCTCTGCTCTGTCTCTCTCTTTCTCCTCTCTCTCTCTTCTCTTTCTATCTCTGTCTGTCTCTGTCTCTCTCTCTCTGTCTCTGTTTCTCTCTCTCCTCCCTCTCTCTCTCTCTGTCTGTCTCTCAGTCTCTGTCTCTGTCTCCTCCCCCTCTCTCTGTGTCTGTCTCTCTGTCTCTTCTCTCTCTGTCTCTCCGTCTCTGTCTCTCTCTTTCTCACTGTGTGTCTGTCTGTCTCTGTCTCTGTTTCCCTCTGTCTACCTGGTGAAACCCCTCATTATAATATAAGGGGTCCAAACCTGAAATCCTCTCAAAGGGTAAAACAAAATGTGACTGCTGGATCTTGAGGGTAAAAACAAAATATTAAAAAATACTTGTTTGTAAAAGATCCTTGGGAGTATAAAACACAACGTTTCGAGCCCAGGCCCTTTGTCAAGTCTCAAAGGCAGTAAAGACAACAACAGCATTGCCCAGGCTGAAACCTGTATGACAGGACAACAATATTCTCCATGAAACACAAAAATCAGGCTCTTACGTCCACTGGTACATTCCATCTTCCTGTACTGCATGTGAGCTCTGGACCCTCATAGCCAATTCGGAAGGAAGAAGCCAAGCCATGGAAATGAGGTGTTCATCGCAAGATGCTAAACATCAGGTAACTGAAATAAGAGGGAAGCAGGGAGAATTTTTCATAATATTAATCAAAGGACCTAACTCTTGAGAATTATCTCCCATGTATGTATAGAACTTCTCAAATCTAACACAGTTTGCGCTACCCATTCAAATACAAGCAGATACAAAGTACAAAAACAGTAAGCTCAGAACACTCAAAGGAGTGTTCTGAGCTTACTGTTTTTGTACTTTGTATCTGCTTCTATGCTAGCTGAATGGGTACACAAACTGTGTTAGATTTGAGAAGTTCTATAGAACATGGGAGATAATTCTCAAGAGTTATGTCCTTTGATTAATATCAGATACACTGATAATATCACCAATGAACAAAATCGCCAAACCATCGAAACAGCACACTTGACAATAATTTTATGAAGAGCTGCTAATATCAGTTTCAGAAAATGAAAGTACGTTGGTGTGATCATGTAACAAGATTCAATGATCTTACATAATCAATCCTCCAGATAACTGTTGATTAAAGAAGGGAGATGAATGGGAAGACAGAATAAAACTATGGCATGTTAACATTTCAGAATGTTCAGAGGAACCATCTGCAGAAATCCAAGCCTTGGCACACAACCGACATAAAGCCAGAGAAACCTGGTGAACAGTTTTTTTTTTCGTGCAGCGCACCAGTAATTTTTCATGGAGTTAAGGGAGAAGGAAGAGGATGAGGAGAAAGAGGAGAAGAAGAAGGAGGAGGAGGAGGAGGAGGAGGAGGAGCAGAAGAAGAAGAAGAAGAAGAAGAAGAAGAAGAAGAAAAAGAAGAAGAAGAAGAAGAAGAAGAACAAGAACAAGAAGAGCAAGAAGAACAAGAACAACAACAACAACAAGAACGAGAACAAGAGAAGAAGAACAAGAAGAAGAACAAGAACTAGAAGAAGAAGAAGAAGAAGAAGAAGAGGAAGAAGAAGAAGAAGAAGAATGCGAAGAAGAAGAAGAATGCGAAGAATGCGAAGAATGCGAAGAAGAAGAAGAAGAAGAAGAAGAAGAAGAAGAAGAAGAAGAAGAAGAAGAAGAAGAAGAAAGAAGAAGAAGAAGAAGAAGAAGAAGAAGAAGAAAAGAAGAAGAAGAAGAAGAAGAAGAAGAAGAAGAATGCGAAGAAGAAGAATGCGAAAAGAAGAAAAGAAGAAGAAGAAGAAGAAGAAGAAAGAAGAAGAAGAAGAAGAATGCGAAGAAGAAGAAGAATGCGAAGAAGAAGAAGAAGAATGCGAAGAAGAAGAAGAAGAAGAAGAAGAAGAAGAAGAAGAAGAAGAATGCGAAGAAGAGGAAGAAGAAGAAGAAGAAGAAGAAGAAGAAGAAGAAGAAGAAGAAGAAGAAGAAGAAGAAGAAGAAGAAGAAGAAGAAGAAGAAGAAGAAGAATGCGAAGAAGAAGAATGCGAAGAAGAAGAATGCGAAGAAGAAGAAGAAGAAGAAGAAGAAGAAGAATGCGAAGAAGAAGAAGAAGAAGAAGAAGAAGAAGAATGCGAAGAAGAAGAAGAAGAAGAAGAAGAAGAAGAAGAAGAAGAAGAAGAAGAAGAAGAAGAAGAAGAAGAAGAAGAAGAACAAGAAGAAGAAGAAGAACAACAACAACAACAACAACAAGAGCAAGAAGAAAAGCTGGTGGAACGCATGACATAAGAATCAATCAGACTGAATTTTAAATGGATTAAACAAGGACTGGGGGGGGGGGGGGGGGCTCTTCAGCAATCTGTCTCACGGAAACCTTACACAATGATTTATCTGTTTCCAAGAAAGGTACAAATTCTTTTACAAAACTCGGACTTAGATCAGTCAAGTGATGAAGACTTGTGTTTAATACCAGAATATACTTTGTGATAGGGATGTTCTGGGCATATGTGGAGAATTGATTGTTGCGAGAGAATAGATCTATATGAACAAATACTTTTCTATTCCAGTATTTTTATTTTTGTCTCTCTCCTTACCCCTCAAACCTCCTCCTCCTCCTCTCTCTCTCACTTCTCTTTCTTCTACTCCTCCTCCTCTTACCTCTCTCTCTCACAGTCTCTCTCTCTCTCTGTCTCAGTCTCTCTCTCTCTCAGTTTCTCAGTCTCTCTCTCTCTCTCAGTCTCTCTCTCTTTGTGTGTGTCTCTCTCAGTCTCTTTCTCTCTCTATCTCTATATATATATATAATATCTCTTCTAGTCCCCCTCTCTCTCATCTCTCAGATCCCCCTCTTCTCTCTTCTCTCTCATATCAGTCTCTCTCTCTCTCTCTCTCTCAGTCTCTCTCATCCTCTCTCAGTCATCTGTCTCTTCTCTCAGTCTCTCTCTTCTCTCTCAGTCTCATATCTTTGTCTCATGTCTCTCAGACCTCTCTCTCTCTTGCTCACTATTGAGGGTAGAAAGCGTAACAAAGGAATCAAGTCAGTTGTCAGACTGGCCAATTAGGAGCGAAGCTTCAGCAAAGAAAGAATCTCTTAAATTATCTGCGTGCGCGTCAGAAATTGTACACCATTTGAAAAATATCTCTTCTTTCTTTTTTCTATTAAGCGTAGTTGCGTGCAGGTAGATGGAGCAAGTTTTTGTTGTTGTTGTTAGTGTTGTTGTTGACGTTGTTGTTGTTTGTTGGTGGTGGTGGTTTGTTTTTGCTTCGTTTTGTTTCTTAGTGATATATATGTCCTCCTTCACTCCTCCTTTTTCTTTTTCTTTTTCTTTCTTTCTATTTTTCTTTAATGTTTGTTTGTTTCATCTCTTTTCTATCATTTGTTGTTTTCAAATGCAATATCCGCTCTATACGACGTCTTACTGCT
>JAPXFY010000016.1:81721587-81729087 GCA_030674185.1 Monoplex corrugatus
TATGTTTAGTACCGATTTTTATCAGTTCAGTTTTATCTTCATTCATTTTAAGCTTGTTTGTCATCATCCAGTCACCGACAGCCTCAATACCAGATTGTAAATTGCCAAGCAATGTTGGAAACTCGGCTGGGATGTTGGAATCATACAATTGTGAATCGTCGGCGAAGAAGTGATAGCGAAGACCTGATCGACTTATCACCTGACTCAGAGGCTTGGTGTACATTACGAACAAGACAGGCCCTAACACTGAGCCTTGTGGGACTCCAAACCTGAGCACTGATGGAGAGGAATGATACTTTCCTAAAACAACAGATTGAGTACGGTCCTTAAGGTAGGACCGAAACCAGTCCAAAACGATTGCAGAGCAACCATATGTGGTATGCAGTCTGTTGATAAGTATGTTATGGTCTATTGTATCAAAGGCAGCAGACAAATCCAGCAAAGACAGGAGAGACACATGTCCACGATCAGAAGCATGAAGAAGATCGTTAACGACACGAACAAGTGCCGTTTCTGTACTATGACATTTACGATATGCAGATTGAAATGGCTCAAGTAGGTCGTGGGACTGAAGGTGATGTAACAACTGTTCCAAGACAATACGTTCTAAAACCTTTGATAAAAATGGCAAGTTAGAAACTGGGCGAAAGTTTTTCAAGCACTCAGGATCAAGTGTTGACTTTTTAAGAAGTGGTTTCACTAGGGCATGTTTAAAACTATCTGGGACAGTGCCTGTACACAATGACCTGTTCATGATATCAGTTATCAGGGGAACAAGTTCATCAATACATCCAAAAAACAGTGATGCAGGAATGGGATCTAGCTCGCATGATTTCTTGGGCATTTTCATCAGTATTTCTCTCACATTTTCTTGAGACACGCTCTGAAAAACAGAGAGTGCAGATCCAGAGAACCGATCAGCGTCAGCGGTCGTCGAACTGCCAGTTGGAAAACTGTCTCGAATTTGCTCAATTTTGCCAGAAAAGTATTCATTGAATTTGTCCGGTAGTTGTTCAACCGGGACAGATGTTGGCAACACAAGGCCCTGTTCTTTTCCCATGAGCTCCCCGCTGACTCTGAAAAGCTCCCCGGAGCTACACGCATTGACTATCTTATTACACATGTACTGTTTTTTAGCATTACGAATCATGCTAGTTACCAGATTACGCTGGTGAGCATAAATTTGCACATATACACACACTCTCTCTCTGCCTCTATCTACAAACATAGACACACTCTCTCTCTGCCTCTATCTACACATATACACACTCTCTCTCTGCCTCTATCTACACATATACACACACTCTCTCTGTGCCTCTATCTACACACATATACACACACTCTCTCTGCCTCTATCTACACACACACACACTCTCTCTCTCTCTGCCTCTATCTACACATATACACACACTCTCTCTGCCTCTATCTACACATATACACACTCTCTCTCTGCCTCTATCTACACATATACACACTCTCTCTCTGCCTCTATCTACACATATACACACACTCTCTCTGCCTCTATCTACACATATACACACTCTCTCTCTGCCTCTATCTACACATATACACACACTCTCTCTCTGCCTCTATCTACACACATACACACACTCTCTCTCTGCCTCTATCTACACACATACACACACTCTCTCTCTGCCTCTATCTACACATATACACACACTCTCTCTCTGCCTCTATCTACACACACACACACACACTCTCTCTCTGCCTCTATCTACACATATACACACTCTCTCTCTGCCTCTATCTACACATATACACACACTCTCTCTCTGCCTCTATCTACACACATACACACACTCTCTCTCTGCCTCTATCTACACACATACACACACTCTCTCTCTGCCTCTATCTACACACATACACACACTCTCTCTCTGTCTCTATCTACACACATACACACACTCTCTCTCTGCCTCTATCTACACACATACACACACTCTCTCTCTGTCTCTATCTACACACATACACACACTCTCTCTCTGCCTCTATCTACACACATACACACACTCTCTCTCTGTCTCTATCTACACACATACACACACTCTCTCTCTGCCTCTATCTACACACATACACACACTCTCTCTCTGCCTCTATCTACACACATACACACACTCTCTCTCTGCCTCTATCTACACACATACACACACTCTCTCTCTGCCTCTATCTACACACATACACACACTCTCTCTCTCTGCCTCTATCTACACACATACACACACTCTCTCTCTCTGCCTCTATCTACACACATACACACACTCTCTCTCTCTGCCTCTATCTACACACATACACACACTCTCTCTCTGCCTCTATCTACACACATACACACTCTCTTTCTCTGCCTCGATCTACACACATACACACTCTCTCTCTGCCTCTATCTACACACATACATACTCTCTCTCTCTGCCTCTATCTACACACATACACACACACTCTCTCTGCCTCTATCTACACACATACACACACTCTCTCTCTGCCTCTATCTACACACATACACACACTCTCTCTCTGCCTCTATCTACACACATACACACTCTCTCTCTGTCTCTATCTACACACATACACACACTCTCTCTCTCTCTGCCTCTATCTATACACATACACACTCTCTCTCTCTCTGCCTCTATCTACACACACTACACACTCTCTCTCTGTCTCTATCTACACACATACACACACTCTCTCTCTCTCTGCCTCTATCTACACACATACACACACACTCTCTCTCTGCCTCTATCTACACACATACACACACTCTCTCTCTGTCTCTATCTACACACATACACACACTCTCTCTGTGTCTCTATCTACACACATACACACACACTCTCTCTCTGTGCCTCTATCTACACACATACACACACTCTCTCTCTGCCTCTATCTACACACATACACACACTCTCTCTCTGTCTCTATCTACACACATACACACACTCTCTCTCTGTCTGTATCTACACACATACACACACTCTCTCTCTGCCTCTATCTACACACATACACACTCTCTCTCTGCCTCTATCTACACACATACACACACTCTCTCTCTGTCTGTATCTACACACATACACACACTCTCTCTCTGTCTCTATCTACACACATACACACACTCTCTCTCTGCCTCTATCTACACACATACACACACTCTCTCTCTGTCTCTATCTACACACATACACACACTCTCTCTCTGCCTCTATCTACACACATACACACACTCTCTCTCTGCCTCTATCTACACACATACACACACTCTCTCTCTGTCTCTATCTACACACATACACTCTCTCTCTCTGTCTCTATCTACACACATACACACACTCTCTCTCTCTGCCTCTATCTACACACATACACACTCTCTCTCCTCTCTCTCTCTGCCTCTATCCACACACACACACATACTCTCTCTCTCTGCCTCTATCCACACACACACATACTCTCTCTCCTCTCTCGCTCTGCCTCTATCCACACACACACACATACTCTCTCTCTCTGCCTCTATCCACACACACACATACTCTCTCTCTCTGCCTCTATCCACACACACACATACTCTCTCTCCTCTCTCGCTCTGCCTCTATCCACACACACACATACTCTCTCTCCTCTCTCGCTCTGCCTCTATCCACACACACACTCTCTCTCCTTTCTCTCTCTGCCTCTATCCACACACACACACACACACACACACACACACACACACACACACACACACACACACACACACACACACACACAGAGACACACTCTCTCTCTCCTCTCTCTCTCCTCTCTCTCTCCTCTCTCTCTCTGCCTCTATCCCACACACACACACACACACACACACACACACACACACATACACACACACACACACACACACAAACACACACACACACACACTCTCTCTCCCCCCCCTCTCTCTCTCACACACAGTTAGCAACAAAAACTGCAGCAGAATAATCAAAGCAGAAGCGGCGGCAGTAACATTGTGGTAGAAGTAGAATTATCGACAATAACATCACAGAAACAACAGCAGTTCTAGCAAAGAGGTTCCCAGCCTCCTTGGTTCCAGTAGACGTGGCTCAGCGGCAGAAAATTTAACAATCATCATCATCATGTGCCCTGCTGCATGGCGTTGGCGATCATGGCCCTCCATACAAATCTGTCCTTTGCTGCCACAAGCACATGTTCCACCCTCTCTGTCCTCAGCCACCCTGCAAGTCCGTCCAATATTTTCTCCCTGGGTCTATCTGGTGCTCTCTTTCCCTCCAGCTTTCCTGTTGTGACCAGGTGCTCTAATTCCTCTTTCCTCATAACATAGCCTATAAATGTTGCCTGTCTTTTCCTAATCTTCCTGTATCAATGATCTTCTTGTGTCTGCCTCCATCAAGACTGTCTCGTTTGTTGTCTTTGCTGTCCATGGAACTCTCAATATTCTTCTTAGCACGTCTTGGCTGCCTCAGTCTTGTCCTGGCTTTGCTTGTTCACTGTCCACGCCTCACAACCGTATAATATTATCGGTTTTTTTATAACATTCAAGAGCTCTCTTCCTGATGTGAAATGATAGGCATTTGCTGGTAAGAATGCTTGTCATCTTCTTGAATGCTGTTTTGGCTTGGCCGATTCTGCTGGCGATTTCTGATGTGCATCTGCCGTCTGGTGAGATGATCGTTCCCAGATACTTAAACGTATCAACCTGTGTCAAGGCTGTGCCATTTGCTGTTATTTTGCATGAGGGGATTTCATGTTTTTTACTGATTACCATGACTTCAGTCTTCTTGCTATTTAGCTCTAACCCTTTATTTTTGCTTTCTATTTCTAATATATTCGCAAGGTTTTGTAGGTCTCTTTCTTTTTCTGCAATTAACACGTTGTCATCTGCTTAACGAACGTTGTTTATAATTTTTCTTCCAACCTTTAACTCCAGGGTATTCATTATCACCATCATAAATATGCGATTCCAATAGACCCATCGGAAAAGGATAATCATAATCACCATCATCACCAACACCACCATCATTATCATCATCATCATCATCATCATTACCACCACCACCATTACCCCCACCACCACAATCATCACCTCCACCACCACCACCACCACCACCACCACCACCACCACCACCACCACCACCACCACCACCACAATCACACCTCCACCACCACCACCACCACCACCACAAAAATATATAGGAGAATCCACTGCGCCCATCAGAGGAGAATTTGATATCTGCAGTCCCACCCCATCCTTTTCATGGTATAAAATATTTGCCAATTTTTACAGAATATGAAAAAAGAAAAAAAGTTCCTTCTGCTATATAAATGTCCAATCTTAAACGCGCTGCATCAGAAAACGTGGTTGTCATCATCACTATCATCAGTTCATCAAAATTCAAGGGGAGAAAAGATCTTACAGGGAAATGGGGTTTTCCCTCCACCTACATCACGTTATGATTCAAAAAGAATGTTTTTAATGGAGAGAGGCGCGGGCAGCACATCAAAGCCAAAGGTTTGGAAGCGTGTTCCGAGACGTTTTCTTTGAAGGAACCGCTAATTAAAACAACAACAACAACAACACTATTTCCACGTGTATATACTCGTAAATAATTTTTTTTCTTCTCAAATTACATGACGTTTGTTATGACATTGTATCATTTTCATATCTCGAGCCGTTATTGTTTTCACTTTCAGTTTCAGCAAGAACCCTCCCCCCCTCCCACACACACACACCTAGGTCAGTTTATAACTTAGCAGAAAATAGGCCATTTTATGAGGAAAGGGGAATTGGAACACCTGATCACAACGGGAAAGCTTGAGGGAAAGAGAGCACCGGGTAGATCCAGGGAGAAGATGCTAGACGGACTTACAGAGTGGCTGAAGACAAAGAGGGTGGAAGAGATGCTTGAGGCAACAAGAGATAGAGACAGATGGAAGTCCATAATCGTCAACGCTTCGCGGCAAGGCACCAGATGATGATGAGAAAATAAACATTCAAAGATCAAAATCTTTGCCTAAATGAAAAGTAACCAGCGGGTGTCTGAATCGGAAAGGTAACCAGTGGGTGTCTGAATCAAAAAGGTAACCAGTGGGTGTCTGAATCAAAAAGGTAACCAGTGGGTGTCTGAATCAAAAAGGTAACCAGTGGGTGTGATCAAAGTACGAGTGGAATCAAAAAGGTAACCATGAGTGTGTGAATCAAAAAGGTAACCAGTGGGTGTCTGAATCAAAAAGGTAACCAGTGGGTGTCTGAATCAAAAAGGTAACCAGTGGGTGTCTGAATCAAAAAGGTAACCAGTGGGTGTCTGAATCAAAAAGGTGTGTTTCCGTGTGTACTGTTACTGTCATTTTTCTTTAACCGTTTGACTCCCGCACCCTATCCACTAACTGCAAAAAAAACATAAGCCTTTGACTGCCTCATCCTATCCAGGGAGGCTGGTGGAGGCGATGAGGCAGTCAAAGGGTTAAGATTTTGCTTTACTAGCACGGTTGATGTTGCAGGATACCGGCGGACAGGCTGCGGGGGTCGAAGGTTAAAGCCCAGCCGACTGGGTAGAGCCATATCAGGGCTACAACTGCTTCAAAACATACACAATATTTCAACAGGGGGGAATACAAGGAAAAGAAAACTAAGCACACACATCAATGCACTCTCGCACACAATCCAAGGAGACCCCCCCCTCCCCCCCCCCCCCCCGGCGTCGACCACTCCGTCCAATTTATCGCACAAGGGATTTAAAAACATACCTGAGTATACCAAAGAAATAAGAGGGAAGCAGGAGAATTTTTACGATATTAATCAAAGGACATAACTCTTGAGAGTCACGTAGGAATTATCTCCCATATTCTATGCTAGCTGAATTGTAGCGCAAACTGCGTTGGATTTGAGAAGTTCTGCAATATGGGAGATAATTCCTACGTGACTCTCAAGAGTTACGTCCTTTGATTAATATTATACCTGAGTATAAATTGAAACATGACACAAATCTAAACATGACTAAAGACACTAAAACATATAAAACAGGCCTAAATTACCTAAAATTGCTTCCACATATCTCGTTTCCCTAGAGCCAGAAACGCACTTAATACATACACCCAATTATCAATCCCAAGAGAAAGTACGTCAGACTTTATCGAACACCTACAGGTGAATGGACCATCAAGGCAGAAAATGATAGGAATAAAAGACAGAAAACAAAGGAACAAGGCAGAAACAAAGAGAGTGACAGAAGAAAAGAGGAAATTTCTAGCAAAGAATTTCCAGAAGGTGGGGATACTGTTTATACTGAAAGAGCCCCCGGCATTCCCATGGGGGGAGTTTCCAAGCATAGTCTGTCATTCCAAATTGTCGTTTTTCTTCAAACTTCATGTTGTTTGTAAAATGTCTTCGGCTTCGCCGTTTTCATGTGTCATGTTTTTCATCTTCTCTAGCTCAATCCTCACGGAAAGAGGGAAGTTATCTGATACGTTGTCCGCGTCATAAGTCTAGTGAATTCGTTTGTT
>JAPXFY010000016.1:81744087-81751587 GCA_030674185.1 Monoplex corrugatus
AATGCTATGGTAGTCCACAGTGGATAGACAGCATGACTGTGATGATGCTATGGTGGTCCACAGTGAATTAAGACAGCATGACTGTGATGATGCTATGGTGGTCCACAGTGAATTGAGACAGCATGACTGTGATGATGCGTATGGTGGTCCACAGTGGATTGAGAGAGCATGACTGTGATGATGCTATGGTGGTCCACAGTGGATTGAGACAGCATGACTGTGATGATGCTATGGTGGTCCACAGTGGATTGAGACAGCATGACTGTGATGATGCTATGGTGGTCCACAGTAGATTAAGAGTGCATGACAGGTCAATATTCTATGCTGGTTTTTAAATGTATCCTAGTATCAATCAGGCCTGAGAGATAGTCACCTGCGGTGTTAGTCAAGAAATTTGAACGACATCATCAATAGCGCATCCCTGGAGCGGATGGCACCCTACTGTTTGATCCTGGAGTTCCCAACGACCCAATGATACATTCAAATCTGGACAGGAGATGGTTGAGAGTAAAAAATCCCACGCTGATTTGGAGAGGGTTGATGGGATTAGAACCTCCAATCTCCCGGTCATCAGTTAGCTGCGCTCAAGCTCAAGTTTATATTGCTTATATCCCCGCCGATCATTTCATCAGACGGCAGATGCATATCAGAAATAGCCAGCAGAATCAGCCAAGCCAAAACAGCATTCAAGAAGATGACAAGCGTTCTTACCAACAAACGCCTATCAATTAACATCAGGAAAAGAGAGTTCTTGAATGGTTTATAGAACCAATAGTTGTACGGTTGTGAGGCGTGGACAGTCAACAAGCAAAGCCAGAACAAGATTGAGGCAGCCGAAATGTGGTTTCTAAGAAGAATGTTGAGAGTTCCATGGACAGCAAAGAAAACAAACGAGACAGTCTTGATGGAGGTAGACACAAGTAGATCATTCATAAGGAAGATTAGGAAAAGACAGGCAACATTTATAAGCCATTTCATGATGAAGGGGGATTTGGAGCACCTGGTCACAACGGGAAAGCTGGAGGGAAAGCGAGCACCAGGTAGACCCAGGGAGAAAATGCTAGACGGACTTGCAGAGTGGCTGAAGACGAGGAGGGTGGAAGAGATGCTTGGGGCAACAGGAGATAGAGACAGATGGAAGTCCATGATCGCCAACGCCATGTGGCAGGGCACCTGATGATGATGATGATGATATCCCGCTGAATATTAGAGCTATATCAGGGGTAACACCAAGTCAAAAACGACAACCACATTAAGATAAACGACATCTGTTAAAGACCATCCTCACCAATAACCTTGCAAGTCTGAAATGCAATTAAATAAAAACACACAAGCTAGCCTCGCTAATCACTTTGTTATGGTGATTGGTATCGTTGGCTTCGCCTTCTCATCTTCTCTTTACTTGCATAGGACTTCATTGTTCATCTTCTATCTTCATTATCAGGAAGAAATGAAGAAAAGATCGGTTACAAAACATTCCTGAAAATAACCAATTTATTGGTTTTCTTTTTCGATGCTTAACCTGTTTAGCCGACATGCAGTAAACTAGTCGTTCTTAGCCAATCTATGTCCAATCTCCCTGAGATTTTTGTCAAGCTACGAAAACTCTTTCCTAACTTTATTCATAGCATCCCTGTTTCAATTATCAAAACAATGAAAACTTTTCTGTCCCTGTTTCTTTGGAGTTAACAGAACCATCTTGCTGTCTTTCGTTTTTAGGTTCCTGTCCTGTTTCTGCCTTCTCCCCATCTCATCAATCTGGCATTTTCTCCGAGAGTTTTTATTTCTTTTCGTGCTGTCCACCGCACTCTATTCATCGGCTCCACTATTTGTGCTTTTAGAACAGGAAAACTCAACGTAATTTCTTTCTCAACAAAGACTCTCAGAGTGAAGACATGCTATCAACAAGACAATACAGAAACTACACAACATGGAAACAGAAGATATGGTTATTGATATGACAGTTTATGAACACGTGACCTTTCTTTCTTTCTGTGTTTCATTTGTTCAACAGGGAAATTAAATGAAAAGACACGGTTTCATACCAGTGATGAATGATGTTAGTAATGATTGAAAGTTGTAATTATGGTAAATAATGTTGATTGCAACATTGGCAGCAGAGGCATAAAAGTAGTAACAGCAGCAACAGCAACGTCAACAGTAATATCAGTAGAGTAGTTGTAAAAACAGAAGCAGCAGTAGTAGTAGCAGTTGTTGTAATAGTAGTAAGTGATCAGTTGTAGTAAAGAGTATTAAGTAAAAGATAAAAATGGTAGTGATGATGTGGCGGTAGCCGTAGCAGCAACTGAATCAATGCCAGAAAAAAACAACAGCACTGTTACATTTAAAACAACAGAAAACAAAACAGCAAAATACAAAAGAACAACAACAACAACAACCCAAAACAAAACCCTAAACAAAACAAAACAAATAACATGAAATAAAATAAAATAAAGTAATGTGTATAATAACATTAAATAAAACAAAACAAATGTAATAAATCAAAATAAGATAAATAAAATAAAATAAAATAAAATAAAATAAAATAAAGCAGAATAAGTTAAAATAAAATAAAGATAAAATAAAATAAAACAAGATAAAATAAAATAAAATAAAATAAAATATAATGAAATAAAATAAGATAAGATAAAATAAAATAAAATAAAATAAAATAAAATGAATAGACTGGTGATGGGTAAAACTTCAACTTCATAAATACAAAGTGTCTCATCACCAAAGTCTCTCCACGAGATCTGTGACTCGACAGCAGGCCATGCTGACTGGCATTTTGCTAAATATCAACACTTCACTCACTTTACCAAGTGCTTTCATCAAGCGTCAAGATACAGATCAACACGAACACGATTCCATGGGAGATATTTTGTTTGTAACAGAGGTCTGTGGAGACACGAGAGGCGAACGAACAGAGCTCCTGACACACACGACCAAAATGTTGTTACACAAAACACAAGAGAAAGGGACTGTCATGATGAGAGGGCACAAAGCAAACAGACACGACTGTCTTGAGAGTGTCGAATGCAGCAGGGGCAGTCAATCTGACCTGAGACTTTCGAATGTAGAAAGCGTGTCACTTTGTCTTCAGAGCTTCCAATACAGCAAAGACTATCACTCTGTCATGACGAATGTCCAGAACATCAATGACTATCACTCTGTCATGACAGTGTCCAATACATCAGGGAGTATCACTCTGTCATGACAAATGTTCATTACAGCAAAATGTATCACTCTGTCATGACAAATATCCAATACAGCAAAGAGTATCACTCTGTCATGACAAATGTCCAATACAGCAAAATGTATCACTCTGTCATGACAAATGTCCATTACAGCAAAATGTATCACTCTGTCATGACAAATGTCCAATACAGCAAAATGTATCACTCTGTTATGACAAATGTCTAATACAGCAAAATGTATCACTCTGTTATGACAAATGTCCAATACAGCAAAATGTATCACTCTGTTATGACAAATGTCCTATACAGCAAAGAGTATCACTCTGTCATGACAAATGTCCAATACAGCAAAATGTATCACTCTGTTATGACAAATGTCCTATACAGCAAAGAGTATCACTCTGTTATGACAAATGTCCAATACAACAAAATGTATCACTCTGTCATGACAAATGTCCTATACAGCAAAGTGTATCACTCTGTCATGACAATGACAAAAGTCCAATACAGCAAAATGTATCACTCTGTATTGACAAATGTCCTATACAGCAAAATGTATCACTCTGTCATGACAAATGTCCTATACAGCAAAGAGTATCACTCTGTCATGACAAATGTCCAATACAGCAAAATGTATCACTCTGTTATGACAAATGTCCTATACAACAAAGAGTATCACTCTGTCATGACAAATGTCAAATACAGCAAAATGTATCACTCTGTTATGACAAATGTCCAATACAGCAAAATGTATCACTCTGTCATGACAAATGTCCTATACAGCAAAGAGTATCACTCTGTCATGACAAATGTCCAATACAGCAACATGTATCACTCTGTCATGACAAATGTCCAATACAGCAAAATGCATCACTCCGTCATGACAAATGTCCAATACAGCAAAATGTATCACTCTGTCGTGACAAATGTCTAATACAGCAAAATGTATCACTCTGTCATGACAAATGTCTAATACAGCAAAGAGTATCACTCTGTCATGACAAATGTCCATTACAGCAAAATGTATCACTCTGTTATGACAAATGTCCAATACAGCAAAATGTATCACTCTGTCATGACAAATGTCTAATACAGCAAAGAGTATCCCTCTGTCATGACAAATGTCCATTACAGCAAAATGTATCACTCTGTCATGACAAATGTCTAATACAGCAAAGAGTATCACTCTGTCATGACAAATGTCCAATACAGCAAAATGTATCACTCTGTTATGACAAATGTCCTATACAGCAAAGAGTATCACTCTGTTATGACAAATGTCCAATACAACAAAATGTATCACTCTGTCATGACAAATGTCCTATACAGCAAAGTGTATCACTCTGTCATGACAATGACAAAAGTCCAATACAGCAAAATGTATCACTCTGTATTGACAAATGTCCTATACAGCAAAATGTATCACTCTGTCATGACAAATGTCCTATACAGCAAAGAGTATCACTCTGTCATGACAAATGTCCAATACAGCAAAATGTATCACTCTGTTATGACAAATGTCCTATACAACAAAGAGTATCACTCTGTCATGACAAATGTCAAATACAGCAAAATGTATCACTCTGTTATGACAAATGTCCAATACAGCAAAATGTATCACTCTGTCATGACAAATGTCCTATACAGCAAAGAGTATCACTCTGTCATGACAAATGTCCAATACAGCAACATGTATCACTCTGTCATGATAAATGTCCAATACAGCAAAATGCATCACTCCGTCATGACAAATGTCCAATACAGCAAAATGTATCACTCTGTCGTGACAAATGTCTAATACAGCAAAATGTATCACTCTGTCATGACAAATGTCTAATACAGCAAAGAGTATCACTCTGTCATGACAAATGTCCATTACAGCAAAATGTATCACTCTGTTATGACAAATGTCCAATACAGCAAAATGTATCACTCTGTCATGACAAATGTCTAATACAGCAAAGAGTATCCCTCTGTCATGACAAATGTCCATTACAGCAAAATGTATCACTCTGTCATGACAAATGTCTAATACAGCAAAGAGTATCACTCTGTCATGACAAATGTCCATTACAGCAAAATGTATCACTCTGTTATGACAAATGTCCAATACAGCAAAATGTATCACTCTGTCATGACAAATGTCTAATACAGCAAAATGTATCACTCTGTCATGACAAATGTCCATTACAGCAAAATGTATCACTCTGTTATGACAAATGTCTAATACAGCAAAATGTATCACTCTGTCATGACAAATGTCTAATACAGCAAAGAGTATCACTCTGTCATGACAAATGTCCATTACAGCAAAATGTATCACTCTGTCATGACAAATGTCCAGTACAGCAAAGTGTTTCACTCTGTCATGACAAATGTCCAATACAGCAAAGAGTATCACTCTTTCATGACAAATGTCCAATACAGCAAAATGTATTACTCTGTCATGACAAATGTCCAATGCAGCAAAACGTATCACTCTGTCATGACAAATGTCCAATACAGCAAAATGTATCACTCTGTCATGACAAATGTCCATTACATCAAAATGTATCACTCTGTTATGACAAATGTCCAATAACAAAATGTATCACCCTGGTATGACAAATGTCCAATACAACAAAAAGTATCACTCTGTGATGAGAAATGTCCAATACAGCAAAAAGTATCACTCTGTCATGACATATGTCCAATACAGCAAAAATGTATCACTCTGTCATGACAAATGTCCATAACATCTATGACTATCACTCTGTCATGAAGTGTCCAATATAGCAGAGAGTATCACTTTGTCATGTCAAATGTCCAATACAGGAAACAGTATCACTTTGTCATAACAAATGTCCAATACAGCAAAAGTATCACTGTGTAATGACAAATGTCTAATACAGCAAAAGTTATCACTGTGTCATGACAAATGTCCAATACAGCAAAAAGTATCACTGTGTCATGACAAATGTCCAATACAGCAAAAAGTATCACTGTGTCATGACAAATGTCTAATACAGCAAAAAGTATCACTGTGTCATGACAAATGTCCAATACAGCAAAATGTATCACTCTGTCATGACAAATGTCCAATACAGCAAAAAGTATCACTCTGTCATGACAAATGTCCAATGCAGCAAAACGTATCACTCTGTCATGACAAATGTCCAATACAGCAAAGAGTATAACTCTGTCATGACAAATGTCCAATACAACAAAAAGTATCACCCTGTCATGACAAATGTCCAATACAGCAAAATGTATCACTCTGTCATGAGAAATGTCCATTACAAAAAACAGTATCACTCTGTCATGACAAATGTCCAATACAGCAAACAGTATCACTCTGTCATGACAAATGTCCAATACAGGAAACAGTATCACTGTCATGACAAATGTCCAATGCAGCAAAATGTATCACTCTGTCATGACAAATGTCTAATACAGCAAAATGTATCACTCTGTCATGACAAATGTCCAATACAGCAAAATGTATCACTCTGTCATGACAAATGTCTAATACAGCAAAATGTATCACTCTGTCATGACAAATGTTCATTACAGCAAAATGTATCACTCTGTCGTGACAAATGTCTAATACAGCAAAAAGTATCACTCTGTCATGACAAATGTCTAACACAGCAAAATGTATCACTCTGTCGTGACAAATGTCCAATACAGCAAAAAGTATCACTCTGTCATGACAAATGTCTAATACAGCAAACAGTATCACTCTGTCATGACAAATGTCTAATACAGCAAAAAGTATCATCCTGTCATGACAAATGTCTAATACAGCAAAAAGTATCACTCTGTCATGACAAATGTCTAATACAGCAAAAAGTATCATCCTGTCATGACAAATGTCTAATACAGCAAAATGTATCACTCTGTCATGACAAATGTGTAATACAGCAAAATGTATCACTCTTTCATGACAAATGTCCAATACAGGAAAAAGTATCACTCTGTCATGACAAATGTCCAATACAGCAAAAAAGTATCACTCTGTCATGACAAATGTCCAATACAGCAAAATGTATCACTGTGTCATGACAAATGTCCTATACAGCAAAATGTATCACTCTGTCATGACAAATGTCCAACACAGCAAAAAGTATCACTCTGTCATGACAAATGTCCAATACAGCAAACAGTATTAGTCTGTCATGACAAATGTCCAATACAGCAAAATGTATCACTGTGTCATGACAAATGTCCAATACAGCAAACAGTATTAGTCTGTCATGACAAATGTCCAATACAGCAAAATGTATCACTGTGTCATGACAAATGTCCAATACAGCAAAATGTA
>JAPXFY010000016.1:81756587-81759087 GCA_030674185.1 Monoplex corrugatus
TGTGTATGTATGTATGTGTGTGTATGTATGTATGTGTGTGTATGTATGTATGTGTGTGTATGTGTGCGCACGCGCGCATGTTGCGCACAGCCTCCAGTCCACATCATGTTAAGTGGAAGTCTGTTCTGATCGGAGTTGAAGAAGGTAAAGCGGTGAGGGAGAGGAGATGGACACCCCTCTAATAATGTTGAACTCGACAAAAGTTGATGCATGAGTTACACATCAAGCGCACACACTTGTTTTAAAAACATTTACGTGAACAAATGATAAAAGAAATAACGAAGACACCGAGACATATTCACACAACACAACACACACACAGCACACACACACCACACACACACACACACACACACACACACACACACACACACACACACACACACACACACACACACACACACACACACACACACACACACACAACACACAAACACACACACACACACACACACACACACACACTCACTCACTCATTTCACTCATTACTACACACACACACCACACACACATGCATTCACACAACACACACTCACACACACCATCACACACACACACACACACACACACACACACAACATACACACACACGCACATACAGACAGAGAAGAGAGATAGAAGAGAAAAGAGAAACAGAAGAGACAGAGAGAAGAGAGAGAGAGAGAGAGAGAGAGAGAGACAGAGAGAGAGAGAGAGGTTTACCGTTGAAAAAGACGAGTTTTGAAAGCAGATTTGCATGGAGTGATTTAGGAGAATGCCTAATGTAGGCCATTCCTAAATCAGTGAATAACGGGAACGGTGACTTAACGCAGACCTCACGATTAACGAATAACAGAAACATTTGAGATTAATGTATCCTCAGACAGGTTTTATGAACAGAAAGTCTGAAACATCAGACTAATGATCACAGCAGATTCATGAAAACCAGAAACAATAAAGATTCTGAGCCTAAACAAGTTCATGAACATGAAACATATAGACATTATGCTATGATCGCAAGCGGCATGAACATGAAAACCTGAAGCATCAAAGATTTGATCACAAACAGTTCGTGAACATGAAAATTGTCAAAGATATTGATCACAAGCGGTCCATGAACACAAAAACCTGATACATAAAGTTATTGATCACAAACAGGTTCATGAACTAAAAAAACTGAAACATCAAAGATATTGATCACAAACAGGTTCATGAACATAAAAAACTGAAACATCAAAGTTATTGATCACAAACAGGTTCATGAAAAAAAAAAACTGAAACATCAAAGATATTGATCACAAACAGGTTCATGAACATAAAAAAACTGAAACATCAAAGTTATTGATCACAAACAGGTTCATGAACATAAAAAACTGAAACATCAAAGTTATTGATCACAACAGGTTCATGAACAAAAACCTGATACGTCAAAATTATGGATCACAGACGGGTTCAAGAACAAGTTTTGGAATTTCGAGTTTGGAGTCCTGTTTATCGCAAACGGAATTCCATCCATACGCGCCCACCAAATCTACCAACAGCTTGTCTGAGTTGGCTGTGGGTGCGTGTGTCTTGACATGGGGAGGGAGGAGAGAGACATATGAAACCCTAAACTGTCAACACAAGACTTATGGAAACACTAAGATGGGCAGCAAACAGGCCAGTTTTCAATGGCCAGATTTTTGTTTGTTTGTTTGTTTGTTTGTGTTTGTGTTTTTGTTTGTTTTGGTTTGATTTTGTTGTTGCTATTGTTGTTGTTGTTGTTTGTTGGTTTTTTGTTGTTGTTGTTGTTTTGCGGCTGGGATTGAACTTGGGATACATATCTTGAGTCCAGCCAATGTAAAAGTGTGGATCGCGTGGGAGTCGAACCTTTGACCCCTGTGTTATGACCATGGCGTTCGAAACAACTGACTCCTTTATCATCCTCTTCCGAGACGTCCCTCCTGGTAGGTTTCACCCATGATTTGACGTATTAATATGTTTTTCTTGAACTTCATTTTAGACTTGTAAGATTAACAGAGAGCATGGTTTTTAGCTTTTGTCTTTTATCTTAGCTTTTGTCTTTTATCTTACATCTCTACACGCCATCTCGAGCTTTGCGGTCCTCATCTGATACCGTCTCTATAGTATCCCCAAGTCCGATAAAATGGTTGGCATCGTTCTTTCCTATCAAGCTCCAACCATCTGAATCAGTACCCGCTCTTTAGATACTCACCCTCTCTGTCCACATTCAAACTGCTCCTCAAACTCACCTGTTTCCCAAAACGTAATCTCTGCCCCTCCCCATGAATGTAATGTTGACCCTTATAGTGTCTTATTCAATGTGTCCCTTGTAGTTTGCAGTCGCTGTTTTGATTTGTGTGTGTGTGTGTGTTTTGTGTGTTGGTCTGTGGCTGTGTTGGTCTTGTGATTCTGTTAATTTTTGCATGTAAGCCTAGGCATTGTTTGATTAGCTATAAATGTTCATATAATATTAACTTAGTTGTTTTTGACGTGCTGTTAGCCCTGATATGGTTCTAGA
>JAPXFY010000016.1:81764087-81769087 GCA_030674185.1 Monoplex corrugatus
AAGAAAAGAAGAATGCGAAAGAGAAGAGAAGAGGAAGAAGAAGCGAAGAAAGAAGAAGAAAGGAAGAGAAGAAGAAGAAGAAGAGAGAAGAAGAAGAAGAAGAAAGAAAAAGGAAGAAGAAGAAGAAGAGAAGAAGAAGAAGAAGAAGAAAGAAGAAGAAGAGAAGAGAAGAAGAAGAAAGGAAGAAGGAAAAGAAGAAGAAAGAGAAGAAGAAGAAAAGAAGAAGAAATGCGAAAAGAAGGAAGAAAGAAGAAGAAGAAGCGAAGAAGCGAAGAAGAAAGAAGAAGAAAGAAGAAGAAGAAGAAGAAGAAGAAAGAAGAAGAAGAAGAAGAAGAAGAAGAAGAAGAAAGAAGAGAAGGAGAAGAAGAAGAAGAAGAAGAAAAGAAGAAGAAGAAGAAGAAGAAGAAGAAGAAGCGAGAAAGAAAGAAGGAAGAAGAAGAAGAAGAAGAAGAAGAAGAAGAAGAAGAAGAAGAGAAGAAAGAAGAAGAAGAAGAAGAAAAGAAGAAAGAAGAGAAGAAGAAGAAGAAGAAGAAAGAAGAAGAAGAAGAGAAGAAGAAGAAGAAAAGAAGAGAAGAAGAGAAGAAAGAAGAAAAGAAGAAGAAGAGAAGAAGAAGAAGAAGAAGAAGAAGAAGAAGAAGAAGAAGAAGAATGGAAGAAAGAAGAAGAAGAAAGAAGAAGAAAGAAGAAGAAGAAGAAGAAAGAAGAAAGAAGAAGGAAGAAGAAGATAGAAGAAGGAAGAAGAAGAAGAAAGAAGAATGCGAAGAAGAAGAAAGAGAAGAAAGAAGAAAGGAAAAGAGAAGAAGAAGAAGGAGAAGAAGAAAGAAAGAAGAAGAAGAAGAGAAGAAGAAGAAGAAGAAGAAGAAGAAGAAGGAAGAAAGAAGAAGAATGAAAGAAGAAGAAGAAAGAAATAGAGAAAGAAGAAGAAGAAGCGAAGAAGAAGAAGCGAAGAAAAGAAGAAGAAGCAAGAAGAAGAAGAAGAAGAAGAAAAGAAGAAGAAGAAGAAGAAGAAGAAGAAGCGAAGAAGAAGAAGAATGCGAAGAAGAAGAAAAGAAGAATGGAAAAGAAGAAGCGAAGAAGAAGAAGAAAAGAATGAAGAAGAAGAATGCGAAAAGAATGAAGAATGCGAAGAAGCGAAGAAGAAGAAGAAGAAGAAAAGAAGAAGAAGAAGAAGAAGAAGAAGAAGAAGAAGAAGAAGAAGAAAGAAAGAAAGAAGAAAAAGAAGAAGAAGAAGAAGAGAAGAAGAAGAAGAAGAAGAAGAAGAAGAAAGAAGAAGAAGAAAAAGAAAGAGAAAAGAAGAAAAAGAAAAGAAGAAGGAAGAAAACAATAGAAAAAGAAGAAAACTAGAAAGAGAAGAAGGAAGGAAGACGCAAAGCATCATGAAGATGGAAACTAAACGTCAATGAGAAGAATGCAAAGCTAGTAAGCGATGGAAACTTTGCAAGCTTCATATGAAGGCAAGTGAAACTTTGCAAAAGATCAATGAGGCAAGTGGAAACTTGCAAAGATCTCATGAAGGTAAGTGGAAACTTTGCAAAGTTCTCATGAAGGCAAGTGAAACTTTGCAAAAGCATCATAAGGCAAGTGGAAACTTTGCAAAAGATTCTAATGAAGGCAAGTGGAAACTTTGCAAAAGATCATCATGAAGGCAAGTGGAAACTTTGCAAAAGTTCATATGAAGGTAAGTGGAAACTTTACAAAAGTCTCATGAAGGCAAGTGTAAACTTTGCAAAAATCATCATTAAAGGCAAGTGGAAACTTTGCAAAAGTTCACATGAATGAAATGCAAGTTGGCAAGTGGACACAAAATTTCATCATGAAGCAAGTGGAAACTTTGCAAAAAATCATCATTCAAGGCAAGTGTAAACTTTGCAAATGTTCACACTGAAGGCAAGTGAAACTTTGCAAAATCTCATTGAAGGCAAGTGGAAACTTTGGCAAAAGATCTCACTGAAGGCAAGTGGAAACTTTGCAAAAAATCATCATTGAAGGCAAGTGTAAACTTTGCAAATGACATCATTGAAGGCAAGTGTAAACTTTGCAAAAGATCATCATTGAAGGCAATGTAAACTTTGCAAAAGATCATCATTGAAGGCAAGTGTAAACTTTGCAAATGATCATCATTGAAGGCAAATGTAAACTTTGCAAATGATCATCATTGAAGGCAAATGTAAACTTTGCAAAATGATCATCATTGAAGGCAAGTGTAAACTTTGCAAAATCATCATTGAAGGCAAATGTAAACTTTGCAAATGATCATCATTGAAGGCAAGTGTAAACTTTGCAAATGATCATCATTGAAGGCAAATGTAAACTTTGCAAATGAACATCATTGAAGGCAAGTGTAAACTTTACAAAAGGTCATCATTGAAGGCAAATGTAAACTTTGCAAATGATCATCATTGAAGGCAAGTGTAAACTTTGCAAAAGGTCATCATTGAAGGCAAATGTAAACTTTGCAAATGAACATCATTGAAGGCAAGTGTAAACTTTACAAAAGGTCATCATTGAAGGCAAGAGTAAACTTTACAAAAGGTCATCACTCAAGGCAAGTGTAAACTTTGCAAAAGATCATTATTGAAGGCAAGTGTAAACTTTACAAAAGGTCATCAATTGAAGGCAAGTATAAACTTTGCAAAAGATCATCATTGAAGGCAAGTGCAAACTTTGCAAAAGACCATCAATGAAGGTAAATGAAAACTTTACAAAAGATCAATACTGAAGGCAAGTGTAAACTTTGCGAAAGTTCATCATCACTTAAAGCAAGAGGAAACTTTGCAGCAGTTCATCACTGAAGGCAAGTAAAAACTGTGCAAATCATCACTCAAGGGAAGTTGAATCTTTGCTAAACTCTTCACCGAAGGCAAGACGAACTTTGACAATCATCGCCACTGAAGGCAAATGGAAACTTGGCAAAAGATCGTCACTCAAGGTAAGGGGAAACTCTACAAAAGATTGTCACTCCAGCCTACTTTATCCTTAAGAACATTTTCACAAGCATAAAAAGAAAGAAAAAGAGAAAGAAAGAAGAGAAGAGAGAGAGAGAGAGAAGAGAGAGAGAAAAAAAGAAGAGACAGACAGACAGACAGACAGACACAGAGAGAGAGTGAGAATGACAGAGAAAGAGAAAGAGAAAGAGAGAGAGAGAATGACAAAGAGAGAGAGAGTGAGAGAGAGAATGACAGAGAAAGAGAGAGAGAGAGAGAGAGAGAGGAGACAGACAGACAGAGTGAGAATGACAGAGAAAGAGAAAGAGAGAGAGAGAGAGAATGACAGAGAAGGAGAGAGAGAATGACAGAGAAAGAGAGAGAGAGCAAGAGAGAGAGAGATGAGAGAGAAAGAGAAAGAAAGAAGAGAGAGAGGGGAGAGAGAGAGAGAGACAGAGAGAGAGAATGACAGAGAGAAGAATTCAACATGAACACGAATGCATGAGAGATATTTTGACTCTGACAGAACTCTGTGGACACAGGGTTCATGCTGAGGTTCTCAGACACACGACAGAATGTTGTTACACAAAGCACAAGAGAAGATAGCAGTCAGGAAGAGGGAGAGAGAGAGAGAAGGGGAGGGGAGGGGGAGGAGAGGGCACAAGGCAAACAGACACAGACACAGACTCCATCTTGAGAGGTCTGAGTGTGACGAAAGTGTCATTCATACGGCGATGTGTGGCTGTGGGGGTCTACACTGTACTATGCAGAGAATGGTGTGGCTGAAAGCTGAACCACTGAACTGTCATCTCTGTTGGAGTGTGGTTTCGAGTCCCAGTTTAGCCTGGAGTTTTGATTGAATCGTTTGACATAGACAGACAGACAGACAGACAGACAGACAGACAGACAGACAGATAGATAGATAGATAGATAGATGATAAATAAATAGATGGATAGATAGATAGATAGACACACAGACATATTATATATATGTAGAAAGATAGATAGATAGACAGATAGATAGACAAATAGATAGATAGATAGATAGATAGATAGATAAACAGAAAGAAAGACAGACAGACAGAAAGAAGTAAGAAAGACAGACAGATAGATAGATAGATAGATAGATAGATAAAGATATATAGATAGATAGATAGATGGACAGACAGATAGATAGATAGATAGATAGATAGATATATAGATAGACAGATAGATAGATAGATAGACAATCTTCCGTATCTATTTTCTTTTATGGGCGTTATAGCTTATATTCTATCTTCTCAAACCCTACCACAATCAAGAAATCGTGTAAGATTCATGTCGTTTCCAGTTGAGTATATATAATGTCTACAACGACGACGACGCTAAGAAGAAGAGGAGGAGGAGGAGGGGAGAAAGAAGGAGAAGAAGTAGAAGGATGAACAACAACAATAACAACAACAACAACAACAACAACTACTACACTACGACTACTACACTACCACTACGCTACTACGAGTACTACTGCTGTGGCTGCTACTACTACTCTACTTCTACTACTACTACTATTACTACTGGTGCTACTGGTGCTACTGGTGCTACTATTTCTATCTCTTCTTCAGTTGAGAATATGGAATGTCTACACGACGACGACAAGAAGATGAAGAAGAAGAAGAAGAAGAAGAAGAAGAAGAAGAAGAAGAAGAAGAAGAAGAAGAAGAAGAAGAAGAAGAAGGAAGATGATCAACAACAACAACAACAACAACAACAACAACAACAACAACAACAACAACAACAACAACAACAACAAGGACAAGAATAAGAATGAACAACAACAACAATAATCATAACTACTAGTACTACTACTACTACTACTACTGCTGCCAGTATTTCTATCTTTACTTCTACTTAATAGACTACACACTTGATGCACGTACGCCTTTTACTCTTGGTTTTGTGATCTTTGATATCTTCCGTTATATTAATTTAAGGATGCATATCTTAGAAACATCCATCCATACATCAGCTGTGATACTTGTCTCGTGTGTGAAACAGCCCAGCAGATCCAGAATGTGCAAGTCTCATCTGGCACGCAGG
>JAPXFY010000016.1:81771587-81774087 GCA_030674185.1 Monoplex corrugatus
CAACATTCTTCTGAGAAACCACATCTCGGCTGCCTCGATCCTGCTCTGGCTTTGCTTGCTGATTGTCCACGCCTCGCATCCGTACAACAGTATTGGTTCTATATAACATTCAAGGACTCTCTTTCTGATGTTAATTGATAGGCATTTGTTGGTAAGAATGCTTGTCATCTTCTTGAATGCTGTTTTGGCTTGGCTGATTCTGCCAGCTATTTCCTATGTGCATCTGCCGTCTGATGAAATGACCGTTCCCAGGTATTTGAACTTATTAACCTGTGTCAAGATTGTGCCATTTGCTGTTATTTTGCATGAGGGTATTTCATGTTTTTTACTGATCACCATGACTTCAGTCTTCCCGCTGTTTATTCCAACCCCTTACTTTTGCTTTCTATTTCTAGTATATTCACAAGGTTTTGTAGGTCCCTTTATTTTCTGCAATTAGCACGGTGTCATCTGCATACCGAATAGCCTAACAGAAGAAAATGGACTTGGATGAGTGCAGGAGATAATACCAAGAATCAAATTAACTACATCCTGATCAACAAAAGGTTTAGAAATTCTTTACTGTCAGCAAAAACACTACCAGGCGCAGACTGTAAAAGTAACCACAATCCTGTACTGGGAAGGTTTAGGCTGAAATTGAGGAAAAGGAAACAGACCAAAAGCAACATCAAACTAAACCTTGGACTCTTAAAGACAGATGAAGTGATACGTCAAAAATTTAATGTACGTGTTCAAAACAAATTCAGTACTCTGGAAGACGTTGGTGACAATGAAGAATAATGGAAAAAGTTGAGAAATTCTATAAATGAAGCTTGTGAAGAAATCCCTTAGGCTGATAGAAAAACAAAAAAGAGCTGGATGACTAATGAAATTTTGGGCCTGATGGAGGAAAGGAGGAAGGCAAAGAGAAAAGAGGAGGTACATGTGTATACAGGAAGATAAACAAAGAAATCAGGCATAGGTGCAATGAAGGTAAGGAAGCTTGGCTGAACACAAAATGCAAAGAGATAGAAGAACGACACAGAATGGACCCTCGGGGTATGTACAGACGAATTAAAGAAATTGTCCACAGGAAAAAAACCAAAAAACAATACAATAATAATAATAATGATAATAATAATAATAATAACATTGTTGAGATGATGATGATGATGGTGATGATGATGATGATGATGATATTTATGAGGTACAAAATAGTGATTCAAAAATCAAAGCAAGGCACGCACTCTCATCATTCACCAAAGCAATCACCAACAACGACTAATCTCCAGTGCACAGAGGGAGAAGACAGAATAGGGAGTAAGGCGTGTGACCCCTGACCCAAGCTGTTATCCTGTCTGTCTGTCTGTCTGTCACACACACACACACACACACACACACACACACACACACACACACACACACATACACACACACACATACACACATACACACACATACACACACATACACACACACACTCACACACACACACACACACACACACACGTACACACACACACACACACACACACACACACACACACACACACACACACACACACAGAGGCTCACACACATACACACACAAAGATGATGAGCTAGAGTTGTACGCTCAAACCTGCTCGACGAATGACACTTGACCCAAGTTGTCATATCTTCTCTCTCTCTCTCTCTCTCTCTCTCTCTCTCTCTCTCTCTCTCTCTCTCACACACACACACACACACACACACACAAACACAAACACACACACACAAACACATACACACACATTCTCTCTTTTTCTCTTTCTCGTCTTGTTGTTGGTGGTGTGTTTTCTGTTGTTGTTTTTTCTGGACCAAGACTTCAGAAAGACAAGAAGGCTACCTGGGCCTCCAGGGAAGGGACCTGGGAAATGAACCTCTCTCTCTCCAATAGTTTTGTGCCAGGCAGATAGCCCCCGGAAATCAAATGTTCACGTCAACAATCATTCACTACAGTTTTTCTCCCATCTTCAAAAATCGCTCCCATCCTAAAGCCTTCGCTTTCTACACCACTCAACAAAATCCCTTGGGCTGAAAAAAATGGTTGAAATGTGCTTGGGTCTTGATGTTCACTTTGAAGCCTCCAATATATAAAAAATATCATGTGTTCTGAGCTTGAGGTTTTTGTGCTTTGTATCTGCTTCTCTGTTAGCTGAATGGGTAGCGCAAACTGTGTTGGATTTGAGAAGTTCTGCAATATGGGAGATAAATCCTACGTGACTCTCAAGAGTTCTGTTCTTTGATTAATATCATTATGTATATTTTGTACGTTACCTGTTGTTCATATGTCAACTATACATTTTCCTACGTATATGAACTGGTATAATATTTCGTTGCCACGTTGTTGATGTATGTTTAATGAATAACAAAAAAAAAAAAAAAAAAAAAAAAAAAAAAAATTCAAAAAAGTTTTTATTAAAAATTGTAACCCCGTAACATAGAAATTTGTTCTCTGCCTGTCTTAATGCCCTAAACATTCTGGGTTTTGCACAGTCTC
>JAPXFY010000016.1:81784087-81786587 GCA_030674185.1 Monoplex corrugatus
TAAGAGAAGAAGAAGAAGAAGAAGAAGAAAGAAGAAGAAGAAGAAGAAGAAGAAAAAAGAAGATTAAGAAGAAGAAGAAGAAATTTGAAGAGAAGAAGAAGAAGAATGAGAAGAAGAAGAAGAAGAAGAAGAAGAAGAAGAAGAAGAAGAAGAAGAAGAAGAAGAAGAAGAGAAAGAGAAGAAGAAGAAAAGAAGAAGAAGAAGAAGAAGAAGAAGAAAATGAAGAGAAGAAGAAGAAGAAGAAGAAGAAGAAGAAAGAAGAAGAAGAAGAAGAAGAATTGAGAAGAAGAAGAAAGAAGAAGAAAAGAAGAAGAAGAAGAAGAAGAAGAAGAATGAAGAAGAAGAAGAAGAAGAAGAAGAAGAAGAAGAAGAAGAAGAAGAAGAAGAAGAAGAAAGAAGAAGAAGAAGAAGAAGAAGAAAGAAGAAGAACAAGAACAAGAAGAAGAAGAAGAAGAAGAAGAAAGAAGAAGAAGAGAAAAGAAGAAGAACAAGAAGAAGAACAAGAAGAACAAGAAAAGAACAAGAACAAGAACAAGAACAAGAACAAGAACAAGAACAAGAACAAGAACAAGAAGAATGTAATAATAGCAAAGCATGGCTGGTATTGTGACTTAAAACTTGAAGTTTGAACTTCGTGTTCTACGCACTTCAACGTACAATATTCAATGTTTAACAATCCTTTATCCCTGCTGGGGCATGAAGGATAATAACAAATCAATGAACATTCAACGGGATTAGCCTATGATGTGAAGTAGAAATAATTGATACGATTCCTATAGCAAAAAAAACCGTACATCTGATATCATCATCATCATCATCATCATCATCATCATCATCATCATCATCATCATCATCATCATCATCATCATCATTATCATCATCGTCGTGTGCCTGCCGCATGGCGTTGGCGATCATGGTCTTCCATACGAATCCATCCCTTGTCGCTGCAAGTACATTTTCCACCATCTCTGTCCTCAGACACTCTGCAAGTCCGTCCAATGTTGTCTCCCTGGGTCTACCTGGTGTTCTCTTTCCCTCCAGCTTTCCTGTTGTGACCAGGTGCTCTAATTTCTATTTCCTCATAAAATGTCCTTTGTCATACGATAGGATACTAAAATGTTACAAAATACTCTGATACATTTTGTTATTTTCAATTGATCTTGTCTTTTTTTTTTCTTTCCTTTTTTTTCTTTGAGAAATGAAGTTACACATGTGAGAACACTGTTTAACTGAGAGATACTTTTGTGGAATAAACTTCAGTCGGTTATCATGGAACTTTGAACATTCAAAATAAAGTGAAACCATCCTAAGTCAGAGCTATTTCAGCCTTTTTTTTTCCTTCAAGAAAAGGAAGTTACACAATGCCAGAACCTTATCAACTGACATAATTTTTGTGGAATAAACTTCAGTCATAATGGAATTTTGAACATTCGAAAATATTGTAAAAGTCATTGTTTAAGGCAGTGCCAAGATCAACTGATCCTTTTCTTTTTCTTCGAAAAATGAACTTTCACAATATAAAGACATTAATTAACTGACATATTTTTGTGGAATAAATTTTTAATCAGTCATGGAATATTTAACATTCGAAAATAAAGTAAAACTCATAGCTTGAGGCAGTGTCACCAGAAAACGTGTGAAGAAAGACCAAACTGATTTTTTTAACAATTCGAAAGCAATAAGCTGCTGGCAGCATCAGTAGCACTAGCATGGGGTGGAAGAATCTAGAGTTTTACAATCAGGTCAGACTTTGGCAATTTGGATGTCAGTGTGCGGTCTGCTCAATTTCGTTTCGTGTGCACTTGTTAGGCTTCTCTTTGTGTGTGTGTGTGTGTGGTTGTGTGTGTGTGTGTGTGTGTGTGTGTGTGTGTGTGTGTGTGTGTGTGTGTGTGTGTGTGTTTTGTTTTTATGTGTGTGTATGGTGTGTGTGTGTGTGTGTTCTGTGTGTGTGTGTGTGTGAGTGTGTGTGTGTGTGTGTGTTTTTTCTTTCTCTTTTTTATGTGTCTGTGTTGTGTGTGTGTGTGTGTGTGCATGGTGTGTGTGGTGTGTTTTTGTTTATGTGTGTGTGTGTGTGTGTGTGTGTGTGTGTGAGTCGATGTTGTATTGGTGTTCTGGTGGTGGAGTGATGAGTGTGGGAGAGTGGGTGGATGGAGGTGTGTGGGATGGGAGTGAGGACGAGACAGTACAGTACATAGACACCGTACACAGTCTACACAGACAACAGAGAGAGAGAGACGACAGAGACAGAGACAGACAGACAGAGACAGAGACAGGACAGAGACAGAACAGACACACATAACACAACACAAACATACATACCAATACAACAAACATCACATAACAACAAACAGACATAAAACAGAACACATACATACATAAATACATACACTGATGTATCTATCCATTTATACGTGTCTTTCAGTACGCCTGTTTATATCTTCCACACTTCCTTTCATTTTTCATTTGTCTCTTATGTCTGTTGAGCATGTCATCACATACC
>JAPXFY010000016.1:81789087-81791587 GCA_030674185.1 Monoplex corrugatus
ATGAGCTAAAGAACTATAGACCTATTTCAAACCTTCCGTTTCTGTCCAAAATCATTGAACGTCTAATCCTTCATCAGCTTTCTTCTCACCTCACTGCTAACAATCTGCTAAGTCCTTTTCAATCAGCCTATAGAGCAGGCCATAGCACCGAAACTGTCCTTCTGCGAGTCGTAAATGATCTTTTGACATCTCTAGATGAAAACAAAATTTCCGTTCTTCTTCTTTTGGATCTTTCAGCCGCATTTGATACTATTGACCATAGTATCCTCCTCCACCGTCTGGAACACGTCTTTGGTATCAAAGGCTGTGCACTCGACTTGTTCTCGTCCTATCTATCAAATCGAAAACAGTTTGTTGTTGTAAACAACTCCCGTTCACACGAAACAACCCTGGATTTTGGTGTCCCGCAGGGCTCCGTACTGGGCCCTGTTCTTTTCTCACTATACACGACTCCACTTTCAAATCTTATCACTGATCATTCTATTCGTCATCAAATGTTTGCTGATGATACACAGTTAAACAACTCTGAATCCCCTTCAAATTACTCTTCACTTATTCAATCATTGCAAGACTCTGTTTCTGACATAAAAATCTGGATGGACGATAGTCGCCTCAAGCTAAACCAAGGAAAAACCGAAGCAATGCGCTTTTCTCCCAGTCCTGCTATCTCTTCTGACCTTCCCTCTAACATTCGTTTCGAAGATTCTATTGTTGATTTCTCTGAACAGTCACGCTATCTTGGATTCTTTCTTGATTCTCATCTAATTATGAAACATCAGATCATGAAAACGTGTCAGGCCGCATACATCCAACTCCGACAAATCAGTTCCATACGTCATTACCTCACATATGAAGCAACAAAAACACTTGTAACTGCTTGTATTCTGTCCAGATTAGATTATTGCAACTCCTTACTTCTCGGCTGTCCCAAGACTCTTCTCAAACCCCTTCAACAGGTTCAAAACTCTGCAGCCAAATTAATTTTCAAAGCTCGCAAATCACACCATTGCACACCTCTCTTTAAACAACTCCACTGGCTTCCGATCGAACAAAGAATTAAGTACAAATCTGCTTGTATTTCTTTTCATGTCATCTCGGGCACTGCTCCAGCGTATATATCTGATCTATTTCAAGTCTATGTTCCTTCTCGTTCTTTACGTTCCGCTTCTGACGACAGAATATTCCGTGTCCCCGGATTCAATAGAAAGCAACATGGTGGTCGTTCCTTCTCATACTCTGCTGCTGTTGAGTGGAATTCCCTGCCTCACTCTCTCCGCCACAGCCCCTCTCTCTCTTCCTTTAAGTCCAACCTGAAAACTCATTTATTCCGCCAGTACTTTTGAAACCTGAATTTTTTTTGTTTTTTTGTTTTTTTGTTTTTTTTTGTTTTTTGTTCTATTGTATGCGTGCGTGGGTGTGTGTGCGTGTGGGTGCGCGCGTGGGTGTTTGTGTGTGGGTGTGTTTGTGTGTGCGTGTGTGTGTCTGCATTCGTTGCTGCACACGCGTGCATGCCTGCATGTATGTGTTTATGTGTATTTCTTGTATTATGTATTTTGTTGAAAATGTGCTTTCCCCTCCCATTTCACCACTTTACTCCTCCTTTTCAAATTTGTGAAGCGCTTTGAGTCCATAGAAAGCGCTATAAAAATCTCCATACTTACTTACTTACTTACACACACACACACGCACACACACACACACACATTAAATGAATCAAACAAAACTTTCTTCCCTATATTTCTGTCACTCACCTCTCATTTTCAGACTGTTGTTGAGTTCAAGGTTAACGTGACCCTGCAAAAGCTGACCCGCCATGTACACTCCCGTGGCGTTGCTAAGCACCACCTCAAGGACGTTCACCTTCCCCATGGCAACGACCTTGGAAACACACACACACAGAGAAATCAAAAGTCAACACTACTATGCCAAAGCAGATAAAATGATATCCAAGCCCGTTACTGAACTCTCTCTCTTCTTCTTCTTCTCCTCCTCCTCTCTCACCCCTCTCTCTCTCCAGTTAGTGAATTATCTCTGTCTCTCTCTATCTGTCTGTCTGTCTGTCTGTCTTTCTCTCTCTCTCTCTCCAGTTACTGAATTTTCTCTCTATATTCTTTTTCATATTTCTCTCTCTCTCTCTTTCTCTCTCTCTCTCTTTCTCTCTCTTTCTCCAGTTATTGAATTCTCTCTATATATATTCTTTTTCATATTTCTCTCTCTCTCTCTCTCTCTCTCTCTCTCTCTCTCTCTCTTTCTCCAGTTATTGAATTCTCTCTATATATATTCTTTTTCATATTTCTCTCTCTCTCTCTCTCTCTCTCTCTCTCTTTCTCCAGTTATTGAATTCTCTCTATATATATTCTTTTTCATATTTCTCTCTCTCTCTCTTTCTCCAGTTATTGAATTCTCTCTATATATATTCTTTTTCATATTTCTCTCTCTCTCTCTCTCTCTCTTTCTCCAGTTATTGAATTCTCTCTATATATATTCTTTTTCATATTTC
>JAPXFY010000016.1:81819087-81826587 GCA_030674185.1 Monoplex corrugatus
GTGTGTGGGTGGTGTGCGTGGTGCGAGCAAGCGTGCGTGCCTGTGTGCGTGTGTGCGTACGCGCAGCGTGTGTGTGTGTGCGTACGCATGTGTGTGTGTATCTATGTGGGGGGAGAGAGAGATGGAGAGAGTCTGGTGAGAGACTGTGTATGACATACATGTGTAGTGGTATGAGGTGCGTGTTGAGAGAGAGAGAAGAGAGAGAGAGAGAGAGAGAGAGAGAGAGAGAGAGAAGAGAAGAGAGAGAGAGAGAAAAAAGAGAGAAAGAGAGAGAGAGAAAAAAAAAGAGGGAGAGAGAATAAGAATGTGTGTGTGAGAGACTGAAAAAAATCTCTCTGTCTCTCTCTGTCTCTGTCTGTCTGTCTGTCTGTCTGTCTGTCTGTCTGTCTGTCTGTATCTCTTTTATGGTTTGACTTTATTTTGCAAACTCATCAACTCTGCAAATTTAAAGCAGTTTGCAAATGAAAGCAAGTGATGCCCTGTAAAACGTTTCCACGAATATGCAAATCAAAGTTTTGGCTTCAGACAATTAGCATCTTTAAAGAATTTTTTTTGTGTGTCTGCAGATGAATAAATGAATAAAACATGTTCTCTCCCCCCCCCCCCCCATTTGTTTGGAGGGGGAAGGGGAGGCACACTATGTATTGATGCTTCCCTAGCAGCACAACACGGCCAGATGAAGCATATGCATTTTGTCTGGAGGCATATATGTAACTGTGATTTTGTTATTGTTATTTTTGTTTAAAGCCCAGCCGACTGGGTAGAGCCATATCAGGGCTATGACCCTTTCAACACACACACACTACTTCAACAGGAAAAAAAAGGAAAAGAAAATAAAGTACACGTATCAATGCATTCGCGCACATAATCTAAGGAGATGACCCTGGCGTTGACCACTCTGTCCAATTTATCATATAAGGGATGCAAAAAACATACTTGATTCAAATTTAATTTAAACATAACTAATGAGACTAAAACATACATGGGGGTGCAAAAGTAGGTATACAGTAAGTATCACATCATTATTATAATGCTTAATTCCGCTCTGGATTAGAGATTGTGTGAATACCGACGGCAAGCAGTTTGAGTATCTGAGGGATTAAGGCTGTGCTTGTTATTACATGTATATGCAATATTCATTTGTTTGTATAATAAATGCAATGAGTATTGGACGTGTTTTCTTTTTTCATAACTGTATACCTACTTTATATTGAAGAAGCCTAAAACCAAATCGACGCCAAAGTTCGACAAATCAAAATTAGAAAACCCTGAGCTGGCGTTAGAATTTAGTATAGAAACAAGTAATCGTTTCTTAAAGTTACTTGAAGTTTGGGATGAAAATGACTCATATCCTGATGAAATCTGGACAGACATAAAAAACACACTGACCAAAATCTCTGAAGAAAAACTAGGAAAAGAAAAGAAAAGGAAAAAAGCTAAGCCCTACATAAGTCAGGAAGTGATAGATCTGGCAGAAAAGAAAAGTCAAGCTCGAAAGCAGGGAGAGCGGGAAAAATACTCAGTACTGAAAAGGGAAATAAAAAGTAAAGTCAGAAGAGACAAGGCAAATTGGCTGGCACAAGAATGCAGTAAAATCAATGAACACAACGAAAACAGGAAGTCGAGGGAGCTCTTCAAACAAATAAAAAAAATGAAAAAAACAAATTTCAAAGCAACAAACCAATGCATCAACAACAAGGATGGTCACACACTGACTGAACCAGATGATGTCTTGGATAGGTGGAACGAATATGGCACATCACTTTTTGGCAAGCTTGACAGCCACGAAAATAATTTAGAGCCAAATTTGGAATTGACCCCTGGAGATATGGAACCTGAACCTCTGCTCAGCGAAGTTGAATCTGCCATTAAAGATCTAAAATGCAGAAAGTCTCCTGGTCTTGACAATATTCCTGGAGAGTTGTTGAAACACTCAGGTGAAGGTGGACTCAAAGTAATGCATCACTTATGCTGCAAGATATGGAAGACTTGTCAATGGCCTACAGACTGGAAGCTCCAAGAATTTGTCATGTTACATAAGAGTGGAAATGTCAAAGACTGCAACAATTATAGAACAATTGCACTGATCAGTCATGCCAGTAAAATACTGCTGATAATAATTTTAAACAGGTTAAAGCCAAAAGTAGAGGAAGAGCTATCCGACTGTCAGGCAGGCTATAGGAAAAACAGGGGAACAATAGATATGCTGTTTGTACTCCAGATATTGATAGAAAAGATTAGAAACACAGACCAAGAGATGTTCATCGTTTTCATTGACTACAGCAAAGCGTTTGATAGCGTGATTCACCAAAGTCTTTTCCACTTCATGATCAAAATGGGTTTTCCAAGACATCTGGTTTCCCTCATAGCTTCATTATATAATGATCAAAAAGCAACAATCAGATGGAATAATCAAAACTGCAAATTTTTTAACATCACTAAAGGGGTAAGGCAAGGTTGCATCCTGTCTCCACATCTCTTCAGCATATACACTGAACATATCATGAGAGAAGCAGACATAGAAGACATGGGAGTAAATATTGGTGGTAGAAATCTGTCAAATTTACGCTACGCAGATGACACAGGATTACTGGCAGACAACATTACAGGCTCTAGGAGGATCCTGAACAGGGTAGACCGGGTTGGAAAGGCAGCTGGGCTGGACTTAAATTCAAAGAAGACAAAGGTTATGCATGTTGCAGGCAAATATAACACTAGACAGGACCAGATCATGCTAAACCAAGTCCCTCTAGAAAATGTCAAGGACTTTAAATATTTAGGTTCAGTCAAGACACACGATGGAACATGCTCAAAAGACATAAAGATGAGAATTGGAATGGCCAAGAACAGTATGGTTCAATTGAACAATATTTGGAAAGACCACAGCATAACAGCAGACCTTAAGATAAAACTCTTAAAATGTCTTGTCTGGCCAGTGATGTTATACGGCTGCGAGGCATGGACAATGAAGAAAGAGGATGAAAGACGAGTGGAAGCAGCAGAGCTGTGGTTTTACCGAAGACTGCTGAGGGTCAAATGGACGGATAGGCGCTCAAATGAAAGCATACTGAATGAGTTGGGTACTACACGCAAGCTCCTAGTACTCATACAACGGAGGAAACTGAAATATGTTGGACACGCAATCCGTAATGAGAGAACAGACTTGATGTCCACTGTCCTCCAAGGTAAAGTGGAAGGAAAGAGAAACAGAGGACGGCCACCTGCATCACTTGCTAGAAACATCACAAACATCAGTGGCAAGAAACTCCAGGAGGTGGTCAGACTTAGCCAAGATCGAGAGTGCTGGAGGCAACTTGTGAGGACATCATGTGCAGCGGCCAACACTGTTCCCGGTGACGCCGACAGGTGAGACAGGTGAGATACCTACTTTTGCACCCCCCTGTACATAGAAACGGGCCTAAATTAGCTAAAATTGCTTCTGCACATCTCATTTCCTGAGAGCCAAAAATGGACTTGATACATGTACCCATTTATCGATCCCAAGAGACAATACATTAGACTTTATCAAACACATACAGGTGAATGGACCAACAAGGCAGAAAATGATAGTAAGAAATGACAGAAAGCAAAGGAGGAAGAAAGAAACAAAGACAGTGACAGAAAAGAGTTAATTCCTTGCACAGAATTTCCAGAAGGTGGGGATAGTATTTATACTGAAAGAGCCCACGGCATCCCCACGGGGGATATACGTAACTAATCTGAATTGGAAATCATGGTTTTGAAAGCTGGCGGGTATTTAAAATCTACATAATTTTGTATGCATCCGTCTGCAATCTACATATTTCTAGATGTTTGAATTCCAATAAAAATTCAGTTCTATAAGTTCAGTTATGCCACAATGCCAAGCGCCCAATCGAGTTATTACTTTAAAACAAAACAAAAGAAACAGTGAACATACGAGCAAGCGAGCAAGCGAGAGAGAGAGAGAGAGAGAGAGAGAGAGAGACTGAAGAGAGAAGAGAGAGAGAGAGAGGAGAGCTAGAGAGATAGGAGAGCTAGAGAGACAGAAAAGAGCGAGAGAGAGAGACAGAGAGAGAGAGACAGAGACAGAGACAGAGACAGAGACAGAGACAGAGACTGAGAAACATAGAGAGAGACAGAGAGATAGGGACAGACACAGAGAGAGACAGACACAGAGAGAGACAGAGAGAGACAGACCGACAGAGAGAGAGGGAGAGAGAGAGAAGACAGAGAGAAGACAGAGAGAGAAGACAGAGAGAGAGAGGAGGAGAAAAGGAAGAAACGAAAAAGAAACGCGGGCGTGTGTGCGTGTGTGTATGTGTGTGTGTGTGCGTGCGTGCGTGGTGTGTGTGTGTGTGTGTGTGTGTGTGCGTGTGTGTGTGTGTGTGTGTGTGTGTGTGTGTGTGTGTGTGTGTGTGTGTGTGTGTTGGTCTGTCTGTCTGTCTGTCTGTGTGCGCGCGCGTGGAAAGAGGGATGATATGAATTTCAACTTGAACCTAACTGCACACCGACAGACGATAGACCAAAGGCACAAGACATATTCCGTCACTTGACTGTGTCTTACAATAACCCACCAACCAGCCAACACCAAGGAACAAGAAAGAAAGAAAGGAAACGTCATTAAAGAAAGAAAGGAACAAGATTAAAACATTAAAGAATGAGAAAAAGAGAAAGTAAGAGATTGAGAGAGAAAAAAAGAAAAATACATGCATCATCTTTGTACAGGAAAGCTGGAGGGAAAGAGAACACCAGGCAGACCCAGGGAGAAAATATTGGACGGACTTGCAGGGTGGCTGAAGACAGAGATGGTGAAAGATGTGCTTGCGGCAACAAGAGATAGATACATATGGAGGGCCATCATCGCCAACGCCATGTGGCAGGGCACATGATGATGATCGTCATCATCTTTGTCCATATAACATTCAGGCTTACGCCATAGTGGTGTTCATCATCATCATCATCATCATCATCATCATCAGGTGCCTTGCCGCATGGCGTTGGCGATTATGGACTTCCATCTGTCTCTATCACTTGTTGCCTCAAGCATCTCTTCCACCCTCTTTGTCCCCAGCCATTCTGCAAGTCCGTCTAGCATCTTCTCCCTGGGTCTACCCGGTGCTCTCTTTCCCTCCAGATTTCCCGTTGTGACCAGGTGTTCCAATTCCCCTTTCCTCATAAAATGGCATATGAATGTTGCCTGTCTTTTCCAAATCTTCCTTATGAATGATCTACTTGTGTCTGCCTCCATCAAGACTGTCTCGTTTGTTTTCTTTGCTGTCTATGGAACTCTCAACATCCTTGTTAGAAACCACATCTCAGCTGCCTCAATCTCGTTCTGGCTTTGCTTGTTGACTGTCCATGCCTCACAACCGTACAACAGTATTGGTTCTATATAACATTCAAGAACTCTCTTCCTGATGTTAATTGATAAGCAGTTTTTGGTAAGAATGCTTTTCATCTTCTTGAATGCTGTTTTGGTTTGGCCGATTCTGCTGGCTATTTCTGATGTGCATCTGCCGTCTGGTGAAATGATCGTTCCCAAAGATTTAAACTTATCAACCTGTCTGAAGGTTGTGCCGTTTGCTGTTATTTTGCATGAGGGGATTTCATGGGTTTTTTTTTTCTGATCACCATGACTTCAGTCTTTCTGCTGTTTAGTTCCAACCCCTTACCTTTGCTTTCTACTTCAAGTATATTCGCAAGGTTTTGTATAATGGTGTTACCATACAAAATTCAGACCGCCCTTCTTGGAAAGAGCGCGTCGCCACAATGCAGAGCCGCCCGTTTTTCTTTTTTCCTACATGAATGCATTGTTTATCTATGAAAGTGGCTTTTGCTACAGAAGTTTGCCAAGTACAGCTCCCTTTGTTGCTGTGGTATCTTTAACGTGCGCTGACTGCCTGTGGCACACATATACCTCAGTTTATCGTATCATCCGAAAGAATAACATCTAGACTATCATTCAAGTTCTAATGGAGCGGGGAGGGAGGAAGAAATTCCCTGTCCAATCCGTGAATCGAACCCGGGTTTTCTCACGTCCCAGTGTGGTGGTTTACTGTTACAGTTATTTTTGTTTAAAGCCCACCCGACTGCGTAGAGCCATATCAGGGCTATAACCGTTTCAAAACATACTGATTCAACAAGGAGAAAAAAAAGGAAAGAAATTGAGTACACATATCAATGCATTCGCGCATATAATCTAAGATGTCCCTGAACGTCGACCACTCCGTCCAAAACAGGAGATTTAAAAATCATTAAAATACAAATTTAAACATAACTGACGAACCAAAATTAGATTACCTAAATTGCTTCCGCATATCTCATATCCTAGAACCAAAAAGTAATAATAATATAATAAATACAATATTATATAGCGCAAAATCTCGACAAATCAAATCTAAGCGCTGAAACAGACACACACACGCACGCACGCACGCACGTACGCACACACACACACACACACACACACACACACACACACACACACACACACACACACACACCAACACGCATGGCTATAAATGGGGAGAAAGATATAAAAGCAATAAAGCAAGAATAAAGCAATGGAAAATTATAGAGAGCATATCATATACAATTATATAATTATAACAAAGTGATTTCCCTCCGAGCGGAGACAGCTGCAGAGGGGGTTGAGTGAGGTTAGGATTTTATGCAGAGGAGAAAAGGTGAGTTTTGAGAGCGGACTGAAGGAGACAAAAGTAGGTTGCTGACGGACTGAGAGAGGAAGTTTGTTCCAGGAGAGTGGACCAGAAACAGAGAAGGCTCGTGGACCATAGTATTGAGTTTAGTGCGTGTGAAAGCGAAAAGTCAGAGGATTGGAGGCAGAGCGGAGGGTACGTGAGGGAACATAGATCTCAAGTAGGCTTGACAGGTAATGGGGGGCTGCTTTATTGAGGCTTTGAGCACTGGTGTCTATTTGTACTGTATGCGCTTGACAGGAGCCATGAAGTTGTGCCAGGAGAGGAGATATGTGTCAGCTTTTCTTTTGAGTACAAGGCGTACAGCATTGTTTGAATGCGCGTAGGATGTGATGTGAGGCAGAAGACAACAGAGTGAGTTGCAATAGTCAATGCGAGACATATGAAGGAGAGACGAGTTGCGTTGTTTCGACAGAGAGATACTTCTGTACTTAATACATATACCCAATTATCATCTAAGAAGTACTAAGACTTTATTGAACACATAAGTGAATGACAGCAAATCACAAAATGATAGAGAAATGACAGAACAAGAACAGCAGAAACAAAGACAGTGACAGAAACGTGGAATTCTAGCACAGAGTTTCAAAGGTGGGGATAATATTTACACTGAAGCCCCCCCCCCAATCCACGGGACAATGTAATACACACAGAAGCAAAAATTACCACATATATACACAGACATCAGCAATGCTTATCTTTATCAAGAACGATCCGTATTTGTCTCAATATTGTATTCATGTATGAAGAAGTCATCGAAAACAAACAGAATCGACGCTGAGACATGTCAAGACATGGC
>JAPXFY010000016.1:81829087-81836587 GCA_030674185.1 Monoplex corrugatus
GAAAGACAGAGACAGAGACAGAGAGAGACAGAGACAGAGAGCGACACAAACAGACAGACAGACAGAGACAGAGAGACAGGAACGAGACAGGATAAGGATGACGGGCCAGTCACCGAAAAAAAGTACAGTCGTGCCCGATAGATGTTATCCAGAATTAATCAATTAATGGACAAGTCACGTTAGCACTCTTCCCCCCTTTTCAGGGTACCGGGACACGGCATGTTAGGCTGTCCCATTCTGAGCCACGGGACGATGTGCACAGAGTTTCTTCTCTTGTCCGTTTGTTCGCTTTGTATGCTGTTGTCACTCTCACTGTCTGGAACTTGTTCTAGACTTTGTTTGGAATTAGGACTTTGTTCCAGAGGGATGCACTGAGCTCAGACAATTCCATATGCGCTTCATTCAAATCTGCCAGCATTTATCTGCTCAACTCTTTATATTGATATTCATTTCTTTTGTCACAGGGGGAGTAACCGTGTGAAACTCGGGCAGCTCTCCCCTTTGACAGCGTGCCGCCGCAGTTCAGCGCCACTCGATATTTTTTTAGACCAAGACTTCAGAAAGGCAAGAAGGCTAATTCGCCTTCAACCAGAGGGACCTATGAAATCAACCTCTCTCTCAAAAGTTTTATACCAGGACAGCCAGGCGAATGCCCTGCTCATCACCATTTTATCTGTCGTGCGATCTTTTGCATGCGCAGGCCAGAGGGCACGCGAGACCGATTCGTTTTTCGTCCCCTTCCAAAGGACTAGACGTTCAGTTCAATATTCCGGTCAAACTGGGGAGAAAAGTTGAGGCATCAACAGGAAACGAACCCTGGGACCTCGAGTTTAGTTATTGGCAGGCGAACGTCTGAACCATTCTGCCACTTCTCCTTTAGAGGAAAGGGTCTGGTACATTTGTGACATTCAAGATTGAATCTAGGTCAATCTGTAAGCCTATACTTCAATGTGTGCCTGTGGCTCGCCACAGGATGGGTGAGGGTGGTGTGGAGAGTGGAAGGGGAAGGACAGATGCGCGCTGTTAATTAGCTGACAGGTCAGAACCAACAATTAGTGGCCAGCTAAGGTGGCTCGGATTTGGGCGCCTTGGCGTGAGAGTGTGTGTGTGTTGTGTGCGTGTGTTTCTTCGATTCCGTGGATGACCGATGAATTTGTCTTTTATGATGTTGAATATTGTAATTGTTGTGAGGCGTGAGTGTGATTGTATGCATAGCCAAAACATTTTCCTTGTGTCTGTGCACTGGGCTGAAATAAAATCTTGTTATCTTGTTATCTTATCTTGTTATCTTGTTAATTCAATGTTACAGTTAATCATTTCCTCACTAGGGGTATAACTAGTGGCCCTGATAGCTCAGGTGGTTTGAGGGCCATGCTGATAATGAAGGAGACTTAGGTTCGAACCTCGGGTAGGCCACATAGTGTCTTCTGGCCTGCATATGATACAGATCCCACGGCGGTTGAAAATCTTGAAGAGCAGGACATCCGTCCAGCTGCCCTGGTATAAAACATTGGAGAGACAGAACATAACTCTTGAGAGTCACGTAGGAATTATCTTCCATGTTGTAGAACTTCTCAAATCCAACACAGTTTGCGCTACCCATTCAGCTAGCATAGAAGCAGTGTTCTGAGGAGTGTTCTGAGCTTACGGTTTTTGTGCATTGTATCTGCTTCTATGCTAGCTGAATGGGTAGCGCAAACTGTATTAGATTTGAGAAAGTTCTACAACATGGGAGATAATTCCTACATGACTCTCAAGAGTTATGTTCTTTGAGTAATATTATAAAAAATTCTCCCTGCTTCCCTCTTATTTCTTTGGAGAGATAGGTTCATTTCCCAGGCCACTTCCCATGAATGCTAATTAGCTTTCTTGCTTTTGTGAATTCTTGGTAAGAAAAAAACAACAACAAACTAAACATTTTGGATGGCGCTGCGCTGTGGCGACGCGCTTTCAATGAGGAGAGTAGCTCGAGTTTCACATGGTAACTCCATTGTAACAAAAAATAAATAGGAATATGACTATGAAATGTGGTTACAATCTGCCCTTAAATTAAACAGCCCAGGTACCTTCAAGAGAATTATTCTCACATTTCTAGATCATCTAAATAATGGATCGCAATGGCCTATACACACTGAAGACATCAGCAACGATATAGTGAAAGATAACTGTGAATGTTCAAGATGTGGTGAAAATAGCTAAGATTTTTGACAACATATTTTTGTTTATAGACATATACATTTATAGACACACACAAAAATCACTTCGTGTCATTAGTCAGGGAAATTCAGAATTCAGAGAGAGAGAGAGAGAGAGAGAGAGAGAGAGAGAGAGAGAGAGAGAGAGAGAGAGAGAGAGACAGCCAGACAGACACACAGACAGAGAGACAGATACACAGACAAAAAGATAGATTGAGACAGAGAGAGGAAGCAGAGACACAGAAAGAGAGAGAGAGAAGAGAGAGAGAGAGAGAGAGAAGGAAAGAAAGCAGAGAGAGAAAGAGGCAGAGGTCAGTATCAATGACTACATTACACTGTAGAGTCTGTAGTCATCCTAAGGTCAGTGCCACTGACTACCTTACACTGTAACGTCTGTAGCCATCCTAAGGTCAATGTCACTGACTACATACACTGTAAAGTCTGTAGTCATCCTAAAGTCAGGGTCAATGACTACATCACACTGTAAAGTCTGTAGCCATCCTAAGGTCAGTGTCACTGATTACATATACTGTAAAGTCTGTAGCCATCCTAAGGTCAGTGTCACTGACTACATACACTGTAAAGTCTGTAGCCATCCTAAGATCAGTGTCAATGACTACATCACACTGTAAAGTCTGTAGCCATCCTAAGGTCAGTGTCACTGACTACATACACTGTAAAGTCTGTAGCCATCCTAAGGTCAATGTCACTGACTACATTACACTGTAAAGTCTGTAGCCATCCTAAGGTCAGTGTCACTGACTACATACACTGTAAAGTCTATAGCCATCCTAAGGTCAATGTCACTGACTACATTACACTGTAAAGTCTGTAGCCATCCTAAGGTCAGTGTCACTGACTACATTACACTGTAAAGTCTGTAGCCATCCTAAGGTCAGTGTCACTGACTACATACACTGTAAAGTCTGTAGCCATCCTAAGGTCAGTGTCACTGACTACATACACTGCAAAGTCTGTAGCCATCCTAAGGTCAGTGTCAATGACTACATCACACTGTAAAGTCTGTAGCCATCCTAAGGTCAGTGTCACTGACTACATACACTGTAAAGTCTGTAGCCATCCTAAGGTCAGTGTCAATGACTACATACACTGTAAAGTCTGTAGCCATCCTAAGGTCAGTGTCACTGACTACATAAACTGTAAAGTCTGTAGCCATCCTAAGGTCAATGTCACTGACTACATTACACTGTAAAGTCTGTAGCCATCCTAAGGTCAGTGTCACTGACTACATACACTGTAAAGTCTGTAGCCATCCTAAGGTCAATGTCACCGACTACACTATAAAGTCCTGGCTACCGACTTCAGAAAATCAGGCCCGATGACCGCAGGGAAAGACCTGCTGACTGGTGGAAAGACGGCAAACATGGGATCCCTTTTGGGGCATGTCAGACTTCGCTGAACAGCAAAATGGACTGTGCCTGGAGCATCATGCCTGGCCATTTTCACAACTGTTCAAACAACCCCTGTGTTAAGGTAAGACAACGTTGGGAGCTTCCGACTGCTAAGTGTCGTGTGACTATAGTAATGGCAAAGGTGCTGGCAGCTATGCGAGCTGGTGGCAGGGCGGGCTGCCCGAAAGAGAGATGAAGACCAGAGTGGGGCGAGAGAGGGGTCTTCCGTTCTCTCTTAGTCAAGAGGCTGGGCTGGAACTGGTTGGTGAGCGTTGTGTGGCTATGTCCCGGGATTTGTCATCTCCCCACTTTGCCATTCGGTTTGTAAACAAGGTGACTGATGACTGGGTCCGAATGGGTCATGCAACGCATGGAAGGCCCCTTTTGCTTGATGAAATGACTGTCGATTTGCGTTGGGAGCTTGGGAGGTGAGTGTCCCGAGAGAGGCGGGGCATTGGTGCTTCGGGTCCCATCCGCACCCTCGTGGTATTTCTTGTTAACTGTAGCCGTGGAAAGATCGATGTCGCGGACCACTGTGAAAGTCTGTAGCTGTCTTAAGAATACTGTCACTCACTACAGAGTAAAGTCTATAAGCTTCCTTAAGATCAATGTCAATGACTCCACGATTATCGTCAAGTTTGTTGCCGTCCCAAGACGAATGTCAGTGACAAACACTTTGAAGTCTAAAGCCAAACCCTAAGATCAATCTCACTGACTCTGTAAATGCTGCGGAGTCTACAGCCGTCTTAAGATCAATATCACTAACTCCATGACTCCTGTGAAGTCTATATCAGTCTTATGATCAATGTCACTGGAGAAGAGTGGCAGAATGGTTCAGACGTTCGCCTGCCAATAACTAAACTCGACGTTCCATGATACGTTTCCCGTCGAGGCCTCGAATTTTCTCTTCGTTTTGACCGAAAAATCGAACTGAACATCTAGTCCTTTGGAAGGGGACGAAAAATGAACCGGACCCGTGTGCCTGCGCACGATGAAGATTCCACGGCGGTTGAAAATCGTGAAGAGCAGGGTATTCGCCTGGCTGTCCTGGTATAAAACATTGGAGAGATGGGTCGATTTGCCAGGTCCTTAGCCTTGAAGGCCATTCGGTCTTCTCACCTTTCTAAAGTCTTGATAAGAAAAATTGGGTGGCGCTACTCTGCGGCGACACGCTCTCAACGGGAAAAGCAGTCCGAGTTTCAGATGGTAAATCCACCGTGACAAAATAAATGACTATGAATATGAATATAACCCATTGTGAAGTCTATATATGTGACCCATTCTCACAAAAGGCACAATAAGTCTCAGTTTGGGCATTTTTAGGTTTTGGTATCACTATAAAGTTTAGAATCTCAGCTTTCAAATGATACTAAAGTTGAGTTTCAGGCTACAAAACAAAAAAAACAACATTATGGGCTTTCAAAGATGAAAGGGGTCAAGTCAGCCATTTTGAGAAAAACTGTTGAAGAGAATAGGCCTGAATTGAAAAGGTATTGTCAGAAACTCCTTAGCAACAAGCATTAAATATCAACCAAATCAGCTGAAATTCCATACTTCCCTTGTTTACTTAATTGTCCACCCATCCAAAACAACAAAAAGAAAAATAAATTTAAGAAAAGCGTACTTTAATCACCAAAATGTTACGGAACTTGTGAATATTTTGAAAGGAGAAGAAAACATTAAAACACAAAAAAAAATGTTATTTATCGATGGAATTTGACTTTACTGTGTTAGGACATGGTGTAAAAGTGGTTATAAAGCATGAAAATGCAGAAAACTCAAAATCAACTTATTGTCCCTGTTCAGAGTTTTCAGCCCACAGCAGCAGAAGGCCTCACCCGACTTATTGTACCTTTTGTCAGAGCGGGTCACATATGTCCAATCAATGTCACAGTTCACACAGAATGATAAGCTCTCAATTGTAATCGACATATCAAATTTTTCAACGTCATGCACGCGAGACATCACTTTTAATCCATTTTTTTTCGCGGACTGACAAGTTCACCTTTCAGTGAAATAAAATAAAACTCCGTCGTGGTGAGAGAAGCATATATCGAATTGTGTATATTGTATAGTTCACAAGCTATGAAGACATCCACCACACCTTCCAATTTTCAAGAGCTTGCAACGTTTTGGGCAGGTGCAAAATGACAGCGTGCCAGGTAGATGCCAGCAGACTCGGAACAAAAACAACAATAACAAACATCTAACAAACAATCAACAACCAACAAACAACAACAAGCACCAACAACAACTAACAAACAACAACAAGCAACAACAAACAAACAACAACAACAAAAAACAACAAACAACAACAACAAACAACAACAACAAACAACAACAAACAACAACAAGAACAACAAACAACAACAACAACAAACAACAACAACAAACAACAACAACAACAACAACAAACAACAACGACAAACAAGAATAACCAAAAACAACGACAACAAGAATAACTACGAAGAACAACCAACAACTACCAACAACCAGCAACCAACAATCAACAACAACCAACAACAACAACCAACAACAACAACCACCACCACCACCACCACCAACAACAAACCAAACAATAAACCAAAAAAGCAACCAAACAACCAGCAACCAACAAACAACCAACAACAACAACCAACAACAACAACAACCACCAACAACAACCAAAAGCAACAACAACCACCAACAACAACCAAAACAACAACAACCACCAACAACAACCAAAAACAACAACAACAACCAACAAACAACAACAAAAACAACAAACAACAAACAAAACAACAAACAACAAACAACAACAACAACAACCAACAAATAACAACAAACAACAAACAACAACAACAACAACAAACAACAACAAACAACAACAACAACAACAACAACAAAGATATTACGATGATGAGGCTATGACCGCATTACATAATGTTCCCCTATCTCGCTGATTTCATTTGCCTCAAAATGGAGAGCCGTTCCTGTATCACCTCTGGTGAATACAGACGTTAAACTTGAATTTACAAATAGCCTCCCTTCCCCGTAGGAATACTGGAGACTTTTTCAGTATAAATAGTATCCCCACCTTCTGGAAATTCTGTGCAAGAAATGCCCTCTTTTCTGTCACGCTCTTTGTTTCTGACTTGTTTCTTTGCTTTATGTCATTTCTTCCTAACATTTTCTGCCTTGCTGGTCCATTCACCTGTATGTGTTCGATAAAGTCTTACGTACTTTCTGTTAGGATTGATAATTGGGAACATGGTTTTTTGTTGTTGATCGTTTGTTTGTTTGGTTGTTTGTTTGTTTTTTGGTTGGCCTTAAGGAAATGAGACACGTGGAAGAAATTTTAGGTAATTTAAGCCATTTTTTATATGTTTGAGTGTCCTTAATTTTTATGTTTAAATTTGTATGTTTTTTTTAATTCCCTGAGTCATCGATGAATTGGACGGAGTGGTCAACGCCAGTGGCATCTCCTTAGATTATTGTGCGAATTCATTGATATCTGTACTTACTTTTCTTTTCCTTTATTTTACCTATTCAAGTATTGCGCATGTTTTGAAACGGTTAAGGCCCTGGTATGGCTCTACGCAGTCGGCTGGGATTTAAACAAAAATAACAATAACAATAACAATAACAAATAGCTCAGTTGATAGTGTCATAGATTGATGGTTAACTGGCTTCAGACTTGCAAGGAGAACGGTGAACATGGTTTTTAACTGTTGTCTTTTTATTTTAACGTGGGTGTCGTTGTTAACGTGGTGTTAGCCCTGGTATGGCTCTAGTAGTCGGCTGGGCTATAAGCAATATGGACGTGAGCCTGATATCATGGCTAGATAGGCTTTTGAAACCAACGCCAACTTGTGTGTGTGTGTGTGTGTGTGTGTGTGTATGTGTGTGTGTGT
>JAPXFY010000016.1:81849087-81851587 GCA_030674185.1 Monoplex corrugatus
TCAGTGCTATGGCACTGGCGGTAGGCTGACTGGAAAGGATTGAGGAGATTGTTATAAACAGTATACAATCACAACATATAATACATAGTCATTCTTGGATAATGCATACTGAGAATATTTTGTGATAAATACAATACACATACAGAGGACGGGAGAGAAAGGGGGGGGGAGTATAGAGAGTGAGAGTGAGAGAGAAGGGGAGAGAGAGAGAGGGAGAGAGAGAGAGGGAGGGAGGGAGAGAGCGCAAGATAGAGCGAGAGAGAGAAGTGAGAGAGAGATATCAAGACAGAGCGAGAGAGAGAGAGAGAAGAGAGAGAGAGTGATAGAGAGAGAGGGAGAAAGAGAGAGAACGAGAGAGGGAGAGAGAGAAAGCGAGACAGAGCGAGAGAGAGAGAGAGAGAGAAGAGAGAGGAGAGAGAAGTGAAAGAGAGAGCGAGAGAGGAAGAGGAGAGAGAGAAGAGAGAGAGAGAGGAGCGAGATAGAGCGAGAGAGAGGGAGAGAGCGAATAGAGAAAGAGAGAGAGAGTGAGAGAGAGAGAAGAGAGAGAGAGATCAAGATAGAGCGAGAGAGAGAGAGAGAAGAGAGGAGAGAGAGAGAACGAGATGGAGCGAGCGAGAGAGAGAAGTGAAAGAGAGAGAGAGCGAGATAGAGCGAGAGAGAGACAGAGATAGAGGAAGAGAGAGAGAGAGAAGTGAAAGAGAGATAGAGCGAGATAGAGCGAGAGAGAGACAGAGAGAAGAGAGAGAAAAAAGAGAGAGAAAGAGAGAGCGAGATAGAGCAAGAGGAGAGAGAGAGAGAAGAGAGAGAAAAAAGAGAGAGAAAGAGAGTGCGAGGTAGAGAAAGAGAGAGAGAGAGAGAGAGAGAGAGAGAGAGAGAGAGAGAGAGAGAGAGAAGGAGGGATCGAAAACAGTGTGTTTACGAGAATAAAGGATAAACGACTGCAAGAGGGGAGACAGACAGAGGGGAGACAGACAGAGGGGAGACAGACAGAGGGGAGACAGACAGAGGGGAGACAGACAGAGGGGAGACAGACAGAGGGGAGACAGACAGAGGGGAGACAGACAGAGGGGAGACAGACAGAGGGGAGACAGACAGAGGGAGACAGACAGAGGGGAGACAGACAGAGGGGAGACAGACAGAGGGGAGACAGACAGAGGGGAGACAGACAGAGGGGGACAGACAGAGGGGAGACAGACAGAGGGGAGACAGACTAAAAGATAGAAAGTTTGTAAAATGAAGGAGCAAGGTCTTAAGAAAAGAGATATGGGTGAGTAGAAAAATGGAATTAAAACATAACGCTTACATCAATAACGTGAAGGAAAATTGACTCTGAAACAAACAAACTTCATGACTTAATTAAAGTAACGTAATAATAGGACTGTGAACCAATGATTCTGAAATTTCAACCAATAAAACTCGATACATGTAAATTCTTTAAAAGAGTTTCAAGATAGTAGTACTGGGTAGAAAATCTGGTAAAAAAAAAACAGAACGTATGAATTTTCAAGTTAAAAAAACATGACAAAAGTGTGGATTGTTACCGGAATAATTTCTCTTTTTCTCTCTCTTTCTATCTCTCTCTTACTCTCCTCTCTGTCTATCTCTGTCTCTCTCTTTAATTCTTTCTCTCTCTCTTTTTTCTGTCTTTCTATCTCTCTCTCCTTTCTCTCTTTTTTCTCTCCCTCTTCTCTTTCTTTCTTTTCTCTCCCTCCCCTCTCTCTTCCTTCTATCTCTCTCTCTCTCTCTTTTTCTTTCTCTTTCTCTCTCTCCCTCTCTCTCTTTTTCTTTCTTTCTCTCTCTCTCTCTCGCTCTATCTCTCTCTCTCTCTTCTCCTCTCTCTCTCTGTCTCTCACTCTATCTCGCTCTCTCTTTCTCTCGTGATCACGTGATGAGTCCAAAAAAAAAATCAAACAGTTAATATCTGGATACAGCGTTTTAAGCAGTCCATAAGTAAGTGCCATTCAAATAATTGCTGAGTGAGCGAAAATGGAAGCGATCGAGTGCGACAAATCCTTCTTGAACAAACACCAAAATTCTAATTACGTTTTCTTTGTTTTTGCTGCTCCGCGCGCTTCGAATGGACAAGGAACGAGCGTTTCCTGGTTATTGTCATCGATGTTCGTATTTTAAAAACTTATTGTTGTTGCTGCTGTAATTGTTGTTGTTATTGTTGTTATTGTTGTTGTTACTGTTGTTGTTGTTTAAAGCCCAGCCGACTGCGTAAATTCATATTAGGGACTATGACAATTTCAATAATATGCACACAATATTCAACAAGGAAAAATGAAAAAAAAAAAAAAAAATTAAGTACACTTGTCGATGGCATTCGCGCACATTATCTATGGACATGCCCCTGGCGTTGACCACTCTGTCCAATTTATCAAATAGGGAATTTACAAAAACATACCTGAATACAAATTTAAACATAACTAAGAACTCTAAAACAGATGTAAGAGCGTGCCTTAAATTACCATTACCTAAAATTACTTCCCCGTATCTC
>JAPXFY010000016.1:81859087-81861587 GCA_030674185.1 Monoplex corrugatus
ACACAAAGAGAAAGAGAGAGAACGAAACCCTTGCCGTTTTTAAAAGAACTTGATCTATTTTCACGACCACCACGAGCATATCCATTGGCAGACGTGTTGATGGAGTATACGTGATAGTTGTAACACGAGGGGCGAAAACTCTTCACAACAAACAACACCTCTCTCTCTCCCTCTCTCTCTCTCTTTCTGTCTGTCTCTGTCTCTGTCTCTCTCTGTGTCTGTCTGTCTTTCTCTCTGTTCTCTCTCTTTCTCTCTCATCTGTCCGTCTGTCTGTCTGTATGTATGTATGTCTATATCTCTGTGTGTATCTCTCTCTGTCTCTCTCTCTCTCTCTCTCTCTCTCTTCATATGTCCATCGGTCTGTCTCTGTCTGTCTGTCTGTCTGTCTATATCTCTGTGTGTATCTCTCTCTCTCCTCGTCTGTCTGTCGGTCTGTGTCTGTCTGTCTGCCTGTCTTTCTGTTTCTCTGTCTCTCTCTGTGTGTCTCTCTCTGTCTCTGTCCTCTCTCTCTCTCTGTTTCTTTCTCCGTCTCTCTCTCTTAGCAAAAAGCTTGGCAGTCGAGCAATCGATAGAAACATGAATATCATGCCTTGTCTATTCACTGAAAACACACACGCGCGCGCGGGCATATACACATGCACACAAGCATTCACAGATATACGCCAGCCTAACACACACACACACACACATGCACGCATGCACACACACACACCACACACACACACACACACACACACACACACACACACACACACACACACACACACACACACACACACACAATTATTTATGAAAGCTGGGTTGTATGTCAAATAAACATCATTACCAAAACGGAAGGAAACGTAAAAGCAGTGAGAGAAAATAGATATGAAAATATACAGCAAAATAATATAAAACCAGGGCAAACTAAGCACAAAAAAGTAAAACCAGGAAATAAAACAAGAAAAGAATTGAAAAAATACAGTAAAAATAACAGAACGTTGGACAGAATAACCTGAAATAAAGCAGAATGAAGTAAACAAAATACAATAAAAAAATCATAATAAACAAAACAAAAAACAAACAAAACAAAAACGAACAAAAACGAAAAACAAACAAACAAACCAAACCAAACCAAAACAAAACAAAACAAGAAAACAAAACAAAAACAAAATGAACACAAACAAAAGTATGAAAGGAAAGTTTTGACAGAGCAGAAACTTCTCTTTTTCCTTGGTGAAGGAGGGCAGGGGGGTGGGGTGGAGAGTGGGGGTGTAGGGTGGGAGAGAGCGCAGTGGACACGTTGAAACGGACAAAACACAAACTGACAAAGAAAAACAAAGGTGGGGGGGGGAGGAGGAGGGTGAGTTTTGATTTTGAAGTTTTTCAAAAGGGATTCATCGTGCTCGAACATCTCCATATGCGCTCTACTCAAATCTGCAAGATGTATCTGGCAGATTCCTTGAGCCTACGCAAAATTCTATACTGATGGCAAGGTCTTAATCTGAGGAGCGAAAAGGGGGAGAGGTGGGAAGGGAGCGACCTTTGAACGCTAAAACTGACACCATCAGAATGATGGAAACATGAAGACGGGACGCAGAACAGGTAATGTTTAACACGACCAGTCGCCGTGGTGTAGTGGTTAGCGCAACGGACTACCGACTGGAAGTTGTGGGTCGAAATCCCCATCAGTCCCGTTCAAAATTAATTGTGGAATTTTTCGGCTCTAACCGGCTCCTACCCAGAGTTGGGCGTGCTATGGGGCCCTTGGGAAAACTGGGAACACACGGTGGAGTCTCATCCACTTTACGAGTGCGTCATTGAGGGTGTTGCTTAAATCTTCTGACCAGCACCGTAGGTGTCTTTATCTCTCGGGCCTGGTTGACTCCAATATATATTATGACAGTAAGCATAGAGTACAGCCCTCAATCCTAGATGGAACTCCAAAGCATCATGATCAGCATCCTCGTCGACATCATCATCATCGTATTGTTAAAAAAGAAAAAAAAAGAAGAAACAAAAAGAAAAAAAAACCTGTTCTGGCTTCTGTGGCCATTAAGGTGGCGTAGAACATGGGAGAAAAAGTGAAAAAAAAAGTGAGCACAATGGTAATCTCCCCTAGTGGAATGATCCTTAAAAAAAGGTCAATATTTCACGTTGCGGGCTGGGATTGAACTCAAGATATCTGACCCTGAGTCCAATGCTCTGTCGAAGTAACCAACACGCAATTAAAAAAAGGTGGTCAGGTTTCACAATGCAAAGTCACCCTTGTTGACGGTTGTCTTAACCACTTGGCTATCGGTCACCAGCAACATACGGGTGAATTTTAACCCTTATGAAGTTCACTTTTGTTCCTCCTGGTCCAGATCCAGCTGGAGCTCTTTTCCGCTGCTTCTGCCATTGCCTTAAGAGTTCTGGTCCTCCATGTCCCCGAAATCAAGAGCTGCTTCATGAGATCATAGACTGATGTACCTATCAACCCCCTTGCTCCGACCTCTATGGCGAGGACTTCAGTCTGATG
>JAPXFY010000016.1:81864087-81871587 GCA_030674185.1 Monoplex corrugatus
CCAGTTACCTTGCCCACAAGCCGAAAGGCAAGGTGGGGAGGTGACAAAACCCCGGGACATAGCCACGCAACGCGCACCAACCAGGTCCACTGGGAGAGAAAATGCATGCAGTCAATACATGTACCAATTATCAATCCTAAGAGAAAATATGTAAGACTTTATCGAACACATACAGGTGAATGACAGCAAAGAAAACAAACGAGACAGTCTTGATGGAGGCAGACACAAGAAGATCATCGACAAGGAAGATTAGGAAAAACCAGGCAATATTTATAGGCCATTTTATGGGGAAAGGGGTTTGGACAGAGAGGGTAGAAGATGTGCTTGCAGCAATAAGGAAATAGATGCATATGGAGGCCTATGATCGCCAACGCCATGTGGCAAGGCACTTGATGATAATAATAATAATAATAATAATTACAATATTTATATAGCGCAAATCTTGATAAAATCAAATCTAAGCGCTGAAGCAGACACACGCACGCACGCACGCACGCACGCACGCACACACACGCACGCACACACACACACACACACACACACACAGACACACACACACACACACACACACACACACACACACACACACGCATGTGAGAAAGAATAAAAGCAATAAAAGCAAGAATAAAAGCAATGGAAAATTATAGAGAGCATAGCATATACAATTATATATTATAACCATGTGATTCCCCTCCGAGCGGAGACAGGCTGCAGAGGGGGGGGGGGGGGGTTGAGTGAGGTTAGGATTTTATGCGGAGGAGAAAAGGTGAGTTTTGAGAGCGGACTTGAAGGAGACAAAAGTAGGTTGCTGACGGACTGAGAGAGGAAGTTTGTTCCAGGAAAGTGGACCAGAAACAGAGAAGGCTCGTGGACCATAGGTATTGAGCTTAGTGCGTGGAAAGCGAAAAGTCAGAGGATCGGAGGCAGAGCGGAGGGTACGTGAGGGAACATAGATCTCAAGTAGGCTTGACAGGTAATCGGGGGCTGCGTTATTGAGGCTTTTGTAGCACATGGTGTCTAGTTTGTACTGTATGCGCTTTGATACAGGGAGCCAGTGAAGTTGTGCCAGGAGAGGAGATATGTGGTCAGCTTTTTTCTTTTTGAGTACAAGGCGTACAGCATTGTTTTGAATGCACTGTAGGATGTGAATGGTGGAGGCAGGAAGACCAGACAGGAGTGAATTGCAATAGTCAATGCGAGACATTATGAAGGAGAGAACGAGTTTTGCAGTTGTTTCGACAGAGAGATACTTCCTGATCAGCCTTATACGATGGAGATGATAGTAGCAAGATCTGGCAGTTTGAGAAACAAAGTTGTTCATGGAGAGGGTAGAGTCAATGCAGACACCAAGGTTTTTAGCTGAATCAGAAATTGGGACTGATGTGTTACATAATGGGAGAGAAAGAGGAGGCAGCTGAGAAAGTTTCTGACGGGTGCCAATGAGGATAGCTTCTGTCTTGTCGTCATTTAGCTGAAGTTTGTTGAACGTCATCCAGTTCTTAATGTCCGAGTAACAGTCAGTGGTACGAGTCAACAGGCACTGTATATTATCAGGTGAGTCACTGTCTTGAAGTTGGGTGTCATCAGCATAGAAGTGGTGTTTTATAGAGTGGGAGTTGATGATGGTGGACAGGGGGGAGGTGTAAAGAGTGAAAAGAACAGGGCCAAGGACAGATCCTTGTGGAACACCACAGGTCAGGTATGCAGGTTGAGAGTAAGTGCCATTGATGAGAACAGTTTGTTTTCTGTTTGATAAATACGAAGTGAAAAAGGAGAGAGCAATGTCAGAGATGCCAAAAGTATGATGAAGTCTAGAAAGGAGAATACCATGGTCAATGGTATCGAAGGCTGCAGACAGATCAAGGAGTGTGAGGAGAGAGACTTTGCCAGTATCAGTTGCAAGGAAGAGATTGTTGAGAATGTGTTGCAGGGCAGTTTCAGTGCTATGGCACTGGTGGTAGGCTGACTGGAAAGGATTGAGGAGATTGTTGGCAGACAGGTGAGAGTTCAGCTGGTTGAGGACGACTTTTTCAAGGAGTTTTGACAAGAAAGAGAGATTAGAGATAGGCCGGTAATTTTTCAGTTCATTTGGGTCTAAATTGTGTTTCTTGAGGAGAGGGTGAACAATAGCAGACTTGAAAGAATCTGGGACAGTTCCAGTTTGAAGAGAAGTGTTGATGATGTCAGTGATGAATGGGAGGAGAGTAGGGAGACAGTCGGAGTAGAGAGAACCTGGAAGAGGATCCAGTTCGCAGGTTTTGAACGACATGGATCTGATTGTGTTGAAAATTTCTTCTTGTGAGACTGGGGTAAAAGTAGTAAGAGGTGTGCCAGAGAAGGAAGGGTCAGGTGGGCATGGTTGACAGGATGTCCTGTCAAGCCTGTCACGAAGAGTTTGTATTTTGGTGGTGAAATACTTGGAGAATACAGATGGGAATTCTTCATTTGTATGTTTTGTTGGGAGAGGTAAATCTTTTCATGTGCCAAGGAGATGATTCATGGTTGTAAAGAGTTCTTTTGAAGAAGAGGCATTCAGGATTTTGGTTTGGAAATAGCTTGTTTTTGCTGATGCAATGAGGGTGGATACTTTTGTTTTAGAGGCTTGGAAAAGTTGCCTGTGTACAGTGAGTTTGGATTTGCGCCAACGGCGCTCTGCTCTGCGGCGGGCACGTTTTGCACAGGCAATCTCATGAGTGAGCCAGGGGGTAGGGGGGCGGTCAGGTAAAAGACGGGTTGTGGCTGGAGCATGAGTGTCCAAAAGATGGTGGAGAGTAGTATAGAATTCATCGGCAAGGTTATGTGACTTTTCAGAAAGGAGACGGGAGGCATCAGATGAAAATGTGGAGAGGTCGATAGATTTGAGATTGCGTCGAGTCACTGTGCGCATGGTACGGGAAGGAGGAGAAATGTCAAGAGAACAGAGAATTGCAGAGTGGTCAGATGGAAGGGCTGAAGTTAGACGGGTAGAAAGAACTAAGCAGTTGTCAGTAGCGGAATTGTGGTGATCACGAGAAATGATCCAGTCAAGAATGTGACCTTTTTGATGGGTTGGTTCAGAAATGTGTTGAGTCATATTGTGATTGGACAGAGAGTTGATGATATGTCTTGTGTCATAACGGTGAGTGTTGTCATAGTGGACATTGATGTCACCTAGAATGATGAGATTTCCAGGTAAGAGGCAGTAGTGATCAAGCAATTGGTCAAAGTCAGAGAGAAACGTGGATGTGGTGAGTTTGTTGGCAGAGCTAGGTGGGGGTCGATAGACACAGGAGAAGGTGATGGGGTGAGGGGTGGATTGGAAGGATACTTCAACGTGCTCGAAAGAAGGATGGGAGAAAGGCAGAGACTGCGAGAAAGATAGGCGGGAATGGAGTGAGTCGTTGTAGAGTATGGCGATACCGCCACCTCGGGATGAGTGATGGAAAGAAGCAAGCCTGTAACCACTCGGAGTGAGGCTAGCATGTATAGGTTCGTGACCAAGGGGGTTAAGCCATGTCTCTGTGATAAAAGCAATGTCAACATGCTCATCTGCGATAAAATCAGCAATGACTTCGGCTTTGCCGTCCTTGCATGTTGACTGAGCATTAAAAAGGCATAATTTTAGTTTATCACAGTCATATGGTGGTGGCCGGGGTGGCGACGAAGGCGGCACCGACGGGACAGAAGGTGAAGGCGGCACCGGCGGGACAGAAGGTGAAGGCGGCACCAGCGGGACAGAAGGTGAAGGCGGTACTATCCGGACAGAAGGCGAAGGCGAAGACGGCAGAGGAGGAGACGAAGTTTGCAGCAGCGAGGTCGAGGGCAGGGGCAGTGGAGGAGACGAAGAAGCAGGAGACGAAAAGTGGCGTCGGGCAGGAGGCAGGTTGTGCCAAAGACGGTGGAGACGTCCACCACGACAGGATCGCGCAAAATACCAAGTGAGAGAGAGAGGTGAATGGACCTGCAAGGCAGGTGAATGGACCTGCAAGGCAGAAGATGATAGGAAGAAACGACAAAAAGCAAAGGAACAAGGCAGAAACAGAGAGAGCGACAGAAATTCCAGAAGGTGGGGATACCATTTATACTGAAAAGATACCCGGGCATCCCCACGGGAGAAGATCATGAGAGTATGGCGTTCCATCTGGAATTGAGACTGGGTGACAGGGCTGTACATTACACGCTTACTTCCTTGATAATGTCATGACATTCATCAGGCTTGAGAGATTTAAAACATTTTTTTTTCATTTTGGTATACAAACAACTTTCTCCTTCCCTCTCCCTCTCCCTCTCTCTGTCTCTCTCTGTCTCTCTCTGTCTCTCTCTCTCTCTCTCTGTCTGTCTGTCTCTGTCTCTGTCTCTCTCTCTCTCACTTGGTATTTTTCAATTATTGGCAGAATGTGAAGAAAAAGCACACTGCTTTTACCAAAAAACTCGACATTGCAATTTGTTTTCATTCTTTTGCATTTCTTTTGTTATTGTTATTGTGGGTTTTTTTTTTCTGATTCGTTTCCGTTTGTTTTGTTGTTATTACTGTGTTTTTCTCATTTTCTAACGTTATTACACTCCGTAGAATTATTGTTCCACACTCTAACCGTGATTATGAAGCCCACTGTATTCCCCATCATTGTTTTTTCGTCTGCCAACGCATTATTTGTTGTCAGAGCGATGTGTGTGGCATGGACACAATGTACTGTGATGTGTTTGTTTAAAAAACAACAACTTGACAGTATAAGGCAACTTTCAAGATGAGACTCCCTCACCCTATCCACCAGCTTCCTGCATAAATCAGCCATGTTAGTATAGCAAAACGTTGATGTTTTCATTCCCTTACCCTATCCACCAGCTTCAAGCGTAATAGGCCCTGTTAATACAGCAAAAGGTTAACGCTTTCATTCTCTTACCCTATCTTGCATAAAACAGCCATCTTAGTTACAGCAAAAGTTAATAATGCTTTCATTGTTTTACGTTACCTACCAGCTTTCTCTATTCACTCCCTCACCCTATTTACCAGCTTCCTCCTTTCACTCCCTTACCTGTCCACCAGCTTCCTTTCATTTCCTCACCCTATCCACTATTTTTCATTTCCTCACCCTATCCACTATTTTTCATTTCCTCACCCTATCCACTATTTTTCATTTCCTCACCCTATTCACTATTTTTCATTTCCTCACCCTATTCAATAACTTTTCATTTCCTCACCCTATTCACTATTTTTCATTTCCTCACCCTATTCAATAACTTTTCATTTCCTCACCCTATTCAATAACTTTTCATTTCCTCACCCTATTCACTATTTTTCATTTCCTCACCCTATTCAATAACTTTTCATTTCCTTACCCTATTCAATAACTTTTCATTTCCTCACCCTATTCACTATTTTTCATTTCCTCACCCTATTCAATAACTTTTCATTTCCTCACCCTATTCAATAACTTTTCATTTCCTCACCCTATTCAATAACTTTTCATTTCCTCACCCTATTCACTATTTTTCATTTCCTCACCCTATTCAATAACTTTTCATTTCCTCACCCTATTCAATAACTTTTTATTTCCTCACCCTATTCAATAACTTTTCATTTCCTCACCCTATTCAATAACTTTTCATTTCCTCACCCTATTCACTATTTTTCATTTCCTCACCCTATTCAATAACTTTTCATTTCCTCACCCTATTCAATAACTTTTCATTTCCTCACCCTATTCAATAACTTTTCATTTCCTCACCCTATTCAATAACTTTTCATTTCCTCACCCTATTCACTATTTTTCATTTCCTCACCCTATTCAATAACTTTTCATTTCCTCACCCTATCCACTATTTTTCATTTCCTCACCCTATCCACTATTTTTCATTTCCTCACCCTATCCACTATTTTTTCATTTCCCTCATCATATCCACTATTTTCATTTCCTCACCCTATCCACTAACTTTTCATTTCCTCACCCTATCCACTATTTTTTATTTCCTCACCCTATTCCACTAACTTTTCATTTCCTCACCCTATCCACTATTTTTCATTTCCTCATCATATCCACTATTTTTCATTTCCTCACCCTATCCACTAACTTTTCATTTCATTTCCTCACCCTATTCCACTAACTTTTCATTTCCTCACCCTATCCACTAACTTTTCATTTCCTCACCCTATTCACTAACTTTTCATTTCCTCACCCTATCCACTATTTTTTATTTCCTCACCCTATCCACTATTTTTTCATTTCCTCACCCTATCCACTATTTTTCATTTCCTCACCCTATCCACTATTTTTTATTTCCTCACCCTATCCACTATTTTTCATTTCCTCACCCTATCCACTATTTTTCATTTCCTCACCCTATCCACTATTTTATTTCCTCACCCTATCCACTATTTTTCATTTCCTCACCCTATCCACTGACTTTTCATTTCCTCACCCTATCCACTATTTTTTATTTCCTCACCCTATCCCCTATTTTTTATTTCCTCACCCTATCCACTATTTTTCATTTCCTCACCCTATCCACTATTTTTCATTTCCTCACCCTATCCACTATTTTTCATTTCCTCACCCTATCCACTATTTTTCATTTCCTCACCCTATCCACTATTTTCATTTCCTCACCCTATCCACTGACTTTTCATTTCCTCACCCTATCCACTAGCTTCCTTACGTTTCCTCACCCAGTTCACCAGCTTATTTTCATTTCCTTACCCTATCCACCACTTCTTTTCATTCTCCACTCTATCCACCACATCTTTTCATGTACTCACCTATCCACCAGCTTTTCATTCCCTCGTCCTATCCACCAGCTTTTCATTCCCTCGTCCTATCCACCAGCTTTTCATTCCCTCGTCCTATCCACCAGCTTTTCATTCCCTCGTCCTATCCACCAGCTTTTCATTCCCTCGTCCTATCCACCAGCTCCTTCTTTCACTCCCTCATCCTATCCATCAGCTTCCACCTTTTATTACCTTACCCTGTCCATCAGCTTTTCATTCCCTCACACAAACTACCAGCGTCCTGAACTGGATGAGGGAACCGAAAAGCTAAAGAAAAGAATGGAAATTGGTGTTTGGTGTTCAGTTGGCGAGTTTGGTGTTCAGTTGGCGAGTTTGGTGTTCAGTTGGCGAGTTTGGTGTTCAGTTGGCGAGTTTGGAGTTCAGTTGGCGAGTTTGGTGTTCAGTTGGTGAGTTTGGAGTTCAGTTGGCGAGTTTGGAGTTCAGTTGGCGAGTTTGGTGTTCAGTTGGCGAGTTTGGAGTTCAGTTGACGAGTTTGGAGTTCAGTTGGCGAGTTTGGAGTTCAGTTGGCGAGTTTGGTGTTCAGTTGGCGAGTTTGGTGTTCAGTTGGCGAGTTTGGAGTTCAGTTGGCGAGTTTGGAGTTCAGTTGGCGAGCTTGGAGTTCAGTTGGCGAGTTTGGTGTTCAGTTGGCGAGTTTGGTGCTCAGTTGGCGAGTTTGGAGTTCAGTTGGCGAGTTTGGTGTTCAGTTGGCGAGTTTGGTGTTCAGTTGGCGAGTTTGGTGTTCAGTTGGCGAGTTTGGT
>JAPXFY010000016.1:81881587-81894087 GCA_030674185.1 Monoplex corrugatus
TGATGTTGAATTGTTTTAATACCCATTAATTTATGAAAACTGATGTTGAATTGTTTTAATACCCATTAATTTATGAAAACTGATGTTGAATTGTTTTAATACTCATTACTTTAAAAAAATCATGGTGAATTGTTTTAATACCCGCTTATGTTACTGATGAAAAATGATCAACGTTTTGAGTTATTTCATTTTACTTTAAAAGATTATTTTATTGACGATGCCATACATGGTCTTTCAGCACTACTGTTATAGTGATATTACATTTAACAAACTACTATTACAAACTGTAAACAATACTAGCGTAGTATTACACAAAGAACCTCGACTCAGTTATGTACGTTAACAATATTCTGACCTTTCCATGACTTCTCTCTCTATACATATCTCTCCCTCTTTCTCTCTCTCTCTCTATTTCTCCCCTCCCTCCCTCCGTCCTCCCCCTTCTCTCTCTTTCTCTCTCTGTCCATCTCTCACACACACAAACTCCTTGTAATCAGAGCACTACTGGGCAGCTGAAAATACACCATAAATCACAGATGCACTACCCACGGCCAGCTGTGAACTGTCTGTACGATGGTGAACAAAAAAGCAAGAACAGCACATTTTTGGAACCGAAATTCACACCAGTCTTACTGAACTCATCAGTGACCACCGTTATTGTTTTTCCCTGACTACGTCCAACAACTCTCGGAGAACAACTGAATTGTTTCCCCTTTTACTAGTAGCTTGTAATCAAGACGAGTTCTGAGTGCGAGTAGTCTGGTATTTGCCATCCCATTTTTTGTTTGTTTCTAGTTTCAGTTTCATGAAACTGCTTCACGAACTTTCGTACAGAAAAGGTAAAGGTTATTATCTCATGACCCCCGCCCGAGATGTTATGCAAGTAAAATACGTGGTAGACATTGCAATGTTGTTCAGTCAATATTGTCATTGTTCTCCCCATCTCTTATCTTCGTTATTTTTAATTTTACCTTCGCTAAGTTTGAAGAAAGTTATGTATTCATTCTCATCCGGGTAGAGGGGATGTGTGTGCACACAGTGTGTGTGTGTCGGCATGAGATTTTTTTTGCCACATTAGCCAATGCCGTTAACTGAATAGTCATTGAACTATGAATGTTCCGAGTTCAAGTCCATCCAACAATTATTTGTTGTCAGATTAATTAACGTTGCCTCTACAAAGGCGATCACAGTAATGAACAGAAATGTATATAGAACTATGTAGACAAATGCAGCAATAGACAACAACTGGAAACGACAGAAGGAACACGAAACGAATAAAGGGAAAAAGGAGAGACCAGATATAAACAAATAAGTAAATAAATGAATAAATAAACAAATAAATAAATAAATAATAAATAAATAAACAGGTGAATATATAAATAAATAAACAAATAAATAAATGAATAAATGAATAAATAAATACATAAACAATGAATGAATAAACAGATAAATAAAGAAAGAAAGAAATAATAAACAAACAAATAAATAAATAACTGATAAATGAATAAATAAATAATAATAATAAATAGATAAATAAATAAATAAATGAATAATAAATAAATAAATAAATAAATAAACGAATAATAAATAAATAAATAAATAAATAAATAAATAAATAAATGAATAATAAATAAATAAAAAAATAAAAAAATAAAATGGCAGCATTAAAGAAGTACAGGACAAATTTTTGATGTTGCGGCAGATCCTTTCCACCTCAGGCTGGTTGGTTGTTTTGATACAGTCATGGACTGTTAACTCTGGTGTCTTGAGTTCAATCCCAGCCCGCAACGGTATAAACTGGCCTTTTGCTGCCCATCTTGATGTTTCTATCATGTGTGTGTGTGTGTGTGTGTGCGTGCGTGCGTGCGTGTGTGTGTGTGTGTGTGTGTGTGTGTGTGTGTGTGTGTGTGTGTGTGTGTGTGTGTGTGTGTGTGTCTGTATGTGTGTGTCTGTGTGTCCGTGTGTGTGTGTGTCTGAGTGTGTGTCTGTGTGTGTAAACTTAGTGTTTCATAGGTACCTCTACCCCCTCCTCTATTTTAAGACCTTGCCAGCGCACAGGTTGGAATCTGCCGAATAATTGCTGGAAGACTTTGGAGAAGCGCATAGAAAAACTCTTCGAGTGCAAGGAATCCCTCTTGAACAGACTCTAGACTGGCTCCGGACTCCTTAATGTCAATGTAGCATACAAAAATGACTGCGACTACAAATTGGCTGCAGAACGTTTCTCCAATGTCTTATTCAATATGAACTCCCCCGTGGGGATGCCGGGGGCTCTTTCAGTATAAATAATATCCCCACGTTCTGGAAATTCTGTGCTAGAAATTTCCTCTTTTTTCTGTCACTTTCTTTGTTTCTGCCTTGTTCCTCTGCTTTCTGTCATTTCTTCCTATCATTTTCTGCCTTGCTGGTTCATTCACCTGTATGTGTTCGATGAAGTCTTGCATACTTTTTCGTACGAATGATAATTGGGTACATGTGTAAAGTGCATTTTTGGCTCTAGGGAGGTGAGCTATGTGGAAGCAATTTTAGGCAATTTATGCCTGTTTTTATATATGTTTTTGTGTCCTTAGTTATTGTATTCAGGTATGTTTTTAAAATCCTTTGCGCGATAAATTGGACAGAGTGGTCAACGCCAGGGGAATGTCCTTAGATCATGTGCGTGATTGCATTGTACTCAATTTTCTATTTTTTTTCCTGTTGAAGTATTGTGTGTATGTTTTGAAGCGGTTATAGCCCTGATATGGCTCTACACAGTCGACTTGAGCTTTAAACAACGTTCTGGAAATTCTGCGCTAGAAATGTTCTCTTTTCTGTCACTCTCTTTGTTTCTGCCATGTTCCTTTGCAGCCGAGATGTGGTTTCTAAGAAGGATATTGAAAGTTCCATGGACAGCAAAGAAAACAAACGAGACAGTCTTGATGGAGGCAGACACAAGAAGATCATTCATAAGGAAGATTAGGAAAAGACAAGCAGCATTCATCGGCCATTTTATGAGGAAAGGGGAATTGGAATACCTGGTAACAACGGGAAAGCTGGAGGGAAAGAAAGCATCGGGTAGACCCAGGGAGAAGATGCTAGACGGACTTGCAGAGTGGCTGGGGACAAGGAGGGTGGAAGAGATGCTTGAGGCAACAAGAGATAGAGACAGATGGAAGTCCATAATCGCCAACGCCATGCGGCAAGGCACCTGATGATGATGATGATGATGATGATGATGAATGATAACAATTCAATATGAAATGTACAGTTTGTGGAGTACCTGCAGTCTGAAGATCATGCAATATGAAGATAAGTCAATAACCCTGAGAAAAGCCACAGGCCACGGTCTGAAGGAACCCAGTGCTGAGACAATACAAGGTCTTTGACCGCAGGGAGGACGCATTTCCTACATGTTTTTCAGCCAATATTGGTGTTTTGGCTGCATTTCAGCTAATATCGGCGATCTGACTTTTTCAGCCGATATCGGCGATCTGATTGTGATCCGATTGTGATCTTTATGATCCGATTGTGATCTGACTGTGTTTCAGCCAACATCGGCGATCTGATTGTGATCTGTGTTTCAGCCAACGTCGGCGATCTGATTGTGATCTGTGTTTCAGCCAATGTCGGCGATCTGATTGTGATCTGTGTTTCAGCCAGTGTCGGCGATCTGATTGTGATCTGTGTTTCAGCCAGTGTCGACGATCTGATTGTGATCTGTGTTTCAGCCAGTGTCGACGATCTGATTGTGATCTGTGTTTCAGCCCTTGGAGGTGTCGACGATCTGATTGTGATCTGTGTTTCAGCCAGTGTCGGCGATCTGATTGTGATCTGTGTTTCAGCCAGTGTCGGCGATCTGATTGTGATCTGTGTTTCAGCCAGTGTCGGCGATCTGATTGTGATCTGTGTTTCAGCCAATGTCGGCGATCTGTTTGTGATCTGTGTTTCAGCCAATGTCGGCGATCTGTTTGTGATCTGTGTTTCAGCCAGTGTCGGTGATCTGATTGTGATCTGTGTTTCAGCCAGTGTCGACGATCTGATTGTGATCTGTGTTTCAGCCAACATCGGCGATCTGATTGTGATCTGTGTTTCAGCCAATGTCGACGATCTGATTGTGATCTGTGTTTCAGCCAACATCGGCGATCTGATTGTGATCTGTGTTTCAGCCAATGTCGGTGATCTGATTGTGATCTGTGTTTCAGCCAATGTCGGTGATCTGATTGTGATCTGTGTTTCAGTCAATGTCGGTGATCTGATTGTGATCTGTGTTTCAGCCAATGTCGGTGATCTGATTGTGATCTGTGTTTCAGCCAACATCGGCGATCTGATTGTGATTTGTGTTTCAGCCAATGTCGGCGATCTGATTGTGATCTGATTTGTGTTTCAGCCAATATTGGCGATCTGATTGTGATTTGATCTGTGTTTCAGCCAATATCGGCGATCTGTTTGTGATCTGATTGTGTTTCAGCCAATATCGGCGATCTGTTTATAATCTGAATGTGTTTCAACCAATATCGGCGATCTGACAGTCAGTTAATGCAATAGCCTCCTGCACACATAGCCATAATTTTTATAATCAGGTTGAATCTTTGAAATCAAGGTTGAGATTCACTTCATTATCCTTAAGTCATTATTCAATCATCGACACATCATACATGAAATTATTTCATGATTTTTTTTTTCCGTTTCAATTTGATTGAAGAAACCTTTTTTCGCTTTAATGTAAAGAAGAAACAAACGAAAAACAAACAAAAAATTGGGCTATAGCAATAGCAAAACACCTTGCATGTGTTATATTTATTGACATGAATATTTCATTTCAGAGATAATCATTCTGTATGCTCTTTGTTGGAAGAAACTGGTTGTCAGACAAACAAACGAATCACGTGAAGGAAGAGATAAACAAACTATGTAATTATGAATGTGAATGACCATTTGCCACTTCCTCCACCTTTCTCACTCTAACCAATTTTGAACAGCACTGGCCGTCTGAAAATACCTCGTCAATCACAGCTATACCATCAACGGTTCGTGTGGACTGTCTGTATGACAGTGAGAGGAAAGAGAAACAGTGGAGGAGAGAGAGAGAGAGAGAGAGAGAGAGAGAGAGAGAGAGAGAGAGAGACAGAGACAGAGACAGAGAGACAGAGAGACAGAGACAGAGACAAACAGACAGACAGACAGACAGAGAGAGAGCGAGAGAGACAGTCATACAGACAGACAGACAGACAGAGAGAGAGAGAGAGAGAGCGAGAGAGAGAGAGACAGACAGACAGACAGAGACAGATACAGAGAGAGAGAGAGATAGACAGAGAGAGAGAGAGAGAGAGAGTAATAGAGACAGACAGACAGAGACAGAGAGAGAGACAGACAGAGAAACAGAGAGAGAGAGGAGAGAGAGAGAGAGACAAAGACAGAGATAGAGAGAGGGAGGGAGACAGAGAGAGAGAGAGTAATACAGACAGACAGACAGACAGAGACAGAGAGAGACAGACAGACAGAGAAACAGAGAGAGAGAGAGGAGAGAGAGAGAGAGATAAAGACAGAGATAGAGAGAGGGAGGGAGACACACACAGAGAGAGAGAGAGTAATAGAGACAGACAGACAGACAGAGACAGAGAGAGACAGACAGACAGAGAGAGAGAGGAGAGAGAGAGGAGAGAGAGAGAGAGACAAAGACAGAGATAGAGAGAGGGAGGGAGACAGAGAGAGAGAGTAATAGAGACAGACAGACAGACAGAGACAGACAGAGAAAGAGGGAGAGAGAGACAGAGGGACGGAGAAAGAGAGAGAGAAAGAGAGAGGGAGAGAAGAGAAAGAGAGAGAGAGAGAAGGAGAGGAAGAAAGAGAGAGAGAGACAGACAGAGAGACAGACAGACAGAGATGGAGGGAAAGAGAGAGAGAGAGAAAGAGAAAGAGAGAGAGACAGACAGACAGACAGACAGAGGGAGAGAGAGAGAGAGAGAGAGAGAGAGAGAGAGAGAGAGAGAGAGAGAGAGAGGATTTATTTTGGTGCGGACACACACCAACACCGCTGAACTCATCAACCACCGCCATATTGTTCTTCCCTTGCTATGTCCGAGTACTCTTAGGGGGATAATTGAATTGTCTCCCCTTTTATTGGATATAATCAAGATGTGTTGTGAGTGTACTCCACGCTGGGGGACTCTTCTTATCCGTTTTCTCTTTCTCTCTTTCGTCTGTGTCATCATCCTCGTTCAATACTTCTTGTGCTGAATTCCATAATAACAAAAAAAAAGGAAAGATCTCGAGTATTTATGAAGTTTTAATAGTAATAATTACAACTTGTATGTAAATAAGACAGAAAATGTTTTCTGGCTATGCAGCCTTTTCAAGATATATTGTGAACAGTTGCAATCATCCGTTGCACACACGGGTCACATGCACCAAAATGGAAAAATCTCGAGCATTTACGAAGTTTTGATGGTAATTACAAACTTGCATATATACAGGGGGGTGCAAAAGTAGGTATACAGATATGAAAAAAGAAAACACATACAGTACTCATTGCATTTATTATACAAACAAATGAATATAGCATATACATGTAATAACAAGCACAGCCTTAATCCCTCAGATATCTCAAACTGCTTGCCGTCGGTATTCACACACTCCTCTAATCGAGAACGGAATTAAGCATTATAATAATGATGTGATACTTACTGTATACCTACTTTTGCACCCCCCTGTATATATATATATATATATATATATGTATATAAATATATGTATATATATATATATATATATATATATATATATATATATATATATAGACAGAAAGTATTGTCTGACTACGTAACCTTTTCAATATCTGTTATGGACAGTTGAAATTGTCAGTTGCACACACGGGTCACATGCACCAAAATGGAAAAGTCTCGGGTACTTATGAAATTTAAATGGTAATTACAAACTTGTATATATAAGACAAAGTACTTTTAGGCTATGTAACCTTTTCAATCTTTCTTATATCCGGGAAAGCTGGAGGGAAAGAGAGCATCAGGTAGACCCAGGGAGAAAATGCTAGACGGACTTGCGGAGTGGCTGAAGACGATGAGGGTGGAGGAGATGCTTGAGGCAACAAGAGATAGAGACAGATGGAAGTCCATAATCGCCAACGCAATGCGGCAAGGCACCTGATGATGATGATGAATCTTTTCAATATCTATTATGGACAGTTGAAATTATCAGTTCCACACACGGATCACACGCACCGTGGAAGAGATGTAGCTGTATATACTATTGTGGTTATAATTAATGTTCTGGCATTGAGGGGTTTAATTTGAATCTAAAATTATCTTAAAGCCGTTTACTGACTTAGGGAATGCCAGCAATGAGGTCAACGAAATATTAATTAGATTATTTGGAAGCAATTTCATTTCTTGCATTCTGAACTTACAAAGCCTTAAATAGATAGCATAATAGGAGACTGGAACTGTTCTTGTTTATTGATTAATCCCCCAACTCACCAACCGTTTCCACGAAAACACAAATGAATTTCCACTATTTAATGACGTATGTTAGTTTATTTTCATTATTTTGATGATTTGACCATCAACAAAGCATCTGAACTTCGGTTTTCTGTTTGATATAAAGTGGTCAACTTACATTCAACCAGTTCAGTTATCAGTGGATTATTACAAGAGTCATATTTCTGGTTGTCTGTAAAAACTGATGTCTGAAACTAATTAAAGATTTCACCAACCAACCAACCAACCAGCCAGCCAACCAACCAACCAAACAACCAACCAACCAACCAACCAACCAACCAACCAGCCAACCAACCAACCAGCCAGCCAACCAACCAACCAACCAACCAACCAATCAACCAACCAACCAACCAACCAGCCAACCAACCAACCAGCCAAGCAAGCAAGCAAGCAACCAGCCAGCCAACCAATCACTGACCAACCAACCAATCAAGCAAGCGAGCAAGCAAGCAAACAAGCAACCAGCCAGTCAACCAATCAACCACCCACCCAAACAACCAACCAACCAACCAACCAACCAACCAACTAACCAACCAACCAACCAACCAACCAACCAACAACAGAAATATAATAAAAGAAGTCAGAGCACAGACAAAGGCAGAAAAAAACAAGAGAACAGGCAGCAAACAAGATGACAAAAAGCAACCACTCCATTCTATATAAAAATAATCTTTGCCCTGTGTGACTGTATTGAGCCATGAAAACAAATATTTAGTAACATTATTGAATGTCTCCGTCAGAAGAAGAAAATATACAGAACTCATAGAACTCTAGATATATTTTCTTTCTTTGTTTTTCAGAGAAAATTCCATTTAGAGAACAATCAACTGAGAGGATAAATCAATTCAGACGATAATCCAATAAGACTAGAATCGAATCAGAAAGACCTTGGCTTCAGAGAACCCGGCATCTGGACAAAGTTTGTGACGGCACAAAATTTTGTTTTGCCACATTGGTGTCTCAGCCAATATTGGTGTCCTGACTGTGTAAGTTGAAAAGTGATTCTGAGTGTAGAATGAAAAGTTCGCTTCTTCTCTAAACCAATGAACTTTTTCATGGCCCACACGTATCATAGACTTGTTTTTCTTCCAGTGTTATCCATCATAGCCCTAACCATTCATATTCATGATACATGTCTTTCTCCATTGTTATCCATCATACCCTAACCATTCATGTTCATTATACTGGTATTTCTCCATTGTCATCAATCATAGCCTTAACCATTTATGTTCATGATACCGATATTCCTCCATTGTTATCCACCATAGCCCTAAGCCTTCATGTTCATGATACTTGTCTTTCTCCAGTGTTATCCATCATAGCCTTAACCCTTCATGTTCATGATACTGATATTCCTCCATTGTTATCCACCATAGCCCTAACCATTCATGTTCATGATACCGATATTCCTCCATTGTTATCCATCATAGCCCTAACCCTTCATATTCATGATACTGGTATTTCTCCATTGTTATCAATCATAGCCTTAACCATTCATGTTCGTGAGGCTGGTCTTCCTCCAGTGTTATCCATCATAGCCCTAACCATTCATGTTCATGATACTGGTATTCCCCCAGTGTTATCCAACATAGCCCTAACCATTCATGTTCATGATACTGGTCTTTCTCCAGTGTTATCCATCATAGCCCTAACCATTCATGTTCATGATACTGGTCTTTCTCCAGTGTTATCCATCATAGCCCTAACCATTCATGTTCATGAGGCTGGTCTTCTTCCAGTGTTATCCATCATAGCCCTAACCATTCATGTTCATGAGGCTGGTCTTCTTCCAGTGTTATCCATCATAGCCCTAACCATTCATGTTCATGAGGCTGGTCTTCTTCCAGTGTTATCCATCATAGCCCTAACCATTCATGTTCATGAGGCTGGTCTTCTTCCAGTGTTATCCATCATAGCCCTAACCATTCATGTTCATAAGATTGGTCTTCCTTTAGAGGTATTCATCACAGTCCTAAGCCTTCATGTTCATAAGATTGGTCTTCCTTTAGAGGTATCCATCATAGCCCTAAGCCTTCATGTTCATGAGACTTGCCTTCCTCCAGGGTTCAAGGGTAGCCCAAAGTTTCCATCACTAAAAGATCCAAAACAAGTGCGACTGCCCGCGCCCAAGCAAACAGGAACCAGAAGAACAAGAAAACCAATGCAAGCGCGTATTCAACAAAAGAAGACAAGACAAGCGCAAATTTTCGGCCAACCGGCCTTTGTCAAGCGCGAACGCACGGTCACAAACAGACCACAAACACCAAACAACGGATAATAAAAACAGGACTAAAAACTTCCCTGCCGCCTCGTCCTGTGGATAAAAAGGGACCAAATGGAATCCAAAAAGATCCGTTTTCTTCCAGTGTTCAGCAACACAACCAACACATTCTTACAAACACACGCGCACAGCAACGCACACGCACGCACACACACATGTACACACACACGTACGCAAGCACACACACGCAGCAATATATAAACACAGTATACCTCTTTATTCATATGAAAAATCTGTTAATCTTTCTTCATTACATAAGTCAGTGTTTAAATTTTAATATTCTGTGGTTTCTTATGTGTCTTCTTACTTGTATAGCTTTAATGTTTGTTGTTATCTTATTGTGTATGTAATTGTGAACATTTTTTATCACCTTTTGCCTTTCTTGCGAAATGTAAAGCGCTGGTGAGCATGTTTTTATATGGAATATGCGCTATACAAATAAACATTATTATTATTATTATTATTATTATTATTATTATCTTCATCTCCATGAGATTGTCTTCCTTGTTCATCAACCTCATCCCTAAACCTTCATCTCTATGAGATTGTCTTCCTTGTTCATCACCTCATCCCTAAACCTTCATGTCCATGAGATTGTCTTCCTTGTTCATCACCTCATCCCTTAACCTTCATCTCCATGAGATTGTCTTCCTTGTTCATCACCTCATCCCTAAACCTTCATCTCCATGAGATTGTCTTCCTTGTTCATCACCTCATCCCTAAACCTTCATCTCCATGAGATTGTCTTCCTTGTTCATCACCTCATCCCTAAACCTTCATCTCCATCAGACTTTGTCTTCCCTTAGCGTTCACTCTCACAGCCGTAAGCCTTCATCTTCATGGGACTTATATTCCTTTCATGTTCACCAGCACAGCCCTAAGCCTCATCTCGAGGGACTTGTCTTCATCCAATGTTCACTGTAATAGCCCTTAGGTTTCATCTCCTATTGGTTTTCCTGCAGTGTTCATAATCATAGCCTTAAGCTTTCGCCTCCAAAAGACTTGCCGTCTTCTTGCGTTCAACACCATAACCCTAAGTCTTCATCTGTATGAGACTTGTCTTCTTTTACTGTTCACCAGCACAGTCTAGGTCGTCATCTCCAGGAGACTTGTCTTTCTCTTGTGTTCAGGACCATAACTCTAAGCCTTCATCTCCAAGGGACTTGTCATCCTTTAGTGTTCAGTATCACAAAACTAAGCCTTCATCTCCATGAGAACTGTCATCCTTTAGTATTCACAATCACAAACCTAAGCTTTTATCTCAATGGGACTTACCTTCTTTTACTGTTCACCAGCATTGTCTAGGTCGTCATCTCCAGGCCATTGTCTGGCAGGCAAATGAAGCCGAAGTGACCTGAAAGTGGCTGCGAGTTGGATCTTTAACGTTTGAAGTATAAGGTTCGCCCCATTGGTTTTTGCGCTCGATTAGCAACATGTAAGGGCTGGCATTGTCTTGAACGTCTTGTTGTGGTCTGGTTGTATTGATTGACTGGTCAGTTCATCCTGTCTGCTGCCCTCAGTGACTGAGTTCACTTGGTTTCTTTGCAAATTGCTATTTTCTTTCTTACTATACAGTTCACGATCACAGTCCTAAACCTTCACCTCCAGGAGACTTGTCTTTCTCTTGTGTTCAGGGCCATAACTCTAAGCCTTCATCTCCATGAGACTTGTTCTCTTTCTCTCTGTTTTTCAGCACATAACTCTAGCCTTCATCTCATGATACCTGTTTACTTGTTTATCATCTCAGCTATAAGCCTTCATCTCCATGAGACTGTCCTTCCTCCAATGTTCAGGTAATAGCCCTAAGCTTTCATCTCCTGAAGACACAGCCCTATCTTCATCTCCATGGATTGTCTGCCTTGTTCATCATCTCAATCCTAAACCTTCATTACCATCAGACTTTGTCTCCCTTTAGTGTTCATCACAAAGCCTCAGCCGTGATCTCCAGGCCATCATCTGGTAGGCAAATGATCCGAAGTGACCTGAAAGTGACTGGGAGTTGAACCTGAGTTCGACCCATTGACCTCGAGCTCGATTAGCAACATCTAAGAGCTGACACTGTCTTGAACGTCTTGTTTGGTCTGTTGTATTGATTGACTGGTCAGTTCATCCTGTCTGCTGCCTCAGTGACTGAGTTCACTTCATTTCTTTGCTAACTGTTCTTTGCGGCCTGCCTTCTTCTTTTCTAATAAGGGGCAGGAAGGGTGGGACTGAGGCGGGGTCTCTGAATCAGAATTTTTCAACGTTGAAAGGACTTTGCATACAGTTTCAACAATTGAGACAAAAACAGACGAGAGAGAGAGACAGAGAGAAGAGAGAGAAGAGAGAGAGAAGAGAGACAGAGAGCAGAGACAGAGAGACAGAGAGACAGAGAGACAGAGAGAGACAGAGACAGAGACAGAGAGACAGAGAGTCATAGACAGAGGCAGAGACAGAGGGAGAAGAGAGAGAGGTGAGAGAGAAAAGAGAGAGAGAGAGAAAAAGAGAGAGACAAGAGAGACAGAGACAAAGAGAAAAAAATGAGAGGGGAAGAGAGATAGAGATAGAGAGAGAAAGAGAGAGAGAGAAAGAGAGAGAACAAGAAAAAACAAAATGAGAGAGAAAGACAGACAGAGACAGAGAGAGACAAAGACAGACAGAGAGAGACAGAGACAGTGAAAGAACAGAGACAAAGAGAGAGAGGCAGAGGGGAAGCAAGCACAAGAACATATGTGTTTTCAGGGCAGGGT
>JAPXFY010000016.1:81904087-81911587 GCA_030674185.1 Monoplex corrugatus
GCCTTCGTTCTCTTGATATATGGTATGTCATTCTGGGTCATGACATCACGACTGCCTCCCCCCCCCCCCCTCTTTCTTTTCTTTTTTTTTCTTTTTTGTGTTTTTGACGTTTTATGTAAACGTGAGAGCGTAACGTAAGGTTTGGCAGCATTTTGACTGAAGACGCAAGACTGAACAGAGAGATCGAAACCAGAATCAGAATCATCATCAGAATCATCATCATCATCGTCGTCGTCGTCGTCATCATCATCATCATCATCATCATCATCATCATCATCATCATCATCATCATCATCATCATCATCATCATCATCATCATCATCATGTGTCTTGCTCCATGGCGTTGGCAATCGCAGCCCTCTATACGAATCTATCTTTTGTCGCTGTAAGTACATCTTCAACCCTTTCTGTCCTCATCCACTCCACAAAACTGTTCAATGTCTTCTCCCTAGGTCTACCCGGTGCTCTTTTCCCCCTCCAGCTTTCCTGTTGTGACTAGGTGCTCAAATTTCTCTTTCCTCATGGAATATCCTATACACGTTGCTTGTCTTTGCCTAATCTTCATCAGTAATGTTCTTTTTGTGTTTTTGCTTCTTTCAAGACTGTCTCGTTTGTTTTCTTTGCTGTCCATTGAACTATTAACTTTCTTCTTAGAAACCACATTTCAGCTGCCACAGTCTTGTTCTATTTGCGTGTTGATTGCCCAGACTTCTCATCCATACAATCAGAATCCAAAAATCAACTAATGTCAGGCATTAACTTGCCCTACTCCTGAAACATCCCAACATTCATATTGGAACAAAAGCCAACCCATCATTTCCCTTTTTACCCTCACTTTGACACACCAGCGCAAAACCTGAACCCCGACTGAACCCCTGTAGCCCAAAATCACCATCTGTGAAATATGTTACGTAAGGCTTCAACAAGAGCAGACGTGACAGTTCCACCGAGGTATTTTAATTCTTTCATTCCCACATCCTCACCACCAGTATCCTACATTCTCAACCATGCTAACAAAGCAAAAACTTAACCCTTTGACTCCTTCACCATATCCACCAGCTTCCTGCATTTTTCAACTTTTCCTGCATTTTCCAGCTTTTTGCAGTTGGTGGATAGGGTGAGGAAGTCAAAGGGTTAAGTTTTTGCAGTTGGTGGATATGGTGCGGTAGTAAAAGAGTTCATTTTTTGCAGTTGGTGGATAGGGTGAGGAAGTCAAAGGGTTAGGTTTTTGCAGTTGGTGGATAGGGTGAGGAAGTCAAAGGGTTAATTTTTTGCAGTTGGTGGATAAGGTGAGGAAGTGAAAGGATTAAGTTGCGGCAGTTACGTGGCATTTTCTGTTTGATCTTGATGTCAGTATTGATGCAGTTGATGTTGCTGGTCACTCAGTTAATCTTTTCTGACGTAATTCAGTCTTTCCTGCATCAGCCGCCACTTCATACGTTGTTGGTGTTTTATCAACGCTCTTTGCTTTGTTGGCTGCCTTCAGCTCTTGCCTAACCAATCCATCAGTGTCACTGGCGAAATGTGGTGACATTACTGAGTTCTTGGAGTTATTTCAAGATGGATTCACCGCGCTCGGACAACTCCATATGCACTCCACCCAAATCCGGAAGCAATTATCTGACAGATTTCCTGAGCCTGCACAAAACCTTATGCGCTGGCAAAAGTCTTGGAACGGGGGAAAGGGGAGAAGGATCATTTCAAACAGTAAGCTGACACCGCCAGAATCATGGAAAGATTGAGATGGGCAGCCAACAGGCCAGTATTTTATGTTGCTGGCTGGGATTGAACTCAGGATATCAGATCTTGAGTCCATGGTTCTACCAACTAGCCCACTACCAATTCTGGCAATGTCTTTCTCTCACTAAAACAGCAATTCTGGAAATAATTGATACGGAAAAATTCGGTTACGCTCCCTTCATATTTTTGGAGCAGTTGGCGGAAGAAGAATTAGATTGTATATGTGTTATACAGCAATTCTAAGAATAATTGATACAGATCTATTCGGTCAATCTCCCGTCATACTTTTCGAGCTGTTGGCGGAAAAAGAACTAGATTGTATATTTGTTATGTAGAAATTCTAGGAATAATTGATGCAGAAAAATTCGGTCATTCTCCTGTCATACTTTTGGAGTTTTTGGTGGAAGAATTAGATTGCAAATGTGCTATACACGATTCAAGGAATAATGATCGTAAAAATTCGATTAATTTCTCGTCATACTTTTGGAGCATTTAGCGGAAGAAGAATTAGACTTGTATCAGTGTTATACAGCAATGGTAGGAATAATTGATGCAGAAAACTTCGGTAAATCTCCTGTCATACTTTTGGAGCTATTGATAAAAGAAAACTTAGATTGTATATGTGTTAACGTACTCCATTCCTGCTTCATCGTCTCTGAATTTAAACTGAACTTTTTTACAGACATTACGATTAGTGTTATATCGGTTTGCGGTATGAAACGGATTTTGTTCAATATCAAACCGCTGTTTCCCCACAAAACAGACCAACTGGAAACGACAGAACTCCGTTTCTGTTGCTGAGTATGACTGCAAATTTCTGTTTCTGAGTATGATTGCAAATTTCTGTTGCTGAGTGTGACTGCAAATTTCTGTTCCTGAGTATGACTGGAAATTTCTATTGTTGTGTATGACTGCAAATTTCTATTGCTGACTATGACTGCAAATTTCTGTTGCTGAATATGACTGGAAATTTCTATTGTTGTGTATGACTGCAAATTTCTATTGCTGACTATGACTGCAAATTTCTATTGCTGACTATGACTGCAAATTTCTATTGCTCAGTATGACTGCAAATTTCTAATGCTGAATATGACTGCAAGCCTGTCTGTTTCTGTTGCTGAGTATTACTGCAAAACCGTCTATTGCTGAGTATGATGCAAATTATATTTATTGCTGGGTATGGCTGCAAATTTCTATTGCTGAGTATGACTGCAAATTTCTGTTTCTGAGTATGACTGCACATTTCTTTTGCTGAGTATGACTGCAGATTTGTGTTGCTGAGTATCACTGTATATTTCTATAGCTGAGTATGACTGCAGATTTGCGTTGCTGAGTATGACTGCAGATTTGTGTTGCTGAGTATCACTGTATATTTCTATTGCTGAGTAGACTGCAACTTTATATTGCTGAATATGACTGCAATCCCGTCTGGTTCTGTTGCTGAGTATGACTGCAATGTTTTGTTGCTGAGTATGACTGCAATGTTTTGTTGCTGAGTATGACTGCAATGTTTTGTTGCTGAGTATGACTGCAATGTTTTGTTGCTGAGTATGACTGCAATGTTTTGTTGCTGAGTATGACTGCAATGTTTTGTTGCTGAGTATGACTGCAATGTTTTGTTGCTGAGTATGACTGCAATGTTTTGTTGCTGAGTATGACTGCAATGTTTTGTTGCTCAGTATGACTGCAATGTTTTGTTGCTCAGTATGACTGCAATGTTTTGTTGCTTAGTATGACTGCAATGTTTTGTTGCTGAGTATGACTGCAATGGTTTGTTGCTGAGTATGACTGCAAATTTCTATTGATGAGCATGACTGCAAATTTGTATTGCTGAGTAGACTGCAACTTTCTATTGCTGAATATGACTGCAAACCCGTCTATTTCTGTTGCTGAGTATGACTGCAATGTTTTGTTGCTGAGTATGACTGCAATGTTTTGTTGCTGAGTATGACTGCAAATTTCTGTTTCGGAGTATGTCAGCAAATTTCTATTGCTGAGTGTGATTGCAAATTTCTGTTGCTGAGTATGACTGCAAATTTCTGTTGCTGAGTATGACTGTAAATTTCTATTGCTGAGTATGACTGTAAATTTCTATTGCTGAGTATGACTGCAAATTTCTGTTGCTGAGTATGACTGCAAATTTCTGTTGCTGAGTATGACTGCAAATTTCTGTTGCTGAGTATGACTGTAAATTTCTATTGCTCAGTATGACTGAAAATTTCTGTTTCTGAGTATGACTGCAAATTTCTATTGCTGAGTATGACTGCAAATTTCTATTGCTGAGTATGACTGCAAACCCGTCTAGCTGTCTCTGTGTTTTTCTCTTTCTCTTAGTCTCTGTCTCTCCCTACCACCCTTCCCCCTTCCCCCTTCCCCCTCAGATAACTGTGTATACCATTAACCTTGCCAAGCAACACGCAATGTTGTACACTGTTGACAATAGAGAAGCTGCAAAAGACATCCCAGTGGAGCCAGGGTTGAACGAACAAACAAACCACACTACCATGGAAACAGTTTAGCAGTTTAGAGTGAAACAGCCTTTCAGAAGAAAAAAAACACACACACAAAAAACTACGTTCAAATTACCAGTACCATACTCAAGTACACAAAGGTTTGTCTGTTGTAAAAGCAACAGCAGGATACACGTATTCAACAGCGGTATCTCTCTCACTGTTGCCTATCTGTAGTACTGAATAGAAGTGGCTTTGGGCTTAGTCTTACAACACTGTTACTGAGCTGTCTCCGAAACGATTTAAAATGAACCGATGAGACGAAGCAGTACACGTGGACCTCAATAGCTCAGTTGGTTGAGCGTAGGATTCACATACTAATGGCTGTGGGTTCGCTATATTAAAACTGGCCTTCTCACTGTCCCATCTTAACATCATTGTTGTTCTAGTGGTATCAGTATAGGATTAAATAAGTCCCCCTTCCCAAACTTCCTTGGGATGGTTATCCACGTCGGCCATATCACCTGAGGTAGTTACCAACTTAAAAACCAAACCAAACGCATCGGCACATACAAAATGCAGAGCGATGAAGGGATAGAAATACAAAGCCTTGATTGAATACACCAGTGTCAAAGTCTCAAAAGATCACATGACGTACAGTAAAACAAAGAGACTTGGTTCAGGAAGGCTGAGAAGATCAAAATTCGAGACAGGTACCAGAATGTTGCAGAAAAGTCTCCAAGAAAGGCAAGAATGCTATTTTGGTCTTCAAGGGGTGGGACCTGGAAAATTAATTCATGTCTCCAATGCTTTTTACCAAGGCAGCCGGGCAATGCCCTGCTCTTCACGATTTTCAACTGCCGTGGGATCTTTTGCGTGCGCAGCCAGAAGGCACACGGGTCCGACTCGTTTTTCGTCCCCTTCCGAAGGACTAGACGTTCAGTTCGATTTTCTGGTCAAACTGAGGAGAAAAGTCGAGGCCTCTACGGGGAGTGAATCCTGAAACCTCGAGTTTAGTTATTGGCAGGCGAACGTCTGAACCATTCTGCCACTCTCCTACCTAGTCTCCAAAAACAGCTATCAAAATAAGTAGACACCCTGCAAGCCAACAGTGGTCCTCCACCCTGTACATGTAACCAAGAGTATTCCAGTGGTAGGCTGATAAAACACCAGTACAGAATATAGACTAGGTAAAACATAGTCTAAGTAGGGCCTCAGAACCTCACCAGCTCATGGGTTTAAGTGCAGGCTTTAGGCTTGTGCCACGGTCACCATACACATGATCTTGATTTTATCAAGATTTTGCGCTATATAAATATTGTAATTATCTGTGACGTTAGTGCATATAGAATTCGTTCCGAGCCCGGAGACGTCATCTTGAGAAACTGAAACTGAAACTGAAACTGAAACTGAAACCTGGGAAGAAAGCTGAAGAGCATCACCACCTGCATCCCAGTTCGTCATCTGGTTTAAACACACAGCACATCGAGGTGAGCAAAATGAGCAAGAGAGCCCTGACTGGTCATGCTTAAAGAGAGGTATTACCTGAAGCATGGTTACAGATTTACGCATATGGGTCTGCCACGGATGCAGTAAAAAAAAAAAGGAGGGGGAGTACTGGGTATACATCCAGCACCCCAAATAGACAGGGGCAGACTAGAGAGCCAAAGTTCAAGTCTTGATCCACACAGCAAACATCATCAACAATGTTGCAGACTCCAGCAGCCAAATAGTCTTCCGTACAGATGCTATCGAGGCGGCCGAAATGTGGTTTGTAAGAAGAATGTTGAGAGCTCCATGGACAGCAAAGAAAACAAACGAGACAGTCTTGATGAAGGCACACACAAGAAGTTCGTTAATAAAGATGGTTAGGATAAGCCAAGCAACATTTATTCACCATTTTATAAGGAAATGGGATTTAGAGAACCTGGTCACAACAGGAAAGCTGGAGGGAAAGAGAACACCTGGTAGACCCAGGGAGAAAATACTGGACAGACTTGCAGGGTGGCTGAGGACAGAGATGGAGGAAGACGTACTTGCAACGACAAGGGATAGATTCGTATGGAGGGCCATGATTGCCAACGCCATGCAGCAGGGCACATGATGATGATGATGATGATGATGATGATGATGATGATGATGATGATGATGACAGATGCTGTTGCAGTCCTGAGGAAACCACCGCAAGCGAATTGCCACATCTGCAAGGAGCACCGCAAAATATCATGTACACCAGACAGGCACTGCAGTGGATCCCCTCACACTGTGGCATCCCAGGAAATGAACAGGCGGACAAAATGGCGAAGCTGGAAGCAGAGAATGAACAGAAAAGCACCAGCATCAGCTCTGATAAGAGACTTGATGAAAGTCTTGTTCAGAACACACCAGTTTCATGACAAGTTAATATTAACTGTCCCGGCAAGAAAAAAATCATTGCCAATTTGCCACCACCACCACCACCACCATCATCATCATCATCATCATCATCATCATCATCATCATCATCATCAAGTGCCATGCCACATGGCGTTGGCGATCATGGCCCTCCATATGCATCTGTCCCTTGTTGCCACAAGCACATCTTCCACCCTCTTTGTCCTCAGCCACTCTGTAAGTCCGTCCAATATTTTTTTCCATGGGCCTACCTGGTGCTCTCTTTCCTTCCAGCTTTCCTGTTGTGACCAGGTGCTCCAAATTCCCCTTTCCTCATAAAATGGCCAATAAATGCTGCCCGCCTTTACCATATATATATTGTAATTATTTATTACTAAATCTATATCCTTCGCCTGTCGACTGGCACAACAGCTTGAACCACCACAGAAACAAGAGCTTCCGATTTGTACCATCTCCTTTGGTGCCCTGTGGAGAAGCTGTTCAGACAGCAGAACTCGTCATCTAGAACTGGGAAAGTTACCGGTATCTGAGGCTGGAGATGTGGCCGACAGTCCTGAGCCGGAAGGACAAGCTGTACAGGTCTCTGGGTGTGTACAGAAAGGCGATTGATTTCGTCCTTGATGCTTACCTCCAAGTGTGATGGCAATGTACGAAAGTGTGTGTGTGTGTGTGTGGATGTGTGTGTGTGTGTGTGTGTGTGTGTGTGTGTGTGTGTCGTGTGAGTGTGTTTGTGTATGTGTGTGTGTGTCAGATTGTAATGTGTGAAAGTGAGAGAGAGAAGGGCTGGAGAGAAAGAGAGAGAGAGAGAGAGAGAGAAACAGGGAGAGAATCAGAGAGAGAGAGAGAGAGAAAGAGAGAAACAGGGAGAGAAGCAGAGAGAGAGAGAGAGAGAGAGAGAGAGAGAGAGAGAGAGAGA
>JAPXFY010000016.1:81921587-81944087 GCA_030674185.1 Monoplex corrugatus
TCAGAAAAACCCCCAGTAAAACCAAGACAGTCAAGCCATTACAATAATCTCCCTCTTTATACAAATAAATATTAAAATCGTACGTTTTTTTTAATCACGTATGCTGTTTTCTTTACTAAACTCGATGGAGCTTAAATACTTAAACAAAGCACAATTTTAAACCACCAGTATATGACAGAACCGGAAAAGATCTATCCATCAAGAGATGAAAAAATCTTGAGAAAGAGAGAGAGAGAGAGAGAGAGAGGAGAGAGAGGAGAGAGAGGAGAGAGAGGAAATATTGGTAGTCGGTAAGTACATTTCACACACAGACACACACACACAACACACACACACACAGCACACACACACACACACACACACACACACACACACACACACAACACACACACACACACACACACACACACACACACACACACACACACAACAACAAAAAACCACACAAACACACACACACACAAACAAAAACCGCACACAACACACACACACACACACACACACAAACATAGACACAAACGCACAAACACACTTACACACACCACACACACACATACTCACATCACACACACACACACAACACCACACCCCAACACACAACACCACACACCCCACACACACACACACACACACACACACACACCCACACACACCCCACACACATACACACACATACCATACATATATACACAGGAAAACCATCAGTCTCATAAGTACAATTTTTACTGGTCTTGTAAATAGGCGAAACAAGTTATCGTCCCAACAGCAATCCAAAATGCATACTGACAGCACAGCAAAGCATTTTTCCCAACAACAAGGGCCTACCAAAAAAAAAAAAAAAAAAATCTTGCCACCATTGGGGGATGTGGAATACAATACAAATATCAGAAAAAAAAAAGGAGAGTTGAGAAGAGGAAGAAGGAGGAAGAGGAGGAAGGAGGAGGGGGAAAAGGGAAAAGGATAGTATGTAATAGAAGAGGGGGAAAGAAGAAGAAGAGAAGAAGGAGAAAAAGGAGGAGAAGGAGAAGATGGAAGTGAGGGAGAGAAGAAGGGAGAGGAAGAAGAAGAGAAAGAGAGAAGGAGAAGGAGGAGGAGGAGGAGGAGGAGGAGAAGAAGAAGAAGAAGAAGAAGAAGAAGAAGAAGAAGAAGAAGAAGAAGAAGTAAGATAGAGAGAGAAGAAGAAGAAGAAGAAGAAGAAGAAGAAAAGAAGAAAGAAAAGAAAAGAAGAAATAGGGCAGTATGTAAGAAGAAGAAGAAGTAAAAGTAAATAGACAGAAGTAGTAGTAAGAAAGTAGAAAAGAAGAAGAAGAAGAAGAAGTCAAAAAATCAAAAACAAACAAAGAAAAAAATCCACAAATAATCCAACAACAACAACAACAGCAACAATAAAGACAACAAAAAGGGAAAATACAAACAATTAAACCCCGAAAAAAAAATGTGAAAGAGAAAAAAATCTAGATACACCACATACTTGTTTACTGATAAAAAAAAAATCAGACCAAACGTATGCAATCAGGCTACAAAGGATACATACAGGTAATCACACATACAATAGAAGAAGTCAATCTACAGAACAGAAGAATTTTCTAACTAGAAACTTGTTCATAATGATCATAACGTTTATATTGATCGAATACTGCAAGGGTGCTATTATAGGTTCTTCGTGTTCAGAAAAAAGAACGATGGTTTTGGTCTAAGGACGAACAAACGACACAAAGGGTTAGCAAAGAAACAAGAGGGACGCAGGGACAATTTTTTATAATATTAATCAAAGAGCACAACTCTTGAGAGTCACGTAGGAATTATCTCCCATGTTGTAGAACTTCTCAAATCTAACACAATTTGCGCTACCCATTCAGCTAGCATAGAAGCAGATACAAAGCACAAAAAAACCCTAAGCTCAGAAGACTCCTCAGGAGTGTTCTGAGCTTACGGATTTTTTTGCTTTGTATCTGTGTTCTGAGCGTACGCTTTTTGTGGTTTGTATCTGCTTCTATGCTAGCTGAATGGGTAGCCAAACTGTGTTAGATTTGAGAAGTTCTACAACATGGGAGATAATTCCTACGTGATTCTTAAGAGTTATGTTCTTTGATTAATATGACACAAAGGTTAGTTAAAAACACCATCTAGACAACAGTTGTGGGAACAACAAGGACGAAGACTGTACACGAGAACAACAACAATAACAACCGTAACATACAACGAAAAGAACATGAACAGCGGCAGCAGCCCCAACAACAACAACAATAAGGATAATAATAACGATAACTTACAGAGAGAAAAGGAACATGTATGATTAAGATAAGGACACAAGAGAAAAAAACAACAACGATAAAAGAAGTGAAACAACAATAATAATTATGCACAGAGAACAGCAAAGAAAAACATACACACACACACATAGCGAAAAAGAAAAATATCAACAGTGTTAATAACACACTGGAAAAAGAACAAGAATAACAACATCATCAACAATAATAATAACATACAGATAAAGAATGACAACAGTGATAATAATAACACACAGAGAAAGCATTAACAACAACAACAACAATGCACAACAACATCAACAACAACAAATAATAATCATAATAAAAACAACATCAACAACAACAAATAATATGATAATTATAGTCACAGTGTTTACAATGAAAACAATAATAAAAAGAAAAGGAATGATAACAATAACGATAATGGGAACAATGATAATAATAATAATAATAATAATATTGACGATGATGAGAACACACAGAACAGAGTAATAATAATAATGATAACAATAATAATAATAATAATAATAATACACTGATAAGAATAAATAAACGATTATGATAAAACACAGTGACAAGAATAACCACAAAATACCTAAAGATAATAAATAATAACACACAAAGAAAGGACCAACAATAATCATAATAACACACAAAAATGAATAACAACAACAATAATAGTCATCACACACACACACACACACACACACACACACACACACACACACACACACACACACACACACACACACACACACACACACACACACACACAACACACACACACACCCCCACACCCCACCCACCCCCACCACCACCACCACCACCTAATACAGCAAAGAGAAAAAGAATTAGAAGAATGATGAGGACATTAAAAAGAATAATGACAACCTCAACAACAATGACTACAACATCAACAACAACAACAAGAACGATAATAATAATAATAATAATAATAATAATAATAATAATAATAATAATAAATAATAATATAATAAAATACATGTACTGACAATAATGACAATAATAGTAATAATAGTAATAATAATAATAATAATAATAATAATAGATAGTAGTAGTAGTAGTAGTAGTAGTGTTGTAATGATGATAATAATAATAATAATAACAATAATAATATAATAAGAAGAAGAAGAAGAAGAAGAAGAAGAATAGTAATAATAATAATAACAATAATGATGATGATTATGATGATGATGACGACGACGACGAACACAACAACAAGAATAACAACAATCGTGGTGGTGACTATGTTGCTGCTGATGATACAGAAACCATAGAAACAGAACAAGCAGTTATAATAAATCCATACACACATAGTAATAATGAAACATAGTAAACGACCGAAATAAATGCACAAGACACTTAGGCTCCCATGGGCATAGAACACAAATCACTCCTAAGACATCGCTTAAAAGAATAAGAATGTGACACACGGTGGTGACAAATCGTTTAACCCTTTGACTCCTGTACCCTATGCACCAACTAGAAAAACTTAACCCTTTGACTCCCCTCACCCTATCCACCACTCCTTGCAGGAAGCTGGTGGATAGGGTGAGGGGAGTCAAAGGGTTAAGGTTTTGCTCTGCTCGCATTATTGGCGATGCAGGATGCTGGTGGAATGGGTGCGGAAGTCAAAGGGTTAATTAAAGGGATGGAGACAAAATATCTGATGACCCAAGTTCAAGAACAAATATCAGTTCGGTAAAACAAACGAACAAACAAACAAACAAAGATCTAAACAAACAAACAAACAAACAAACAAACAAATTGCAATGGTGCAGTGATTAGCGTATCGGATAAAGACGGAAGATTGCAGGTTCGAATCCTTTCAGTTCTGTAAAAAAAAAAAAAAACATTTATGGGATTTTTCGACCTCCAACGGGTTTCTATTCAGATTTGAGTGCGCTACAATACTCATATATATATATATATGTCGACTATCGTGGTCGACAAAGTCCATCTAGCACTTGCTGGCGCTAGGTGCCATGCGCATATGTAAGTTGCTGTTGTTCGCGCAGAGCCTCAGCAAACTCTCTCCACCTGCCTCCACAAGTCCAGGGCAAATCGAGGGGTAAGACAGCTGTTCTCATAGGAGACACAGATGGCTGAATTACAGTAGATGGAAGTCGCAGCATATGGCCAGAACCACAAGCACTGCTCGGTGGACATGCCCCTTACGCAGTATAGACATGAGAGAATCTATGTGTATGTCCCTGTGTTTGACCTACTTAACCTGCATAAATGATTTCAAGAACAGAACCTCTTTTTTCATACCACAACACTCTAGATTAATGACAACATACGTATGGTTAGTTCACAAATAAATGACAGATGCTTACAAAACAAACAGACATCAGAACACTTGACACAAAAGAGAAATGTTTTTCAAGCCTTTATCCGCCTTAATATCAAGACCGCCCAAAACAAACGGTATTGGTGAACTTGGCATATAAGTGTAATTTTATACAAGACTAAACAAGACTGTCCACTGCTAGTCTTGGTGAACTTGGCATATAAGTGTAATTTTATACAAGACTAAACAAGACTGTCCACTGCTAGTCTTGGTGAACTTGGCATATAAGTGTAATTTTATACAAGACTAAACAAGACTGTCCACAGCTAAGCACTACCATGTATGGTGATTGTCATTTCTCTGAACTACCTGCCTGTATCATAACCACACAAATCGTCTTCATTCTACACAGGTTCGAACAATGAACCCGAAAAAAAGCCTGTTTGTGAACCATCGAAGCATATACAGGAGGGTGCAAAAGTAGGTATACAGTTATGAAAAAAGAAAATACGTACAATACTCATGCATTTATTACAAAAACAAATGAATATTGTATATACACGTAATAACAAACACACCCTTAATCCCTCAGATACTCAAACTGCTTGCCGTCGGTATTCACACACTCCTCTAATCGAGAGCGGAATTAAGCATTATAATAATGATGTGATACTTACTGTATACCTACTTTTGCATCCCCCCTGTATTTATCCTTAGGTCGTTTTGACATCCAAAACGTTCCCATTCTGATTATATACACACGTGAACATAGCTTCTGTACGTCACTGAGACATGAATGTACAAAAAGTCTGTTTCCTGATAATGGATACATGTTTGTGTCTACTGACAAAGAGTGAACAAACTTATAGAAAGGAAAACACAGACATGGTTTTGTATACATGGTTCGTATGACCACACAATTCAATAATGAAGAAGAGAATGGAAAACCAGACATGATTTGTATACATGGTTCGTATGACCACACAGTTCAATAATGAAGAAAAGAATGGTATGTTTGGTATGTGTATAACACAAGCATATAGACATCAAAATATGAAAGGAAAAAGAAGAGAAAAAAAGAAGGGGGTGGGGGGGGGGGGGTCAGGGGACAGAATAGTAAAAAGAAAATCATTACGAACACCGACACAATAACAGTTGATAATGTGACAAAGACACACAAACACTCCCATGAATGGTCGACGCCACAACATAAAGATGCAGTCAATACTCAGATTTTGTCCTGTACCTGCATTCAGCTAGGGCCTGCGGGGTAGGAATAAAAAAGCTCACCAGCAGATTGCTCTATCAAGTTGGATGGAAATGTCTTTGATTAGATAACAACGCTGCTGCTAATGCCTGTATTCGTGCTGCTGCTGCTGACGCCTATTCTCTGCATCCATTAACAGCAAAGAGCAAAGTCACGGTTCTCATCCATCTTTCAAAGAGACGACTGCCAACAAAGACTAAAGATTTAATTATAAATGTCTTTCTGGCCAAAGACTGTGAAAACAAACAGTTTACACATAAAACCTGATGCCACGAAAAATATCAAAAACAACCCCCAAACAAACAAACAAACAAACAAAAAACAAACCCAAACAAACAAACAGAAAAAAACATAGTTACTGTTGAAATTACTAACTATTCGATGAAAACGGTCATCATTCAAAAATTGATGTCAAACATACAGTTACTGATAAAAAAAAAAGTAAAAAACCCAACAACTAACGCAACGTAAATAAAATGACATCCATATACACTTTAAATGATGCCACACATAAAAAAAAAATAATGTCACAGAAAGTTGAAAAGTTCACCAGTGAAAACTGACCATAAACCAGTTACAAAATAAAACCGTGACGACGACACACCAAAATAGTGAAGACAAAAACCCGTGGCAAACCACTAAGCCTGATCTGCAGCAAACACTCTGACCATTCCAACTAGGTTACAGAAGTAGCCTAACCTCCAATGGCCACTGTTGTTGAGTTCCTCTATCTCCCTCTCTCTCTCTCTCTTTGCCAGTCATTTTGCCAGGAATTCATGTCTTTCAGGACAGCCAGGTTAGCTTCATGCTCTATAGGCCATTGTAAAGATCAATCAAACAAAAGAGAATTTCAGGGAATCTGCGAAATGACCAACAAACACTCATTACTTGATTACATCAGGTGGATTAGGTATTCTTAAAGCTTTGTCTTAATATCAAGAGTGTTGCCAAACACGGGTTTTTTGTGCACGTAGGCCTACTTCCTATTTCCGTTTGTTCTGTCGCACTAACTTCCTGTGTTGATTGCTGACAGATCTTTCCATGCCAGCTTCTATCGGTGGCGCCAACACCTCATGCTGACTGGTCGGTTTACCGTCAAGGGACACAACTACATATTCCGAGCCTTTGACGTGACAACGATGAGGCGCCACTGGATTATTTCCTGTTGCGGTAAAAGAGCAGGCTCGGCGGTACGTCATCGCAGGGACAGGAGCACAACACAACCGATATCAAACTTAAAGGCAATTTGTTGGCCAACAAGAACGAGTCTTCCACTTTAGCTAGCAAAGCGCTGTTCGTATACTAAGACACGACTGTAGAGACGAGCGAAGGGAACAGAACTTTTTGTCAGGGGAAAAAACACCAGACTGTCCACGTGTTGAACGATACATAACAGACTGATGAATGAAATACCGTGGCCATGCTCCATCAAGCCGAACGATTAATACTCAAAAAAACACAACAAAACGTCTTGGGCGTCACGACGAGAGCAAAACTGTGTGTTCCGGAACATCCTGTTGAGCACAATATCACAAGATGGGGAAGAAGGTGGACAGACAGGCAGGCAGACAGGCAGACAGACAGAGGACTGACTGACTGACTGACCAACCGACCGACCGATGCTTTTCCCCAGGAAGCTGCTGTGGCACTAGCGTCACCTTAGATCCGCGATGCGATTGGCTGGCGATTTGCGTTTGTGATCTGCGCATGTGCGGCAGCATTTGGCCTGGACGTAGTCTTTATGGCAGAGCCCGACCGTCTTCAGCATGCGACACACCTTGTAGCTCATCTCGTTCGTCTCGCACTTCACCGTGAAGGCTGAAACAACCAGATAATGCATTAGAGATCATCATCATCATCATCATCATCATCATCAAACATCATCATCATCATCGTCGTCGTCATCATCATCATTTGTCGTCGTCGACACCATCGTCGTCGTCGTCGTCATCGTCGTCGTCGTCATCATCATCATCATCATCATCATCATCATCATCATCATGTGCCCTGCAGTATGGCGTTGGCGATCATGGCCCTCCATACGAATCTATCTTTTGTTCCTGCAAGTACGTCTCCCACCTTCTCTGTCTCCAGCCACCCTGCAACTCCATCCAATATTTTCTCCCTGGGTCTGCCTGGTGCTCTCTTTCCCTCCAGCTTTCCTGTTGTGACCAGGTGCTCTAATTTTCTTTCCACATAAAATGTCCTATAAATGTTGCTTGTCGTTTCCTAATCTTTATCAATGATATTCTTGTGTCTTCCTCCTTCAAGGCCTGTCTCGTTTGTTTTCTTTGCTGTCCATAGAACTCTCAACATTCTTCTTAAAAACCACATTTCAGAAGTCTCAAGTTTTGTTCTGGCTTTGTGACATTAAGAGATAGGATGATTATTAATCTTTAAGATCATTCTCTTCTTCCTTCCTTCGATATCCACCAGTGTCAATTATGACATAGGGCAGGGATCAGGGCTCTCCATCTGTCTCTATCGGCTGCCGTCTGTTCAGCTGCTTTCAGGTCGTGGATGTTTACCGCTCTTCCTTCCTTCAAAGTGGAGAGCTCTTTGAGGTTTATTTTTGGTCTTTCTCTTCTGCTTTTCCCCTTCCACCTCCAAAACAGCGCTGCCTTTGGTCGTCTTTTATTGTCAATTCTTTACTACATACACTGAATTCATTCCGAGCGCGGAGACGTTATCTTGAAACTGAACACTGAAACTGCATCTCTACTACAATTATAAGAATTAGTGATGGGACATTAAGGATGGTACCTTTCTTTACTGCACGTTTTGTGTTTCAAATAGAAACAATTACATACACAAAAAATAAGCTGCATTTGTGCAAAAATTGATCTATGCTTGCCGTGTTTTAAATCATACTAAATCTCAACTGTGTATTTAACCTTGACAACCGACCCTGTCACCATCACCACCACCATCACCACCACCATCGCCGCCACCATCGCCGCCGCCACCACCACCACACACCACCATCGCCACCACCAACACCAACACCAACACCACCACCACCACCAACAACAACAACAACAACTGCAGAAAAAGAAAAGAACAACGCTCACAACAATGAACCGTGTGGCTATACAGTTTGCCAAGAGCAGATTTCAGTTACCGGCCCTTCCCCCTTCTCCCCCCCCGCCCCCCCCCCCACCCCGCCCCTTGGTTGGTGAAATGACTATCGAGTGGCGTCGGGAGCTTGCGAGGTGACTGTCCGGAGAGTGGGCGAGACATTGGTGCCCACAGGTCCCATCCACACCTTCGGGGTGTTTCTTAACTACACTGTGAAACATAATTTCATTTCACGTAGAGTATATATACTAGAAATAGAAAACAAAGGTAAGGGCTTGGAACTAAACAGTAGGAAGACTGAAGTCATGGTGATCAGTAAAAGACATGAAATCCCCTCATGCAAAATAACAGCAAACAGCACAACCTTGAGACAGGTTGATAAGTTTAAATACCTGGGAACGATCATATCACCAGACGGCAGATGCACTTCAGAGGTAGCCAGCAGAATAGGCCAAGCCAAAACAGCATTCAAGAAGATGAAAAGCATTCTTATCAACAAATGCTTTCAGTTCACATCAGGAAGAGAGTTCTTGAATGTTATACAGAACCAATACTGCTGTATGGTTGTGAGGCGCGGACAGTCAACAAGCAAAGCCAGAACAAGATTGAGGCAGCCGAGATGTGGTTTCTAAGAAGAATGTTGAGAATTCCATGGACAGCAAAGAAAACAAACGAGACAGTCTTGATGGAGGCAGACACAAGTAGATCACTCACAAGGAAGATTAGGAACAGACAGGCAACATTTATAGGCCATTTTATGAGGAAAGGGGATTTGGAACACCTGGTCACAATGGGAAAGCTGGAGGGAAAGAGAGCACCGGGTAGACCCAGGGAGAAGATACTAGACGGATTTGCAGCGTGGCTGGGGACAAGGAGGGTGAAAGAGATGCTTGGGGCAACAAGAGATAGAGACAGATGGAAGTCCATGATCGCCAACGCCATGCAGCAGGGCACCTGATGATGATGCTGATGATGATGATGATGATGATGATGTGATGATGATGATGATGATGATGAGATGACTGTGAAACAAACGGCATGACAAGAAAGAACTATTTTTGTCAGGATCATCGCACTCAGGAAGGTCACTTTTGTGTTCACCTATTTTTTTGTACCACTTTCTACGCCACCTTAATGGCCACTGAAGCTGGCAAAGTTTTCACAGTGCCACAGAAAGTGGAACAGTTTTTACAATGCGATGATGATGATGTCGGTGAAGATGATAATCATGATGCTATGGAGTTCCATCTAGGATTGAGGACTGCGTGACAGGGCTGTACTCTACGCTTACTATCATAACATATCCTGGCGTCAACCAGGCCCGAGAGATACTGACACTTGCGGTGGCGCTGGTCAGAAGATTTGAGCAACGCCCTCAATGAGGCATCCGTGGGAAATGGATGAAACTCGATCGACTGTGTGGTACCAGTCTTCCCAATGAGCCCATAGCACGTCCAACTCCTCGTAGGAGCCAGTCAGAGCCGGAAATTCCCAAAACGATTTTTGAATAGACTGATGGGGAATCGAACTCACAACCTTCCAGGTGGTAGTTCGTTGCGCTAACCACTACACCACGGCGACTGGTTGACAAGAATTAAGTACTACACTCTGACACAATGATGGTGATTACCAGCGTCAGTGGCAGGGCATTGGTCAATGTTGCAGGACTGTCTCTCGGAGGGTCTGATGGCACCGTCACACTCCTCCGACACCATCTGTGACGTCATGTTGACACACTGCACCATCCGTTTCTGCGTGCCCCCGTCACAAGTCTTGGAGCACTGCAAAACACCAACGTCATAATGATTGTTACGCTTGCGTGTTTGTGTGTGTTTGAGTGTGAGTGTGTGTTGTGTGTTTGCGTGTGAGTGAGTGAGAGAGTGAGAGAGAGAGAGAGAGAGAGAGAGAGAGAGGGAGAGAGAGAGAGAGAGAGAGAGAGAGAGAGAGTGTGTGTGTGTGTCTGTGTGGTGTGTCTGTGTTTGATGTGTGTGTGTGGTGTGTATGTGTGTGCATGTGTGTGTGTGTGTGAGTGCACTGCTGTTCTGTTCCTGAGCCACAGAAGTGAAAATATCATCATCATCATCATCGTCGTCGTCGTCATCATCATCATCATCAGCAGCAGCAGCAGCAGTAACAGCAGCATTACTCCTATTATTGTTATCATCATCATCATCATTTAAAAAATATCATTGTTATTATTATTATCAATATCATTAACATCATCGTTATAATTATTACTATCATAACAAAAAGGTCCAGAGGTAATTAAGGCCAGGTAGGGAGTGCTCTTTCATACTGTCTTGTTCCAGAAGTTGTGCTGGACCTGACTGGTACGCGTTGTGTGTCTATGTCCCTGTCCCTGTCCCTATGAATGGGTCATGCAGCGCATGGGCAGCTCCCCGCCCCTCCCCCCTACACCTTTTTTGCTTGGTGAATTGGGTACTGAGTGGTGTCGGACGGAAGGACAGACAGACAGACACACACACACACAACATAGACAGACAGACAGACTAACAGACAGACCGTGCACACACACACATACACACACACACACACACACATATATAATATACACACACACACACAACACAGACAAACAGACAGACACACAGACAGACTGCGCGCGCGCGCACACACACACACAATTCAGACACACACACACACACACACACACACACACACACACACATGTGCACACACACACACACACACACACACAACACACACACACACACACACACACACACCTATCGCTAATATCGCTACGAAATCTTATTCATTATAGATTATCAGGAAAAAGCTGTGAAGTACAGAATTAGGTATACAATAAAACTAACAGACGATGCAATTAAACCAATGAATTATAAATAGGATTCGGCACAGAACGCGTCTATAGACAGAAAAACCAACAGACCGACCTGCAGACAGACAGACAGACAGAGAGACGGACGGACGGACAGACGTGTGGACAGACGGACGGACGAACAGACAGACAAACACATACACAACACACATACACACACAACACACACAGACACACACAGACATATACACACACATACATAACACACAACACAGACACAGACACACAGAGACATAGACACACACATACAATACACACAAACACAGGCACACACAGGCACACACACACACACACACACCACACACACACACACACACACACACACACACACACACACACACACACACACACACACACCTCTATCAGCTATTGCTAATTACGAGCGCACATTTCCATACGACACTCTAAAAAGCTGATAGAATCTTCAATATTTTCATACTTCGGGACACTGACGAAAGATGAAGAGGAGTAGGATCAAACACTGCGAGACAAAAACTGTGTGTGTGTGTGTGTGTTGTGTGTGTGGTGTGTGAGAGAGAGAGAGGAGGGGAGGGAGGAGAGAGAGAGAGAGAGAGAGAGAGAGAGAGAGAGTGAGAGAGAACAAAGCAAAGCAAAATACAAAAACAAAAAAACATCAAAACAAGAACAAACAAACAAACAAACAAAACAAACCAACAGAAAACCAAATCTCAAATCCAGACCACCCAACACCAACCCCAACCAACCCAAACCCAAACCCCAAAAAACCAACAAACCAACCAACCAAAACCAAACCAACAACCAAAACCAAACACCAAACCACAACAACCAAACCAACCAACCAAACCAACCAACCAACCAAACCAAACCAAAACCAAACCAACAAACCAACCCAAACCAACCAACCAAACAAAACCAAACCAACAAACCAAACCAAAACCAAACCAACCAAACCAAGCCAAAACCAACCAAACCCAAAACCAAACACAACCCAAAACCAACCAACTCAACCCAAACCAAACCAAACCCAAACCAAAACCAACAACCACCAACCCAAACAAACCAAACCAACCCAAACCAAACACAACCCAACCCAACCAACCACCACCACGCAACCAAACCAACCCAACCCAACCCAATCCAAATCAACCCATCCTAAACCCATCCCAACCCAACCCCAAGCTGACGAAGACCCACCTTGCTCCAATCGCCAGTGACCCAAGCAAGACAGGGGGAGAGGGAGGCGCACACCTCCATAGTACGGGGTTTGAACTTGGCCAGACACAGGCCCCCCAAAGGACACGTCACACTGCGGCGCCGCACAGCGTATCCACATGTCGCCGAACACTGGTGGACAAATCAATAAAACTGATTAATCAACAACAACCAACAGCAACAAAAACGACGAAAAGAACCACCACCACCACCACCATCACTATTGGTATCCTCACCACCGCCATCATCATTATTACCATCACCACCATCACCGTCACCACAATCATCATCATCACCATCAAAACATCACCAGCACCTCCAACACCAACAGCAGCAGCACCACCACCATTACCATCACCATTACCGTCACTAAAACCATCACCACCACCATCACCACCATTACCACCACCATCACCGCCATCCCCACCATCATTACCACCATCACCATCACCTTCACTACCACTACCACCACCACCACCACCATTGTTACCACCATTACTACCACTACCAACCATTACCACCATCACTGTCACCGCCATCACTACCACCATCATTACCACCATCACCAGCACCACCTTCACCATCACCATCACCACTATCATTGCCACCATCACCACCACCATCACCACCACCATCACCATACCTCCATCACCATGACTACCGTCACCACCATCACTGTCACCACAACCACCATCACCTCCATCACCATATCACATTCCACCAACACATCACCAATACCACCACCATTACCGTCACCAAAATAACCACCACCATCATCGTCACAACCACCATCATCAACACCACCACCGTCACCACAAGCAACATCATTACCATGACCGCATCACTTTCACATCCACCACCACCAGTCATCATCATCATCATCATCATCATCATCATCATCATCATCAAGTGCCTTGCCACATGGCGTTGGCGATCATGGCCTTCCATCTGTTTCTATCCTTTGTTGCCGCAAGCACATCTTCCACCCGCTCTGTCCTCAGCCACCCTACAAGTCGTCCAACATTTTTCTCCCTGGGTCTACAAGGTGCTCTCTTTCCCTCCAGCTTTCCTGTTGTGACCAGGTGCTCCAATTCCTCTTTCCTCATAAAATGGCCTATAAATGTTGCCTGTCTTTTCCTAATCTTCCTTATGAATGATCTTCTTGTGTCTGCCTCGTTCTAGTTTGTTTTCTCTGCTGTCCATGGAACTCTCAGCATTCTTCTTAGAAACCACATCTCGGCTGCCTCAATCTTGTTCTGGCTCTGCTTGTTGACTGTCCACGCCTCACAACCGTATAACATTATCGGTTCTATATGACATTCAATGTTGCATAGAATCACCACCAGTATCGTCACAAAAATCACAACCTCCGTTGTTACCACCACCACCACCATCATTGTCATCACCATCACCACCATCACCACCACCACCACCATCACCACCACCATCACTAATATCACCATCATCACCACCACCATCACCACCATCACCACCACCACCATCACCACCACCACCACCACCACCATCACCACCACCACCATCACCACCATCATCACCATCACCACCATCACCACCACCACCACCACCACCACCATCAACCACCACCATCACCACCATCACTATCACCATCACCACCACCACCACCACCATCACCACCATCACCACCACCATCATCACCACCACCACCATCACCACCACCACCATCACCACCATCACCACCACCACCACCATCACCACCATCACCACCATCACCACCACCATCACCACCACCACCACCACCATCACCACCACCACCATCACCACCATCACTATCACCATCACCACCATCACCACCATCACCACCACCACCATCACCACCATTACCACCATCACCACCACCATCACCACCACCACCATCACCACCATCATCACCACCACCAACACCAACAACAAGCACAACAACAACAACAGTAGTTCCCTGACCTCTCCCCACTTGGACACAGCCCAGTCCCTGCAGGGGTCTGTGTTGCACTCCTGAATGGCGGAGGGCTTGGTGTGGATGCTGCAGAACTGGCCGTCCACCCTGACCCCTGTGGTCTGCCTGAAACAGGACACTGTCCTCGTCTGCACCCCTGACCCGCACTCACTGGAACACTGCAACATTCAGGACCCCTTTGTGTCTTCAGTACCGTTCACTTCCATTCCAGTTCCAGTTACCAGTTTAGTTCAAAAATATTTCATCATCCCTAACAGACAGTTTATCATCATCATCATCATCATCATCATCGTCTTCGTCATCGTCGTCGTCGTCGTCGTCGTCGTCGTCGTCGTCTTCATCATCATCATCATCATCATCGATAATTAAAAAGATCAAATCTAAATCAGAGTCCTTGCCAGCTTTCAAGAAAACAACAACAACAACAACAATAATAATAACAATAATAATAATAATAATAACAACAATAATAATAATAATTATAATAATAATAATAGTAACAATAATAATAGTAATAATAGTAATAATAATAACAATAATAATAATAATAATAATAATAATGAGAAGAAGAAGAAGACGAAGAAGACGAAGAAGAAGATGAAGAAGAATAACAATACTGCTACTACCACTATTAATACTACTAGAACCACTACTACTACTAATAATAATGATATAATTCAAATCAAAGCGCACTCATGCACCAGGCATACGCACACAATCGGAAAAGACTACCTTACAATATTTAATGCACAAACTGAAGGAAAAGAAGTAGCTTTAGAATTCATTGCTGGGAAAAGAGGTGTATTTTTAAAATGGATTTAAAATCAGAAAGGGTAGGTGTTAGACGAGGGCAGAGAGGAAGTCTGTTCCAGGCTGACGGTCCTGAGACAGCAAAAGAACGCTGGCCAACACTTGATAGTTTAAATCTAGGGACATGAAGGGAAACAGTGTGTGAAGCTGGGCGCACCATCGTTACCATGTGCCTTGCCGCACGGCGTTGGCGATCATGGCCCTCCACACTTGCATGAACACTTTTCAACACTACAACTTCCATGACCCATTTGTTTTTTTCAATTCAGTTCAATTCCAGCTCATTTTCAGTTCAAAATACTTTATCATCCCTAATAGACTATCAAAAAAAAAAAAAAAAAAAAAAAAAAAAAGGAAATCGAACGAAATCAAAATCCTATGCAGAGTTAAGCAAGTCATTATCATCATGATGTGCCATGCCGCATGGCGTTGGCGACCAAGGCCTCCATGGCCCTCCATACGAATCTATCTTGTCGTTGCAAGTATTAATTAATGTGATCTGCCAGCACGAAATCAGTCTTAACTAGCATTTTGGGTATTTTGAGATATACATATCACTGGAAAGTGTACATTCTGCTGATTATTTTGGTACTTGAATATAACTTGTACTGAAAAAAATGTAGAAGTTATGTATGTTTAAGGTCATTTAGTTGTATGACGACCATTTTGAGAAAACGGCCTCTAAAGTTTTTATGTACTCTCCTACACATTTTCCTTAAATTTCTTTATTTGGTGGCTTTGACCCAGCTTGTTTCTAATTTTAGCTGTCATTATCTGAAAGGTGCACCAAAGAGCTTTCTGTCAGTATATTACATGTGGGGGTACTGTACAGGTTACGGTTCATAATAAGAGACAAAAATAGATACTTTTGGTAGGAAATCGCGTTCTTTCTGCTGGGATCAGTGCATTAAATACCATTTTAAATTGATTAATAAAATTTTTTCAAGAAAAAAAATTCTGTGGGGGATAGATTATATAGTCTACAGAAATCAATTTTGAGAAAAAGTCAAACACCCCAGCAGACCCTCAGTCACCTTTTCAGCTCCTAGAGCTGTTTGACTGACTGCGAGTTAAGACTGATTTGGTGGTGGAAGGTCACATTTTCTGTCCTTTTCTGTCCTTATCTACTCCGTAGTTCCGTCCAATATTTTCTCCCTGGGTCTACCTGGTGTTCTTTTCCCCTCTTGTGACCAGATGCTCAAATTTCTCTTGCCTCATACAATATCCTATAAATGTTGCTTGCCTTCGTTAATTTTCTTTTTGTGTGTGCTTCTTTTAAGACTGTCTCGTTTGTTTTCTTTGCTGTCCATGGAACTTTAATGTTCTTCTTAGAAGCCATATGTCAGCTGCTTCAGTCTTGTCTGATTTGCGCATAGACTGCCTGCACTTCACTGGCCAGACACATACTAAGTTCAAGGAAATGGGAACCAGACACACCACACACACACACACACACACAACACACACACACACACACACACATACACACACACACACAAGCACATACACACACAACACACACAACACACACACACACAACACATACCCACCCATCACACACAAACATAAACACACACACACATACACACACTACACCCACACATACACACCCCCATACACACTTACACACCACACACACACACACTTACCCCACCCCCCCCCCACACACACACATACACCCTCCTCACACACACACACATACAACCCCCCCCCCACACACACACAAAGACAAAAAAAAAAGAACCTTACCTTTCTCCATTCACCAGCGTACCATTCAAAGTCATCATCCGCGGCAGCTTCTTTCTGCTCCTCAGTATTTTTCTCCTCAGTCTCCTCCTCCTCTTTTTCTCCCTCTCCTTCCTTCTCCTCCTCCTTCAGCTTGTGCATCATCACCGTCTTCATCAGTTCCTTTATCATCTTCTATTTCAATATCAACCTTTTCACTTTCTTCATTATCTTCTCTGACCATGGTCTCGTTTTCTTTAGTGCCTGTGTCCGTATCGTCCAAAACGAAAGTGTCAGGAGTTTCAGACTGTTTTTCGCTATGCTTTCGGTGATGCTGTTTCTTGTGATGATGGCGAATTCTACGCTCTGGAACTGAAGAAGTATCGTTGCTGCTGCTGCTGCTGCTGTTGATGTTGATGTTGTGTTGCTGCTGCCTGATAATGAACTGAGATCTGTGTCGTTCTGACCACTCCTTGGTATAACACTGCTGTCTTCAGAACTCTGCAGGTTGATGGTCGACTCTCCTAAAACGATATTGTCGGAATCAGTCTCAGAGTCAGGTTCTGTAGCGCTTCCATTATTTAAGTCCTTCAACACCAGCAAGTCTCCTTCGTCCGTATTCGAGGACACAGTCGTCTGCGTTTTCTTAGCTGGCTGGGACGTGAAGAGTTGTCTTTCTACCTCTGTGGAGTTGTCGTCCTTCGTCTCCAGACAAGGGGTTTCTCCGCACGATTGCTGTGCCGGAGGTTCAAGGCCGAGGTCACAGGTCGAGCCTCCAGCGCACGTGACCTTTCTGTACTGAACTCCTCCTTGACAGGTTCGTGTGCACTGAGAGACATAAGTTCGAAACCATTACTTTTTTCAGTTCGGTTCAGTTCAATACTCCTTTACTAATCCACAATTAAAAATCAAAATGTGCATACGTTGAACTTGAACGATGTCGATCTATGTATCTACGTTTCTATGTTTCTTTGAAGGTATGTATGTATTGTATGTATGTATGTATGTATGTATGTATGTATGTATGTTGGTATGTATGTATGTATGTATGTATGTATGTATGTATGTTGTATGTATGTATGTATGTATGTATGTATGTATGTATGTCTTTAGCTATCTATGTATCTATGTATGTATCTATCTAACTGTCTATCTATCTATCTATCTACCTCTCTCTCTCTACAGACACACACACACACATACACACACACACACACACACACACACACACACACACACACACGCGCGCGCGCGCGACAGATACGTGTTATATATATGTATATATATAAAATATATATATTATATATATATATCATTCCCACATCTACTTACATGAACAGAAACCTTTTTGTTTCGTCCCATTTCCTACGCCACTTAAATGGCCACAGAAGCTGGCACAGTTTTGACAATGCGATGATGGTGATGATGATGAAGATGAAGATGACAATCATGATGCTATGGAGTTTTATCTAGGATTGAGACTGCGTGACATGGCTGTAGTCCACACGTGTTATCGTGTCGACTTTTTCTACTCTTACTCTTCCTTACTTTTCTCGGGGTTATTATAAGACGGCTCGGTAATCATTTCCTTCCCGGCAGGGATGCCGGAGGCTCTTTCAATATAAATAGTATCCCCACCTTCTGGAAATGCTGTGCTAGAAATTTCCTCTTTTCTGTCACTCTCTTTGTTTCTGCCTTGTTCGTTTGCTTTCTGTCGTTTCTTCCTATAATTTTCTGTCTTGCTGGTCCATTCACCTGTATGTGTTCGATAAAGTCTTTCGTACTTTTTCAAAGAATTGATAATTGGGTACATGTAATTAAGTGCATTTTTGGCTCTAGGGAGGTGAGACATGTGGAAGCAATTTTAGGTAATTTAGGCCCGTTTTTGTGTATGTTTTGGTGCCATTAGGAATGCTTAAATTTATATTCAAGTATGTTTTTTAAATCCCCTGTGCGATAAATAGGACGGAGTGGTCAACGCTGGGAGCATGTCCTTAGATTATGTGCGCGAATGCATTGATATGTGTACTTAATTTTCTTTTTTTTTTTTTTTTTTTCTCTGTTGATGTTTTTGTATATTTTGAAGCGGTTAGAGCCCTGATTATGGCTCTACGCAGTCGGCTGGGCTTTAAGCAACAATAACAGTGACAATGACAATGACAGCCATTTCCTCTTCCTTCTAAGGTTGTTTTACAGGACCTTATTGAATCCGTGGACGTACGTACCTGGGACCACTCGCCCGTTTCCCAGGTGCCACACGTGACGTTACTGCACGGTCGTGACGACAACGGGCGCGTGACGGGGTCACAAGCTTCCGTGACCTCACTGCACAGCACAGTCCTTGTCTGCGTGGCACACGGGTTGCCGTTACACTGAAACAGACAGAAGGCAGGGGAGGTAAACGTGGACACATATACACACACGTGAAATGACTGGATGATTTCCCTTTGGGGCTATCTGACTGATCGATCGATGATTGTTTGACCGATCTTTTTGGTCTATTAATTATTTGGTTGGTTGGCTCGTTTAGGGATTGTTTGACTGGACTGACTGACTGACTGACTGACTGATTGACTGACTGACTGACTGATGCTGACTGACTGACTGATTGACTGACTGACTGATGGTTCGTTGGCTGACTGATTGTCTGAGGATCGATCAATCAATCGGTTGATTTATTGATGAATTGCCAGACGGATTGGCTGATTGATTGACGACTTCGTGAATAAAATTCAATGAAAAATAAGTTAAACACAACATAAATATGTCGATTTTCTTTTTAAGAGAAAGAGAGAGAGAGAGAGAGACAGACAGACAGACAGACAGACAGACAGACAGAGACAGAGACAGAGACAGACACAGAGTGAGAAGAGAGAGAGAGACAGACAGGACAGACAGAGAGAGAGAGAGAGAGACAGAGAGAGACAGAGAGAGACAGAGACAGAGAGAGTGAGAGAGAGAGTAAATCTTAATAAGTGTGTGGTATATTCTACGATGTAAATATCCGAATCATGAAGAAGAAAACGAAGACGACGACGACGACGACGACGACGAGAAGAAGAAGAAGAAGAAGAAGAAGAAAGAAGAAGAAGAAGAAGAAGAAGAAGAAGAAGAAAAGAAAAAGGAAAAGAAAGAAAGAAAGAAAAGAAGAATGAATGAATGAATGAATGAATGAGAATGAATGAATGAAGAAAGAAGAAGAAGAAGAGGAAGAAGGAAGAAGGAGAAGAAGAGGAAGAAGGAAGAAGGAGAAGAAGAGGAAGAAGAGAGAGAAGAAGAAAGAAGAAAGACAGACAGACAGAAAGAAAGAAAGAGAAGAAGAAGAAGAAGAAAGAAAGAGAAAGAACACACAACACACTCACTCACACACACACACACACACACACACACACACACACACACACACACACATACACACACACACACACACACACACACACACACACACATACATACACACACACCACCACCACCACCACCACCAGTTCACTGACCTGTGTCCAGTTCCCGGTCATCCACGTGGGCACAGTGCCCACACAGGGTTCCTTGTTCTTGCAGGGTTCCACAGAGTCAGGCCTGGGCAGGCTGTCACAGGCAGAGTCCTCCAGGGCGATCTGCTCGTCCTCGCCCAGGCTCCGGACACACATCACGCTACGCTTGTGGATCCCTTCATCCCCACAGGTCACTGAGCAGTGTTGCCAGGGTCCAGTCCACCATCTGTTCCAACATTTCCAGTTTGTCAATCAACTGGCCTTTGTCGAGCGTAAGATCACAAACAAACATACACCATATGAGGAATGTTCTGAGCTTACGGTGTTTTTTTGCTTTGTAGCTGCTTATATGCTAGCTGAATGGGTAGCGCAAACTGTGTTAGATTTGAGAAGTTCTACAACATGGGAAATAACTCCTACATGACTCTCAAGAGTTATGTTCTTTGGTTAAACAAACATCAAATATAAAAACAATTAGGAGGAAAAGACTGGACGGATCAGCAGGGAAGTTTCAGTCTTCTCCACCTAATTTTTTTTGTATCAGGTGTTTGTTTGTTTGTTTATTTGTGATCTTACGCTTGACAAAGGCCAGTTGGAGGGAAACTTGCGCCTGTCTTGTCTGGTTGTATTAAATACGCGTCTGATTCAGAAAAAACAAAAACAAAAAAACATTGTCTTCTTTTTTTCTTGTGGTTTTTTTTCCTTCTGATTCCTGTTTGCTTGAACGCAGGCAGTCACACTTGTTTTGGAAACAGTTAAGCAGGTAAAGGAGGGACAGTGAGATGGAGGGGTGAAAGGCTTACCTTCGTTCGTTCTTTGATTTAACGTCTTTTCACTATAAGTGATATTAGAAGACTTACCTGGCGGGGCACAGGTGTTCGTTACAACTCCTGAGTCTGTCATCAGGTTTAGAGGTGTGGTGACAGAACCTGTCGTCTACACGTCCTGCCTCCTTCTCCACACAGATCACCTCTGACCTCTGTGTGCCTGTGTACATATGGCACAAAATACCATGATTAGCATACCACGAGTCTTCGTCCTCTCTCTTACCATGATTCGGGTATTGACATCGTAGAGCATACCACATAGTTTTCAGTATTTACATAATCTACATATCGATAAAACATTCGAAAAATGATACACACATTTACACCATCGCACAGAAAGTTGGAATATCCATTCTGTAACTCTGTCTCTGTCTGTCTGTCTGTCTGTCTGTTTGTCTCTTTCTGTGTCTCTCTCTGTGTCTCTGTCTCTGTCTGTCTGTCTGTCTCTCTCTTTACGTCTCATTCTTTATGAAAATATTTTGGACATCCAGTATATATTTTTTACGCTCATTTTTCGGTACACAGGCATCCTTCTACATATTTACGTGTGCAAAAGAGCACGATAACTGGTATACATCCGTTACCGACAACTTCATCACTAATACCTTAATTCAGCTAATTTGCTAATATGTTATAAGGAAACCATTTCCTTTGGAATTCAGCAGACTTCGTTCGTTCTAAACGTT
>JAPXFY010000016.1:81946587-81954087 GCA_030674185.1 Monoplex corrugatus
TCAGTAACTGAATCATGACGTCAATAGTCCTTAAAACTATTACCGTCAGTAACTGAATCATGACATCAACAGTCCTTAAAATTATCACCATCAACAACTGAAACATGACGTCAACAGTCCTTATAACTATCACCATCAGTAACTGTAACATGACGTCAACAGTCCTTAAAACTATCACCATCAGTAACTGAAACAGGACATCAACAGTCCTTAAAACTATCACCACCAACAACTGAAACATGACGTCAACAGTCCTTATAACTATCACCATCAGTAACTGTAACATGACGTCAACAGTCCTTAAAACTATCACCATCAGTAACTGAAACAGGACATCAACAGTCCTTAAAACTATCACCATCAGCAACTGACTTATGACATATTAATGCAATCAGTCCTTAAAATTATCACTATCAGCTACTGAACCATGATATCATGACATGATCAGTCCTTAAAATCATCACCATCAGCAGCTGAATAATGACACAATGAGTAGCTACAATCACCATACAGACCCTGGAACTGGTCTAGAAGCAGCTGGGTAGATGTACTCGAATATCTCTCTCGGACTATACTTATGATTCAAATATGAACAGCAATCATTGAAATGATTTGCTTTCTGAGAAAAAATAATTTGAATTGTTGCGTTGCATTCTGTGTGGGCTTTACAGGTACAAACACCACACTTCACTGCGTGTCTGCATACAACACTGAAAACATGAATAGCAATAATCAAAACCACAGCTATTGCTTTGTATATAAAAGAATGACTTTAATGGCCGTGTTGCATTTTGTGTAAGCATAATGTCTGCAAAAATCACACTTCATTGCGAGTCTCCATGCATAACTGAAACATGAGCATTCTTAACTAAAATCATTGCTATGATTTCGTGAAGAAAAATAATAGTTTTAGTTATTCAAATGCAGTGTCGCAAAATCTGTGGTCGCTATTTCTGCAGATAACAGATTTCATTGTGAGTCTGCATACGTCACTGAAGTACGAATAATCATAATAAAATCATAGATAGATAGGCAGACAGACAGACAGACAGACGACCGAAAACAGACAGACAGACAGACAGACAGACAGACAGATAGATAGATATAAACAAACAAACAAACAAACAATCAACAAACAAACAAACAAACAATCAAACAAACAAACAAACAAACAATCAAACAAACAAACAAACAAACTTGAACTGAATGGAAGCAGAACCAGATACTTAGTTAAAAATATCTGATAAAATGGAAACAATCTATTTACAATATATTAAACACACACACACACACACACACACACACACACACACACACACACACACACACACACACACACACACACACACACAAACAAACACACACACACACGCGCGCGCGCGCGCACATAGACACACAGGCACACACATACATAATCACATACAGACACACACACACACAACACATACACACACAGAGGCACACACACACAGAGGCACACACACACACATACAACAAACACACAAACACACAACACACACACAGAGGCACACACACACATACATACACACACACTTATAATGTATATCTCTTTCTTATTTATTTAAACACACACACACACACACACACACACACACACACACACACACAGAGCACACACACAGAGGCATACACACACACACACACACACACACACAAACACACACACTACACACACATACACATATACATACACACACACACACACATACACACATTAAATAATTTATATGTCTCACACATACACACACACACACACACACACACACACACACACACACACACACACACACACACACACATACACACACAAAATACACACACACCACACAACCACACACATACACACAACACACACACACACACACATACACACACACACACACACACACACACACACACACAAACACACAAACACACACACACACTCACACAAATACACACACACACACAACACACACACACACACACACAAACACACTAGATAACATGTCTTTCTTTTTTCTTTTACTTATTCAACCCCAAACACCTAACCGCACCACGGACCAGACTCACCATGATAGGGAGGGGTTCCTTAAGGGGACCGATGGCCTTGAAGCTCTCTTTGTTGCCCTTACGGTCGTACCTGACCACCGTGCCGGCCATTTCGTAATCACCACTCCATTGGATGAACCAGTGACCGTTCAGGTAATACTCTCCCTCCTCGTTCCTAAGTGCCAGAAAGTTGCTGGCCCCTGCCACCTCCTCAACCCTGATGTTGCGGGCCCCTTGAGGAATCACTGTGGCTTCCACGTACCCTGCAAGCGTTAGTTTCAGTTTCAGTTTCAGTTTCAGTTCAGTTTCAGTTCTTCAAGATGACGTCTCCGCGCTCAGGAACGAATTTCATATGCACTAACATCACGGACGTTCCATATGCACTAACGTCACAGGTGCCGCGTGTATGGTAGGTAACCGTGGCACATGCCTTAATCAAGCCTGCACATAAACCCGTGAGCTGCAAGCGTCGTTGTGGTTTAGTCTCTGAAGATGTTGTTATGCAGAGGTTTTTTAAAGTCATGGTTAAGGCGTGAAGGGTTGGGAAAGTGGTGGAATTGCGTCGGGGGTGGGGGTTGGGGGGTTGGGGGTTTGGGGGGTTGGGGGAGTGGAATGTTTACGCAGGGTGGGGGTGGGTGGGTGGATGGGGGCATTCACGATGTTAAGTATTTGTACATATTCCGGCCGTCTCCCCCATGCATGATGTATGCATGCACACGCGCACCCACCCACCCACACACCGCACACACACAGACATACACACACACACCACACAAACAAACACACGCACATACACACACACGCACATGCACACACACATAAACATGCCCGCGCGCGCACATCCATATGTGCATACATGTGTATGCGTGTAAACACACTCATACGCATACACATATATGCTGGCACATCATACACACGCCTACACGTACAACACACACACACAGACGTATACCACACACACACACACACACACACAAGACAGCCAGCCATGATAGCACAGTAGGAAAGAAGTGTTGTACAGGGTGAAAGGTGTGTTACCGTGTTCCTTGGTCTCGTTGAACTGCTGTTTGATGGTGGTACAGGTAGAACCGTCCCCATAGCACACCCCACACCTGTCCTCTGTGGCGCTGGAGTCTATCTCCCAGTCACAGCCCACATTCTGCACACACAGTCATCATGTACAGTCATAACACATAGTTGTAATGTGCAGTCATAACATATAGTCATGATATACATTCATAGCATATTATTCATAATGTGAAGTCACAAAAATGTACAGTCATAATATGCATTCATAGCTTACGGTCATAATGTATAGTCATAATCATTATCATCATCATCATCATCATCATCATCATCATCATCATCAAGTGCCTTGCCACATGGCGTTGGCGATCATGGCTTTCCGTCTGTTTCCATCCCTTGTTGCCGCAAGCACATCTTCCACCCTCTTTGTCTTCAGCCACTCTGCAAGTCCGTCCAATATCTTTTCCCTGGGTCTATCTGGTGCTCTCTTTCCCTCCTCATAATATCCGGTCATAATATATGGTCATAACCTACAGTCATAATCCGTGGTCATAACACATAGTTGTAATGTGCAGTCATAACATATAGTCATGATATACAATCATAGCAGTGACGCTCGTGCATGTGGAATTCGTTCCTGAGCGCGGAGACGTCATACAGTCATAGTGCACAGTCATAAGATACAGTCATAACACACAGCCACAGTACACAATCACAATAACAGCCACAATAGACAGTCATAATATATGTCATGATAATTATACGGTCATATCAATGTCATGACATGCATTTACAATATGAAGTCATAATGTATAGAAATCAGCTTTTGGCCGATATTTCTGTTTAGGAATCAATCTATAGGCCGATATTTCTGTTGGAAATCATCTATTGGCCGAAATTTCTGTTAGAAATCAGCTCTTGGCCGCAAGTTGTGTTAGAAATCAGCTTACCCACCATTTACTCAGTTATCAGCTCTTAACCAATATTTCTATCGCTTGTTCTGTCTGTCTGTCTCCTGTCTTCCTGTGTGTGCATGTGAGTGTGTGTGTTCGTATGTGTATGTGTTTGTGTGTGCGTACGCGTGTGTGCGTGTATGGTGCATGTGCGCGTGTGTGCGTATATGTCTGTGTGTATGTGTATGTGAATGTTCGCGCAAGCGTGAGGTCATGCGCGCTTGCGCTTGTGTGTGTATGTGTGTGTGTGTGTGCGTGTGTATGTGAATGAGTGTGTGTGTGCGTGTTTGAGTGTCAGTGTGTGCTGTGTACATGTATGTATATGTGTCTGCGTGCGTGCTCGCGTATATATATATGTATGTATATATATATATATATATATATATATTGTGTGTGTGTGTGTGTGTGTGTGTGTGTGTGTGTGTGTGTGTGTGTGTTTGCGTGTGTGTGTGTGCGTGTGAGACAGGAGAGAGAGAGAGGGCAGAGAGAGAGAGAGGAGAGAGAGAGGAAAGAGAGAGAGAGAGAGAGAGAGAGAGAGAGAGAGAGAAGAGAGGACAGAGAGAAAGAGAAAGAGACAAACAGGCAGACAAACGGGATAGAAGCAGGCCCAGTGTGTCAGTTACCCAGCAGGGGCCAGAGATACACATGTTTCTGGTCCAGACAGACAGGCATACAGAGAGACAGACAGACAGACAGACAGACAAGGCAGACAAGACAAGACAAAACAAGACACACAGGACATACAGGACAGACAACCAGCCAGCCAGGACAGACAGAACAGACAGACAGACAGGACAAACAGGACAGACAGACAGACGGACAGACAAGACAGACAGATAGACAGACAGACGGGGATAGGAACAAGGTATGTCAGTTACCCTACAACGGCCAGAGATACACATATGTCTGGCCCCAGGGATGCAGGGGGTACCATCAGTAGCCACGTCCTTTAGCAACACGGAGAAAAACATGTCCCTGGGCTTGCAGTGTAGCTGACAGGGCGTTTCTGAAAACATTGCAAGACAACACAGGTAATGTTTAGAGTGTAGTGTGACCCTGGATAAGCGTACAAGCTTACAAAACAACGAGACTGAACCTGACCGCAAAATTCGGAAAATCATATATATATCATCACCAATCGATTGATCTAAATCTATTACACTATCTCAAAGCTATTCATCTGCAGTTTGATTGAATGGTACAACTATGAGGCCATGATAACAGAAACATAAATACTGATATATCGTCTCATCTCATCTATCTCCACATAGCAGTGGATGAGGGTGGAAGCTCCACTCTTCGTCACGACGGATCGCCAGGTGACACAGTCTCTGCTCCTGTGTATGATGTCATGGAGCCCCAGTTTGCAGGCGTCAGCAATGTTGTCAGGTTAGCTGTTGGCTACTACCAGATGATAGTAACGGTACTACCTGTGTCTATCCGGGTAGGTAGAACTCGTACATTTTTTAGGGAAATCTACCTAGGAGACACCGTGCTAATTGCAGAAAATGAAAGGGACCTACAAAACCTTGTGAATATACTAGAAAAAAGGTAAGGGGTTGGAACTATACAGCAGGAAGACTGAAGTCATGGTGATCAGTAAAAAACATGAAATCCTATCATGCAAAATAACAGCAAACGGCACAACCTTGACACAGGTTAATAAGTTCAAATACCTGGGAACGGTCATTTCATCAGACGGCAGATGCACATCGGAAATAGCCGGCAGAATCGGCCAAGCCAAAACAGCATTCAAGAAGATGACAAGCATTCTTACCAACAAATGCCTATCAATTAACATAGGAAGAGAGTCCTTGAATGTTACATAGAACCAATACTGTTATAACGGATGTGAGGCGTGGACAGTCAGCAAGCAAAGCCAGAGCAAGATTGAGGCAGCCGAGATGTGGTTTTTAAGAAGAATGTTGAGAGTTCCATGGACAGCAAAGAAAACAAACGAGACTGTCGATAGTCTTGACGGAGGCAGACACAAGTAGATCATTCATAAGGAAGATTAGGAAAAGACAGGCAACATTCATAGGCCATTTTATGAGGAAGGGGGGTTGGAGCACCTGGTCACAACAGGAAAGCTGGAGGGAAGGAGAGCACCGGGTAGACCCAGGGACAAAATGCTGGACGGACTTGCAGAGTGGCTGGGGACGAGGAGGGTGGGGGAGATGCTGGGGCAACGAAAGATAGAGACAGATGGAAGTCCATGATCGCCAACGCCTTGCAGCAGGGCACCTGATGATGATGATGACCTAAGAGAAGGAAAATTCCGATTTCAAATCCCCTGGGAAGCGTACGCTCCAAGAAGTCCTGGAATGCAGGGGATGGATCGATGGACCCAAGGGGCGCCCAGAACAGTTTTGGAAGCGGCGTGAGCAGATGATTCCAAGTGGAACAATGGTCAGGATCCCACACAGTAAGTACACTACCACTCCAAAAGGCAATGGCAAACCACTGGAGGAATTTCTGCCAAAAACTCTATGAAATGTCACAAACTACTGATATATACTTTGAATATTACTGGCTCCCCAACCATGAAAGATGTACATCTGAAGTATCCTGCTATATTACAACCTTATTCTTCTCCCCTCCCCGTATATCTGTTCTTACATTCTTGCATCTATTTCTAAGCTGATGAGGTATTTTTTCATACATGACTATAGTTATTAGGAAGTATATTACCTACTAAAACGAAACGCAACCTTCCCTATTTCTAAAGGGGCAAAACTGAACACTTATGCTTGAAACAAATGTACGCATGGATTTATGTATGCAACAGGATTATGGTGAACGAATGACTCGCATACATTTCATTTCGCTAAATAAGACATATGTCACATGTTTTGTCAATAATTTAACCCTTTGACTCCCTCACCTCATCCGCCAGCATCCCGCATTGTCAGCCGCCATAGCAAAACAAAACCTTAACCCTTTCACTCCCTCACCCTACTCACCAGCTTTCTGCAGGAAACTAGTGGATAGGATGACGGAGAGAAAGGGTTACGTTTTTGCAGCAGACGGATAATGTGAGGGAGAGAAAGGGTTACGTTTTTTCAGCAGGCACCCATCCATCCATCCATCCGTCCATCCATCCATCCATCTCCCTTCCTCCCTTCCTCCATCTCCCAGTAAAACAATAATCAAACTACCCCCAAAAAAACAACAACAAACAAACAAACAAACAAACAAAAAAAGAAAAAAATCATCCAATCTATCGGTCAACAAGATCCATCTATTCATCCATCCCTTCCTCACTCCGTCCGTCCCTCCCTCAGTGAAACAATCACCAAACTAACCATAAAAATAATCATCCAATCTATCGGTCAGCAAAATCCACCCCCATCCATCCATCCATCCATCCATCCATCCATCCATCCATCCATCCATCCATCCATCCATCCATTCATCCATCCATTTCCAGTCAAAAAATCATCAAACTAACCATAAAAAAATCATCTAA
>JAPXFY010000016.1:81959087-81961587 GCA_030674185.1 Monoplex corrugatus
GAAGAAGAAGAAAAAGAAGAAGAAGAAAGAAAGAAAGAAAGAAAGAAAGTAAGAAAAAAGAGAAAAATGAAAACATTTTAAAAAATGGAAGATCAACGAAGAACAGTATGTAAAGCACTTTAAAAACAGGAAAAAAAAAGAGAGTGGGGTGGGGGGGGGACACCAGCGTTCCTTAGACCTGAATACAAATGAGCTCCCAAACACACACACACACATGCACGCACGCACGCACAGACAGACAGTGAGCGAGACAGAGAGAGAGGGAGAGACAGACAGACAGACTGGTATGTCCTGTACATACTCATAGCCACAACACTCCCACCTCCATCAGTCCATCAATCAAAAACATTACTTTGGGATTTTCAGTCGAGAACATTCTACCTTGAATTCTATTATGAGCTCACGGAGAGGACTTGTACTGTAGTCCATTCTCACATTCTTTACGGGTGTGTCATTTTGAGGGTGTTACTTAAAATTTCTCCACCGACACTGCATGTGCCTGTATCTCTCGAGCTTGGATGACACCAGGATCTATTATTATAAAACGAGTGTAAAGCACAGCACTGCCTGCCACGCAGTCTGAGATTCCAAAATAGAACTCCATCACATCATCATTATCATCCCAACGCTCATCACTATAGCATTAGGACAGATCGATTCAAATTCCGTGACTCTTCAAGCCCTACACTTAAGGTGACCACAGTTTTGGTGGGTTAAAGAGCCAAAATGAGCGGCGTGGGGGTAGGGGGTAGTGACACAGAAGTGATGAAGAAGCTGGGACAACAAAAAAAAGAAGAAGAAGAAGAAGAAGAACAACAACAACAACCACCACCACCACCAAAAATAAGAAAAAACAAACAAAAACAAAAAAATCAATCAAAAAGAAAAACAAAGCAAACACAAAGAAAGAGAGAAAAACACAAAGAAAGAAAGAAACAGACCCCCCCCAAAAAAAACCACACACACAAAAAAACACAAACAAAAACAAAAACAAAAAACAACAACAAAAAACAAAACAACAAAACAACAACAACAACAACAACAAAAGCAACCCAAACCAAATCAAAACACAAAACAAAACCCACACACATACACCTATTTCCTGTACTGTCTGTTTCTATAGGCGTTTAGTAGAGATATCATGTTTGGTAGAAATGACTGTAATGTAATCCTTACCTTATTGGATCCACATATAGTGCCCTCAGCGCTGGTTGCAGTTTAGTGGAACACTTGTTGTTGACTCGGCACCACAGAGTGGAGCAAATGTTCTGCAGACATCACAACGTAGGAATGATCATGAATTGTACAATAATCACGGTGATTGTAAGACATCTATTGTAGGAATGATGATTATACAACAGCCATGGTGATTTTTACACAGTTTATGTTGGAATGATCATCGGATAATAATCATGGTGACTCTAACACTCCCACCAAACAACCACAACAACAACAACAATAAAAAGAAAGAAACAAACAAAAAACAACAACAATACAAGACAACACATTTTTCACCAAGAAATACCAAGTAACAGGAAGAAATGTACACTGTAGCCGCATATAGTAATATCACCGTTAAAAACTCACCCTACCATACCTAAGCACGCCAAGCACACACACACACACACACACACACACACACACACACACACACACACACACACACACACACACACACACACAACACACACACACACACACACACACAAAACACACACACACACACATACACACAAACACACACACACACACACACACACACAAACACACACACACACACATGCAGACATACTAACACATACACATACAGACACACAGACACACACACACACACACACACACACAAACACACACACACACACACACATGCAGATATACTAACATATACACATACCGACACACACAACTTCGCGCGCACACACACACACACACACACACACACACACACACACACACACACACACACACACACACCACACACACACACACACATAATAACACACACATAATATCACTTATAGTGAAAAGACGTTAAATTAAAGAACGAACGAACGAACACACAAGGCGCGCACGCTCGCATGCATTCGTGCACGCACACATATTCACACAAACACAAACACACACACACACACACACACACACACATACACACATGCAGACATACTAACACATACACATACAGACACACAGACACACACACACACACACACAAACACACACACACACACACATGCAGATATACTAACATATACACATACCGACACACACAACTTCGCACACACACACACACACACACACACACACACACACACACACACACACATAATAACACACACACACGCACGCACACATACACACACATTCACACACAAACAAATAAACACACACACACAACACTAACACACACACACACACACATACATACTCAACACACACACACACAACACATACACACAAACACACACACACACACACACACACACACACACACACACACACA
>JAPXFY010000016.1:81969087-81976587 GCA_030674185.1 Monoplex corrugatus
ACAACAAAAATTAAATTCACAAATTTAGTGGAAAAAAACAACAACAACAAACAAACAAACAAACAAAAATACAAAACAGTAGACAACTTTCGTGACGTTCTGTTGAACATGACAACAAACACAAACATGCATGCATCCATACGGTACGTACGGACGTGCAAATCCATCCATAAATCCATCCATCTATGCACCCATCCTCCACAAACAAACAAACAAACAAACAAACAAAAACCCAAAGACAACAAACAAAGACAACAGACAAAGACAACAAGCAAACATAACAAATAAACAAAGACAACAAAGACAACAAAGACAACAAGCAAACAAAGACAACAAACACAACAAACAAAGACAACAAACAAACACAACAAACAACAAACAAAGACAACAAGCAAACATAACAAATAAACAAAGACAACAAAGACAACAAAGATAAGCAAACAAAGACAACAAAGACAACAAACAAAGACAACAAACAAACACAACAAATAACAAACAAAGACAACAAACAAAGACAACAAACAAACACAACAAATAACAAACAAAGACAACAAACAAACACAACAAACAAGACACACAACAAACAAAGATGACAAACAAACACAGCAAACACGACAAGCAAATAAACACAACAGCCAAACAACTAAGAAATACAAACACGACAAACACAACAAACAGAGAAACATGAGAAACAAACACCATAAACAAACAAACAAACAAACAGACAAACACCACAAACAAACAAACAGACAAACACCACAAACAAACAAACAAACAAACACCACAATCAAACAAACAAATTCAAGAAACAGCCAAATACAACAAACACAAAAGAAACAGACAAACAAACACAACAAGGAAACACACACACACACACACACACACACACACACACACACACACACACACACACACACACACACACACACACACACACACACACACACACACACACACGACAGAAACAAACAAACAAAACAAACAAAGAAACAAACAAACTCCTACTTACATCAGAGTCTTTCATCAACAGCAGACGAACGATGACGATGTTAACGGCGTTACCGATGGAGGCGTCATGAAACAAGGTCGACACCTGGCCACACACACACACACAAACCCTGCACTTATATCATTTCATCATGATGCAAACCAACAAAGAAACATACAATACATATTCATTCATTTATTTCTCTATTCATTCATTCATTCATTCATTCATTCATTCATTCATTCATTCATTCATTCATCCATCCATCCATCCATTCCTTCCTTCCTTCCTTTCTTCATTCATTCATTCATTCATCAAATTGTTTTTTAAGACAGAAATATCAGCACTGATCGTTGATTGTATTCAGTCATTGAGATACTGTAATACTGTAAATTATTAAAATAAATACATTAAGAAAACAGAGAAAAAGAATCGCTTGCTCACTCTCACACACACACTCACGCGCACGCACACCACACACACACACACACACACACACACACACACACACACACACACACACACACACACACACACACACACCACAAAACATCACCATCAAGGGAACTCACTGCTACTCTCACAATGACTTAACATGCAGTTCTCTCCCGTTGACTGCTGGCGCTTATAAACTCTCTTGCTGCTTGTGGTTTTAGATTTACTATCGAATTCTGTCTCTGTCTCTGTCTGCCTGTCTGTCTCTCTGTCTGTCTCTGTGTCTCTGCCTGTCTGTCTGCCTGCCTCTCTCTGTCTGTCTATCTGTCTCTCTCTCTGTCTCTCTTTCATTCTCTCTCTCTCTCCCTCTCTCACCGTTTGTCAAATGTACAATTTTGGTGGAAAATCTACCACCCATAACTTTCATCGTTGGAAAATACTGACAACATCATAGTCACTATCTTTTCCATTCCACTAATGCATCCATCCAAACATCCTCCAAGGGACCTTGATATATCTACTTTGAGAGGTTTGAACCGTTTCGTGTTTATAACACACACACACACACACACACAGACACACACACACACACACACACACACATACATACACACAGACACACACAGACACAGACACACACACACAGACACACAGACACACACACAGACACACACACACACACACACACACACACACACAGACCATTAGAACATCAAATATGCACGTTAAAGATCCTTTAAGCTATGTCATTATTAGGTGGCTTATGAAAACACGCAAACACTGAATAGGCACTGTTACAGTAACAAAGTATGACTGCTTTCATGGTAAAGTAAAAAAAATTAAAAAAATTAAAAAAATAGCTATACACGTCAAAGCGTACTTTTCAACGTATTCAAGTCCAAGTGAGATTTGCAGCCGACACACAAGAAAAAGAAAACAAAAACCAAAAAAACTTCACCAAAACAACAACTGTTATATCTTGTAGATGTTTGTGTTGTAACTGTCACACACAGACTAAAGCAGACAACCGTTGAGATGCCAGCCGGTTTACTCTCTAACCAAAACCAACGAACATCAAACACATTCCTAGAGTTATCGTTCCTTATTTATCATTAATATATTACATTACAGTCTCCATAGACTACCTTTAACATGACTACTACTACTACAACACCTCCCTCCCAAGATGAAATAAGATTTCCAAATTATGAGAACAACTTTCGCTTGTACATCTTTTGTTTTAAGAAATTATTCTTTGTGAAAATGTGCACTTTTTCAAAAGTCTGTCCTATACACATTTCCCCCATTTTGTTATCATTTTCAGTTTCAGTTTCAGTTTCAGTTTCAATTTCTCAAGATGACGTCTCCGCGCTCGGAATGAATTCCATATGCACTCACGTCACAGGTGCCATGTGATGGATAAGATCCAGAATGATCACGGCACAAGCCTTAAGCCTGCACATAAACTCATGAGCTGGCCAGGTCCTGAGGTCCTACCTAGAGAATTCCTTCACCCTGAGGTCGTAGGGAGTGAGGTGGCAGAGACCTCAACTTTTCACAGGGCTAGCACTACGAGGGCGGCGCCCATCCCCTCTCCCTCGCTTCAAAGTCATTCTTTTTTTTTTAAACCAAGAAGACTAATTGGTCTTCAAGGGGTGGGACTAATTGGTCTTCAAGGGTGGGACCTGGGAAATCAACATATATCTCCAATGATTTGTACCAAGGCAGCCGGCAATGCCCTGCTCTTCACGATTTTCAACTGCCGTGGGATCTTTAGCGTGCGCAGCCAGAAGGCACACGGGTCCGACTCGTTTTTCGTCCCCTTCCGAAGGACTAGACATTCAGTTCGATTTTCTGGTCAAACTGAGGTGAAAAGTCGAGGATTCTACTGGGAGCGAACCCTGGAACCTCGAGTTTAGTTATTGGCAGGCAAACGTCTGAACCATTCTGCCATTCTTCTCCCTTAGTTATCATTTACGATTGTATGGAATGGAATCTTTATTTAATGTCTGTTCACAATAGTGATTTTAGACACACATACACACACATACACACACACACACACACACACACACACACACACACACACACACACACACACACACACACACACACACACATAGGGAAAAAAAAAAGGGTGGGGGACGGGATGGGAAGGGGTAGTGATAGTTTGAATGTAAGAAGGGGAACAATAACAATTAAGAATTCAGAACATTAAGTTAACAGTGTCAATCAATAACACACAACAATTAATTAACTCTTCATAACAATCTGCCAAACAGGGATCTGAGAATCAGCTGGACTACCGAAATAATATCATTATTTTTGTTGTAAAGGATATCTCTAGAGTCAGTACATTTACGATTGTCAAGTCTGTCACCATACACTCACCATATTCAGCACAGTCAACACATAGTTCTCGATGTCTTCGTTCTGGTAATACCGCATCATCTCAGGGTCCACCACTACCAGCGTCTCTGTATTCTTCTCGCTGGAGATGGATCTCTTCTTCCTCCTCGTCCTCCTCTCCATTCCTCCTCGTCCTCCTCTGGCTTCATCCTCCTCTTCCTCTGTCAGTGTTTGCTGCTCGGCGTGGCGTCTGTATCTCTCCCATCGCTCTCGTCTTTTGAGGATGCGGCCGATGTCATCTGTAACGACAATGATAAAGATGATGGTAAGAATTATTGTTTTTGGTGGTGGTGGTGATGGCGGTGATGGTTGTGGTGGAGGTGGTTTACTCTCTCTTGTAATAATAGTGGTGCAGTGTTACGTTAGGAAAACAAACGAGACAGGCAGACACAAGAAGATCATTAATAGAGAAGATTAGGAAAAGACAAGCATCATCTATAGGACATTTTATGGGGAAAGAGAAATTAGAGCACCTGGTCACAACCGGAAAGCTAGAGGGAAAAGAATATCAGGTAGACCAAGGGAAAAAATATTGGACGGACTAGCAGGGTGGCTGAAGACAGAGAGGGTGGAAGATGTACTTGCAGTGACAAGGGATAGATTCGTATGGAGGGCCATGTATTCTATGTCTATCATTGTATGAATTCTATGTCTATCCTTGTATGGATTCTATGTCTATCCTTGTGTGGATTCTATGTCTATCCTTGTGTGGATTCTATATCTCTCCTTGTGTGGATTCTATATCTCTCCTTGTGTGGATTCTATGTCTCTCCTTGTGTGGATTCTATGTCTATCCTTGTATGGATTCTATATCTCTCCTTGTATGGATTCTATGTCTACTGACATCAGACATAGACCTGCGCGTAAATCAGTCTTACCAGACTGATTTATTGTTTCGGCTCAGTTTTTACGTTCACACACCCACCTCAGGTGATATGGCTGACAAGGAGAAACCATCCCATGGAAGTTGGGGAAGGGGGAGAGTTATCTAATCCTATTCTAAGTCCGCCAGAACAACAATGATGTTATTAAGATGGGACAGTGAGAAGGACAGTTTTAATGTAGCGCCCCCCCCCCCCCCCCAGGATTCGAACCCACAACCATTAGCATGTGAATGTGACGCTCAAACCTATTGAGCTACTTAGGCCCGCGTCTTCAGTTTCAGTTTCTGTTTCTCAAGATGACGTCTCCGCGCTCGGAACGAATTCCATATGCACTAACGTCACAGGTGCCCGTGGCGCATGCCTTAAGTCTGCACATAAACCCATGAGCTGGCCAGGTCCTGAGACCCTACCTAGACTGTATTTTACCTAGTCTATATTTTATACTGGTATTTTATCTGCCTACCCCTGGAATAATCTTGGTTACATGTAAATGGCATGTGTATGTGTGTATCTTTACCTTAAAAAAAATGTGCATCGAACGGGAAACGAACACGGGTCACCCGCGTGGCAGGCGAGTATTCTACCACTAGACCACGGCGTCCTACGAGACCGAAAAGGTCTGGAAGATCTTACTCAGCTACATCAAAATTCTGTAGCGTATTGTGGGCTGCTGCTTCTGGTTTGATGTATAGACGAGCCCGTCTGTTCAGTGTTGAGGTTTTTTTTTCCCCCCACAGCTCTGAAGACTGCCCTAAGTGATCGGATGGGTTTTAATCAATGTTAGAAAAAGAATAAAAAATCCACGAACTTTCTGAGCTCAGTGATGCCTCTCCTTCGTTAGCTGAACTTCTTTCTTCGTTTATTTCCTGTATAAAATTTTCATTACTTCCGACTTAAGACGAATCACACGGTAGTAAAAGTCATATGTGCGTCTAATTCGAATTTTTTGACGTAATTTTCTTCGGCTTTCATTCACGTTTGACGTAATTTTCTTTGGGGTTTCGTAAATGTTTGACGGAATTTTCGTGTTTTTTTTGTTTTTTTTAATTACAGTAGGTTAGTGTTGAAAGATTCAAATGTAATCTCATATAAACAAAGAAGTATTCAAGATTTCAAAAACTTAACAACTGAGTTTTCTGCATTTTTGAACTCTAAACAAGACTTATAGGAAGAAATCATTTACATTTGAAATTGCAGACATCTAAAGAAGCAAACGAAAAATCTTCCATAAGAAACATTACAATCAGAGATATGAGCCGTAAATTGAAGAATGTATATAAGACACGAGCAGTGCTGTTGATATATATATATATATATATATATATATATATATATATATATATATATATATATAAAAACAGCACTGCTCGTGTCTTATATACATTGTTGATATATGTACATATACATGTATACACGCGCGCGCACACACACAAACACACACACACACACACACACACACACACACACACACACACACACACACACACACACACATATATATATTATATGTATATATATATATATATATATAGAGAGAGAGAGAGAGAGAGAGAGAGAGGGACAGACAGACACAGACAGACAGACAGACAGAGACAGACAGACAGACAGAGAGAGACTCAGACTCAGTTCAATGTACATCGACCTTGGGCCACAATACGGACAATGGGATGGGTGGGGATGGGACCGGTATTTTGTTAATTTCATACGTATTTTACAATTAATAATAATAATAATTACAATATTTATATAGCGCAAAATCTTGATAAAATCAAATCTAAGCGTTGAAACAGACACACACGCACGAACGCATGCACGCACGTACGCACGCACACACACGCACGCACACACACACACACCACACACACACACACACACACACACACACACACACACACACACACACACACACACACACACACACACACACACACACACACACACACACACACACGCATGGCTATAAATGGGGAGAAAATAAAAGCAATAAAAGCAAGAATAAAAGCAATGGAAAATTATAGAGAGCATATCATATACAATTATATATTATAACAATGTGATTCCCCTCCGAGCGGAGACAGGCTGCAGAGGGGGGGTTTGAGTGAGGTTAGGATTTTATGCAGAGGAGAAAAGGTGAGTTCTGAGAGCGGACTTGAAGGAGACAAAAATAGGTTGCTGACGGACTGAGAGAGGAAGTTTGTTCCAGGAGAGTGGACCAGAAACAGAGAAGGCTCGTGGACTATAGGTATTGAGCTTAGTGCGTGGAAAGCGAAAAGTCAGAGGATCGGAGGCAGAGCGGAGGGTACGTGAGGGAACATAGATCTCAAGTAGGCTTGACAGGTAATCGGGGGCTGCGTTATTGAGGCTTTTGTAGCACATGGTGTCAAGTTTGTACTGTATGCGCTTTGATACAGGGAGCCAGTGAAGTTGTGCCAGGAGAGGAGATATGTGGTCAGCTTTTTTCTTTTTGAGTACAAGGCGTACAGCATTGTTTTGAATGCGCTGTAGGATGTGAATGGTGGAGGCAGGAAGACCAGACAGGAGTGAATTGCAATAGTCAATGCGAGACATTATGAAGGAGAGAACGAGTTTTGCAGTTGTTTCCACAGAGAGATACTTCCTGATCAGGCTTATACGATGGAGATGATAGTAGCAAGATCTGGCAGTTTGAGAAACAAAGTTGTTCATGGAGAGGGTAGAGTCAATGCAGACACCAAGGTTTTTAGCTGAATCAGAAATTGGGACTGATGTGTTACATAATGGGAGAGAAAGAGGAGGCAGCTGAGA
>JAPXFY010000016.1:81986587-81991587 GCA_030674185.1 Monoplex corrugatus
GGTGTGGGTGGGAGGGAGATGTAGTAATAATACCTGTATTACCTGTGGGAACATCACATCCCCACAGCACACGTTAAAATCCCGCCCTTCACACAGACACACACACAGACAGGGACCATACTGTGGGAACCCCTGAGGTCTGGGGTTTGGAGGGGATCAGAGTAAAAGGACAGTTGGATTACTCTGACAAATCCCTCTTCCTTTTTATCACCGCAATGCCCAGCAAAGGTCAAGAGGTCAGTCTCATGTGATGTCACTGTGACTGCCGTGAGATTTGGTCACTGGAGTGACGGACGAGAGAGATAGAAGGGGGGGGGAGGGAGGAAGAGGGAAGGAGAGAGAGAGAGAGTGAGAGAAAGAGAGGGAGCCGGCGAGAGAGACAGAAAGAGGCGGGGAGAGAGACTGACAGACAAAGAGACAGAAGGAGAGAGAGAGAGAAACAGAAAGAGAGAGAGGGAGGGAGAGAGAGAGAGAGACAGGGAGAGAGAGAGAGAGAGAGAGAGAGAGAGACAAACAGACAGAAAGAGAGAGAGAGAGGGGGGGGAAGGAAGCGAGAGAGAAAGGAAGCGAGAGAGAGAGAGAGAAAGAAAAAAAAAGACAGAAAGAGAGAGAAGGGGGAAGAGAGAGAGAAAGACAGAGACAGACAGAGACACAGAGAGAAAGAAAGAGAGAGAGAGTGTGAGAGAGAGAATGAGAGAGAGTGAGAGAGAGAATGTACGCGCGCGCTCCGTGTGTGTGTGTGTGTGTGCGTGTTTGTTTGTTTGTGTTTGTGCGTGCGTGTGTGTGTGTGCGTGTTTGTGTGTGTGCGTGTGTATATGTATGTATGTCTGTCTGTTTGTCTGTCTGTCTGTCTGTATGTATGTATGCATGCATGTATGTTCGTCCGTAGTACGTAGGTATTATAAGTCACGCTGTTGTCAGGACAAAAAAAAAAAAAAGATCCCTAATCGCACTTCCACGCTGGAACACTAACATAAATTAACAACAACAGTGTATGTATGTTTGTGCTCATGAATGCACCTAAATATATGTGTGAAAGAGACACAGATAGACACAAATTCGTGGACAGTCAGACAGACAGACAGACAGACAGACAGCTAGACAGACAGACAGACAGTCAGACAGACAGACAGACAGATAGACAGACAGACAGACAGTCAGACAGACAGACAGACAGTCAGACAGACAGACAGTCAGTCAGTCAGACAGACAGACAGACAGATAGACAGACAGACAGACAGACAGTCAGACAGACAGACAGACAGATAGAGAGACAGACAGATAGACAGACAGACAGTCAGACAGACAGACAGACAGACAGACAGAGAGAGAGACAGACAGACAGGCAGAAAGACCGAACTGACACAAACTCATAGTCAGTTACATACGGACGGAGAGACAAACAGACAGAAAGACAGAGAGATTTACAGATATACAAACTCATAAGCAGACAGACAGACTCAAATAAGACAGACAGACAGACAGACAATTCAAAGACAGAAAGACTCATAGACAAACAGACAGACAGACAGACATAGGGATAGAGACAGACAGACGGATTCACAGACAGACTCAAGACAGAAAAACAGACAGAGAGGAAGAGAGACATACTCATAGGCAGATAGATTGAGAGAGAGAGAGAGAGAAAGAGAGAGAGAGAGAGAGAGAGAGAGAGAGAGAGACCTACTGATACCCAAGCAGACAGACAGACAAATATGCCTACTGATACCCAAGCAGACAGACAGACAGACAAACATACCTACTGATACCCAAGCAGACAGACAGACAAACATACCTACTGATACCAAGCAGACAGACAGACAAACATACCTACTGATACCCAAGCAGACAGACAGAAAAACACACCTACTGATACCCAAGTAGACAGACAGACAAACACACCTACTGATACCCAAGCAGACAGACAGACAAACATACCTACTGATACCCGGACCCAAGCAGACAGACAGACAAACATACCTACTGATACCCAAGCAGACAGACAGACAAACAAACATACCTACTGATACCCAAGCAAACAGACAGACAAACATACCTACTGATACCCAAGCAGACAGACAAACAAACATACCTACTGATACCCAAGCAGACAGACATACAAACATACCTACTGATACCCAAGCAGACAGACAAACATACCTACTGATACCCAAGCAGACAGACAGACAGACATATCTACTGATACCCAAGCAGACAGACAGACAAACATACCTACTGATACCCAAGCAGACAGACAGACAAACATACCTACTGATACCCAAGCAGTCAGACAGACAAACATACCTACTGATACCCAAGCAGACAGACAGACAGACAAACACACTAATGATACCCAAGCAGACACACAGACAAACATACCTACTGATACCCAAGCAGACAGTCAGACAGACAAACATACCTACTGATACAGAAGCAGACAGACAGACAAACATACCTACTGATACCCAAGCAGACAGACAGACAAACATACCTACTGGTACCCAAACAGACAGACAGACAAAAACACCTACTGATACACAAGCAGACAGACAGACAGACAAATATACCTACTGATACTCAAGCAGACAGACAGACAGATACCTACTGATACCCAAACAGACAGACAGACAAACATACCTACTGATACCCAAACAGACAGACAAACATACCTACTGATACCCAGACAGACAGACAGACAGACATACCTACTGATACCCAAGCAGACAGACAGACAAACATACCTACTGATACACAAACAGACAAACAGACAAACATACCTACTGATACCCAAGCAGACAGATTGACAAACATACCTACTGATACACAAACAGACAAACAGACAAACATACCTACTGATACCCAAGCAGACAGACAAACATACCTACTGATACCCAAGCAGACAAACAGACAAACATACCCACTGATACCCAAGCAGACAGACAGACAGACATACCTACTGATACCCAAGCAGACACACAGACAAACATACCTACTGATACCCAAGCAGACAGACATACCTACTGATACCCAAGCAGACAGACAGACAAACATACCTACTGATACCCAAGCAGACAAACAGACAGACATACCTACTGATACCCAAGCAGACAAACAGACAAACATACCTACTGATACCCAAGCAGACAAACAGACAGACATACCTACTGATACCCAAGCAGACAGACAGACAAACATACCTACTGATACCCAAGCAGACAGACAGACAGACATACCTACTGATACCCAAGCAGACAAACAGACAAACATACCTACTGATACCCAAACAGACAAACAGACAAATATACCTACTGATACACAAACAGACAAACAGACAAACATACCTACTGATACACAAACAGACAAACAGACAAACATACCTACTGATACACAAACAGACAAACAGACAAACATACCTACTGATACCCAAGCAGACAGACAAACATACCTACTGATACCCAAGCAGACAGACAGACAAACATACCTACTGATACACAAACAGACAAACAGACAAACATACCTACTGATACCCAAGCAGACAGATAGACAAACATACCTACTGATACACAAACAGACAAACAGACAAACATACCTACTGATACCCAAACAGAAAAACAAAAATACCTACTGATACCCAAGCAGACAAACAGACAAACATACCTACTGATACCCAAGCAGACAGACAGACAGACAGACATACCTACTGATACCCAAACAGACAGATAGACAAACATACCTACTGATACCCAAGCAGTCAGACAGACAAACATACCTACTGATACCCAAGCAGTCAGACAGACAAACATACCTACTGATACCCAAGCAGTCAGACAGACAAACATACCTACTGATACCCAAGCAGACAGACAGACAAACATATCTACTGATACCCAAGCAGTCAGACAGACAAACATACCTACTGATACCCAGACAGACAGACAAACAAACATACCTACTGATACCCAAGCAGTCAGACAGACAGACATACCTACTGATACCCAGACAGACAAACATACCTACTGATACCCAAGCAGACAGACAGACAGACATACCTTCTGATACCCAAGCAGACAGACAGACAGACATACCTACTGATACCCAAGCAGACAGACAGACAAACATATCTACTGATACCCAAGCAGTCAGACAGACAAACATACCTACTGATACCCAGACAGACAGACAAACAAACATACCTACTGATACCCAAGCAGTCAGACAGACAGACATACCTACTGATACCCAGACAGACAGACATACCTACTGATACCCAAGCAGACAGACAGACAGACATACGTACTGATACCCAAACAGACAGACAGACAGACATACCTACTGATACCCAAACAGACAGACAGACAAACATACCTACTGATACCCAAGCAGACAGACAGACAAACATACCTACTGATACCCAAACAGACAGACAGACAGACATACCTACTGATACCCAAGCAGACAGACAGACAAACATACCTACTGATACCCAAGCAGACACACAGACAAACATACCTACTGATACCCAAGCAGTCAGACAGACAAACATACCTACTGATACCCAAGCAGACAGACAGACAAACATACCTACTGACACCCAAACAGACAGACAGACAAACATACCTACTGATACACAAGCAGACACACAGACAGACAAACATACCTACTGATACCCAAGCAGACAGACAGACAAACATACCTAGTGATACCCAAGCAGACAGACAGACATACCTACTGATACCCAAGCAGACAGACAGACAAACATACCTACTGATACCCAAGCAGACAGGCAGACAGACATACCTACTGATACCCAAACAGACAGACAGACAAACATACCTACTGATACCCAAGCAGTCAGACAGACAAACATACCTACTGATACCCAAACAGACAGACAGACAAACATGCCTACTGGTACCCAAACAGTCAGACAGACAAAAATACCTACTGATACCCAAGCAGTCAGACAGACAGACAAACATACCTACTGATACCCAAGCAGA
>JAPXFY010000016.1:82009087-82014087 GCA_030674185.1 Monoplex corrugatus
AACACCGAACACTAACACAACTTACAGGATCTTTAACCTGCGTATTTGAACACCGAACACTAACACAACTTACAGGATCTTTAACCTGCGTATTTGAACACCGAACACTAACACAACTTACAGGATCTTTAACCTGCGTATTTGAACACCGAACACTAACACAACTTACAGGATCTTTAACCTGCGTATTTGAACACCGAACACTAACACAACTTACAGGATCTTTAACCTGCGTATTTGAACACCGAACACTAACACAACTTACAGGATCTTTAACCTGCGTATTTGAACACCGAACACTAACACAACTTACAGGATCTTTAACCTGCGTATTTGAACACCGAACACTGACACAACTTACAGGATCTTTAACCTGCGTATTTGAACACCGAACACTAACACAACTTACAGGATCTTTAACCTGCGTATTTGAACACCGAACACTAACACAACTTACAGGATCTTTAACCTGCGTATTTGAACACCGAACACTGACACAACTTACAGGATCTTTAACCTGCGTATTTGAACACCGAACACTAACACAACTTACAGGATCTTTAACCTGTGTATTTGAACACCGAAAACTGAGACAAATCTTTAATCTGCGTATTTGATATTCTGCATTTAATAACACCCTGAACAGAGTTCAGGCACTAACAGGTTTGACCATTTTTGTGTGTTAACCTCGGAGATTTTGGGAAAATAATTCTCCACCGTTTACTCACCTGTCGGTATGTAAGCAAGTTCCAATCCAGACTCTGCAATTGGAAGACCAGTCTCCTAATCAACCGACCACCCAACCCGCCATTTGCCAGACATTTTCTGGCAGATTTGTGGGAAGGGGCCGGACGACCCCCCTCCCCCTCCCCCCCCCCCCCCCCCCCCCCACTCAGGACCTGGCCAGCTCATGGGTTTATGTGCAGGCTTAACGCTTGTGCCATGATCACCATACACATGACACCTGTGACGTTAGTGCATAATACGGAATTCGTTCCGAGCGCAGAGACGTCATCTTGAGAAACTGAAACTGAAACTGAAAGTGACACTGTGAAGCACACTATGGAACTTTCTGAGTCAGATGAATCTCTCATCAAAATTTCCGGCTCATGTGAAAGACTAGCGCCCAGATCACCACTCAAAGACTAGTGGAGTTGGAAGTGGGGGTGGGAGATGAAGGAAAAACTATTCTGACCAAGAACCGAACCCAGGTGTCCCAAATCCTTGCGGTGCCAGTGTTTTACCCAGTGAGCCACACTCTCTTCCTACTTCGCATAAGCAGCATCAGATGGCACTGACAGCTGACCCGAATATATTTTTCACTTCGTTGTGAAACTTTTCTCAATGGGGAGGGGAGGAGTGCAGCTGGTGCACAGAGGAGAAAACTAGAAAATTCCAACAGAATAGGATCACATGTTTAATGAGAGCAAAAGACACTCTCCATCTGTTATTTTCACACAGGCAGAAATACAGACACACAGACGCAGACACATAGGGACACACACACACACACACACACACACACACACACACACACACACACACACACACACACACACACACATATATATATATATATATATATATATATATATATACATTATATATATATGATATATATATATATACATATATACATGTCTCTATCTCTATCCATATGTACATATTTATATCTATATATGTATATCTATATGTACATATCTATCTATATCTACATCATTATTTCTTTCTCTCTCTCTCTCTCTCTTTGTCACACACACACACACGCTCTCTCTCTCTCTCTCTCTCTCTCTCTCTCTCTCTCTCTCTCTCTCTCTCTCTCTCTCTCTCTCTCTCCATGGGCCGTTCGTCCTTTCCCGTCCTGTATATCACTCTCCTTCTTCCCATCTGCTCTACAGAAGGGAACACTTTGGGCAACGATGTGCAGATTAGTCCTCAGATCTATAGGTATTAAAACATCCCCCTTCCCTCCCCTTCCCTCCCCTTCCCTCCCCTCCCAAACGTAACAAGAGTTCAAAGATCAGGGAAAGAAAACATGCCACCTGGATCGCGAAACGGATCCGACTCGAATTCCCATGTTGCATCAGGTGCAGGAAGTTCTGCCATGCCACCGCAACGAGTGGAAGCAGAGATGACTGATGTTTGAAACCTGTCATCGTTTAACTCAAAATGTTCATCTCGTTGATCACGGAATTCCAACAATTCTACCATGGTAATGGTTTAGGCGAGGTATGGTTCAGTTTTATGATATGAAACGCAGGACGTTGAACTGAACCTGTGCTCTTGCATTTACTGTGAAAATGTTACGGCATTAGTACATTCATCATCGTCATCATCAGGTGCCTTGCCGCATGGCGTTAGTGATTATGACTTCCATCTGTCTCTATCTCTTGTTGCTTCAAGCATCTCTTCCACCCTCCTTGTCTTCAGCCACTCTGGAAGTCCGTCTAGTATCTTCTCCCTGGGTCTACCCGGTGCTCTCCTTCCCTCCAGCTTTCCCGTTGTGACCAGGTGTTCCAATTCCCCTTTCCTCATAAAAAGTTAACCAGAAAAAAAAAAACCACGAAAATAAAATCAGAACGCGTGTTTAATTTAACTAGTCAAGACAGGCGCAAAATTTCGGCCAACAGGCCTTAGTCAAGCGTAATATAAAATCGTGAACGAATTAACACCAAATACAAAAATTATGAGAAAAAGACTAAAACTTCGCTGTTGCTTGGTCCAGTTGGAGAAAAGTTAATCAAGAATCAGAAACATGTGACAGTCAAGATCACGTACACATCTGATAAACCAAAAATGGTCCAACTCAACAATATCTGAAAAAATAAGAGGCACACCAAATGGCCTGAAAATTAAACCTTTAAAATGTTTGAACTGGCCAATCATGATTTATGGCTGCAAAGCCTGGACTCTCAGAAAAAGCTGACAGCAAAAGAATTGAGGCAGCAGAGATGTGATTTTATCGGAGACTAGTAGTAGGCCTCCTTCGGTCATGACTGACCATGGACAAAGTACATCCGTTCTAATGTCTAGATGGGCTGTCTGCTTGGTCCAAGCAGCGTCGCCTGTGACTGTAGAGACCAATGCGAGAGAGGCAGTCTCTGTCGCAGCGGTCGCATATGTATGCTGATGCTGGTCTGTTGGCTGTCATCCCTTTTCTGCGAACTCGCTTTTCTGCTGCAGCAGCTGACAGTTTGTCCTCACCAATCCGCAGCTGTTTTTTGAGAGTAGTTCTCCAGCTGTTGCGGTCGTCTGCGAGGTCCTCCAGGACTCAGTGTTGATCTCAAGCGCCGTCATGTCACGCTTGCAAACGTCTTTGTATCTCAGCTGTGGGCGGCCAATGTTTCTCTGCCCTGTGGCAAGCTCACCATAAAGGATGTCTTTTGGGATGCGACCATCTTCCATGCGGCGAACATGGCCCAACCAGCGCAGCCGATGCTGTCTCAGCATGGTATGCATGGTTGGGAGGCCAGCGCAGGTTAGGACTTCGGTGTTGGTCACCTTGTCTTGCCAGGAAATGCCGAGTATGCGCCGTAGGCTTCTCAGGTGGAAGGTATTGATCCTTTTCTCCTGATGAGCATGCGTGGTCCACGCCTCGCTGCCATACAGCAAGGTGCTGAGGACACAGGCGTTGTATACAGCCATCGGAGACTACTACGTGTCAAATGGACAGACAGAAGAACTAACGGAAGTGTCCTGGAAGAACTTAATACCATCAGAAAATTACTAGCAGACATCAACAAGAGAAGACTAAAATACATTGGCCATGTGTCATGTAACAAGAACACAGACCTCATGGCAGCCATTTTTCAAGGAAAAACGGAGGCAAAAAGAAAGAAAGGCAGACCTCAAGGCAGACCTCCAATCTCATACAACGAAAACGTGCCCAACATGAGTGGCCTAAATATTCAACAAGTTGTCCACACAAGTCAAGACAGAGCCGTTCGGAGGGAGGTGGTGGTGTCAAAGAGTGCAGCGGACAACACTGAACCTGGTCACCGTCGACAGATGAGACAGGTGACTCACATCTGATGGATGAAACAGGCAGGCGTCAATTTTCGATCAAGTGGGATTTTGTCAGCGTTTGCCCCATTATGCCCGTAGGTTAGAGTGCCACAGGAATCTTGTGTTCGATTCTCATATTTTTAAAAAAATGTGATTTTTTTAAAACATGGGTTGTTGTTTTGTTGTTGTTGTTGTTGTTTTCTTTTGATGAGCCTGTGAGCTCAAGATCTGAGGTCGGAGAGGTTAAACGAGAAGGGAAAAGAGTGGCAGAATGGTTTAGACGTTTGCCTGCCAAGAACTAAACTCGAGGTCCCAGGGATCGTTTCCCTGTTGAGGCCCCAACTTTTCTCCTCAGTTTGATCGGAAAATCGAAATGAATGTCTAGTCTTTCGGAAGGGGACGTGTGCCTCCTGGCCTGCGTATGTTTAAGATCCCACGGAAGTTGAAAATCGTGAAGAGCAGGGCATTTGCTCGGCTGTCCTCGTATAAAGCACTGGAGAGATAGGTTGATTCCCAGGTCCCTCCCCTGGAAGACCAGTTAGACTTCTTGACTTTCTGAAGTCTTGGTCAAAAAGACATTGGGTGGCGCTGCACTGCGGCGACGCACTCTCAAAGGGGAGGGCAGCCCGAGTTTCACATGGCAAATCCATTGTGACAAATGAATATGAATATGAATATTATGAATATTATGAATATTATGAATATGAATGTGAATGTGAATATGAATATGAATATGAATATGAATCTGAATCTGAATCTGAATCTGAATCTGAATATGAATATGAACATGAATAAAAGATTGAGGAGATTGCTCAATTCTAAACAACTGTTTATTTGTTCCCTCACCCCCATCGATTCCAAGCACCCTCCTCCCCTCCCCCTTCTAATCCGCCCCCCCCCCCCCCCCCCGCCCCCCCCCCCCCAACCGTCCTTAGCAATGCGCGCCGCTGTCACGGACGATAATAGTCCTATCAAAATGGTGACACTGCTGAGAA
>JAPXFY010000016.1:82021587-82024087 GCA_030674185.1 Monoplex corrugatus
TTTAACAATCAATCTAATAAACAAAATTAATAAACATCTAGAATAAATGAATAAAAGTGAAAACTAAGAATCGACTAATCACAACAGTGAACAAGTAAAATAACATGTTAAAGGTAATTCGCTATAGGACTTTTTGACAGGCTAACAAAAAATTCATATATTAATGATGGTGAGGCAAATATGTCAGAAATTGTCTTTGTAGAGAGTATAGGAATATGTCGTGTTACCCGAACACATGAAAGTATATGACTATGCGTTATCTTCTTTCCACACAAACACACTATATTCCTGGTGTGTTTTGTTTTGAATGCATCAAGTTTCCACCTATACATAAGTGATTGTATAATTTTGCCGGCAGGAAACGGCTTAGGTGATTTGCTAATTTCAAAGTTCATGTAACATTTTTTATACTTTTTCTGTTTATCTTGGAACTGCTTCCATACGTAGGTGTCCACTAAGGTATAACACTCATGCAACGAGAGAGAAAGCTGTATATTATTTGAATCTGGTGAGCTGAGCTCTTTGCCCCCCATTTGGCAGCCCTATCAACCATATCATTATAATGAAAAGAACTATGAGATGGTATCCAGCAGAAAGTGATATCAGTGCCTCTTAAGGATAAAGTATGAATCAAGTGACTAATTTCCAATATCATTTCAGATCTTTTTTGTAATTTTGATGATTCTAGAGCTTGAAGTACAGATTTTGAATCAACGCAAAAAAGTATCTGAAGAATTGTCCTAGGAAGACTTAGCATATAATTCAAAGCCATTAATATTGCAAAGAGTTCAGCGGTAAAGACAGATTTATTGAGCCCAATATAGAAAGATTTCTCAATTTTGAGAGCAGGTATTGAAAACGCTGAGCCTGCTTGCCTTTCAATTATTGATACATCAGTGTAAATTTTAAGTGATCAGAATAACAGTCTTCTATTGACATTTAACTTGACTTGCCATAAGTTGATATACTTCTTTTTCAAATCTGTGTGGATATGTCAAATCGGCTCTTTGGAGTTTCAACTGGGTACTGTGAGAAGGAATGATCTTTATAATTACAGGATCGCTTTGAGATCATATTCAAGGCCTTTCATTAACGTCAGATGTATATGGGCGCAAGAGTGACCTGTGATAGATATGGATTAGCTCTTTGGAAAGTCGCGAGGTTGTGAGTGTGTGTTTGTGTCAGTGTGTGTGAGTGATGTTGTAGTTTGTGTGTGAGTGTGTGTGTGTGTGTGTGTGTGTGTGTGGTTGTGTGTGTTGTGTGTGTGTGTGTTGTGGTGTGGGTGTGTGTGTGTGATGCATGTGTGTGTGTTGTGAGTTATGCATGCGTGTGTGTGTGTGTGTGTGTGTGGTGTGTGTGATATTGCAGTGTGTGTGTGTGTGTGTGTGTGTGTGTGTGTGTGTGTGTGTGTGTGTGTGTGGTGGTGTGTGTGTTGTGTGTTGTCATGTACCCTTGTTCTCGCTTCACGTCAAGTTTTATTTTTACCTGTGCTTATTCAAGATGACAGCGACCTTGACAAGTACAAAAATCCAGATTTTCTGTAATCATTTTTTTTGTATGGAAAGGAAGACTGTTAAAATTGCTTTACCATTTTGTTTTATCGTGTTATTTATTTTCATACATCAAATTATTTTTGTTTATTTACTCTTTCTCTTTTTTAAAGAGGGATGTGGGATTTAATGCACTTGTTTATCATCTCCAAACGTTTACGAATTGGCCTTGTCTTTAGAGGGTTTCTTTGTTGCTTCACTTCTTCGCCATAAACATCACATCCTGGGAAAGGTTACCTTCAACTTGATAACGGGGCGACCATCCCCGACCAAACGGTCGCAGGTGGCGGATAGCGGATGGCTTTCAGATATGAAGGTCAGCTGCGAAATGAGGCGGGCTTGCCTAGACGAATTGTTATTGTTGTTGAGGCCAGCCTGCAGCGTAGAGCTGTATCAGGGCTAGAACCGTTTGAAAATATACACAGTACTTCAAAGGTGGGGGGGGGGGGGGGGGAAGAAAAGAAAATTTGGTAAACGTATCAATACATTCGCGCATACAATCCAAGAATATGCCCCCGGCGTTGACCATTTCGTCCGATTCATCACACCACGGGATTAAAAAAACAATAACAACTGAATACAAATATAAACATAACTAAAGACACCAAAACATACATAAAATGGGCTAAATTATCTAAAATTGCTTTCGCATATCACATCTCTAGAGCAAAACTTGCACTTAACACATGCACCCAATTATCAATCTTAACAGAATGCATGTAAGACTTTATCGAAAATATAAAGGTGAATGGACCAGAAAGGCAGAAAATGATAGAAAGAAATGACAGAAAGCAAAGGAGAAACAACGACAGTGACAGAAAAGAGGAAATTTCTAGCACAGAATTTCCAGAAGGTGGGGATACTATTTATACTGAAAGAGCCCCGGCATCCTCACTGGGGGGGGGGGGGGGGGACTGAGCTAAAGAAGGAGTGACTCCTACAGAAAACCT
>JAPXFY010000016.1:82064087-82071587 GCA_030674185.1 Monoplex corrugatus
ACAACACTTAAGCCCCTTGCTGTGAACAGTAAAATGCCCACAATTGTCTCCTAAAGCAACACTCGATCCTTCTTTTTTTTTTTTTTTTTTTTTTTTTTTTGCTAAAACATGTTGAATGCCCGCTCAAGACTACGAAAAGAAAGAAAACCACTAGCTTGATGTAAATCACTAAATGCCCCCCAAAAAGATACCAAGCGGTCACACGATCATCTTAACCCTTTGATTCCTTCACCCAGCCTATCAGCCTCCGCCAGCTTCTTTCCAGGGAGCTGGTGGAAAACGTGAAGGGAGACAAAGGGTTAAATAATCCACCACCTCCAAGGGGGAGGAGGAAGTAGGTTCAAGCCGTGGCTAATGCCTGGTATATAATTGCCCTCACCCGCCACCATCGGAATTAACAAGGGGCGTCACTCTAAACCAGTCCCTGAGGGTTATCTGATCTTAATGGAGCGTCTTCCTCCACGCAGTGTGTTGTCCCGCTGTCCTCTTGACCTCTGGTCAGGGCTGAGGACACACACGGTGTCGGAAGTCCAAATGTCCTCCCTGAAGGCTTTACAATGTTAAAGGGAACTTACTGTTTACAAAACACCAACGTGAGACACAGACACAGAGAGACAGAGAGAGAGCGACAGACTTATCTTCCATGCTGAATCCACTTTCGTTGGGTACTAATCTGTAAAACTACTAAAACAGAGACGGTATCTCATTTCATTTTTACAGCTGATTTGTAATTATAACGCTACAATGACTAAGACATCTAACGGGGAAATCCCAAGTGGGGACTTCGTCTTCAGTCCCATTTGTTTGACTAGCTGTAACATTTCTCAGAAAAGCAGACACAACTGGAAGACAAATTGCAAAGCGGAGTGTCATTTGCTCATGTCAGATGGGAACAGCACAAGTTTATGCAGGCAACAAAGTTGTATCAGCCATGAAAATGAATGAATGAATGAAGAAAGAAAGAAAGAAAGAAAGGGGGAAAAAAGAAAGAAAATAAACCACAAAAAATAAACATATACAAAAATATAACAGATAGATAGGCAGATAGACAGACAGATAGATAGAAAGAAAGAAAGATAGATAGACAGATAGACAAATAGATATATACATGTAGATAGATAGACAGACAGATAGATAGATAGATAGATAGATAGATACATGTAGATAGATAGATAGACAGACAGATAGATAGATAGATAGATAGATAGATAGATAGATAGACAGACAGATAGACAGCTAGCTAGACAGACTAAGTTTCCATACTGAGAACTGAAGTCTGAAACACTAGACGTGAATGAGACATTTGAGCCTATAACCTTAACACATGAGCCGGACGCTCCACGAATGAAGAGATACCTCACCCGGCTAGGGTAACCTACACCTCTCAGGACCTGGCCAGCTCATGGGTTTATGTGTAGGCTTAAGGCTTCTGCCATGATCACCATACACGTGGCACCTGTGACGATAGTGCATAATTGTGGAATTTGTTCAGAGCGCAGAAACGTCATCTTGAGAAACTGAGAAATGGATTTATGTGCAGGCTTAAGGCTTGTGCCATGATCACCATACATATAGCACCTGTGACATTAGTGTGTATGGAATTTGTTACGAGCCCGGAGACGTCGTCTTGAGAAACTGAAACTGAAACTGAAATTGACCATTGGACCGAATGAGGACAGCCGTACGTGTGGGTACTGATAAAGAAGTTGGGATAGAGAGAGTTTACGTGTGGTCTTCATCTGTAAATTTAATTAAAAACTCTCTCGCTACCAGCATCGGGAAATTCCGATCATGTCTCAATAACGCTTGTGTACGAGCGTCGGAGAAATCCGACTTGGGTTTTGAAAATTCGCGGGGCTTTCAGTATTTCCGTTAACCGAAACTAATGGCCAGAAATAGATTATTCGGTCATTCTTAGCCTTGTTTCAGGCCATTAGGTTACTGCACTCTGCAGTTGATGTTAACACAGTGCAAAGTTCACGACCCACTAGCGAAGCAGACGACGGAAAAGCAAATGGCTGAACAATATTCAACATCTCAGCGCTCTTCAAGACGATCTCTTCCTTCAGTGTACTTGGAGTGTGTGCACTTTGGATTTTATAAAATTTCATTCAAAATGTGACTGTAGGAACTGATATATTGACCTGACTGTGTATTTTGTTAGACATTTTTCACCTGAAAATGTTATCTAATTTTACTTGTACCATTACTCAGCAACCATGAGGGTAAGAGTATTGAAATTTCAGCATTTTGTACACCAATCGTTTAACATATGACCTGCCAAATTTCAAAACTCTCTGTTTTCATGTGTTTGTATGAGAATTTTTCTCATGACCTATACAAAGGGGCGTAATTGTACGTAGCAAGTGAGTTGACTGCTCCAGATGAGAAATCTTTAGCACCTTAGACACTTGGACGAAAGAAGGGGGAGTGGAGAAAGGATGAAGAGAAATAGAGGACACATGGGACCCAAAAATGTGACCCATTCTCACAAAAGGCACAATAAGTCTCAGTTTGGGCATTTTTAGGTTTTGGTATCACTATAAATTTTAGAATCTCAGCTTTCAAATGGTACTAAAGTTGAGTTTCAGTCTACAAAAACAAAAACGTTATGGGCTTTCAAAGATGAGAGGGGTCAAGTCAGCCATTTTGAGAAAAACTGTTGAAGAGAATAGGCCTGAATTGAAAAGGTATTGTCAGAAACTCCTTAGCAACAAGCATTAAATATCAACCAAATCAGCTGAAATTCCTTACTTCCCTTGTTTACTTGATTGTCCATCCATCCAAAACAACAAAAAGAAAAAAAAAATTTAAGAAAAGCGTACTTCAATCACCAAAATGTTACAGAACTTGTGTGAATATTTTGAAAGGAGAAGAAAACCTTAAAACACACAAAAAATGATACTTATCGGTTGAATTTGACTTTATTGTGTTAGGACATGGTGTAAAAGTGGTTATAAAGCATGAAAATGCAGAAAAATCAAAATCAACTTATTGTCCCTGTTCAGAGTTTTCAGCCCACAGCAGCAGAAGGCCTCACCCGACTTATTGTACCTTTAGTCAGAGCGGGTAGAGGAGCAGATGTGAGACGGATGCGGGATGTTTTTCAGGCGGGCACAAAGGTGGCTATTAGCCACATGCCTGTGTTGCAATCAAAACATTGGAGTTCTGATTGTTCACACGTGCAGAGGAAGGACTCCTGCTGTGATTTTTTGGGGGGAGCCATTAAAAGACATTTGATTTCCAGGTCTTTATTTATTCTTTTTTTTTTTTAAAATGGGCTCCATGAGCGTGGGGCTGGCCACACAAGTTTCAGATTCGATGGACCGCAGCTGTTGTTTTCTACAGCTTAGGGAAGGAAGTTGTTGGGATCCCAACACATTTTCTTGATTATATGGGCAATAGGGTCACACGTTAAAATTACCGCAAAGTTCCGTCTGTCTCTCTGTTTCTGTAATGCTGAGTGAAGAATATTCATAAACAATTGCATGGATGATAATAATGATATATATATATATATATATATATATATTATATATTTATATATATATATAATATACATATATATACATATATATATATCTATATGTATATATATATATATATACATATACATATATATACATATATATATGTATATGTATAATACTAATGTACAATACTGATACAATATATAAGCAACGCCAGTAGCAAGTTTGAAAAATGGCTTTCAGTCAGTAACTTTTACCAGTGAAATGTAAAGCATGATTATCATTCTCTTCCTCTCTCTCTGTCTCTCTCTCTGCCTGCCTGTCTGTCTGTCTCTCCCTTTCCCTCTCTGTCTCTTTATCTCTCTCATGCTTCGTAAAAAGCAATCAATAAGTAAATCTATAAATGTTTAATATAAAAAGTAGATAAAGAAATACAAGACATAAAAGGAATAAAGAGAGAAGAAACAAAGACAGAAGAGAAATAGAAATACATTTTTAAAAACAACTCTTGATATTAAACACTCGTAATGACTGACCTAATCATGGCTCTGTGTCCCTAAAACTCGAAACCATTAGTCAATCCAGGCTTTTGATACTGAAAACACATGATAATTTAGCCAATCATGGCTCTTGATACTGAAAACAAATGATGATATAGCCAATCGTGGCTCTTAATACTGAAAACGCTTGATGATTCAGCCAATCAAGGCTCTTGATACTGAAAATACATAAATAATGATTTAGCCAATCATGGCTCTTGATACTGAAGACATAATGATTTAGCCAATCGCAGATCTTAATACCGAAAACACTTAATGATTTAAACCAGTCAGAGATCTTGATACTGAAAACACACAATAATTTATCCAATCATGGCTCCCGATACTGAAAACACACTATGGTTTAGCCAGTCACGGCTCTTGATACTGAAAGCCCTTAAACGACTGAACCAATCAGGACTTCTGATACTTAGAAGTCCAAACGACTGAACCAATCAGGACTTCTGATACTTAGAAGTCTAAACGACTGAACCAATCAGGATTTCTGATACTTAGAAGTCTAAACGATAGAGCCAATCAGGAAACACGCTAGGCTTGACACAACTCTGTGCAGCTCTCACCAGTCTCTCAGGTTGTAGCAAAGAGAATATAGTGCCTACGTCGGTACTGTTCTCTTTGGTTGTAGTACACGTACATACATGAATCGTACGAGCGGTCTCCTCACGCTGAGATGAAGAGCTGGCAATCAGAAATCCAACACTTTGTTGTGACAACGCGGCTGCTGATAAAGTCGCCAGCAGAACATGTCCAGTGCTACGTGTGTTGTGTGTGTGTGTGTGTGTGCGTGTGTGTGTGTGTGTGTGTGTGTGTGTGCGTGCGTGTGTGTGTGTGTGTGTGTGTGTGTGTGTGTGTGTGTGTGTGTGTGTGTGTGTGTGTGTGTGTTTAGAAACTTTGTCTGCCCATTGCTTCTCTGATACACCATCCATCAACATTCAGATTTCACCAGTGATGTCTAACCTTCTGACTCCCTGCACCCTATCCACCAACTGCAAAAACTTTGACTCCCTCACCCTATCCACCAGCTTCCAGCAGGAAGCCGGTGGATAGGTTGAGGGAGTCAAAGGGTTAAGTTTTTGTTTTGCTAGCATGGCTGACAATGCAGGAAGTTGGTGGATAGGATGAGGGAGTCAAAGGGTTAAGTTTTTGTTTTGCTAGCATGGCTGACAATGCAGGATGCTGATGGATAGGGTGCGGGAGTCAAAGGGTTAGGTTTTTGCTTTGATAGCATGGTTGACATTGCAGGATGCTGGTGGATAGGGTGAGGGAGTCAAAGGGTTAGGTTTTTGCTTTGCTAGCATGGCTCACGATGCAGGATGCTGGTGGACAGGGTGCGGGAGTCAAAGGGTTAGGTTTTTGCTTTGCTAGCATTGCTGACAATGCAGGAAGCTGGTGGATAGGGTGCAGGAGTCAAAGGGTTAAGTCTTTGCTTTGCTGGCATGGCTGACAATGCAGGATGCTGGTGGATAGGGTGCAGGAGTCTAAGGGTTAAAGACGTGTTTGTATGCTGTGTGGTTTTCTAAACAGGTTGCAGCGAAACTCAGCATAGGCATTGTGGGGCTTTTGACTACTAAGTTTCAACCCCCACCTCCATCCAACACCCCCCCCCCCCACACACACACACTCACACTCACACTCACACTCACATACACACAAACCTATCCATCATTTCTCGATCCACATCAACGTTTCTTTACAAGGTCCAGTGGTGTCACAATCGTGCATGGCGGACACATGTCAAAACACAAATATATTCATACACTGTAATTATATATAATATATAAATATATATATAATAATAATAATTACAATATTTATATAGCGCAAAATCTCGACAAAATCAAATCTAATCGCTGAAACAGACACACACGCACGCACGCACGCACGCACACACGCGCACACACACACACACACACACACACACACACACACACACACACACACACACACACACACACACACACACACACACACACGCATGGCTATAAATAGGGAGAAAGAATAAAAGCAATAAAAGCAAGAATAAAAGCAATGGAAAATTATAGAGAGCATAATATAATATATATATATACACATATACATATATGTATATGTATATATATATATTTACATACATACATACATGCATATATATATATGTATAGGTGTTATATATATATATATGTATATATATATATATATATATATATGTATATGCATGTGAGTGTGTGTGTGTGTGAACGTGTGTGTATGTGTGTGTTTGAGAGAGAGAGAGAGAGACAGACAGACAGACAAAGAAAGAAAGAGAGACAAAGAAAGAGAGAGGGATGGGGAGACAGACAGACAGACAGACAGAGACAGAAGAGAGACAGACAGACAGACAGACAGATAGACAGACAGCCAGACAGACTGTGAGAGAGAGAGAGACAAAGATAAAGAGAGAGGGAGGGAGAGAGAGACAGACAGACAGACAGATAGATAGACAGAGACAGAGGAGAGAGCGAGAGAGAGAGAGAGAGACATTGAGACAGACAGACAAACAGACAGACAGACAGACACAGACAAAGAGACAGAGACAGAGACCCGAGACAGAGACAAGAGACGAGACTGAGACAGACATAGAGAGAGAGAGAGAGAGAGAGAGAGAGCGAGAGAGAGAGACAGAGACAGAGACAAAGACAAAGACAGAGAGAGAGAGAGACTGAGAGACAGAGAGAGAGAGGGTGTATACCAACGTTCAGCTGAAAGCTGTTCCGCTTGAGGCCCCAAAGACTACCATGGACATATAGCAGGTTTGACTAGCTGTCATCAAACACTACACGCCCCAGTGGCCTGGACAGTGATTCGCTCTCTCGTCGTACTAAATCAAAACGTACTGGATGATTTTTTTGGGTCAGGGTTTAGCTATGGGTCAGGGTTTTTTGTTTTGGTTTTATTTATGTACTCGCATTATTGGTCACAATGCAGACTGCGAACGAATGTTATGATGAATAAATATTTGCATGAATGATGAATAAATATTTGCATAACTCCCTTGCTTAGATAGTTTAACCCTTTGACTTTTCTCACATTGTCTATCCAGTAGCATCCTGCATCGTCATCAGTGATAGTAAAGCAAAATCTTTGATAGTTTAACTCTTTGACTCCCTCAACACACTATCTGTCCAGTAGCATACTGCATCGTCATCAGTGATAATAAAGTAAAATCTTCATCCAATCCTTTGACTCCTTCACATTCTCCACCAACTTCCTGCAGAAAGCTGGTGGATAGGGTGAGGGAGTCAAAGGGTTAAGGTTTTGCAGCTGGTGGATTGGGTGCAGGAATCAAACGATTCTCACCTGTCTCACCTTCGGCGTCACCGGGTTCGTGTTGGCCGCTGTACACCTGGATGCCACCATCTCCCTCCAGGCTGCTCTGTCTTGACTCTTGTGGACAATTTCTTGAATATTTAGGCCACTGATGTTGGTTATGTTCTCGATGTATGAGACTGGAG
>JAPXFY010000016.1:82076587-82079087 GCA_030674185.1 Monoplex corrugatus
CCCATTCAAGCTTTGTCAGGCATACAGATATTGAACGTCTGAACAATTCAACAGATAATTACTCAATTGAAGTAACTGCGAATATGAAATTCCCTTGAACATCAAAAAATCCTTGAACAATTCAACATGTCGACACCATGGTCCTCTAACTAAATTCAATATTAGGTAGGTTCCTCATGGAATCCAAGCTTCAAAAGGGATTTCATTGAGCTAACTCAAAGAGCTTCTGCCATGAACTAACTCAAACATGGAACCTCTTGACTCTTAGTGATAACGGAATACTTCCATGTGGAATTCCATCTTGAACAACTCAAAATGAAACTGAACTAATGAAACGTGATTCATCTTACAAAAAATGTCATGAATCCTGTCACTAACTCCAAAATGTGATGAATTCTTCTTGAACTAACTTCAAAATGTGATGAATTCTTCTTGAACTAACTTCAAAATGTGATGAATTCCTCTTGAACTAACTTCAAAATGTGATGCGTTCCTCTTGAACTAACTTCAAAATGTGATGCGTTCCTCTTGAACTAACTTCAAAATGTGATGCGTTCCTCTTGAACTAACTTCAAAATGTGATGAATTCCTCGTAAAACAAACTCAAAAGTACCATGAATCCTTCTGAACCCTTAAACTCCCGCACCCTGTCCACCAGTGGCCTGCACTGTCAATCATGCTAGCAAAACCGAAAAAAATGGACGCTTTGATTTCCTCACCCTATCCACCAACTTCTCGCAGGAAGCTGGTGGATAGGATCAGGGAGTCAAAAAGTTAAGTCTTTGCAGTCGGTGGATGGGTGCAGGAGACAAAGGGATACAAAGACAAAAAATACAACGGATCCCTCTTAAACAAACTCAAACTCCAAACAGTACCAGCTCAAACTCAGCCTGCCTGCCTGACGATAACTGGCTTGTCAGCTGACCATCTTAACCCCCCCCCCCCCCCGCTCCCAACTCCTCTTCATCATTTTTGTGACGTCAGCATCGTCTGTCATGGATCCTGTTCTTCGCCTCCCCACCCCCCACCCCCCGTCCGCCCCCTCTCCTCCTTCTCCCCATTTCAAGGCTTTGTCAGCGCATACAGATTATTGTACAGGCTGAAACAATTCAACAGATAATTACTGGCAGATTTGGGTGGGAGCGAATATGAACTTGCCCGGTTACGATGAAAAAATCCTTGAACAGATTCCACTGTCCGACACCATGGTCCATCCATAAATCACATAGTCTAGGTAGGGCCTCAGGACCTGGCCAGCTCATGGGTTTATGTGCAGGCTTGCTCTAAGGCTTGTGCCATGATCACCATACACGTGGCACCTGTCACGTTAGTGCATACGGAATTCGTTCCTAGCGCGGAGACGTCCTCTTGAGAAACTGAAACTGAAATGAACTGAAACATAAATGACAACGTCGTTCAACTCTGCAGAAAAATCAGTCACCAAATCCTGTCACGCTATCAGTCCTACGTTAAAACGATCCTCATTAAACGGAATGCTAAAAAAGAATAAGAACGTTATTTAATACAGCCAGACAAGACAGGCGCAAATTTTCGGCCAACTGGCGTTTGTCAAACGTAAGATCACAAAAAACAAAAACAAAACAAAAACAAAAAAACATCAGATACAAAAATTAGGAGAGAAAGATTGAAACTTCCCTGCTGCTCTGTCCAGCGTGATAAAAAATGTGTATCTGGTGTTTGTTTGTTGTGTCTTACGCTTGACAAAGGCCAGTCTGCCGAAAATTTGCGCCTGTCTTGTCTTGTTGCATTAAATCATCATCATTAAGTGCCCTGCCGCATGACGTTGGCGATCATGGCCCTCCATATGTATCTATCCATTGTTGCCGCAAGCACATCTTCCACCCTCTCTGTCCTCAGCCACACTGCAAGTCCGTCCAATATTTTTTTCCCGGGTCAACCTGGTTGCTCTTTTCTCCTCCACCTTTCCTGTTGTGACCAGGTGCTCTAATTCCCCTTTCCTCATAAGATGGCCTGTAAATGTTGCCTGTCTTTTTCTAATCTTCCTTATGAACAATCTTCTTGTGCCTGCCTCCATCAAAACTATCTCGTTTTGTTTTCTTTGATGTTGTATTAAGCACACGTTCTAATTCTTTTTTCGTGTTTTTTTTTTCTCTCTCTTCCTCTGGTTCCTGTTTGCTTGAACGCGGGCAGTCACACTTTGTTTGGGAATTCAATGGAATGCTATCAACGTCCAAGTGACTGTACATGTAAGTCAAGCAGGCACCCATCCTGTTAAATCATCTACCGGCTCTGTCAAAGCCTGTCCGTGACAAATGGCCCTGTCGTCATGATAAGCACGCGCGCACGAGGAGATGAAAGCACGCGCTACACCCTTCAAAAGAAAACTGGCTGTCATGGACCACAAGACAGATGAGCTCTCCCAAAACGGTGCCAAAGGGGAATCACATACAAAACACACGCATGCGCGCGTGCACGCACGTACACACACGCGCGCGCGCACGCATACACACACACACAT
>JAPXFY010000016.1:82081587-82084087 GCA_030674185.1 Monoplex corrugatus
ATAGCTTTTCTGGTTTATATACATTGATGTGATAACTTTTCTGGTTTATATACATTGATGTGATAGCTTTTCTGGTTTATACATTGATGTGATAGCTTTTCTGGTTTATACATTGATGTGATAGCTTTTCTGGTTTATATATTGATGTGATAGCTTTTCTGGTTTATATATTGATGTGATAGCTGTTCTGGTTTATACATTGATGTGATAGCTTTTCTGGTTTATACATTGATTGATAGCTGTTCTGGTTTATACATTGATGTGATAGCTTTTCTGGTTTATACATTGATTGATAGCTGTTCTGGTTTATACATTGATGTGATAGCTTTTGTGGTTTATACATTGATTGATAGCTGTTCTGGTTTATACATTGATTGATAGCTGTTCTGATTTATACATTGATTGATAGCTGTTCTGGTTTATACATTGATTGATAGCTGTTCTGGTTTATACATTGATTGATAGCTGTTCTGGTTTATACATTGATGTGATAGTTTTTCTGGTTTATACATTGATTGATAGCTGTTCTGGTTTATACATTGATTGATAGCTGTTCTGGTTTATACATTGATTGATAGCTGTTCTGGTTTATACATTGATGTGATAGCTGTTCTGGTTTATACATTGATTGATAGCTGTTCTGGTTTATACATTGATTGATAGCTGTTCTGGTTTATACATTGATTGATAGCTGTTCTGGTTTATACATTGATTGATAGCTGTTCTGGTTTATACATTGATGTGATTGTTTTTCTGGTTTATACATTGATTGATAGCTGTTCTGGTTTATACATTGATTGATAGCTGTTCTGGTTTATACATTGATTGATAGCTGTTCTGGTTTATACATTGATGTGATAGCTTTTCTGGTTTATACATTGATTGATAGCTGTTCTGGTTTATACATTGATTGATAGCTGTTCTGATTTATACATTGATTGATAGCTGTTCTGGTTTATACGTTGATTGATAGCTGTTCTGGTTTATACATTGATTGATAGCTGTTCTGTTTTATACATTGATGTGATAGTTTTTCTGGTTTATACATTGATTGATAGCTGTTCTGGATTATACATTGATTGATAGCTGTTCTGGTTTATACATTGATTGATAGCTGTTCTGGTTTATACATTGATGTGATAGCTGTTCTGGTTTATACATTGATGTGATAGCTTTTCTGGTTTATACATTGATGTGATAGCTTTTCTGGTTTATGCATTGATGTGATAGCTTTTCTGGTTTATACATTGATGTGATTGCTTTTCTGGTTTATACATTGATGTGATAGCTTTTCTGGTTTATACATTGATGTGATTGCTTTTCTGGTTTATACATTGATGTGATAGCTTTTCTGGTTTATACATTGATGTGATTGCTTTTCTGGTTTATACATTGATGTGATAGCTTTTCTGACTTATACATTGATCTGATAGCTTTTCTGGTTTATACATTGATGTCATAGCTTTTCTGACTTATACATTGATGTGATAGCTTTTCTGACTTATACATTGATGTGATACTTTTCTGGTTTAAACATTGATGTGATAGCTTTTCTGGTTTATACATTGATGTGATAGCTTTTCTGGTTTATACATTGATGTGATAGCTTTTCTGGTTTATACATTGATGTGTTAGCTTTTCTGGTTTATACATTGATGTGATAGCTTTTCTGGTTTATACATTGATGTGATAGCTTTTCTGGTTTATATATTGATGTGTTAGCTTTTCTGGTTTATATATTGATGTGATAGCTTTTCTGGTTTATATATTGATGTGTTAGCTTTTCTGGTTTATACATTGATGTGTTAGCTTTTCTGGTTTATATATTGATGTGATAGCTTTTCTGGTTTATACATTGATGTGATAGCTTTTCTGTTTATACATTGATGTGATAGCTTTTCTGGTTTATGCATTGATATGATAGCTTTTCTGGTTTTTACATTGATGTGATAGCTTTTCTGGTTTATATACATTGATGTGATAGCTTTTCTGGTTTATACATTGATGTGATAGCTTTTCTGGTTTATACATTGATGTCATAGCTTTTCTGGTATACATTGATGTGATAGCTTTTCTGGTTTATACATTGATGTGATAGCTTTTCTGGTTTATACATTGATGTGATAGGTTTTCTGGTTTATACATTGATGTGATAGCTTTTCTGGTTTATACATTGATCTGTTAGCTTTTCTGGTTTATACATTGATGTGATAGCTTTTCTGATTTATACATTGATGTGATAGCTGTTCTGGTTTATACATTGATGTGATAGCTTTTCTGGTTTATGCCTTGATGTGATAGCTTTTCTGACTTATACATTGATGTGATAGCTTTTCTGGTTTATACATTGATGTGATAGCTTTTCTGGTTTATACATTGATGTGATTGCTTTTCTGACTTATACATTGATGTGATTGCTTTTCTGGTTTATACATTGATGTGATAGCTTTTCTGACTTATACATTGATGTGATACTTTTCTGATTTATATACATTGATGT
>JAPXFY010000016.1:82091587-82096587 GCA_030674185.1 Monoplex corrugatus
TTCTTCGTTTTTGTTGTTGTTGTTGTCCTTTTGTTTGTTCTTACCATCACAAGGAACATACCACAACGTTCCTTCTCAAGGAGTTTAACGAGGTAACTGCATTTACCCTATCCCCCGTGGGGATACCAGGGGACTCCTTCAGTACAAATAGTATCCCCACCTTCTAGAAATTCTGTGCTAGAAATTCCATCTTTTCTGTCACTTTCTTTGTTTCTGCATTGTTCCTTCGCTTTCTGTCATTTCCTCCTATCGTTTTCTGCCTTGCTGGTCAATTCACCTGTCATCATCATCATCAGGTGCCCTACCGCAAGGCGTTGGCGACCATGGACCTCCATCTGTCTCTATCTCTTGTTGCCCCAAGCATCTCTTCCACCCTCCTCGTCTTCAGCCACTCCGCAAGTCTTTCTAGCATTTTCTCCCTGGGTCTACCTGGTGCTCTCTTTCCCTCCAGCTTTCCCGTTGTGACCAGGTGCTCCAAATCCCCCTTCCTCATAAAATGGCCTATAAATGTTGCCTGTTTTTTCCTAATCTTCCTTATGAGTGATCTACTTGTGTCTGCCTCCATCAAGACTGTCTCGTTTGTTTTCTTTGCTGTCCTTGTATGTCCTGTATGTGTTCGATTAATGTTTTACATATTTTCTGTCAGGATTGATAAATGGGTACATACATTGAGGGCATTTTTGGCTGCAGGGAAATGAAATATGCGGATGCAATATACGTAATTCAGGCCCGTTTTTATATATGTTTTAGTGTCTTTAGTTTTGTTTCAATTTGCATTGAAATGTGTGTGTGTGTGTGTGTGTGTGTGTGTGTGTGTGTGTGTGTGTGTGTGTGTGTGTGTGTGTGTGTGTGTGTGTGTTTTAATCCCCTGTGTGATAAATTGAAGGGAGTGGTCAACACCAGGGGCATATCCTTGGATTATATGCGCGAATGCATTGATATGAGTGCTTCATTTTCTTTTCCTTTTATTTTTTCCTTAGTTGAATTATTGTGTGTGTGTTGAAATGGTTATAGCCCTGATATGGCTCTACGCAGTCGGCTGGACTTTAAACAAAAATAATGCAGTCGGCTGGATTTTAAACAAAAAATAACAATAACAGTATTTTTTTTTTTTCTACGTCGTATCAGTACCGTTTAACTGTTTTGGGCGGGGTTACCTTTTCTGACCCCTGTCGATTTTTCTTTTTTTCTTTAACCCCTCCCCCCCACCACCACCTCCACTACCACCATCCTCCCCCACCACCTCCACTACCACCATCCTCCTCCCCCCCCTCCCCCAGTAGCGGTCAAGGATGTTTTGTACACACAAATGCTCCCGTCCATGCTTCAAGTACTCGACCCTGCTGAGTGGACACTTTCCGCATGGTTGACTGGGTACCTCCCTCCCTCCCTCCCTCCCTCCTCCTCACCCCCACTCTCACCCCCATCCCCCTCAATCATTGCTGTTTCGGACGGTCGGCGCTGACCCCGTCAACGGCGCGGGTTTTAAGAACTGCTGTGAAGCGGAAACCCTGACAAATGGTTGAACAAAAGCCTGCGGTTTGGCTTTAGTTGTGTGTGTGTGTTAGTGTGTGGGTTAGTTGTGTGTGTGTGTGTGTGTGTGTGTGTGTGTGTGTGTGTGTGTGTGTGTGTGTGTGTGTGTGTATGTGTGTGTGTGTTTCTCTGTGTGTGTGTGAGTTTGTGTGTGTGTGTGTGTGTGTGTGTGTATGTTTAAGTGTGTGTGTTTGTGTGTGTCTGTGTTTTGTGTGTGTGTATGTGTGTGTTTGTGTGTGTGCGTGTGTGTGTGTATGTGTGTGTATGTGTGTGTGTCTGTGTGTGTGCGTGTTTAAGTGTGTGTGTGTGTGTGTGTGTGCGCGCGCGCCGCGCGCGCCGCGTGTGTGTGTGTGTGTGTGTGTGTGTGTGTGCGTGTGTGTAATCGTTCTGGTGTAGGCAGTCATAATAATAATAATAATAATAATTACAATATTTATATAGCGCAAAATCTTGATAAAATCAAATCTAAGCGCTGAAACAGACACATACGCACGCAGGCACACACACATGCACACACACACACACGCGCGCGCGCGCGCATGGCTATAAATGGAGAGAAAGAATAAAAGCAATGGAAAATTATAGAGAGCATATTATATACAATTATATATTACAATGTGATTCCCCTCCGAGTGGAGACAGGCTGAAGAGGGGGTTGAGTGAGGTCAGGGTTTTATGCAGAGAAAAGATGAGTTTTGAGAGCGGACTTGAAGGAGACAAAAGTAAGTTGCTGACAGACTGAGAAAGGAAGTTTGTTCCAGGAGAATAGACCAGAAATGGCATTGTTTAAGCAATCATAAACAAAAAAGTAATCATACAGCTTTGCCTCATGTCAGTTACAACCTACCTCCTTCTCTTGTAAACATATTCTCATAAAATAAATAAAGAAATAATAAATGCATAACAGAAGACTGAAAAACGACTACCAAAAGAAACTGCTCTCCTTTTTCATGTTTTATTTTCTTTTAAAAATTTCAACAACAAAAAAGTAAATTAATATAAACAAAGGTGACTGAAAGAGGCCAATATTTAAAAAAAAAAAAAAACCTACCAAAGGGAACAAACAAACTGTGTACGTGTGCTCTGAAACCCATGGTCTTCTGGTAGGAGGGTTCAAACATTCTGGAGAACTGTCGATCCAGTCCTTTCATCACTTCCTGTGCCCGATACCTTATGGCCTCGTACTGCCAGATCATGTACCCGATGAAGATAAGGTTAACTAAAGTCTTTGTGAGTGAGTGTGTGTGTGTGTGTGTGTGTGTGTGTGTGTGTGTGTGTGTGTGTGTGTGTGTGTGTGTGTGTATGTGTGTGTGTGTGTGTATATATAAAATGTGTGTGTGTGTGTGTGTGTGTGTGTGTGTGTGTGTGTGTGGCCGTGTCTGTCTGTCTCACTGGCTTTGTTTAGAAAGTATTGTGGTCTAATTGTCGCCTAAGTAGATCATCATTATCAACAGATTTACTTTCCTTTTTTTTTGTGTTGGGGGTGGGGGGGTGGTATAATATAGTATGTTCGATTGTCATTTAGTCTGACTGTCTGTCCATCTCTTTCTCCCTCTGTTATACATGCACATAACCCAGCAGCATGAAGACTTAACCCTACAACCGACCCCCGTTGGGTTGCCGGGGGCTCTTTCAGTATAAACAGTATCCCCACCTTCTGGAAATTCTGTGCTAGAAATGTCCTCTTTTCTGTCACTCTCTTTGTTTTTCTGCCTTGTTACCTTGCTTTCTGTCATTTCTACTTATTTTCTGCCTTACTGGTCCATTCACCTGTATTTTTTTCGATATAAAGTCTTACGTGCTTTTTCTTCGGATTGATAATTGGGTACATGTATTAAGTGCATTTTTGGCTCTAAGGAGGTGAGATATGCGGAAACAATTTGAGGTAATTTATGCCTGTTTTTATATATGTTTTAGTGTCCTTATGTATGCTTATATTTGTATTCAAGTGCGTTTTATAAATCTCCCCTGTGCGATAAATCGGACGGAATGGTCCTACGCCTGGGGCATGTGTGCGAATGCATTGATATGTGTACTTAATTTTCTTTTCTTTTTTTTTTTTCCTGTCGAAGTTTTGTGTGTTTTGAAGCGGTTATAGCCCTGATATGGCTCTGCGCAGTCGGCTGGGCTTTAAACAACAATAAAAGGAAAAAAAAAAAAAAGAACCCTACAACCATTACACGAGCCACCAAGCATATAGATTATGAATCACTAAAGAAATGCCTATCAATTAACATCAGGAAGAAGTTCTTGAGTGTTACATAGAACTGATACTGTTATGGACAGTGAACACGCAAATTCAGAACAAGACTGAGGCAACTGAAACGGGGTTCCTAAGAAGAATGTTGAGAGTTCCATGGACAGCAAAGAAAACAAACGAGACAGTTTGAAGGAGACAGACACAAGAACAACATTAATAAAGAAGATGAGTAAAAGACAAGCAACATTGATAGAACATTTTATGAGGCAAGAGAAATTAGAGCACCTAGTCACACGGGAAACCTGGAGAGAAACTGAGCATCAGGCTGACCCAAGGAGAAAATATTGGACGGACTTGCAGAGTGGCTGAGGACAGACAGGGTGGGAGATGTACTTGCAGCGACAAGAGGCAGATTCGTATGGAGGGCCATGATCGCCAACGCCATGCGGCAGGGTACTTGATGATGATGACAGTGGGATGGTAAAGACGAAATGAGTAGATTTAGGGCTGTGCCAGAAAAGCGGCACAGAATAGAACAGGGAAAAAAAACCCCACAGAGATATACGAGGTGTGTCTGAAAAGTAACGGGACTGGTGTCTCAAACAATTTATTTCAATTCCAAACAACAATTTACATGGTTTCACCTTCAATGTAACCCCCCTTCAAGTCTAATGCACTTTTCCATCCTTCTCTGCCACGCTTCTATGCACTGCTGGAAGGATTCTTCTGGAATGCCCCTCAGCTCCGTCGTTACAGCCCTCCTGATGGCCTCCACGTCTTCAAAACGGGTCTCCTTGATGACCCCCTTGAAGCTTGGGGAAAAGGAAAAAGTCACACGGAGCAAGGTCAGGTGAATAGGGAGGTGAGTTCTTGCCACAGGACCAGACGATCAACCAGCAAGTCTACAGAGAGATCCTGCGGCGTTTGCTTCGCTCAGTGCGCGAGAAGAGACGAGAGTTGTGGCAGGACAACTCGTGACTGCTTCACCACGACAATGCACCTGCTCACAACGCCCTGAGCATCCGGCAGTTCCTGGCCGAGAAGAACATCGCCGTGCTGGAACAACCTCCCTATTCACCTCACCTTGCTCCGTGTGACTTTTTTTTTTTCACCAAGCTCAAGGGGGTCATCAAGGGGACCCGTTTTGAAGACGTGGAGGCCATCAAGAGGGCCGTAACGACGGAGCTGAGGGGCATTCCAGAAGAATCCTTCCAGCAGTGCATAGAAGCGTGGCAGAGAAGGATGGAAAAGTGCGTTAGACTTGAGG
>JAPXFY010000016.1:82101587-82106587 GCA_030674185.1 Monoplex corrugatus
TCATTGCAGAGATAGGTTGACTTCCCAGGTCCCATCCCTTGAAGACCAATTAGCCTTCTTGCCTTTCTGAAATCTTGGTTTCAGAAAAAAGTGTGAATATGAATATGAATCGAGGGAGAGGGGATGGGCGCCGCCCTCGAGGTGCTGGCTCCGGGAATAGTTGAGGTCTCTGTCACCTCACTCCCCTACGACCCCAGGGTTATGGAATTATCCAGGTATAACCTCAGGACCTGGCCAGCTCATGGGCTGATGTGCAGGCTTAAGGCTTGTGCCATGATCATTCTGGATCTTCTCCATCACGTGGCGCCTGTGACGTAAGTGTATATGGAATTCCGGGCGAGGAGACGTCATCTTGAGAAATGGAAACTGAAACTGAAACCGAGTCATCTGAGTGTTCTAAGCTTATGGTTTTTGTGCTTTGTATCTGCTTCTATGCTAGCTGAATGGGAGCGCAAACTGTGTTAGATTTGACAAGTTCTACAACATGGGAGATAATTCCTACGTGACTCTCAAGAGTTATGTTCTTTGATTAATATTATTAAATTGAAAAGTTTAAACACGTGTCCGTGATTTCTTTTTATTGGGCGTACAATTGTACTTCACATGTAGAATCAGAACGCGTTTTCAACATAACAAAACAGGTGCAAATTTTCGGCCAACTGGTCTTCGTCAAGCGTGTACAAAACACAACCCAAAAAATAAGTGCACAACACTTAAAAAGAAAAGTAGACAACTTCCCAAACGCGGCGTTAATAAGCAGCAGAGAATGGCAATTATCTATCGGTTTTGTGTGTGTGTGTGTGTGTGTGTGTGTGTGTGTGTGTGTGTGTGTGTGTGTGTGTGTGTGTGTGTGTGTGTTTGTGTATGTGTATGTGTATGTGTATGTGTGTGTTTGTGTGTGTATGTGTGTGTATGTGTGTGTTTGTGTGTCTGTGTGTGTGTGCGTTTGTGTGTGTGTGCGTGTTTGTGTGTTTCTGTGTGAGTGTGTATGTGAGTGTATTTCTCTCTCTCTCTCTCTCTCTCTCTCTCTGTCTCTCTCTCTCTCTCTCTCTCTCTCTCTCTCTCTCTCTCTCTCTCCCTCTGTCTCTCTCTTTCTCGTGTGTGTCTGTGTGTCTGTGTGTGTGTCTGTGTGTGTGTGTCTAAGTGTCTGTGTGTGTGTGTGTGTGTGTGTGTGTGTGTGTGTGTGTGTGTGTGTGTGTGTGTGTGTGTGTGTGTGTGTGTAACAGTAAGATGACATGACAATTATACGTTACTATGTAGTGAGGTATGTGTGACCCACACAGCATCAGGACAGATACGTACTGAGTGTCACCCTCTGTCTTGTCCTGTTACCCTGGGGCGGCTCCATCATTAATTTGCCGTAAGATGACTCCACGTGGTGTGACTCAGCCTTCACTGGCCCTCCTTCCTTATTCTGGTCCCATCGTTCCCTACCTCCCCCCTCATCCCCACTACTCCCATCTTTCTGTCTGTCTGTGTGTCTGTCTATTTGTCTGTCTGTCTCTGTCTCTCACTCTCTCTCTCTCTCTCGCTTTCTTTCGCTTTCTGTCTCTCTGTCTGTCTGTTTGTTCCTCTCTCTGTGTCTGTCTGTCTGTCTGTCTATCTGTCTCTCTGTCTTTCTGTCTCTCTCTCTCTCTCTGTCTGTCTGTTTGTTCCTCTGTCTCTGTCTATCTATCTGTCTGTCTATCTATCTGTCTCTATGCCTCTCTGTCTCTGTCTCTCTGTCTCTGTCTCTCTCTCTGTTTGTCTTTCTGTCTGTCTGTTTCTGTATCTCCGTCTGTCTGTCTGCCTCTGTCTCTCTCTCTCTCTCTGTCTTTCTGTCTGTCTGTTTGTTCCTCTGTCTCTGTCTGTCTGTCTGTCTGTGTCTCTCTCTCTTTCTTTCTGTGTGTGTGTGTGTGTGTGTCTCTCTCTCTCTCTCTCCTCTCTCTCTCTCTCTCTGTATGTCTAAGTGTGTGTGTGTGTAACAGTAAGATGACATGACAATTATATGTTACTATGTAGTGAGGCATGTGTGACCCAGTGTTCACTTGCCCTCCTTCCTTATTCTGGTCTCATTGTCCCCTATCTCCCCCCTCATCCCTACTACTCCCATCTGTCTGTCTGTCTGTGTGTCTGTCTGTTTGTTTGTTTGTTTGTATCTGTTTGTCTGTCTGTCTGTGTGTCTGTCTGTCTGTTTGTTTGTTTGTCTCTGTTTGTCTGTCTCTCTCTCTCTCTCTCTCTCTCTTTCTCTCTCTGTGTCTGTCTCTGTCTGTCTGTCTCTCTGTCTCTTGTTTATCTTGTGAACGGCTATAAATGTTCACACGTTTTTAAGCTATTTATCGAAATCAAAAAGAACATAAGCCTAATATGAGCAAGGAAGTTACAGATCTTTATCAGAATTCCTTTTTTCTCACTGCTGTCTCCAGTTCTATACTGTTCCATCTCTGAAAGAATGTTCACTTCTGTAACGCCACATTCCCTCCCCTTTCCCTCTTTGTCTCTATCTCTGTCTATGTGTGTCTTTGTCTTTATCTCTATCTCTGTCTATGTGTGTCTTTGTCTTTGTCTCTATCTCTGTCTATGTGTGTCTTTGTCTTTATCTCTATCTCTGTCTATGTGTGTCTTTGTCTTTGTCTCTATCTCTGTCTATGTGTGTCTTTGTCTTTGTCTCTATCTCTGTCTATGTGTGTCTTTGTCTTTGTCTCTATCTCTGTCTATGTGTGTCTTTGTCTTTGTCTCTATCTCTGTCTATGTGTGTCTTTGTCTTTGTCTTTGTCTCTATCTCTGTCTATGTGTGTCTTTGTCTTTGTCTCTATCTCTGTCTATGTGTGTCTTTGTCTTTATCTCTATCTCTGTCTATGTGTGTCTTTGTCTTTGTCTCTATCTCTGTCTATGTGTGTCTTTGTCTTTGTCTCTATCTCTGTCTATGTGTGTCTTTGTCTTTGTCTCTATCTCTGTCTATGTGTGTCTTTGTCTTTGTCTCTCTTTTCTTCATCCCCCCTCTCTCTCTGTTCTTTCTTCTATGTCTCTCTGTCTCTGTCTGTCTCTGTCTGTCTCTCTCTCTGTCTGCCTGTCTCTATCTCTGTTTCTGTCTCTCTGTCTCTGTCTGTCTGTCTCTGTCTCTGTCTCTGTCTCTCTGTCTCTGTCTCTCTCTCTCTCTCTCTCTCTCTCTCTCTCTCTCTCTCATCGCCTCCTCGCTCTTTGAAGAAACAACCTCCGTTTTCTTAGATACATATTTTGCACAGTACATGTATGAGTACCAGTGCTTGTCCTCACCATCCCTATTTAAAATTAAATTCTTTGCTTCCCCTGTTCTGTTTTTGTCTGTCTATAGTTCCCCCATCCTTTGTGGCAACAACCCCTTTACTACCTTAACAACTCCGCTCCCCCAGCACCCCTATCCACTACCTGCAAAAACTTAACCCTTTGATTCCCTCACCTATCCACCAGCTTCCTTAACCCTTTTCCTATCAAGAAAATAGGTCACTGTACTAACTATTGACCAAGTAATGTTAGGAGATGGCTTTAGAAACACTTAAATTACGCCTGTTTTTTTGTTTGTTTGTTTTTTGTTGTTGTTTTTGTTGTTGTTGTTGTTGCCATTTTGTCGCTTCAAACGTCGTGTAAATGCAGAAAGAAAATGACAATAGTATACTCCCTTTGCCGGAAAAGGATTCACGTCAGCAATGCGGTAATTTTCTATTTATATACTCAAAACTGAAACTACGGTTCAGGGCAACGAAATCCTCGTGACGCGGTCCACGGAGAGAGAAAGCTGAGTCACGAGGATCTCGTGACGCGATACGGAATGTGTTTTATGCTGTGGGTCACACACGCCTCAATACATCATCATCATCATCATCATCATCATCATGTGCCCTGCCGCGTGGCGTTGGTGATCATGGCCCTCCATACGAATCTATCCTTTGTCGCTGCAAGTGCATCTCCCATTCTCTTCGTCCTCAGCCACCCTGCTAATCCGTCGAACAATTTCTCCGTGGGTCTACCTGGTGTTCTCTTGCCCTCCAGGATGGGACCAGAAACAGGAAGCTGGTGGATAGGCGAGGGAATCAAAGGATTATTAAGTTTTTGCTTTGCTGGATTGGTTGACAGTGCAGGATGCTGGTGGACAGGTCGCGGGAGTGCAAGGATTAACAACTGCACTCCCTCTGTACCAACGAGGTGATACATCGTCCCTTTTCATGAGAAAATTCCTTTTTCTCGTTTTCTGGTGCATAGGGGTGGAAAAGAGGGTGTGGTATACATCATCATCATCAGGTGCCTTGCCACACGGCGTTGGCGATCATGGACTTCCATCTGTCTCTATCTCTTGTTGCCCCAAGCATCTCCTCCACCCTTCTCGTCCCCAGCCACTCTGCAAGTCCGTCTAGCATTTTCTCCCTGGGTCTACTGGTGCTCTCTTTCCCTCCAGCTGTCCCGTTGTGACCAGGTGCTCCAAATCCCCCTTCCTCATAAAATGGCCTATAAATGTTGCCTGTCTTTTCCTAATCGTCCTTATGAAAGATCTACTTGAGTCTGCTCCATCAAGACTGTCTTGTTTGTTTTCTTTACTGTCCACGGAAATTTCATATTATGCACACCCCCCCCCCCTCTGTCTCTCTCTCTCTCGGTGCATAGCAGTGGAGGAGAGGGTGTAGTATACAACTTTCATATCATACACCCCCTCCCTCTCTCTCTCGGTGCATAGGGATGGAAGGGAGGGTGTGGTATACAACTTTCATATCATACACCCCTCTCTTCCCTATCTACCCCTCTATCTTGCCCGTGTACTTTTCTCAGACTTAGTATAAATATCTTCCATTTAGCATTAAAATCCCCTGTACCCCCATCCATCCCTCCACTCGCTCGCTTCCACGCAAGAATAAAAAGATACCTGCTGTGTTATCGAAAGTTCTCGCTGCTGGTGCAAGTTAGTGTGTTTCTCTTTCGATTCGGTCTGCGACTAAAAGGCAGAAATAGAACAACAAGCAACGCCCCCCCCCCCCCTCCAATCCCTTCAC
>JAPXFY010000016.1:82121587-82124087 GCA_030674185.1 Monoplex corrugatus
AGAAAGACAGACAGACAGAAAGAAAGACAGAAAGAAAGAAATGAACGAATGAACGAATGAACGAACGAACAAATCAGCACAAACCAACTAACAACCAACCTATATGTGTTCGATAAAGCCTTACTTACTTTTTTTCTAAGGATTGATAATTGGGTACATGTATTAAGTGCGTTTAGTCTCTAGGGACGTGAGATACGTGGGAGCAATTTCAGGTAATTTATGCCAGTTTTTATACACGTTTTAGTGTCCTTGGGTATTCTTAAATTTGTATTCAGCTTTGGATTGGACGGAGTGGTCAACGCCGAAGGCATGTCCTTAGATTTTGTGTGCGAGTGCGTTGATGTGCGTACTTGGATTTTCTTTTCTTTGTTTCTTTCCTGTTGAAATTGTGTATGTTTTGAAGCGGCTAGAGTCCTGATATGGCTCTACGCAGCCGGCTGGACTTTAAACAACAATAACAATAAAAATAAGACAGCTGACGGGGTATGCATCAGCGGCTTCCATCAAGAATGTCGCCACCGACAGGAGAACAGGTGTACAACAGTTTGAAGAAAAGGTGGTAACCCATTTAGAAATCTTGAAATTTGAAACATGCTGAAAATCTGTGACTCTTTGTTTCAGGTGAAAACAGACCTCCGACTGAGCATGAGAAGAATGCTCTGTACATAGCCTGTGGAACTGGATACATCGACACCATCATCCTGATGTCTGTAAGAGGGGTTGACATCAATGTGAAAAACCATTTTGGGTATACCCCTCTGTATTACGCCTGTGGCTATGGGCATGCCGACATCGTGCATGTGCTGCTGAACATGAAAGCAGATGTTGACGCCATAGGTGCCGATGGCTTTACAGCCCTGCACGTGGCCTGCTTAAAGGAACATCTGCCCGTGGTCCAAGCACTGCTGCCTATTGACCGTGGCCACTCGTCTAAGGACAACTGGGTGACCTACACAGAACCAGACGTGAATGCCAGAATTAGTCAGAATGGGAACACCCCTCTTCATATCGCCTGTATAAATGGAAACGTATCCATAATCGATCGGCTTGTTAGTAAGAAAGCTGACATTGGGGCAACGAATAAATTTGGTCATGGGCCTCTGTATTTAGCGTGTGCGCACGGACACGTTCAATGTGTTAGATACTTGCTCAGCGCCATTCCACGTGGCACTGAAGTAGACATGGACAGCCTCAGCCTCGCTGCTGTATCCGCTGCTGAAAACGGTATCCAGATTCTGAAATTACTCTTTCGACGTAGACAAAGCGTTGGAAACTTACCATATCTTTTGCATCGCGCTTGCTACGACCGTAGAGTTGAATTGGCTGATTTCCTTATATGTAACGACGCTTCAGTCAATGCCAGATTAGGCACGGAGAACCAGACGCCGCTTCACATTGCGACGCAACGGTCAGACAACTTTGAGGTTGTCAAACTGCTCGTCGACAACGATGCTGATATCAACGGTAGAAACGGATGGGCGGAGACATGTCTCCACACGGCATGCCTGTCGGATAATCTGGAAGTTGTTCGATTACTTCTGTGCAGTGGAGCGGACGCGAATGTTAGAGACAGGCACGACAGCACACCGCTTCACAACGCGTGTTGTGCCAACAACAAAGACTTCGTTCTCACACTCTTACACTACGGAGCGGACGTCAACGCCAAAAGCCTTGGGGAATGTACACCTCTTCAACTTGCAATCGAGATTGAGTCGGATGAGATTTTCAGCATTCTCCTTCAGTACGGTGCCGATTCACACCAGTAATGATTACACTATTGCCTCTACTGAGTCTCTTGAGTCTGTCGGGTTCCTCTTGCGGCAGTGGACCCCCCAAACCCTGCAGACAACCAATGCAAATGCGCGTAGAACTGCTGACAGAGCTTAGTGAGATTGAATTTACACGCTGCTTCCTTTATCCCCCCCCCCCTCTCTCTCTCTCCCTCTCTCTCTCTCTTTCTCTCTTTTTCTCTTTCTCTCTCTCCCTCTTCCTAACCTCTTTCTTTCCCTCCCTCCCACTCTTTCTTTCTCTCTTTCTCTCTCTCCCTCTCTCTCTCTCTCCCTCTCTCTCTCTCTCCTCCCCCTAACCCTAACCTTCATCTCTGTCTCCTTTTTCTCTCCCTCCCTCCTCTCTCTTCGTCTCTCTCTCTCTCTCTTTCTCTTCTTTGTCTCTCTCTCTTCGTCTCTCTCTCTCCCTCTCTCTCCCTTTCTCTCTCTCCCTCCCTCTCTCTCTCTCTTTGTTTCTTTGTCTCTCCATCTCTCTCTGTCTCTCTTTCTCTCTCTCTCCCTTTCTCTTTCTGTCTCTCTCTTTCTGTCTCTCCCTCTCTTCTTCCCTCGTCTCTCTCTCTCTCTCTCTCTCTCTCTCTCTCTCCCTACTCCCTCTTTCTCTCTACACACGCTCTCTCTCTACTCTTGTCTCTTTACTCTCTACTCTCTGTAGTCTTTTACTCTCTCTGTACTCTGTCTCTCTCTGTAGTCTTTCACTCTCTCTACTCTCTCTC
>JAPXFY010000016.1:82129087-82139087 GCA_030674185.1 Monoplex corrugatus
GAACCCACAATCTACCAGTCAGTAGTCCATTGCGCAAACCACTACACAGACAACTGGCCGAAATACAAAGACTTTTTCTCCTAATTTTTGTATCTGGTGTTGTTTGTTTTGTGATCTCACCTTGACAAAGGCCAGTTGGCCGAAAAATTGCGCCTGTCTTGTCTGATCGTATTAAATACACGTTCTTATTCTTTTTTCGTGTTTTTTTTTTCTTCTGGTTCCTGTTTGCTTGAACGCGGGCAGTCACATTTGTTTTGGATTCTGTCCTAGCACGTCAATCTAGTAGGTTCCTCCATGCAATGGAAAACAAAGGCTGCAAGGCTTGTTTATCTCGGGTTATACTTTTGAACATAGCAGTCCTTTACTTAGCTCTAGTCAGTCATTTTGTTTGTTTGTTTGTTTGTTTGTTCCCACCACCACCGCTACCCCAACCGCCCAACCCCCACCCCTGCCCTCTTCCAGTTGTCATGCCATTCCTTTCTTTTTCTTTTTTTTTCTTAAGATTGACTGTATACACGTGTCCCCTTTCGCTCTTCCTTCTCGTTCCCCCCATTAATTTCCGTCCCACCCTCTTTTTTTTTTTTTTTTCGTGTACTCAGTATCATTTAATTAAGCGAACAGACATTAAATCAATGGCCACCATGCACATATACTTACACGCATGTACGTACACACGTATACACACGCACACTTACAGAGAGAGAGAGAGAGAGACGGGGGAGAGGGATAGAGAGGTAGATAGACAACAGACATAGAAACATCAATAGACAGATAGACATACAGACAGACAGATAGACAGATATAGATAGATAGATAGATAGACAGATAGACAGATAGACAGATAGATATATAGGTAGAAAGATAGGTAGATAGATAGGTAGATAGATAGATAGATAGACAGATAGATAGATAGATAGATAGGTAGATAGATAGATAGATAGATAGATAGGTAGATAGACAGACAGACAGATAGATAGATAGATAGATAGACAGACAGATAGATAGATAGACAGACAGATAGACAGATAGATAGACAGATAGATAGACAGATAGATAGATAGATAGATAGATAGATAGAGTGATAGAGTGATGGATTGACATAGATATAGGTACAGATATGAAATACACACACACACACACACACGCACACACACACACACACATACAACACAACGCAACACAACACAACACAACACAAAAACACACAACACATACACACACAAACAACACAACACACACACACACACACACAAACAACACAACACACACACACACACACACACACACACACACACACACACACACACACACACACACACACACACACACACACACACAACAAACGCAACACAACACAACACAACACAAACACACACACACACACACAACTCACACACACACACACACACCAACACAACACAACACACACACACACACACATACACACACACACACACTCACACTCACACACACACACACACACACACACACACACACACACACACACACACAGCCTCTCCTTTTCTCATTCTCTCGTCATCTCACTACTGCCATCACAAAAAAGAAATGTATGTCATTCATTCGAGAAAAGGGAAACAGACACGTGGAGGAGGGAGAAGGGAGGAGGAAGAGCTTGTCCTGACCTGTGATGACGAGGGATTCAGGCACAGTGAGCTGTGGTCATACACACACTTATTTCTGCTCATTTACCTCTGGGGTCTTCCACTGTTTTGGACACGAGTGATACTAAAAGGTGTGTGAGTGCTGACAAACTCTGTCAGACGCTAAAACTACAGAAGTGATTGTGATTGTGATTGTGGTTGTGGTTCAACACCATGGCGCAACCCGCAGGTAAGACTTTTAAAATGAACTATCATAATAATAATAATAATAATAATTACAATATTTATATAGCGCAAAATCTTGATAAAATCTCTCCACAAAGTTTAACCCTTTGACTCCCGTACCATGTCAACCGTGCCGGCATTCTGCACTTTTATCCATGCTAGCAAAGCAAAAAACATAACCCTTTGTCACCCTGACCCAGTCCACCAGGATCCTGCACTGCCGACCATGCTAGCAAAGCAAAAATACCCTTTGACTCCCTCACCCTATCTACAGCTTCCTGCAGGAGCTGGTGGATAGGTGCGGGAGTCAAAGGGTTAAGCTTTTTGCAGTTGGTGGATAGGGTGCGGAGTCAAAGGTTAATTTTTTTGCAGTTGGTGGATAGGGTGCGGGAGTCAAAGGGTTAAGTTTTTGCAGTTGGTGGATAGGGTGCGGGAGTCAAAGGGTTAATTTTTTTTGCAGTTGGTGGATAGGATGCGGGAGTCAAAGGGTTACAGAGAGATTCGTTTTTCAGTTCAGATGAAACATTGGCCAAAACTCAGTCACGTACCTACAGAAGCCAATGTGATTGTGGTTCAATACGATGGCACAACCCGCAGGTAAGACTTTTAGAATGACCAGTCGCCGTGGTGTAGTGGTTAACGCAACGGACTACCGACTGGAAGGTTGTGGGTTCGAATCCCAATCAGTCCCTTCAAAAGTACGTCTTGTGGGATTTTTCAGCTCTAACCGGCTCCTACGCAGAGTTGGGCGTGCTATTGGGAAGACTGGGAACACACAGTCGAGTCTCATCCACTTCACGGATGCGTCATTGAGAGTGTTTCTCAAATCTTCTGACTAGCACCGCAGGTGTCTGTATCTCTCGGGCCTGGTTCACCCAGAATATATCATTATAGGAAGCGTAGAGTACAGCCCTGTCACGCAGTCTCAAGTTCCACAACTTCATAGCTATACCAGTTTAAAAATGATCACAGTTTTTGTGGTGTCAAGTTCCACAACTTCATAGCTATACCAGTTTAAAAATGATCACAGTTTTTGTGGTGTCAAGTTCCACAACTTCATAGCTATACCAGTTTAAAAATGATCACAGTTTTGGTGTCAAGTTCCACAACTTCATAGCTATACCAGTTTAAAAAGAGATCACAGTTTTGGTGTCAAGTTCAACTTCATCGCTATACCAGTTTAAAAATGATTACTAATGAAGCAGCTATTTGTGTATCTGCATAACAGTCAGATTGTCAGAGAGCTGGCCAAAATCCATTTAGAAAACATGAGACTTAAAAAATAATCACAATCTTTGAACGAAACTGTTTCAGATGAGAAAACAACTCAGACTGAGCACCAGAAGGACGCTTTAATAAAAGCCTGCAGAACCGGAGACATTGACACTGTCATCCGCATGTCCGTTCAAGGGGTTGACGTCGATGTCAATTACGGTATGGGGTTTACCCCTCTTCATGTGGCGTGTTGCAACGGGCATGCCGAAATCGTGCACGTACTCCTCAACAGGAAAGCAGACGTCAACGCCACCAGCGTGGCGGGAGAAACTCCCTTACATATAGCGTGTATGCACAATCACCTTTCTGTGGCACGGACTCTGCTTCCACAAGACCGTGGCCATTCGTCGAGGGATGACTACGCAACATACACAGAACCAGACGTCAATGCAAGAACTAACGGGTCTAAAGACACCCCTCTCATGTATGCGTGCAAACATGGAAATGTGGATATGGTTGCCTTGCTTATTAGTAAGAATGCTGATGTTGAAGCAAAGAATCAATTCGATGATACACCATTGCGTCTGGCTTGTTCCTATGGACATGTTGGGGTTGTGGAATATTTGTTGAGGTACGTTCCCTTTGATGATCTAGATGCGGGAATACTTGTCTATTTTGTTGTGTCATCAGAAAAATATACTTTTCCAGTTTTGAAATTACTCTTTGAACGTGTACAGCATAAGGATGAAATGGACTTTTTCTTGTGTTTATCGTGTAAACGAGGTAAAACCGAGTGCGCTGACTTCCTTATAAGGCAGGGGGCATCAGTGAATGCAAGAGATCACAAAAACCACACTCCCCTTCATTCAGCCCTGACCAAACGAGATAACCTTGCAGTTGTCAAGCTTCTCGTTGAGAACGACGCTGATGTCAATGCCAGAAACAGCAACGAAGAGACTAGCCTTCACATTGCCTGTACAAAGGGCAACCTTGAAGTTATAAATCTTCTTCTGGACAAAGCAGACATAAATGCACAAAATGTCCATGGTCACACATCCCTTCACATGGCATGTTACAAGGGACACGAGGAGTGTGTTCTTCTACTCTTACAGAATGGAGCTGATGTGAACGTCAAGAATATTTCAGGTTTACCCCGCTTCTTACAGCGTGTCAACGTGGGCATGCTGAAATAGTGCGTGTGCTCCGCGACAGCAAAGCAGACGTCAACGCCGCCAGCAGTTCAGGCAAAACCGCACTCCACATAGCGTGTGCACGAAATCACCTGTCTGTGGTACAAACGCTGCTTCCAACAGGCCTTGACCTTTCATCTAAGGACGATAATGCAACATACACAGAACCAGATGTCAATGCCAAAACGGACACGTTTCAAGACACCCCTCTTATGTATGCTTGCACAAGTGGAAATATAGATCTTGTTGCCCTGCTCATTAGTAAGAAGGCTGATGTTGAAGCAAAGAATCATTCTGGCAATACACCTATACGTGTGGCTTGTGCCTGTGGACATGTTAAACTCGTGGAATACCTGTTGTGGCACATTCCACCTGATAATTTAGATTTAGAAGCATGTGTCGACAGAATGCTATCAGCGGGAACAAAAATTAATGTGATTCCAATTTTGAAGTTATTCGTTCAATGTGCACAGCAAAAGGATAAATTTGATATCCTTTGGAACGCAGCTTGTCAATTGGGTAGCATCGAACTAACTCACGATCTTATAAAGTGTGGGGCGTCAGTTAATTCAAGAAATGGCCAAAAGCAAACCCCACTTCAAACAGCCATAGGACAACCAAACAACCATGCTGTTATCAAAATGCTCGTTGACAATGGCGCTGATGTCAATGCCAGGGACGATCAGCAAGAGACTACGTTTTACACTGCGTGCAAGTCGGGCAACCTTGAAGTGATGAAACTGCTCGTACAGAAGGCAAGCATCAATGCCAGAAACAATATTGATAACAGACCGCTCCACTCCGTGTGCTGCGAAGGCTACGAGGAATGTGCTCGTTTCCTTATGCAGATTGGAGCAGATGTCAACGCCAAAGGCTTTTCTGGATTTACTCCAATCCATATGGCGTGTCATTTTGGCCATGCTGCAGTTGTGCGCGTGCTCCTTAACTGGAAAGCAGACGTCAACGCCACCAGCAACAGTGGAGAAACCCCTCTGCACGTAGCGTGTCTACGCAGTCACCTTTCTGTGGTACAGACTCTGCTGCCAGTGGACAAGAGGGATGGTTACGCAACATACACAGAACCAGACGTCAATGCAAGAAGCAAACCGTCTAAAGACACCCCTCTCTTGTACGCGTGCAAAAATGGAAATGCAGACATTGTTGCCCTTCTTCTGAGTAAGAATGCTGATGTTGGAGCAAAGAATCGATTCGATGATACACCTATGAGTTTGGCTTGTTTCCATGGACATGTTGGAGTTGTTGAATATTTGCTGAATCACATTCCACTTGATAAGCTAGATATGGAAGCATATATCCAGGCTGCTGAATCAGCCGAAACAAATGGTCCGACAATATTGAATTTACTCTTTGAAAATGCACATCGTGTTGGCAAATCAAGCGATTTTTTGCATTTAGCGTGTCAGTGGGGTAGAACCGATCTAGTCGATTACCTTATAAGGCATGGGGCGTCAGTAAATGCCAGAAATCGCAAAAACCAGACCCCACTTGAAATGGCCATTCTAGAACCAGGCAGCCCTGCTGTTGTCAAACTGCTTCTTAAAAATGGCGCCGATGTCAACGCCAGAAACGAACAACAAGAAATCAGTCTTCACACTGCCTGCGAATGGGGTAACCTTGAAATTATAAAACTACTTCTAGAGAAAGCAAATATAAATGCCAGAGACTGTCATGGCAATACACCTCTTCACGTAGCATGTGACAAGAACCTTCAGGAGTGTGTTCCTTTACTCTTACAGGCTGGAGCAGATATCGACGCCAAAAACACTGAAAAACTGACTCCACTCCACATGGCGTGTCAACGGGGTCATGCTGAAACAGTACGTGTGCTAATCAGCTGGAAAGCAGACGTTAACGCCGCCAACGAAGATGGAAGAACTCCTCTGCACTTAGCGTGTCAGTACAATCACCTTTCTGTGGTTCAGACTCTGCTTCCAGTGGATCGTGACTGTTCATCTAGTGATGATTATGCAACATACACAGAACCAAACGTCAATGCAATCACTGAAGGCTGTGGAGACACCCCTCTCTTCTATGCGTGCAAAACCGGAAATGTAGATATCGTTGCCCTGCTTATTAGTAAGAATGCTGATGTTCAAGCAAGGAATCGCTTCGATGATACATCTCTGTACGTGGCTTGTTCCTATGGACATGATCGAGTTGTTGAATATTTGCTGAAAAATATTCAACTTGAAAATCTAGACATGCAAACACATATCGATGCTGCTGTATCAGCCAAAAAAGACAAGGTTCCAGTTTTGACAGCGCTCTTTGAATGTGCTCAGCGCAGGGGCGAACCAGGCAGTTTTTTTCATTTATTGTGTCAGTGGGGTAACGCTGAGATAGTGGAGCACCTTATAAAGCATGGGACGTCAGTAAATGCAAGAAATCACAAAGGACGGACCCCACTTGAAATGGCCATGCTGAAACCAGGAAAACCTGCAGTCGTCAAACTGCTCGTTGAAAATGGCGCCGAAGTCAATGCCAGAAACGCAAGGCAAGAAACCAGTCTTCACATTGCCTGCAAACTGGGCAACCTTGAAATTATCAAACTTCTGCTACCTAAAGCTGACATAAACGCCAGGGACTGTACTACTCATACTCCACTTCACTGGGCGTGTTACAAGGACAACGACGAATGTATTCGTTTACTTTTACTGAATGGAGCTAATGTCAATGCTAAGGGTCTCGCAGGGTGGACTCCTCTTCATGTGGCAAGTCTGGCTGGCTTGATGAAGATCTCCGACACTCTCCTACTACACGGTGCTGAAGTAGACATACTTGATGACTACAACTACCGTCCACTGAAATATTTCATCCAAGTCCATCCTCACTTAATCAGTGGACAGACTCCATAACATTCACTGGATTATTTTATCCAGTTCCATGCTCACGTATTCAGTGGACAGACTCCATTACCTCAATTGGATTATTTTATCCAATTCCATGGTCATTTATTCAGTTGACAGACTCCACATCTCCACTGGATTGTTTTATCCAGCTCCACCCTCATTTATTCATTTGACAGACTACATAACCTTACTGTCTCCCAAACTCTGCAAATAGCTAAGATTAATGTATATGATGACCGTTTGTTTAGACAATATATACTGTTACAATAACCTATATGTTATCATCACTGGTGGCAAGGATCTTCGGACATTTTGCGAATCCCTTCCACTGTTGTATAATACACATGTGAATTTGACGAACTACTTACTTTTTATACATGACTTTATGAACAGAGACTTTTTTAATTATAGAGAAAACAAGAGACAAATTTTAAGTGACAGCAACATTTTGCCTGATCGTATGTACTGCAGGCTACAAAGCTTTTTCTTCTCTTATGGTCTTCTTACGAAATGTACTGTTTACATTCCTAGCACTATAGGGTACTGTTCTTTTCTTTGTTAATCTTATTACAAAGTGTATTCTTCATTTCTCTAACAAAGTAGACGTTCTTTTCTTCTGTATAGTCTTATTACAATGTGCAACAATTATTCCGCGTTCTCTGACAAAGTAGAGGTGTTTTTTTTTATAGTCTTATTACATGTACAGCAATTATTTTTCATTTCTCTAACAAAGTAGACGTTTTTTTCTTCTGTACAGTCTTATTACAATGTACAACAATTATTCCGCATTCTCTGACAAAGTAGACGTCTTTTCTTTGTTTTTTACAGTGTTACATGTACAGCAATTATTCTTGGTTCTCTGACAAAGTAGACGTTCCAATTATGTACCCACGTCAATTTAACGGTTGATAAAATTCTTTCCATTTTGCTTAAAGAAAAACACTGCAATGCCTGTTGGTATTCTTTTGTTTTATCTGTTTGATACTAAATAACACATTGTTTCTAACCGCATTTTATCAACTAAGTAACATAACTCTTGAGAGTCACGGAGTGATCCCCCATGTAGAATTCTCAAATCCAATACATTTGCGCTACACATTCAGCTAGCATAGACGCAGCCACAAAGCATACAGCTGTAACATTTTGAGGAATGTTCTGAGCTTACAACTTTATTCTTTGTGGCTGCGTCTATGCTAGCTGAATGGGTAGCGCAAACTGTGTTGGATTTGAGAAATTCTACATGGGAGATCACTCCGTGACTCTCAAGAGTTATGCTGCTTAGTTAATATTTAAAATTCTCCCTGATTCCCTCTTATTTCCTTTGGTGTTGCATTTTATCAGTAAAATAGTTGTTCAGTAAATAGGTCTTGAAGTCCAATTTCCAGCTCTTTACTCAAGTGTAATTATTTACATGACTTTCCATACATGTACTCAGTTTGACAAAAGGAGTCATTTTAAAATAACACTTTTACACATTTGTTTTATTGCTTTTGTTTTCTTTGGTTGGTTGGTTGGTTGGTTTTTTGGTTGGGGAGAGGTTCTTGTTTGTTTGTTTGCTTTATTTTGCGTCTTGAGTAATTTCGTGCTTTTTATATTCTAAATTTTATGTGAGATTACATTTCTTTAGCCTAAACGAACCACGTTGTGAGATCGAGATTCCGATAAATTTCAAGCAATAAGGTATTCACAATCTGCAACCATGCTGACAGCAGACTATTTTTGCTTCCCAACCCCCACCCCCACCCCTGATAATCTTAACAAGAACCAGACAAAAACGAAAATAGAATCAGAAAGCGTAAGCGTATCTAATACTACCAGACAAGACAGGTGCAAATTTTCGGTCAAGTGGGAGAAGAGGACTCTTCACACTGGACGAAACAGCAAGGAAGTTTGTCTTTTTCTCCTAATTTTTGTATTTGGTATTTCTTTGTTTGTGATCTTACGTTCACGCTGGCCGAAAATTTGCTCCTGTCTTGTCTGGTTGTATTAAATACGCGTTCTGATTCTATTTTCCTGTTTTTTCTGGTTCCTGTTTGCTTGAACGCAGGCAGTCACACTTGTTTTGGAAATCTTTAAACAAAAACAAACTTTGCACCAGGCTCAGTTTGGAAATGATTTCATGTCGCATCAGAGAACAAAAATTAATATCGTGTGTAGATTCATAATTCAGTGTTCGGTATTTTCATACGTAATTGTACGAATTTTTTTTTTCAAATCATTACTTACTTATTTTAACCCTTTGACTACCGCATCCTGTCCGAAAGCATCCTCTATGGTCAACCACGCTAGCAAAGCATAAACTTAACCCTTTGACTCCTTCACCCTATCCCCCAGATTCCTGCAGGAAGCTGGTGGATAGGGTGAGAGAATCAAAGGATTAAGCGTTTGCAGTTGGTATATAGGGTGCCGGAGTTAAAGGGTTAATATACTTACAATACTTACCTTCAGATGAAACAAAAATAAAGAGTGGATTAATTAAAACTTTTGCTGTTTCGATAAAAACCAACTATAATTTCGCATTACGAAATATCATACCTAAGTTTCCTGCAACAAAGTTCTTTCAAGCTTTGAAACAATCTGGCATTTTTGTCAATAATATATCTGTCGGACATGATTTGGATGATCATTGATAAAAGACGGAAAGACTGTTTCATTGATTAAGGTGTACATGCACAAGGCCGACAAGGTTGTCTCATAGTCCTGAGGTCGAAAGGGAGTGACATGGTATGGACCACCTCCCCTCATGGCCAACACTATGGGGAGGGTGCCAATCTCCTATCCTTCGTGGCTGAAAAAGGTCTTACTTTGAAGACATTGGGTACTTATTTACAATTGGGTAGACTAAAGACTGCACGCACAAAGTCGCCTGAACGAGCTT
>JAPXFY010000016.1:82144087-82146587 GCA_030674185.1 Monoplex corrugatus
TTGAATGTTATATAGAACCGATAATGTCATACGGTTGTGAGGCGTGGACAGTCAACACACAAAGCCAGAACAAGATTGAGGCAGCCGAGATGTGGTTTCTAAGAAGAATGTTGAGAGTTCCATGGACAGCAAAGAAAACTAACGAGACAGTCTTGATGGAGGCAGACACAAGAAGATCATTGATAAGGAAGATTACGAAAAGACAGGCAACATTTACATGCCATTTTATGAGGAAAGGTGAATTAGAGCACCTGGTCACAACAGGAAAGCTGGAGGAAAAGAGAACACCAGGTAGACCCAGGCAGAAAATATTGGACAGACTTGCAGGGTGGCTGAGGACAGAGAGGAATGAAGATGTGCTTGCGGCAACAAGGGATAGATATATATGGAGGCCGTGATCGCCAACGCCATGCGGCAGGGCACATGATGATGATGAAGAAGATCCGACAACCTTCTACATGGCAGGAGGCAGCAAACTGTGGCCTGAAAAAGCTATGACACCCAGAGCATGGAAGCGAGGTCTGCTGGATGGAGCAGATCTTCCACAGTGGGAAAGAAAAAACATCCATATATTTATATATATGTCATCAGCAAGAATTGCATGAGACGGGATTTAGTTTTCTCCTCCCATTCATCAACACAAATGGTTCTGATCTAACTCACTGTACCGTGTAAAAACAGAATGCAGGATGCCCATATTTACAAGACTTAAAATTTTGCCAGTGTAGCCAGCAACTTGAGGACATCTGGCTTCCAAGCCAAAGTTGTCGCCATAGTTGTTGGAAAAAGAGGGGTGGTGAAAGGCACAACAGCCTATGACCTCATGAAGCAGTTCTCGATTTCTGGGAGAGAGAGAGGACCAGAGCCCTTAAGGCGATAGCAGAAGCAGCTGGAAAAAGAGTTGGATCTGGTCAAGAAGGAACAAAAGTGAACTTCATAAAGCTTAAAAATTCTGTATGAGCTGCCAGCGTCCAATAGTTTTAACGGTTTAAGAAATCCGTCGCTAGAATGACTTGGCTTTGAGATACCTGACCACTTTGAATGCCCAAGTTCAAACTCACGCGGTGAACAGTTTTGTATAAAGACAATGGTGACAGCAGAGGGAGGGGCATCCAGGAATCATGACCTGAATGCAGACCCTAGAGTGTCAGGAGTTGAGGGCCGAAACACTTGCTTCCTGGGGGTTCCTCCTCTGAGGACCTTCAGTTGTCCGGTTCTCCCCAGACTTTCAGACTTTAAATTACTTATTTATTTGCTTTATATATGTGTATATGTTCCTTTTGTTGAAGATAAGATACACAGATACGCGTGTCATTCACATGTAACCAAGATTAGTCCAGTGATAGGCTGATAAAATACCAGTATAAAATATAGACTAGGTAAAACATAGTCAAGGTAGGGCCTCAGGACCTGGCCAGCTCATGCGCTTATGTGCAGCAGGCTTAAGCCTTGTGCCATGATCACCATACACATGGCACCTGTGACGTTAGCACATATGGAATTCGTTCCAAGTGCGGAGACGTCATCTTGAGAAACTGAAACTAAAAGTGAAACCAGACTTCCTTGCTGTTCACGCACCTGTACAACAGTTTGTACACAGTTAGCTATGTAATGATAAGAAAGAGAAGGGTAAGGGACATTTGAAACACTAAGCTAACACCATCAGAATGATAGAAACATTAAGATGGGCAGCAAACAGGCCACTTTGTAATATCGCGGGCTGGGAATTACCTCAAGATATTAGATCTTGGGTCCTCGACTCTACTGGAAAGAACCAACCAGGCCGGAAAATTAATAAGAAAACTGTGCGATGAAGGAAATTTAAAAGTCTGAATATGATTGTTTCAGATGAGGCAACTGGATCTACTACAAACCCGTCAGGTAGGCCTACTGAAAACGAAGAGCGTGACCTGTTTACGGCCTGCAGAACTGGAGACTTAGGAACCATCATCCGCCTGTCTCTTGATGGAGTTAATGTGAACGTGCAAAACGAAGAGGGGGATACTCCTCTCTACGTGGCCTGTTATCATGGACATGCTCCAGCTGTGTCCCTGCTTCTCGATATGAATGCTGATGTCGATGTCAGAAACCTTTTGAAAGAGACTGCTCTGTATGTGGCGTGTAAACAAAATCACCTGGCAGTCGTCGAAACCCTGTTGCCGACAAATCGTGGCCATTCTTCGAGAGACGACGAATCTACGTACGTGGAACCAGACGTCAATGCAGTTGGTAACAGGACTAAAGACACTCCTCTTTTACTTGCATGTAGACATGGGGATATAAGCATGGTTACTCTTCTTTTAAGCAGGAATGCTAATGTTGAAGCCAGGAATAAGCGTGGTGAGACGCCTCTGACTACAGCGTATCTCTATGGACATCTCCAACTCGTTAAATACCTGCTGAATACCATGCCACCTGGTACTATACCTGATCTAAAAACACAACGCCGTACTGCTCTAGCAGCGAAGAGAAATGTTATTCCGCTTCTGGAATTCCTCTT
>JAPXFY010000016.1:82159087-82164087 GCA_030674185.1 Monoplex corrugatus
ACAGGATAGCTCTACTAAGGCTGTTTTGTAGCGTATTAAAGAGCACGTATCAGTGTATTTTTAACCCTTTTCCTACCAAGAAAATAGGTCACTGTACTAACTATTGCCCAAGTAATGTTAGGAGAGAGACTTCAGAAACACTCAAATTACGCCTGTTTTTTTCCCATTTCCCCATTTTTGCTGCTTGTAACGTCGTGTAAACGCAGAAAGGAAATGACAAGAGTATACTCCCTTTACCAGAAAAGGATTCACGTCAGCAATGCCGTCATTTTCTATTTGTATACTCGAAACTGAGACTACGGTTCAGGGCACGAAATCCTCGTGACGCGGTCCACGGAGAGAGAAAGCTGAGTCACGAGGATCTTGTGACGCGGTACGGAATGTGTTGATCTTCTTCTTCAAAAAAAATCTTTAACTTGAGCCGCTGATGCCATCACATTGCAGAGCCGGAACAAAGGAAAGAAGGGGTGGCGACATCTTTCCACAAGCCAATCACAGCCTGGTATGGGCAGCTCCGGATAGTCGCATATCATCCTTGGTTAATGAACTAAAAACGAAACAGGATTCGTTTTACTTTCCCTGAGACGGTGATATGTCCAACTAGCTTAAAGATGTCCTCAAACTGAAGTCCAATAACTATGTCATCTCGAACCTTTTCATCAATTTTGAATAGTGCAAACAAGACTATGAGCCCGGTGATGGCTAGTTAAAGAAAAAAAAAATTCTATGCTGACTATGTCCTCAATATCACGAGATAATAAAAAGTTCTTTAAATTTGAGATACAGCTATTTCAAGACGATTTGCTGTGCAGAAAGCATTCCAGCATCCATGTAACAGTTTCAAGAGAGTTAGCAATCCAAACTATTCGTGCATTCCTGCAATACTTTGAAGACAGTCGGCCATCCATTCAGAAAGCTCGGAAACTTGAAATGTTCAAAAAGCTCGGAAACTTGAAACGTTCAGAAAGCTCGGAAAATTGAAACATTCAGAAAGCTCGGAAAATTGAAACGTTCAGAAAGCTCGGAAAATTGAAACATTCAGAAAACTCGGAATATTGAAACATTCGGAAAGCTTGGAAAATTGAAACATTGAGAAAGCTCGGAAAATTGAAACATTGAGAAAGCTCGGAAAATTGAAACATTGAGAAAGCTCGGAAAATTGAAACATTCAGAAAGTTCGGAAAACTGAAACATTCAGAAAGCTCGGAAAATTGAAACATTCAGAAAGCTCGGAAAATTGAAACATTCGGAAAGCTCGGAAAACTGAAACATTCAAACTGATTGTGATTGTTTCAGGTGACAACACATCTCCGACACGTGAGCCATCTGATACACAGTGTCGTTCAGACGCTGATTCTGTGCCTGAGGAGCATGCCACACCTTCTTCAGATTCCTCAGATTCTTCAGATTCTTCAGATTCTGACTCTGCACCCCAGGAGAATGAGAATGCAACAACATCCTCAGACACTGAATCTGCATTGGAGCAGCATGAGATATACGCAGCCTGTAAAACTGGAAACATCCAAGCCATCACGCGCCTACTTGAGGACGGGGCTGACGTCAACATGCAAAACAGCTTCCAAGAAACCCCTCTTCACAAGGCCTGTTACCATGGGAAAGCTGATGTTGTGGATGTGCTCCTCAAGCACAAAGCAGACGTCGACGCCAGAGACACGAAGGGAGAAACGCCTTTGCATGTAGCGTGTAGCAACAACCACCTGTCAGTTGTCCAAGCACTTTTGCCAGTAAATCGGGACCGCTCTTCTGTCGACACTGGTACGTCATACACAGAACCAGACGTCAACGCCAGAAGTAATGTCTGCAACTACACCCCTCTTACCTACGCATGTGTGACGGGGAACGTACACATTGCTCGTCTGCTCGTTAACAAGAATGCTGATCTTGAAGCCAAAAATTCGTATCTGGAAACACCCCTGTCTATTGCATGTTTCCTTGGACATAAGAAACTAGTCAAATTTTTGCTGAGAAAGATGTCACTTCAGAGTAAATCAGATGTGGAAACATACATCCATGATGCCATAACAGGAGACAAAGATAATATCAAGATTCTACAATTACTTTTTCAACACGGGGATTGCACTGATGAATTAGATGAATTTCTGAATACGGCTTGCTCGTGGGGTAAACCTGAGACAGCTCGTTTTCTTTTAGAAAAGGGAGCGTCGGTGAACACAACATATCACAATAAGTACACCCCACTTCATATAGCCACACTGCAGCCAGACAACTTAGACACAATCAAAGTGATTGTTGAGAACGGTGCCGATGTCAACGCCCACAATATTCACCGAGAGACTAGTCTTCACATCGCCTGTAAGAAAGATGACGTCGAAGTTATAGAACTACTTCTGAACCATGGAGCAGACGTAAATGGCAGAGACAGTAACGCGAACACACCACTTCACAGGGCGTGTTACGAGAACACCACGAAATGTGTTCGTCTGCTTTTACGCAGGGGAGCAGATGTCAACGCCAAAGGCCTAGGTGGGTGGACCCCTCTCCATATCGCATGTCAGGTTGGCGCTGACGAAGTTGTCAACTTGCTCATCGAGTACAGTGCTTCGTTAGAGGAATATGATGATTACAACAACACTCCTCTTGATTGTGCTGACCGATTCCAACACCATGCCATCTCTAAGACGCTGCGTGATCTGTGACCTGTGACCTGACACTGACATGCCTAATGATGAGAGTTCTTTGACAACGTTCTACGAAGTTTCTTTTGCTACAGTGACATACGTTTTCATATCATCATCATCATCATGTGCCCTGCCGCATGGCGTTGGTGATCATGGCCCTACATATGAATATATCCATTGTCACTGCTAGTACATCTCCCACTCTCTCTGTCCTTAGCCACCCTGCAGGTCCGTCCAATATTTTCTTCCTGGGTCTACCTCGTGTTCTCTTTCCCTCAAGCTTTCCGGTTGTGACCAGGTGCTCTAATTTCCCTTTCCTCATAAAATGTCCTACAAATGTTGCTTGTCTTTACCAAATCTTCTGTATCAATGATCTTCCTGTGTCTGCCTCCATCAAGGCTTCTCGTTTGTTTTCACAGTTCTAGTAGAAATGGTTGGACTTGCAGGGTGGCTGAGGACAAGAGAGTGGGAGATGTACTTGCAACGACAAGGGACAGATTCGTATGGAGGGCCATGATCGCCAAAGCCAAGCGGCAGGGCACATGGTGATGATGATGATGATGATGATGATGATGATGATGATGATGATGATGATGTGATGCTAAACTTTAAGTACGAATGCCTCGAATTGATATCTAGTCTTCGGTACTCTGGAACTTTCTCTGGAACAGTCGGTCACCGAATCTAAGATCCCATCTAACCAGAGTCATGCAGCAGGGCACATGGTGATGATGATGACGAGTAGAGAAGATTTGCCCTTTGTAGGTTTTTCGCTTCCAGTGTGTGTTCCATTGTTTTACGATGCTCATGTCAGTCTGGTTGTTTAAAACTGTACACAGATATAAGGTTGTTTTTTATGAGATGATTTTAAGATATAGAAAGAAGAGGGAGGGACAGTTTCCCCCACAGTAACATTTCCCATAGGCATGAATACTACAGAGTACTAATCTCTTCTGTGCATCTTGCATTGCTTGATAATGCACTTCTGTACTCTATCTGATGCCTCACAATACATCACTCATAATACAGTTTCTGTACTTATTACTGATGCCTCACAATACATCACTCATAATACAGTTCTGTATCTATCTGATGCCTCACAATACATCACTCATAATACACTTCTGTACCTATCTGATGCCTCACAATACATCACTCATAATACAGTTCTGTATCTATCTGATGCCTCACAATACATCACTCATAATACACTTCTGTATCTATCTGATGCCTCACAATACATCACTCATAATACACTTCTGTATCTATCTGATGCCTCACAATACATCACTCATAATACACTTCTGTATCTATCTGATGCCTCACAATACATCACTCATAATACAGTTCTGTATCTATCTGATGCCTCAGAATAATCACTCATAATACACTTCTGTATTATCTGATGCCTCACAATACATCACTCATAATACACTTCTGTATCTATCTGATGCCTCACAATACATCACTCATAATACACTTCTGTATTTATCTGATGCCTCACAATACATCACTCATAATACACTTCTGTATCTATCTGATGCCTCACAATACATCACTGATTTTCTTATTGTATCTTATCATTTAATACTTTGACTCCTGAACCTGTCCACCAGCATCTCGAATTGTCAACTAAGCTAACAAAGCAAAACCTTAACTCTTTGACTCCCTCACCCTATCCACCAGCTTCCTGCAGGATAGGGTGCGGATTCAAAGGGTTAAACAGCCGTTTGGTGAATTTTTCAAGTATCAGTTACAGGTTTTCTTTCCAGTGACGATATGACTTTCGGTAAAAGTACTAACTTTGATAAAATGAGAGCCATTTCGAAAACGCAGATCTGCAAAATTGTAATCCAAAACAAGTGTGACTGCCCGCATTCAAGCAAACAGGAACCAGAAAAACACGAAAGAAGAATACGAACGCGTATTTAATACAAGACAAGACAGGCGCACATTTTCGGCCAAATGGCCTTTGTCAAGCGTAAGATTACAAACAAACTCCAGATACAAAAATTAGGAGAAAAAGTCTTCTAAATAAACAAACACCAAAACGTCTTCTAAATAAACAAATTTCTAATCCAAAACAAGTGTGACTGCCCATGTTCAAGCAAACAGGAACTAGAAAAAAACACGAAAGAAGAATAAGAACGCGTATTTAATACAACAGATTTGAGGAGTGTTCTGAGCTTACTGTTTTTGTACTTTGTATCTGCTTCTATGCTAGCTGAATGGGTAGCGCAAACTGTGTTAGATTTGAGAAACACAACATGGGAGATAATTCTCAAGAGTTATGTCCTTTGATTAATATTAAACAAACACCAGATACAAAAATTTGGAGAA
>JAPXFY010000016.1:82169087-82171587 GCA_030674185.1 Monoplex corrugatus
TTTCAGTGGAGGTTATGTGTGTGTGTTTGTGCGTGCGCGCGTGGGTGTGTGTGATGGAATGAAAGGGTTAAAGTTTTTGCAGTTTATGAAGAGGTTGCAGTAGTGAAAGGGTTAGTCATATTTGTTCTTTAAAAATCATAAGCTGTAAAACTACCTTGTGTGCAGTAATATTAAGGAAAAGTCACGATGGCAAAGATTTACTAATCATTTACTCGTTTGTTTGTTTGTTTGTTTGTTTGTTTGTTTGTTTGTTTGTTTGATTTTGTTTGTTTAATTTTTGAGTGTTTTTTGTGTGTGTTTATTTTCTTTCTTGTTGTTGTTGTTGTTGTTTTTTTAGCAATATTATTTGAGTGGAGAGAAATGGACGGATAGTAACGTTCATGAAATGGATAAATGGATGAATGAAAGATGGGCAGATGGATGGATAGATGGATGGATGAAGACTTATCGAAGACAGCAGCTAGTACTAATGCAAAGGCAAATCTCTTTTTTTTTCACAGCCACGCAAAGCAAGAAACTGCAACATGCCCAAACAGTTCGTTCAGCGTAGGGTCTCTATACACAGCCAGAACGAGGCAGACATGAGCAATCCTCTTTACGTTGCCTGTCTCGGGGACTCTCTGGACAACCTTCAAACGCTGGTTGACAACGCAGCGGACATCAACGCCTGCAGCGAGAACCAAGAGACCGGACTTCACGCTGCCTGCAAGTCTGGTAACTCCGACATTGTAAAAAATGCTTCTGGACCACGGAGCGGACATCAACGCCTGCAGCGAGAACCAAGAGACCGGACTTCACGCCGCCTGCAAGTCTGGCAACCCCAGGATTGTAAAACTGCTTCTGGACCACGGAGCGGACATCAACGCCAAAGACTGTAATGGTAATACGCCACTTCACAGGGCGTGTTACAGGGGCAACGAGGACTGTGTTCTGCTACTCATACAGAACGGGGCGGACGCCAACGCCAAAGGCCTTGGAGGGTGGACCCCTCTTCACGTGGCGAACCAGGTGGGCTCCATCACCATTTCCCGGGTTCTCATTGACCACGGTGGTAAGATGTCGGTACGTGATGATTACAACAACACTCCTATCGAGTGCTATGACCGACTCCATTCTTTCTGACTGCGATGACAAAGTCCATTTAACCTTGCTTCTGCTGTCTGCCAAACTCTCTGCATCATCATCATCATCATCATCATCATCATCATCATCATCATCATCATCATCATCATCATCATCATCATCATCATCATCCACACCATCATCATCATCATCATCATCGTCATCATCATCAAGGCCTTGCCACATGGCGTTGGCGATCATGGCCCTCCATATACATCTGTTCCTTGTTGCCGCAAGCACATCTTCCACCCTCTGTGTGCTCAGCCACTCTGCAAGTCCGTCCAGCATTTTTTCCCTGGATCTACAGGTGCTGTCTGCACAGAGCTGATATACACACGCTCATAATGACGAAGTGCTGTGAAACTGAATTCAGAAGCTGTTCTGCTCCAATAACAGTGACCTGCATGTTACAATCATCTGTTAATGAGGATGTGAATTTTGAGGATGTTCTTTTCCAAGGCTTTGCACAATCATCTCGAAATACGTGTGACTCCAGTGAACCGGTTTATTTCTTTAAATCTTTCTTAAAAAAACGATTATTTGATCCTAACTAAAGGGATGTGCCTGTCTGCATATGTCTGTATGAAGATATCGCAATTGTTTTCAAATAGATGTTCTTTTATCTAATATTGAAACAATTTTATTCTTGTGTGTTTCATTATGACCAGTCAGGATCAAAAACCAAATAAAAGGTAAGAAAAACGGAAAATTTGTTTACAACTCTCAGTACAGATTTTTTTCTGGTTGTTAACTGACGCATAGTGACCAAGTTCAAACTAGAACTATATCCTGTACTGTCCATGATCCTCCATGCATAGATCCAAGAAAACATGATCCTGTATTTGGGTTGCTGTGATCCAGAATGTTGACAAATTCAGCACTCAAAGACTGGGAACTTAAAGACCGAATCTGAAAGATACGTTTATCAAGGGATAAGTAACTGCTGAAAACCTACAGAAATCATTTGGTTTTCAAAGTAAAGATCGCACAGAACGTGTTCAGACAGAGACTAAAGGGACCCAATAAGTGCCATTACTTAACCATATTGTTCTTATTTTGTTTGATAATTACACCATGAGTATTATAACTTGACCATATTGTTGAACTTTCTTTTATAATTAGATTCGTTTTATAACTAATCCTTTTCAAATGTGTATGGAAGCGGAAGATTTTTTCTTTCTTTTCGTATTTGCAGCATTATTTTCATGACTATGAGCAGTCTTGGGTTAAACCTTTCCTTTGCTAAAAGTTCTTTTATTGAGGATTTTCTTACTTCTTTTCTTCTAACTTTCCTATGCCCATAACGGGGCATATGTGTGGTGTGTGTACATGCATGAATGTAATGATTAATAAATAGTGTCTGTTTTACTTGGGGAGT
>JAPXFY010000016.1:82186587-82199087 GCA_030674185.1 Monoplex corrugatus
CAAACACAGTTTAAACATATTTGGGCATCTATAATAACAAACACAGTTTAAACATATTTGGGCATCTATAATACTTTTGAGGGATAAACCTTGAACGGAGTTCATCTAAAGCTGGACAACACAAGACAAAATGTATTTCGTCTTCTTCAGCTTGCATACATAAGGGACAGAGCAAATCAGACTCTCTGTGTTGCTTGTATCTCAACTGATGGACTTTCAAAGTTGATAGACCAAGTCTAAATTTTGCTATTGTTTTTTTTTTTTTTTTCAAATTAATATCCAGATCAAGGCTTATGTATGGTTTAACATTGTGAGAATCTATGACAGTTCTGTAAAAATCATATCTTCCACTTGTCTGTATATGGTCATTCCACTTTTGCCATCTACAATCAATCAGTCTTTGCCAAAAATCACGAATGTTCTGAGCTTACCACTTCATGCTTTGTGGCTGCGTCTATGCTAGCTGAATGGGAAGCGCAAACTGTGTTGGGTTTGAGAAATTCTACATGGGAGATAACTCCGTGACTCTCAAGAGTTATGTTACTAAGTTGATATTTAAAATTCTCCCTGCTTCCCTCTTATTTCCTTTGGCACGAATAAACTGTCTCTCATCGCCAGCTCCTTGGAAAAACCAAACATCACCAAACCCATATTCATTCAGACACATACGTACACAAGTTACCCAATTCTTCTTATCTTTAAAATCTAGATCAAATAGCATCTTATAGGATTTTTTCGGCAGTCTATTGTCTTCCATGTGCAATAGTTTTAACCAAAATCGAATACATCATACAACTGAATGAACAAACAACGGGTATCTGTTTGTTTCTCCATATTCTAAATCATTAGACGTGCGCTTATCCAGTCCTAAAAATCGTTTCAAAGCAAATAAGTGTACAGCTTCACAATGTATAACTGCCTTATCTAATCCCCAAATTTCTGCTCCATACAGCAAAATTGGCTGTATTTGTGAGTCAAATATTTTGACAAGAAAATCAAATGAATTATTATTCAATATATTCAATCTTTTCATCACACATATCAGAGAGACAGAGAGAGAGAGAGAGAGAGAGAGAGAGAGAGAGAGAGAGAGGAAACCACATAAAAAGAAAAAAAGAAAGAGAAAGAGAGACAGAGACACAGAGAGACACAGAGAGAGAAAGAGAGAGAGAGAGAGAGAGAGAGAGAAACTACACAAAAGAAAGAAAAGAGAGAGAGAAAGAGAGAGAGAGAAACTACATAAAAGAAAGAGAGAGAGAGAGAGAGAGAGAGAGAGAGAAAACTACATAAAAGAAAAAAGCAAGTCTGGTCCCTTTCATTGTGTTGCCGGGCTAAGGACAGGAAGTTTGGGTTACACGCACGTGTGGCATGTTGCACCCTCGCGCAAAGCACGTGCACTCTGACATTGTTCCCTGCCACGTCAATTAACCCTTACCCTCCTGTCTGACTGCCAGCTTAACCCTTACCCTCCTGTCTAACTGACAGCTGACAGCCACAGTTTTGTGTTTGTGCATGAAATACACAAGGATTTGTCGACATTCATCATCATCATCATCATCATCATTCTTCTTCTTTGTGTTTGTGCATGGAATTCACAAGGATTTGTTGACATTTATCATCATCATCATCATTCTTCTTCTTTGTGTTTGTGCATGGAATGCAAAAGGATTTGTTGACATTCATCATCATCATTCATCTTCTTCTTCTTACTACTTCTTCTTCTTCTCATTATTATTATTATTATTATTATTTTATTATTATTATTATTATTATTATTACAATTATTATTACTATCATTATTATTATTATTATATCATCATATTTTACATTATTTTAGTTTAAATAAAATGACCGATTCGTAGTAATTTTTCACACTTTTACATTAAGATGAACGAAAATTATTTCAGGATTATGCCAGGACGAAACATTGGGCTTCTCTGTTCGTGTTGTAACAAAACCATTCTGGATGAGAAATTCTTTCTACAATATGCAAGCAAATTTTATTTCTATGTTCAATGTTGAAACTGAGGGTATGAAAAACTTGTGATTATTGAGTTTTATTTCTTTCTATGTTCAACATTGACACTAAGGGTACACAACACTTGTGGTAATTCTTATTTCTTTCTGTTTTGAATATTGAAAATGAGGATATTCAAAATTTTTGATAATTCAGTTTTATTTATGTCTGAATTTAATATTGAAATTGAGCGACTTCAAAACGTGTGATAATCAAATTGTATTTCTTTCAGTGTTCGATATTGACACTGAGGTATTCAAAACTCGTGATAATTTTTATTTCTTTCTGTGTTCAATATTGAAATTGAGGATATTCAAAACTTGTGATAATTAATTTAAGTTTTAGGTCTTTCTGTGTTCAACAATGAAACAGAGGGTATTCAACGTTCATCATTTCTTGATCACTGACACATGTGCGACCAGTGACACAGCGAACTTAAAGCTAATAATAATTCTTAACTCATCCTACCCACCACACCACCATACAAGGCTAGTTAGTCGCACATTTCAAAGAGATCCGGAAGTAAGTGTATGGGGCAGGGGTGGGGTGGAGGGTGTGTGGGGGGGGGGGGGTTCCTGCGAAGCGAGGAGAGAAGGTACGGAGACTGCCCGGTACGTGAGAAGACTGACAAACACACAGGAAGACCGATGGCCACTTTGATGTGTGAACTCGGTCAAGATTTCAAAGTGTCCTCCATCACTTACCCAGGTGTACAAAGGACAGATGTTTAAGTCAACGAGACACGTTGCATTCGTCGCGAAGCGCCATGAATTCTTTTGAACTTTTTGTTACGCATTATCATGGCCTTTCCCGCTTGTATTGCTGTTTTCTGGTGCTTGTATTGCTGTTTTATTTCTGCTGCTAGTATTGCTGTTTTGTTTCTGGTGCTAGATATTGCTGTTTTGTTTCTGGTGCTAGTATTGCTGTTTTGTTCTGGTGCTAGTATTGCTGTTTTAATTCTGCTGCTAGTATTGCTGTTTTGTTTCTGGTACTAGTATTGCTGTTTTAATTCTGCTGCTAGTATTGCTGTTTTGTTTCTGGTGCTAGTATTGCTGTTTTATTTCTGCTGCTAGTATTGCTGTTTTGTTTCTGGTGCTAGTATTGCTGTTTTATTTCTGCTGCTGTATTTGCTGTTTTATTTCTGGTGCTAGTATTGCTGTTTTATTTCTGGTGCTAGTATTGCTGTTTTATTTCTGGTGCTAGTATTGCTGTTTTATTTCTGCTGCTAGTATTGCTGTTTTATTTCTGCTGCTAGTATTGCTGTTTTTTCTGGTGCTTGTATTGCTGTTTTATTTCTGTGCTAGTATTGCTGTTTATTTCTGGCTGCTAGTATTGCTGTTTTATTCTGGTGCTAGTATTCTGTTTTTTCTGGTGCTAGTATTGCTGTTTTGTTTCTGGTGCTAGTATTTCTGTTTTATTTCTGGTGCTAGTATTGCTGTTTTGTTTCTGGTGCTATATTGCTGTTTTATTTCTGGTGCTAGTATTGCTGTTTTATTTCTGGTGCTAGTATTGCTGTTTTATTTCTGGTGCTAATATTGCTGTTTTATTTCTGGTGCTAGTATTGCTGTTTTGTTTCTGGTGCTTGTATTGCTGTTTTTCTGGTGCTTGTATTGCTGTTTTATTTCTGGTGCTAGTATTGCTGTTTTATTTCTGGTGCTAATATTGCTGTTTTATTTCTGTGCTAGTATTGCTGTTTATTTCTGGTGCTAATATTGCTGTTTTATTTCTGGTGCTAGTATTGCTGTTTTATTTCTGGTGCTAGTATTGCTGTTTTATTTCTGGTGCTAGTATTGCTGTTTTATTTCTGGTGCTAATATTGCTGTTTTATTTCTGGTGCTATATTGCTGTTTTATTTCTGGTGCTATATTGCTGTTTTATTTCTGGTGCTAGTATTGCTGTTTTATTTCTGGTGCTAGTATTGCTGTTTTATTTCTGGTGCTAGTATTGCTGTTTTATTTCTGGTGCTAGTATTGCTGTTTTGATTTCTGGTGCTAGTATTGCTGTTTTATTTCTGGTGCTAGTATTGCTGTTTTATTTCTGGTGCTAGTATTGCTGTTTTATTTCTGGTGCTAGTATTGCTGTTTTATTTCTGGTGCTAGTATTGCTGTTTTATTTCTGGTGCTAGTATTGCTGTTTTGTTTCTGGTGCTAGTATTGCTGTTTTATTTCTGGTGCTAGTATTGCTGTTTTATTTCTGGTGCTAGTATTGCTGTTTTGTTTCTGGTGCTAGTATTGCTGTTTTATTTCTGGTGCTAGTATTGCTGTTTTATGTCTGGTGCTAGTATTGCTGTTTTTGTTTCTGGTGCTAATATTGCTGTTTTATTCTGGTGCTAGTATTGCTGTTTTGTTTCTGGTGCTAGTATTGCTGTTTTATTTCTGGTGCTAGTATTGCTGTTTTGTTTCTGGTGCTAGTATTGCTGTTTTGTTTCTGGTGCTAGTATTGCTGTTTTGTTTCTGGTGCTAGTATTGCTGTTTTGTTTTCTGGTGCTAGTATTGCTGTTTTATTTCTGGTGCTAGTATTGCTGTTTTATTTCTGGTGCTAGTATTGCTGTTTTTTTCTGGTGCTATATTGCTGTTTTATTTCTGGTGCTAGTATTGCTGTTTTATTTCTGGTGCTAATATTGCTGTTTTATTTCTGGTGCTAGTATTGCTGTTTTATTTTGGTGCTAGTATTGCTGTTTTATTTCTGGTGCTAGTATTGCTGTTTTATTTCTGTGCTAATATTGCTGTTTTATTTCTGGTGCTAATATTGCTGTTTTATTTCTGGTGCTAATATTGCTGTTTTATTTCTGGTGCTAGTATTGCTGTTTATTTCTGGTGCTATATTGCTGTTTTATTTCTGATGCTAGTATTGCTGTTTTATTTCTGGTGCTAGTATTGCTGTTTTATTTCTGGTGCTAGTATTGCTGTTTTATTTCTGTGCTAATATTGCTGTTTTATTTCTGTGCTAATATTGCTGTTTTATTTCTGGTGCTAATATTGCTGTTTTATTTCTGGTGCTAATATGCTGTTTTATTTCTGGTGCTAGTATTGCTGTTTTATTTCTGGTGCTATATTGCTGTTTTATTTCTGGTGCTAATATTGCTGTTTTATTTCTGGTGCTAGTATTGCTGTTTTGTTTTCTGGTGCTAATATTGCTGTTTTATTTCTGGTGCTAGTATTGCTGTTTATTTCTGGTGCTAATATTGCTGTTTTATTTCTGGTGCTAATATTGCTGTTTTTATTTCTGGTGCTAGTATTGCTGTTTGATTTTGGTGCTAGTATTGCTGTTTTATTTCTGGTGCTAGTATTGCTGTTTTTATTTCTGGTGCTAGTATTGCTGTTTTATTTCTGGTGCTAGTATTGCTGTTTTATTTCTGGTGCTAATATTGCTGTTTTATTTCTGGTGCTAATATTGCTGTTTTATTTCTGGTGCTAGTATTGCTGTTTTTATTTCTGTGCTAGTATTGCTGTTTTATTTCTGGTGCTAATATTGCTGTTTTATTTCTGTGCTAGTATTGCTGTTTGATTTCTGGTGCTAGTATTGCTGTTTTTATTTCTGGTGCTAGTATTGCTGTTTTATTTCTGTGCTATATTGCTGTTTTATTTCTGGTGCTAATATTGCTGTTTTATTTCTGGTGCTAGTATTGCTGTTTTATTTCTGATGCTAGTATTGCTGTTTCATTTCTGGTGCTAGTATTGCTATTTTATTTCTGGTGCTAGTATTGCTGTTTTATTTCTGGTGCTAATATTGCTGTTTTATTTCTGGTGCTAGTATTGCTGTTTTATTTCTGGTGCTAATATTGCTGTTTCATTTCTGGTGCTAGTATTGCTGTTTTATTTCTGGTGCTAGTATTGCTGTTTTGTTTCTGGTGCTAATATTGCTGTTTTATTTCTGGTGCTAGTATTGCTGTTTCATTTCTGGTGCTATATTGCTGTTTTATTTCTGGTGCTAATATTGCTGTTTTATTTCTGGTGCTAATATTGCTGTTTTATTTCTGGTGCTAATATTGCTGTTTTATTTCTGGTGCTAGTATTGCTGTTTTATTTCTGCTGCTAATATGCTGTTTTATTTCTGCTGCTAATATTGCTGTTTTATTTCTGGTGCTAATATTGCTGTTTTATTTCTGGTGCTAGTATTGCTGTTTTATTTCTGGTGCTAGTATTGCTGTTTATTTCTGGTGCTAGTATTGCTGTTTTGTTTCTGGTGCTAGTATTGCTGTTTTATTTCTGGTGCTAGTATTGCTGTTTTATTTCTGGTGCTAGTATTGCTGTTTTATTTCTGGTGCTTGTATTGCTGTTTTATTTCTGGTGCTAGTATTGCTGTTTTATTTCTGGTGCTAGTATTGCTGTTTTATTTCTGGTGCTAGTATTGCTGTTTTGTTTCTGGTGCTAGTATTGCTGTTTTATTTCTGGTGCTAGTATTGCTGTTTTATTTCTGGTGCTAGTATTGCTGTTTTGTTTCTGGTGCTAGTATTGCTGTTTTATTTCTGTGCTAGTATTGCTGTTTATGTCTGGTGCTAGTATTGCTGTTTTGTTTCTGGTGCTAATATTGCTGTTTTATGTCTGGTGCTTGTATTGCTGTTTTGTTTCTGGTGCTAGTATTGCTGTTTTATTTCTGGTGCTAGTATTGCTGTTTTGTTTCTGGTGCTAGTATTGCTGTTTTGTTTCTGGTGCTAGTATTGCTGTTTTATTTCTGGTGCTAGTATTGCTGTTTTGTTTCTGGTGCTAGTATTGCTGTTTTATTTCTGGTGCTAGTATTGCTGTTTTATTTCTGGTGCTAGTATTGCTGTTTGTTTCTGGTGCTAATATTGCTGTTTTATTTCTGGTGCTAGTATTGCTGTTTTATTTCTGGTGCTAATATTGCTGTTTTATTTCTGGTGCTAGTATTGCTGTTTGATTTATGGTGCTAGTATTGCTGTTTTTATTTCTGGTGTATATTGCTGTTTTTTTTCTGCTGCTAATATTGCTGTTTTATTTCTGGTGCTAAAATTGCTGTTTTATTTCTGGTGCTAATATTGCTGTTTTATTTCTGGTGCTAGTATTGCTGTTTATTTCTGGTGCTAATATTGCTGTTTTATTTCTGTCTGATTGCTGTTTATTTGTTGTATTCTGTGTTCTAGTATATTGCTGTTTTTATTTCTGGTGCTAATATTGCTGTTTTATTTCTGGTGCTAGTATTGCTGTTTTTTTCTGGTGCTAATATTGCTTTTTGTTCTAGATTGCTTTATTTCGTGTCTAGTATTTGCTGTTTTATTTCTGGTGCTAATATTGCTGTTTTATTTCTGGTGCTGTATTGCTGTTGATTTTGTCTAGTATTTTCTGTTTATTTCGTCTAGTATTGCTGTTTATTTCTGGTGCTAGTATTGCTTTATTTGTTATATTGCTGTTTTTATCGGTGCTATATTGCTGTTTTATTTCTGGTGCTATATTGCTGTTTTTATTTCTGGTGCTAGTATTGCTGTTTTATTTCTGTGCTGTATGCTTTATTTCGTGTTAATATTCTGTGTTATTTCTTTGCTTTATTCTGGTGCAGTATTGTGTATTATTGGTATGTGCTAGTATTGCTGTTTTTTTTCTGGTGCTAGTATTGCTGTTTTTATTTCTGGTGCTAGTATTGCTGTTTTATTTCTGGTGCTAATATTGCTGTTTTATTTCTTGTGCTAGTATTGCTGTTTGATTTATGGTGCTAGTATTGCTGTTTTTATTTCTGGTGCTAGTATTGCTGTTTTTATTTCTGCTGCTAATATTGCTGTTTTATTTCTGGTGCTAATATTGCTGTTTTATTTCTGGTGCTAGTATTGCTGTTTTATTTCTGATGCTAGTATTGCTGTTTCATTTCTGGTGCTAGTATTGCTATTTTTATTTCTGGTGCTAGTATTGCTGTTTTATTTCTGGTGCTAATATTGCTGTTTTATTTCTGGTGCTAGTATTGCTATTTTTATTTCTGGTGCTAGTATTGCTGTTTTATTTCTGGTGCTAATATTGCTGTTTCATTTCTGGTGCTAGTATTGCTATTTTTATTTCTGGTGCTAGTATTGCTGTTTTATTTCTGGTGCTAGTATTGCTATTTTATTTCTGGTGCTAGTATTGCTGTTTTATTTCTGGTGCTAATATTGCTGTTTCATTTCTGGTGCTAGTATTGCTATTTTTATTTCTGGTGCTAGTATTGCTGTTTTATTTCTGGTGCTAATATTGCTGTTTTATTTCTGGTGCTAATATTGCTGTTTTATTTCTGGTGCTAGTATTGCTGTTTTATTTCTGGTGCTAATATTGCTGTTTTATTTCTGGTGCTAATATTGCTGTTTTATTTCTGGTGCTAATATTGCTGTTTTATTTCTGGTGCTAGTATTGCTGTTTCATTTCTGGTGCTAATATTGCTGTTTTATTTCTGGTGCTAGTATTGCTGTTTTATTTCTGGTGCTAGTATTGCTGTTTTATTTCTGGTGCTAGTATTGCTGTTTTATTTCTGCTGCTAATATTGCTGTTTTATTTCTGGTGCTATATTGCTGTTTTATTTCTGGTGCTAATATTGCTGTTTTTTTCTGGTGCTAATATTGCTGTTTTATTTCTGGTGCTAGTATTGCTGTTTATTTCTGGTGCTAGTATTGCTGTTTTATTTCTGGTGCTAGTATTGCTGTTTTATTTCTGGTGCTAGTATTGCTGTTTTATTTCTGGTGCTAATATTGCTGTTTTATTTCTGGTGCTAGTATTGCTGTTTTATTTCTGTGCTAGTATTGCTGTTTTATTTCTGGTGCTAATATTGCTGTTTTATTTCTGTGCTAGTATTGCTGTTTTATTTCTGGTGCTAGTATTGCTGTTTATTTCTGGTGCTAGTATTGCTGTTTTATTTCTGGTGCTAATATTGCTGTTTTATTTCTGGTGCTAATATTGCTGTTTTATTTCTGGTGCTAGTATTGCTGTTTTATTTCTGGTGCTATATTGCTGTTTTATTTCTGGTGCTATATTGCTGTTTTATTTCTGGTGCTATATTGCTGTTTTATTTCTGGTGCTATATTGCTGTTTTATTTCTGGTGCTAGTATTGCTGTTTTATTTTGGTGCTATATTGCTGTTTATTTCTGTGCTGTTGCTGTTTATTTTGTGCTAGTATTGCTGTTTTATTTCTGGTGCTAGTATTGCTGTTTTATTTCTGGTGCTAGTATTGCTGTTTTATTTCTGGTGCTAATATTGCTGTTTTATTTCTGGTGCTAGTATTGCTGTTTTATTTTGTGCTAGTATTGCTGTTTTATTTCTGGTGCTAATATTGCTGTTTTTATTTCTGTGCTAATATTAGTGTTTTTATTTCTGGTGCTAATATTGCTGTTTTATTTCTGGTGCTATATTGCTGTTTTATTTCTGGTGCTAATATTGCTGTTTTATTTCTGGTGCTAGTCTTTATTGGCTAGTATGTTTTATTTCTGGTGCTAGTATTGCTGTTTTATTTCTGGTGCTATATTGCTGTTTTATTTCTGGTGCTATATTGCTGTTTTATATTCTGGTGCTAGTATTGCTGTTTTATTTCTGGTGCTAATATTGCTGTTTTCATTTCTGGTGCTATATTGCTGTTTTATTTCTGGTGCTAGTATTGCTGTTTTATTTCTGGTGCTAGTATTGCTGTTTTTATTTCTGGTGCTATATTGCTGTTTTATTTCTGGTGCTATATTGCTGTTTTCATTTCTGGTGCTAGTATTGCTGTTTTATTTCTGGTGCTAGTATTGCTGTTTTATTTCTGGTGCTAATATTGCTGTTTTATTTTGGTGCTAATATTGCTGTTTTATTTCTGGTGCTAGTATTGCTGTTTTATTTCTGTGCTAGTATTGCTGTTTTATTTCTGGTGCTATATTGCTGTTTTATTTCTGGTGCTATATTGCTGTTTTATTTCTGGTGCTATATTGCTGTTTCATTTCTGGTGCTAATATTGCTGTTTTATTTCTGGTGCTAGTATTGCTGTTTTATTTCTGGTGCTAGTATTGCTGTTTCATTTCTGGTGCTAGTATTGCTGTTTTATTTCTGCTGCTAATATTGCTGTTTTATTTCTGGTGCTAGTATTGCTGTTTATTTCTGCTGCTAATATTGCTGTTTTATTTCTGGTGCTATATTGCTGTTTTTATTTCTGGTGCAATATTGCTGTTTTATTTTGGTGCTATATTGCTGTTTTATTTCTGGTGCTAATATTGCTGTTTTATTTCTGGTGCTAGTATTGCTGTTTATTTCTGGTGCTAGTATTGCTGTTTTATTTCTGGTGCTAATATTGCTGTTTTATTTCTGGTGCTAATATTGCTGTTTTATTTTGTGCTAATATTGCTGTTTTATTTCTGTGCTAGTATTGCTGTTTTATTTCTGGTGCTAGTATTGCTGTTTTATTTCTGGTGCTAATATTGCTGTTTTTATTTCTGGTGCTAAGTATTGCTGTTTTATTTCTGTGCTAGTATTGCTGTTTTATTTCTGGTGCTAATATTGCTGTTTATTTCTGGTGCTAGTATTGCTGTTTTATTTCTGGTGCTAGTATTGCTGTTTTATTTCTGTGCTAGTATTGCTGTTTTATTTCTGTGCTAATATTGCTGTTTTATTTCTGGTGTCTAATATGCTGTTTTATTTCTGGTGCTAATATTGCTGTTTCATTTCTGGTGCTAATATTGCTGTTTTATTTCTGTGCTAATATTGCTGTTTTATTTATGGTGCTATATTGCTGTTTTATTTCTGGTGCTATTGCTGTTTTCATTTCTGGTGCTAGTATTGCTGTTTCATTTCTGGATGTAGTATTGCTTAGTTTTTATTTCTGCTGCTATATTGCTGTTTTATTTTTGGTGCTAAGTATTGCTGTTTTATTTCTGGTGCTAATATTGCTGTTTTATTTCTGGTGCTAGTATTGCTGTTTATTTCTGGTGCTAATATTGCTGTTTTATTTCTGGTGCTAGTATTGCTGTTTTATTTCTGCTGCTAATATTGCTGTTTTATTTCTGGTGCTAGTATTGCTGTTTTATTTCTGGTGCTAATATTGCTGTTTTATTTCTGCTGCTAATATTGCTGTTTTATTTCTGGTGCTAATATTGCTGTTTTATTTATGATGCTAGTATTGCTGTTTTATTTCTGGTGCTAGTATTGCTGTTTCATTTCTGGTGCTAGTATTGCTGTTTTTATTTCTGCTGCTAATATTGCTGTTTTATTTCTGGTGCTAATATTGCTGTTTTTTATTTCTGCTGCTAGTATTGCTGTTTTATTTCTGCTGCTAATATTGCTGTTTTATTTCTGCTGCTAATATTGCTGTTTTATTTATGATGCTAGTATTGCTGTTTATTTCTGGTGCTAGTATTGCTGTTTTTATTTCTGATGCTAGTATTGCTGTTTGATTTCTGGTGCTAGTATTGCTGTTTTTATTTCTGATGCTAGTATTGCTGTTTCTTCTGCCGATGATATTGCTGTTTCTTCTGATTATTTACCAAGAAAGACAACAAACTTTACTTGAATGACATAAATAACTATTTGCCATGGAAAAGTAACAAACTTTCGCTGAATGACACATGAACAACTGTTTGCCATGGGGAAAAGTAAAAAATCTAGTTGAGGTTTTGCCAGGGAAAAGTAACAAAATGATTCTGAATGATATACAACGTTGTTAAGGAAAAGGGGAAAATGCAGTTTAATGACACATGAACGACTGACTGTGTGCCAGGGAAAGATAACAAAAGTTTAGTTTGAATGACACAGTAATAACTGTTTGCCAGGGAAAGATAACAAAGTTTAGTTTGAATGACACAGTAATAACTGTTTCCCAGGGAAAGATAACACAGTTTAGTCGAATGACACAGAAATAATTTTGCCAGGGAAAGATAATAAAATTTAGTTGAATGACACATAAATAACTGTTTGCCAGGGAAAGATAACAAAGTTTAGTTGAATGACACAGAAATGTTTGTCAGGGAAAGATAACAAAGTTTAGTTGAATAACACAGAATAACTTTGCCAGGGAAAGATAACAAAGTTTAGTTGAATGACACAGAAATAACTTTGCCAGGGAAAGATAACAAAGTTTAGTTGAATGACACAGAAATAACTTTGCCAGGGAAAGATAACAAAGTTTAGTCGAATGACACAGAAATAACTTTGTCAGGGAAAGATAACAAAGTTTAGTTTAATGACGCATAAATAACTATTTGCCAGGAAAGATAACATTTAGTTGAATGACATATTAATAATTATTTGCCAGGGAAAAGATAACAGCATTTAGCTGACTGACACAAAAATAACTATTTGCCAGGGAAAAGTAACAAAATGTATTTGAATGACACATGAATAAATACTTGCCAGGAAAAGTATTAGTTAAATGATACATAGATAATTATTTGCCAAGGAAAAGATAACAGCATTTAGTTAACTGACACAAAAATAACAATTTACTAGGGAAAAGTAACAAAATCTATTTGAATGACACATGAATAACTACTTGCCAGGGAAAAATAACAATTTTTTAAACCTTTTCTTTTTAGGTAATCATTCTTTGCTT
>JAPXFY010000016.1:82209087-82216587 GCA_030674185.1 Monoplex corrugatus
TATATGTTGAGTATTTGTTATATGTTGGGTACTTGCTATATGTTGGGTACTTGCTATATGTTGGGTACTTGCTATATGTTGGGTACTTGTTATATGTTGGGTACTTGCTATATGTTGGGTACTTGTTATATGTTAGGTACTTGCTATATGTTGGGTACTTGTTATATGTTGGGTGCTTGTTATATGTTGGGTACTTGTTATATGTTGGGTACTTGCTATATGTTGGGTACTTGTTATATGTTGGGTACTTGTTAAATGTTGGACTACTTATTATAATGTTGGGTACTTGTTATATGTTGGGTACTTGTTGAATGTTGGGTACTTGCTATATGTTGGGTACTTGTTATATGTTGGGTACTTGTTAATATGTTGGATATTTGTTATATGTTGGATACTTGTTGTATGTTGGGTACTTGTATGTTGAGTAATTGTTATATGTTGGGTACTTGTTATATGTTGGGTACTTGCTATATGTTCGGTACTTGCTATATGTTGGATACTTCTTGTATGTTGGGTACTTGTTGTATGTTGGGTACTTGTTATATGTTGGGTACTTGTTATATGTTGGGTACTTGTTATAATGTTGAGTATTGGTTATATGTTGGGTACTTGTATTTTGGGTACTTGCTACATGTTAGGTACTTTGCTATGTGTTGGGTACTTGCTATATGTTGGGTACTTGTTATATGATAGAGAGAAGGACACAGAGAGACAGGGAGAGAGAGAGAGAGAGAGAGAGAGACAGACAGACAGACACACAGACATACAGACAGACAGACAGACAGACAGAGACAGAGAGAAAGAGACAGAGACGCAGACAGAGATAAACGAGCGGGCGGATTCCTGTTGTCTCCAAAATGTAAACGGCAAATTTATTTTGTTTTGCCGTACTGTTTCTTCTGTTTCGTAATGACTTTATTCGATGCAGTTAAAGAGGTTCGTTTGTTCTTTTCTTTGATCGTTTGTTTGTTTTCCTTTTTTTTTTTTTTTTTTTTTTTTCGCTCTTCTGCCTGCTTTTTTTGTTAGTTTGTTTGCCTATTTCTTTGCTTTTTTTTTGGTACTGTTTCATATGACGACAATGACGACGAAGAAGAAGACGAAGAAGAAGAACAAAACAAACCATGACAAGAAGAACAGGAGAGAATGAAAAAGAACAGAGAAGAAAGAGATGATATGATGATGATATGATGTGAAGAAGAGAAGAAGAAAAAGAAGCAGAAGAAGAAGGATGATGATGATGATGATGATGTGATGGTGAAGAAGAAGAAGAAGAAAAAGAAGCAGAAGAAGAAGGAGATGATGATGATGATGATGATGATGGTGAAGAAGAAAAAGAAGAAGAAGAAGAAAAAGAAGCAGAAGAAGAAGGAGATGATGATGATGATGATGATGGTGAAGAAGAAAAAGAAGAAAGAAGAAGAAAAAGAAGCAGAAGAAGAAGGAGATGATGATGATGATGATGATGGTGAAGAAGAAAAAGAAGAAGAAGAAGAAGAAGAAAAAAGAAGCAGAAGAAGAAGAAAAAGAAGCAGAAGAAGAAGAAGAAGAAAAAGAAGAAGAAGAAGAAGAGGAACAAGAAGAAGAAGAAGAAGAAGAAGAAGAAGAAACAACAACAACTACAACTACAACAACAACAACAAGAAAAAAAAACAAGAACAAGAAGAAGAACAAGAACAAAAAGAACAAGAACATGAACAAGAAAAACAAGAAGAACAGCAAGAAGAAGAAAAGCAAGAAAAAAACAAGAAAATCAAGAACAAGAAGAACAAGAAAAAGAAAAACAACAAGAACAAGTAAAACAACAAGAACTAGAACAAGAAGAAAAGCCTGAGTTTGAGTCTGCAGATTGCAGTGGGGGTCATTTTGACACAATCTGATAGGTTCCACACGTTTTTCGCTTACCACAGGTGCAGACGACGGGATGTGGGGATGCATAGTGAGCACCACGGCAGTCAGTCCCTAATTGTCACTGATTTTTATGAGACAGCCAACACTGCCAAAGGAGTCTGCGCCATTTACCGCTTAATGTTATAAACAAACGGCCAACAGAATTTAAGATCGACTCAGATTTCTGTCTCTCTCTGTCTCTGATTGTCTGTCTGTCTCTGTCTCTGTCTATCTGTCTGTTTGTCTGTGTTTCTGTCTGTCTGTCTGTCTGTCTGTTTGTCTGTCTCTCTCTGTTTGTCTCTGACTGTCTGTCTGTCTGTCTGTTTGTCTGTCTCTGTCTGTCTGTCTGTCTGCCTCTCTCTCTCTCTCTCTCTCTCTCTCTCTGTTTGTCTCTGACTGTCTGTCTGTCTGCCTGTCTGTCTGTCTCTGTCTGTCTGTCTGTCACTCTCTCTCTCTCTGTCTCTCTCTCTGTCTCTGTCTCTCTGTCTCTGTCTCTCTGTCTCTCTATCTATCTGTCTGTCTGTCTGTCTCTCTCTCTCTCTCTCTCTCTCTCTCTCTCTCTCTCTCTGTCTGTCTTGCTATCTAGAAATATGACGACGACGACGACGATGATGATGATGATAGATCTCTCTCTCTCTGTCTGTCTCTCTCTCTCTCTCTCTCCATCCTTCCCTCCCTCCCTCCCTCTTGCTCTCTCTCTCTGTCTCTCTCCCCCTCCCTCCAGCTGTAAATTAGCAGACTGTGTGCAGGAGCGTGTCTTTCTGTCTGTCTGTGTTTTCTGTGGTTCTATGGATCGATCAGCTGATTTGCTTAAAAAATTTAGAAAACCCCTCTCTTCTGAATTCTTGGCCAATTTCTGTTGCAGATCGAATATATAAATACATATTCACTGAAAAGGGCTGTTTTTTAAAAAAAATCACACGCAATAATCGGCATAGTACTGACTCAGCAAGAAACTTTACAGCTCTCCTTAACCCTTTGACTCCCGCACCCTATCTACCAAGTACAAAAACTTAACCCTTTGATTCCCTCACCCTATCCACCAGCTTCCTGCAGGAAGCTGGTGGATAGGGTGAGGGAATCAAAGGGTTAAGTTTTTGCTTTGCTAACATGGTTGGCAATGCAGGATGCTGGTGACCGGAGTGCGGGAGTAAAAGGGTTAAAAAGAAACTGTTTTTCAACGTTTCCTCACTGAAATCTGAACCAAAAACGACTACCAACTTTCAAGCAAATAGAAACCAGAAATACACAAGAAATGAAATTAGAAAAAAAATGATATCTGCTCTTATCTCCTACTCAAAGCCACCTTAGGGAAGTTCTCTACTTGTTTTTATGCTAAATGTTGTACATTGTTCTTTATTAGATCCAAAACAAGTGTGACTGCCCGCGCCCAAGCAAACAGGAACCAGAAGAACAAGAAAACCAATATAAGCGCGTATCCAACAAAACAAAACAAGCAAATTGGCAATACCTGTCAAGCGCGAACGCACTCAAAAACAGATCACAAACACCAAACAGGGATAATAAAAACGGACTTAAAAACTTCCTCCGCCGTCAGTATTGTTTACTGCTACGCTGAAAAGGCCAGAAGCTGAAAAATTTCGTTGCATGTCTTTCATATGCGTTCTGATTCCTGTGTTGTTGGTGTGTGTGTTGATGTGGTAGTGTGTGTGTGTGTGTATGTGTTTTCATATGATTTGATTGTGAGTGTGTGTTTGTGTGTGTGTGCGTGCGTGGTGCGTGGTGTGTGGTGTATGTTGTGTGTGTGTATGTGGTGTGTGTGTGTGTGTGTGTGTGTGTGTGTGTGTATGTGTGTGTGTGTTGCGTGCGTGCGTGCATGCGTGTGTGTGTGTGTGTGTTGTGTGGTGTGCGTGCGTGCGTCGTGATATTATAGTTCTGTCTTTGGTCGATGAGGGTCAGATCTATCATGGATTCAACACACACAATTCTGCGTCAGTGTCAGAGCTAAAAGCAAAACAAAACAAAATAAAACAAGAACCAAAAAAAAAAAAAAACACGCAAAAAGAATCAGAACGCTATTTAATACAACCAGACAAGACAGGCACAAATTTTCGGTCAACTGGACTTTGTCAAGTGTAACGTAAGATCACAATTGAACAAACACCAAATACAAAATTAGAAGAAAAAGACTGAAACTTCCCTGCTTCTTCGTCCAGTGACAGAAAAGGACCACAAAACAAAACAAAACAAAACAAAACAAAACACAAAGCACTCAGTATATTCGTTTATCCATCCGCTTAATTGTATGTTCGATCGTTCGACTACCAGTTTCGTTCGTTTCTATGATTATCTGCCAGAAAGAGATATTTTCTCTCTTCATTTCTTTAGTGATATACCATAATGGTTGGTTACCCTCAATTTTGTTCAGTAGTTAGTTATTTCGTGTGTTCGTATTTAGTAATATTTCCGATATATCATTATGGTTGGTTACCCTCAATTTTGTTCAGAGTTAGTTAATGTGTGTGTTTGTCTTTAGTGATATCCATATATCAATGGTTTTATCCTCATTTTTTCAGTAGTTAGTAAAATTTTGTGTTTCGTCTTTAGTGATATATTACCATATGGTATGGTTTCCTCCATTTTTTCAATAGTTAGTCAATTTCTGTGTTGTCATTGCTGTTTCAAAACCTTTCAAAAGATCTTTGGTGTTGAATGTGTTTTACGCTGAGATGAATTAACCAGAAAAACACAAAGTACACGGTAAACATATTAGAATAGCATGATCACCGTGCTTACCTATTCGTTTTTTTTGTTTGTTTGTTTGTTTGTTTTGTGTGTTGTTGTTGTGTTGTTCTTCTTTTCTTTTCATGCCCATTTAGTTTTTACACTAAGATAAAAACACAAAAAGTAAACGGTAAAAATGTTAGAATAGCATGTCATCGTGCTTAACTGTTTTGTGTGTGTGTTGTTGTGGTGGGTGGGGGGTGGTGGTGTGTTGTTGTGTGTGTGTGGTGCTGTGTGGTGTTTTTTTTCTTCTTTATCTCAAGCACATTTAGTTTACGCTGAGATATAAAGCCAAGTACACGTAAATTAGAGTAGCATGATCATCGTACTTACCTGTTCTGTGTTTGTTTTTCTTAAAGTCCATTTCGTTTAGTGTTAACTCTTTTCTTTCATAGTTTTCTTTTTTGATGTCATTATTATTTTCCTTTATAGACATACTTAAACACACTTAAAACTACACTGTAAAACAAAGAATATTTTAATGGCATGGCCATCGTGTTTACATATTTAAGCTGATTTTGTTTTTCTCCTCAACATACTTACAAGTACACCGTAGACAAAGAATATCATAATGGCATGGCCATTGAATTTACTTATTTTATTTCATTTCGTTTCTTCTCCTAAACATAGTTGAAATTACACAGAAGAAGAATAACATCATAATGGCATGGCCATTGAGCTTACTTAATTTATTTGGTTCGTTTTTTCTCCTAAACATACTTAAAATTACATGGTGGAAGAAAAAAAGAATATCATAATGGCATAGCCATTGTGTTTATTTACTTTATTTGGTTTTGTTTATCTTCCTATCAATTCAGTTCGGCTTCAACCTCTTTTCTGTCATTATTTTCTTTTTCTTTCAATATTGTTGTTATTATTCTCCTCTCCCCCCACTTCCCCCCCCCCCCACTCACCCCCCCCCCCCCAAAAAAAAAAGTTAAACGTTAACTTTTCAAGGCCAATACAACCAAAGCTTTCAGACAGTCAGACAGAAAGTGCACATTATCAGCTGCTCTGAAATAACACTTTTTGACGTCAAGAACCCTCCGCTTTTAACATTTATAGCCACAGCGTTTGCCAACTTCACCAAACAAGCCGTGGTGTGGGGTGTGGTGTGTGTGGTGTGTGTGTGTGTGTGTGTGTGTGTGGTGTGTGTGAGTTGTGTGTGTGATGTGTGTGTGTGAGTGTATGGTGTGGTGTGTGTGTGTGTGTGTGTGTGTGTGTGTCGTGTGTGGTGTGTGTATGTGTGTGTGTGTGTGCGTGCGTATGTGTGTGTGTGTGTGTGTGTGTGTGTGTGTGTGTGTGTGTGTGAGTGTGTGAGTGTGTGTGTGTGTGTGTGTGTAAGTGTGTGTGTGTGTGTTTGGTGTGTGTGTACGTGTGTGTGCAGGTTTGGATGCGTGAAAACGAGATGTGATTTCAAATGTGAACCCGAGAAAAGTTAACTGTCTAGGAATGTACAGCTGTCCTCCTTAATCTCCTCTACAGGAGTTTTATCTATGCTTTCTGCATACGTCTTTATCTGGTCTATTAGGCCAATGATTTGTAGAGAAAACTCAATTAGACTTTTTTTTCTTTTTTTTTTTTTTCTTTTTTTTTTTTTTTTACATGACAGGGTTTTTGCCTGTCGGTTCTTCTTGTAACCCTTGAACTCCCGTACCATGTTCTCACCAGCATCTTTCATCATACAACATGCTAGCAAAGCAAAAAAAAATAAATAAATAAATAAAAATAAACTTTTGATTCCCTCACCATATCCACATGATGATGATGATGATGATGATGATGATGATGATGATGATGATGATATGATGATGATGATATGATGATGATAATGATGATGATGATCCACAAGCTTCCTGCGAGAAGCGGGCGGATAGGTGAGGGAATCAAAGGGTTATTTCTTGCAGTTGGTGGAGAGGGTTATGGGAGTCAAAGGGTTAACAGTGACGGGTCTGGTGGATGATTTGTTGGAATAATGGGGTGTGTGTGTGTGTTGTGGTGTGTGTGTGTGTGTGTGTGTGTGTGTGCCTGAGCCGCGTATGTGTGTGTGTGTGTGTGTGTGTGTGTGTGTGTGTGTGTGTGTGTGTGTGTGTCTGTGTGTGTGTGTCAGTGTCTATATGTTAGAGAGAGACTGAAAGCAATCAACATATTTTTCACACTCGTATACGTAGGTTAGATCAGATCAACAAAAGGGTTAATCAGCAAAGTTCTCTCACGCACAAGGTGACGTGTAGGTTGGCCCATGGACTCAACAGACCGGCGGGGCTATGATTATGGAAATACTAATTCAAGGACATAACTCTTGAGAATTATCTCCCATGCAGTACTTCTCAAATCTAACACAGTCCGCGCTACCCATTCAGCTAGCATAGAAGCAGATACAAAGTACAAAAACAGTAAGCTCAGAACAACCCTCAAAAAAGGAGCGCCCAAGCCTACCTTTATACTCTGCAACTACCCTACACACAACTATGAGAGAGGAGAGAAATACATACAACATATTGATTGTCTTATGTTCAAGATTTACATAGTCTTTTATTCTTGAACTGACCAAACACACACACATAGACAAGACAGAACATATACAGGTTGCTTCCAAGGCATATAGGTAATACCAAAGAAATAAGAGGGAAGCAGGGAGAATTTTTATAATATTACAAAAATTAATTAATGTTATAAAAATTCTCCCTGCTTCCCTCTTATTTCTATGGAAATATTGTTTTCATCTTGTCGATAGGCAATGGAGGCTTTGTACATTGACTGAGGGGGGAGGGGGTTCCGTGATATGAGACATGTTTATTATGAGTGGCTAGTTGTGTTGTAATCCAGACCTTCAGTTATTTATCTACATTATTTATGTGTTCTTTT
>JAPXFY010000016.1:82231587-82234087 GCA_030674185.1 Monoplex corrugatus
ACCTATAGATAGTTCCATAACCCTGGGGTCGTAGGGGAGTGAGATGGCAGAGACCGAAATGTGTCTTGTGTCACTGTTAAAGGAGAAAGTGGAAAAGGGTGTCTAAATATGAGGGATTTTGTCTTTCAAAAAAAATGTGTCCAGTGTCACCGTTAAAAACCCAACACCGTGAGTTCCATGAGGAATGCGTCGGTTGAGTGGATGGATTTATCAATCTATGCGTAATGAAATGAACGGGAGACAAATACCGGTGGCCATGTGTTTTTTTTCCGATACTAACAGTAGTGTGTAGTGGGTGTGACAACGTCCAGTGTTCGCGTCTAATCACCCGATACCCAGAAACTACCAGGTGGATTGATGGCTGGTCAAATGGGCGAGAGAATGAATGGTCAGAGCAAATCACCAGACACCCGTGAGTAATGACATGGCCCGTTACAAGCCAAGTGTGACTGGTAATAGTTTTCAGAGTCCTGCTGATCCACAAGCGTTGTGCACTGTGTGCCCTCTGAGGCCTTGGGTCAAGACAAGATGGACGGCCAACTGGTCAGTTGAAAGACAAAACTGAAAGAGGAGAAGGGGAAGATACCAGTCAATGAAGACCTTTTCATGAAATTCGAGGACACTGGATGGCATTAACCCATTCACTGTCCACGTCCAAATTGCGACCCAAAGAAAAGAATGTTTGTTAGATGATTAACAAAACACACATATCCAAACATACACACACACATACACACAACACACACACATACACATACACACACACATACACATACACATACACAACACACACACACACACACACATGCACACACACACACACACATAAGCATACAAACACATACATACACGCACACACATATACACACACATACACACACAACCACACACACACACACACACACACACACACACACACACACACACACACACACACACACACACACACACACACACACACACACACACACACACCACACACACACACACACACACACACACACACACACACACAACAACAAACGCGTATTTCATACAACCAGACAGGACAGGTCCCTTTCTCCCACTGGACGAAGCAGCAGGAACATTTCAGTCTTTTCTTTTCCCCCTAATTTTTGTATTTGACCTGTGTCGATTTTGAGGCCTATGTCTCATCTTGAGGCCTGTGTCGATTTTGAGGCCTGTGTCGATTTTGAGGCCTATGTCTCATCTTGAGGCCTGTGTCGATTTTGAGGCCTATGTCTCATCTTGAGGCCTGTGTCGATTTTGAGGCCTGTGTCAATCTTGAGGCCTGTGTCGATTTTGAGGCCTGTGTCAATCTTGAGGCCTGTGTCGATTTTGAGGCCTGTGTCAATTTTGAGGCCTGTGTCGATTTTGAGGCCTGTGTCGATTTTGAGGCCTGTGTCGATTTTGAGGCCTGTGTCGATTTTGAGGCCTGTATCAATCTTGAGGTCTGTGTCGATTTTGAGGCCTGTGTCAATTTTGAGGCCTGTGTCAATTTTGAGGCCTGTGTCGATTTTGAGGCCTGTGTCGATTTTGAGGCCTGTGTCAATCTTGAGGCCTGTGTCGATTTTGAGGCCTGTGTCAATCTTGAGGCCTGTGTCGATTTTGAGGCCTGTGTCAATCTTGAGGCCTGTGTCGATTTTGAGGCCTGTGTCAATCTTGAGGCCTGTGTCAATCTTGAGGCCTGTGTCGATCTTGAGGCCTATGTCTCATCTTGAGGCCTGTGTCGATTTTGAGGCCTGTGTCAATTTTGAGGCCTGTGTCAATCTTGAGGCCTATGTCTCATCTTGAGGCCTGTGTCGATTTTGAGGCCTGTGTCAATTTTGAGGCCTGTGTCAATCTTGAGGCCTATGTCTCATCTTGAGGCCTGTGTCGATTTTGAGGCCTGTGTCAATTTTGAGGCCTGTGTCAATCTTGAGGCCTGTGTCGATTTTGAGGCCTGTGTCAATCTTGAGGCCTGTGTCGATTTTGAGGTCTGTGTCAATTTTGAGGCCTGTGTCAATCTTGAGGCCTGTGTCAATTTTGAGGTCTGTGTCAATTTTGAGGTCTGTGTCAATTTTGAGGTCTGTGTCAATTTTGAGGCCTGTGTCGATTTTGAGGCCTGTGTCAATCTTGAGGCCTGTGTCCAATTTGAGGCCTATGTTTCATCTTGAGGCCTGTGTCGATTTTGAGGCCTAGGTCAATTTTGAGGCCTGTGTCGATTTTGAGGCCTGACACAGTGACCCATATATCAAGGTGAGCACTCCTTGATTGAACGGCAGGGTGGCTGTGATAATGGCAGGGTGGCTGTGATAATGGCAGGGTGGCTGTGATAATGGCAGGGTGGCTGTGATAATGGGAGGGTGGCTGTGATAATGGCAGGGTGGCTGTGATAATGGCAGGGTGGCTGTGATAATGGCAAGGTGGCTGTGATAATGGCAGGGTGGCTGTGATAATGGCAGGGTGGCTGTGATAATGGGCAGGGTGGCTGTGATAATGGAGGGTGGCTGTGATAATG
>JAPXFY010000016.1:82244087-82246587 GCA_030674185.1 Monoplex corrugatus
GACAAAGTTCCAGTAGTTGCACGTGCTATGGTGATGATGTTGATGTTAATGCTGATTACTTGCATACTACACTCCCCATCCCCCCACCACCCTTAAAAAAAATTCCATAATAACATGGATACGACGTAGTAAATGTGTTTGTCATTAACCAGGCAGATGATATATTGTACATTTGTACATTAGCCATTTACCATAACATAAACATGGGGAATCTGGAAAAACAGATGTGGGTGAGGAATGGACAGAGCGGGAGAGACATACACACATATGCAAAAAAAGCACACATGCAAGAAATGTTTCTCATAATATCAGGAATCTCAAAAAAAAACTCCAAGAGCACATCCCTGATTTTCCTACCAGAATGATGTATGATAGAAGGAATAATAAAGACTGGCATGGTCCTGGCAGGAAACGTTTTACAACCCTTTTACTGTTGAACAGAATCCGATTTTAACCCTTTGACTCCTGTACCCAATCCACCATTAGCAAAAAAATAACCCTTAAACTCCTCACCTATCACCGTCAGCAAAATTTAACCCTTTAACTCTCCTCCACCCTATCCACCGTCAGCAAAAATTTAACCCTTTAACTCCCTCACCCTATCCACCGTCAGCAAAAATTTAACCCTTTAACTCTCTCACCCTGTCCATCAGCTTCTTGCAGTAATGGTGAATAAGTGAGGAAATCAATGGATAAGTTTTCGCTTTGTAGTATGATTGGCAATGCAGGATCTGGAACAAGTTGCGGAGTGAAAGGGTTTAATCAAACTGCAGTCCCCACGTCCAATGTACTCTCGCTCCAGACAATTATACAGTCATCTGTTATCATCATTATGAAACTTTTCAAACACAATCTTTACAAAACTGAAGCTTAGCTTCTCGACTGAACAATAACGGTCCCTATGTATCATTGACACAAAATTATAGTGCAGGTATTCTGGTTGGACAAGTTAAGAAAATCCATCGTATCCTACACCCAAACCCAAACTTCTTCTTCTTACTGGAGTTATTGAGTATTCAAGAGGGATTACACCGCGCTAGGACAACTCCATATGCGCTCCACCCAAATTCCGCCAGCAAATTTATCTCACAGATTTCTTAAGCCGCACAAAACCTTATGCGCTGGCAAGGTTTTGAACGGGAAAGGGAGACAGATCCTTTCAAACACTAAACTGACACCACCGATGATGGACAACATACAGATGGCACCAACGGGCCAGTGGACCTATCAAACACTAAGCTGACACACACCTAGAATGATGGAAACATAAAGATGGGCTGTCATCAGGCCGAGTGGACCTATGAAACAGTAACCTGACACCACCAGAATGATGGAAACATAAAGATGGGCAGCCAACAGGCCAGTGGACCTATCAAACACTAAGCAGACACCACCAGAATGATGGAAACGTACAGATGGGCAGCCAACAGGCCAGTGGACCTATCAAACACTAAGCTGACACCACCAGAATGATGGAAGCATAAAGATGGGCAGCCAACAGGCCAGTGGACCTATCAAACACTAAGCAGACACCACCAGAATGATGGAAACAATCACATGGGCAGCCAACAGGCCAGTTTTCTTTGTTGTGGACTGGGATTGAACTCAAGATATTAGATCATAAGTCCATGGATCTACCAACTAAACAGTTATGACCGTCCGCATGCAAGCAAGCAGGAACTAGAAAAACATGAAAACGGAATCAGAAAGTGTATTCAATTCAACCTGTCCTGCTTGTATTGAATACACGATCTGATCCTATGTATTGAATACACGATCTGATCCTATTGTATTGAATGCACGATCTGATCCTATTGTATTGAATGCACGATCTGATCCTATTGTATTGAATACACGATCTGATCCTATGTATTGAATGCACGATCTGATCCAATTGTATTGAATACACGATCTGATCCTATGTATTGAATACACGATCTGATCCTATTGTATTGAATACACGATCTGATCCTATTGTATTGAATACACGATCTGATCCTATTGTATTGAATACACGATCTGATCCTATTGTATTGAATACATCATCTGATCCTATTCTTATGTTTTTTTCTGGTTTTTCCCTTTCTTGAGTCCTCCACTCCCCTGGACGAAGCAGAATGGTAGTTTCAGTCTTTTTCTGCTAATGTTTGTATTTGTTGTTTGTTTGTTTGTTTGTGATCTTACGTTTACGCTTGACAAAGGTCAGCTGGCCGAACATTTGCGCCTGTCTTGTCTGGTTGTATTAAATACGCGTTCTGATTCTATTTTCGTGTTTGTTTGGCGGTTTTGTGTGTGTGTGTGTGTGTGTGTGTGTGTGTGTGTGTGTGTGTGTGTGTGTGTGTGTGTGTGTGTGTGTGTGTGTGTGTGTGTGTGTGTGTGTGTTGTTGTTGTTGTTGTTGTTGTTGTTGTTGTTGTTGTTGTTGTTTGTTTGTTTGTTTGGTTTGGTTTTTGGTTTTGTTTTGTTTTTTCTCCCTTTCTTCATAAGGATATTATCATCATG
>JAPXFY010000016.1:82259087-82271587 GCA_030674185.1 Monoplex corrugatus
AATGGGGACATAAACTGGCGCGAGCCAACTCAGAAGCGACATCCTGTTTCACACCTTTTTTTTCCTGTTTCGTACTTTTCCCGTTTTGTCTTTTTCCCGTTTTGTCTTTTTTCCCGTTTCGCCTTTTTCCCGTTTTGCCTTTTCCTGTTTTGCCTTTTTCCTGTTTTGCCATTTTCCCGTTTTGCCCTTTTCCTGTTTTGGCCCTTTTCCTGTTTTGCCTTTTTCCCGTTTTGCCCTTTTTCCTGTTTTGCCTTTTTCCCGTTTTGCCCTTTTTCCTGTTTTGCCTTTTTCCCGTTTTGCCCTTTTCCTGTTTTGCCCTTTTCCTGTTTCGCCTTTTTCCCGTTTTGCCTTTTTCCCGTTTTGCCCTTTTTCCTGTTTTGCCTTTTTCCCATTTTGCCCTTTTCCTGTTTTGCCTTTTTCCTGTTTTGCCCTTTACCCGTTTCGGCCTTTTCCCGTTTTGTCCTTTTCCCGTTTCGCCCTTTTCCCGTTTCGTCTTTTTCCCGTTTCGTCCTATTTCCCGTTTCGCTCTTTTCTTCACTTCCCGTTTCCCTATTCCTTTCACCATTCCCGTTTCGCCCTTTTCCCGTTTCACCCATTTTTACTTTTCCCTGTTTCGCCCTTTTCCTTTTCACCCTTCCTTTTCACCCTTTTCCCTGTTTCGCCCTTTTCCTGTTTCACTCTTTTTTCCTGTTTCCCTTCACCCTTTTCCTGTTTCACTCTTTTTCCTGTTTCACCCTTTTCCTGTTTCACTCTTTTTCCTGTTTCACCCTTTTCCTGTTTCACACCCTTTTCCGTTTCACACTCTTTTTCCTGTTTCACTCTTTTTCCTGTTTCACCTCTTTTCCTGTTTCACCCTTTTCCTGTTTCACTCTTTTTCCTGTTTCAACCCTTTTTCCTTTTTCACCCTTTTCCTGTTTCACCCTTTTCCCGTTTCACCCTTTTCCTGTTTCACCCTTTTCCTGTTTCACTCTTTTTCCTGTTTCACACCCTTTTCCTGTTTCACCCTTTTCCCGTTTCACCCTTTTCCTGTTTCACCCTTTTCCTGTTTCACTCTTTTTCCTGTTTCACCCTTTTCCTGTTTCACCCTTTTCCCGTTTCACCCTTTCCTGTTTCACCCTTTTCTGTTCACTCTTTTTCCATTCACCCTTTCCTGTTTCACCCTTTCCGTTCACCCTTTTCCCACCCTTTTCCCGTTTCACCCTTTTTCTGTTTCACCCTTTTCCCTGTTTTGCCTTTTTCCCGTTTTGCCATTTTCCCCGTTTCGCCCGTTCCCGTTTTGTCTTTTTCCCTTATGATAAAGAAGACTTCCACAACGTATCATTTCACCCTATAAATACGTTCATTATCACAGGTATTCATAGTATTCACAACACTTTTCCGGTATTTACTCACTCCGTGAGTTTGCTGAACACGATGTTAGTAAACGAAAACCCTTTCCATTCCGTACTGTAGAAATATCTGGGAACGATCATCTCACCAGACGGCAGATGTACATCAGAAATAGCCAGCAGAATCGGCCAGGCCAAAACAGCATTCAAGAACATGAGGGGCATTCTTACCAACAAATGCCTATCAGTTGACTTCGGGAGGAGAGTTCTTGAATATAGAACCAATACTGTTGTACGTTTGCGAGGCGTGGACAGTCAACAAGGAGGGTGGAAGAGATGCTTGAGGCAACAAGATACAGAGACAGATGGAAGTCCATAATCGCCAACGCCGTGCGGCAAGGCACCTGATGATAATGATGATGACTATAGAAATCACATGAAGATCTGTGTCCGGGGATCTTGACATAAAGTCAGCTTCAAGGAATAAAAACTGATAGAGAAGTTTCGTGTGCTAGGAAATGAAACGACTTAATGAGAACATCTCGCATCAAACTTAAAAAAAAAAAAAGGATGATCAGATTTCGAATGCCATTGATAAATCACTCATCCCAGCCTGTAACATTTAATTTAAAACTGGCTTATTCGCTGCCCATCTTCATGTTTCCATCATTCTGGTGGTGTCAGCTTGGTGTTTCAAAAATCCTTTCCCGCTCCTCAATTTCAAGACTTCACCAGAGCATAGGGTTTTGCGCAGGCTTAGGGAGTCTGCCAGATAATTGCTGCCAGATTTGGGTGGAGCATATATGGAATTGTCCGAATGCGATGAATCCCTCTTGAACAAACTCCAAACCTAGTAAACTACAACTTTACTCTTAAGTTTTGACAGACCAAGAGAAATGGGCGAGCTGACTCTACAGTGGGGAACAGGTGGGAGGGGCAAACACAGAAGTGTTACACCAAAGGAAATAAGAGGGAAGCAGGGATAATTTTCAATATTAACGAAACAACATAACTCTTCAGAGTCACGGAGTTATCTCCCATGTAGAATTTCTCAAGTCCAACACAGTTTGCGCTACCCATTCAGCTAGTGTAGACGCAGCCACAAGGCACAGAGTTGCAAGCTCAGAACTGTTACTTACTTTAAGAAGTGGGGAAGTGCGGGGTGAATTAAAACAATGGACAGGGCGGAAACGGAAAAAGGCGGAACGGAAACGGAGGCGGAACGGAAACGGAAAAAGGCGGAACGGAAACGGAAAAGGGCGAAACGGAAACTATTCTCCTTAGACACAGCCCCAGAGAAAGGGGAACATCCCTATTCGCCACTTCCCATTTCATCATTCCCAGACACGACATTTCCAGACACACCATTTCCAGACACGACATTTCCAGACACACCATTTCCAGACACGCCATTTCCAGACACACCATTTCCAGACACGCCATTTCCAGACACACCATTTCCAGACACGCCATTTCAAGACACGCCATTTCCAGACACACCATTTCCAGACACGCCATTTCCAGACACACCATATCCAGACACACCATTTCCAGACACACCATTTCCAGACACGCCATTTCCAGACACGCCATTTCCAGACACACCATTTCCCGTTTCGCCATTTCAGGACACGCCATTTCCAGCCACGCCATTTCCAGACACACCATTTCCAGACACGACATTCCCAGACACACCATTCCCAGACACACCATTCCCAGACACACCATTCCCACACACGACATTCCCAGACACACCATTCCCAGACACGAAATTCCCAGACACACCATTCCCAGACACACCATTCCCAGACACACCATTCCCAGACACGACATTCCCAGACACACCATTTCCCGTTTCGCCATTTCTGGACACGCCATTTCCAGACATGCCATTTCCAGACACGCCATTTCCAGACATGCCATTTCCAGACACACCATTTCCCGTTTTGCCATTTCCGGACACGCCATTTCCCATGACAACACCATTTCCAGACATGCCATTTCCAGACATGCCATTTCCAGACATGCCATTTCCAGACACACCATTTCCAGACATGCCATTTCCAGACACACCATTTCCGGACACGCCATTTCCAGACACACCATTTCCAGACACACCATTTCCAGAACACACCATTTCCGGACACGCCATTTCCAGACACACCATTTCCGACACGCCATTTCCAGACACACCATTTCCAGACACACCATTCCCAGACACGACATTCCCAGACACACCATTCCCAGACACACCATTCCCAGACACACCATTCCCAGACACACCATTCCCAGACACGACATTCCCAGACACACCATTCCCAGACACACCATTCCCAGACACGACATTCCCAGACACACCATTCCCAGACACACCATTCCCAGACACGACATTCCCAGACACACCATTCCCAGACACACCATTCCCAGACACACCATTCCCAGACACACCATTCCCAGACACGACATTCCCAGACACACCATTCCCAGACACACCATTCCCAGACACACCATTCCCAGACACACCATTCCCAGACACACCATTCCCAGACACGACATTCCCAGACACACCATTCCCAGACACACCATTCCCAGACACACCATTCCCAGACACACCATTCCCAGACACACCATTCCCAGACACACCATTCCCAGACACACCATTCCCAGACACGCACATTCCCAGACACACCATTCCCAGACACGACATTCCCAGACACACCATTCCCAGACACGACATTCCCAGACACACCATTCCCAGACACACCATTCCCAGACACACCATTCCCAGACACGACATTCCCAGACACACCATTTCCGTTCGCCATTTCTGGACACGCCATTTCCAGACATGCCATTTCCAGACACGCCATTTCCAGACATGCCATTTCCAGACACACCATTTCCAGACACGCCATTTCCAGACATGCCATTTCCAGACGCACCATTTCCAGACACGCCATTTCCGGACACGCCATTCCCAGACGCACCATTTCCAGACACGCCATTTCCAGACACGCCATTCCCAGACATGCCATTTCCAGACACGCCATTTCCAGACACACCATTTCCAGACACAACCATTTCCAGACACGCCATTTCCAGACACGCCATTCCAGACACGCCATTTCCAGACACACCATTTCCAGACACACCATTTCCAGACACACCATTTCCAACGACACACCATTTCCAGACACACCATTTCCAGACACACCATTTCCAGACACGCCATTTCCAGACATGCCATTTCCAGACACGCCATTTCCAGACACGCCATTCCCAGACACGCCATTTCCAGACATGCCATTTCCAGACAAGCCATTTCCAGACAAGCCATTTCCAGACACAGCCATTTCCAGACACACCATTTCCAGACACGCCATTTCCAGACACACCATTTCAACAAAGACAACCATTTCCAGACACACCATTTCCAGACACCCATTCAGACACACATCCAGACACCCATTTCCAGACACAGCCATTTCCAGAACACACCATTTCCAGACACACCATTTCCAGACACACCATTTCAGACACACCATTTCCAGACACACCATTCCAACACGCATTTCCAGACATGACACCATTTCCAGACATGCCATTTCCAGACATGCCATTTCAGGCACGACATTTCACCCAAACCGAAAATGCTACCAATAACCGATGTCACATTTCACCACCTACACACACAACACACACACACACACACACACACACACACACACACACAACACACACACACACACAACACACCACACACACACACACACACACACACACACACATCAAAGAGTGCATTTTTCAAAGATGGCATGACATTTATGAGAGAGTCCATGAAAATGATGAGTGGCGAAATAAGCACTGCCCAATACAGCGAACTATTACTTCAAAACCAAACGTGTTTATTCAACCACTCAATGCAACATTTTCGGCGTGCGGCGAAATGGGAAGTGACCACTCAGTATGTCACTCAGAAAATGGTGAGGGTCTGTTCAGCCGGCTGAAACGGACTTTTTCAGTAGCAGCTTGCTCTTTACACTTTTCTTTGATTGTATGATAAACTTCATCGTGAAGTTTGCGTTCTAAAAAGTGTCAAAATCAATTGAAATTTATGGCGATATCTGTCAGCTATACTACGTTGAATTACCCCCCGAAAATGGCCGTTTTCATACCACCACTGTAATTCAACTCTACAAAATCCAAATATTCCGTGAGTGTTATGATGTCTATATCCGAGCGCTGATAGGCAAAGAATTAGGATTGCTTTAGGACGTAGGCAAATAAGAATAAGAGGACGAATGATTATGTTTTCAGTTGAATATGTTTAATTAAAGAAACTATATTGACTTGTAATGCTAGGTGTGGACTGCTTTTGAAATCTATTGCTAGTGTGCTTAGTGCGTTTCTACTCGTCTCTCTCCTTCCTCCTTGTTATGCGTGTGACTTCTAAGAAGAGAAACAACTCCTCTGTAAACCTCCCCAATTCATCTACCCGTTATAGATGACAACACACAAACTCCTTCTTGCGATACTTACAGCAATTCAATACAACCGACATGTATTTTTTATCACAGAGGTTGCTAAGGAAAACTTGTCGGTGAATGTTCTCAAAATTCTCACCGTTTTCTCAAACCAAAGATTTACGCACATGTGACAGTTCAGTTGGTTACAACTCCTACAATGTGTGTCCTACAGACGTTATTAATATATCTATGGAAAGGACCTTTTACACTCTTTCTAGTGATACTAATAAACTGAACATCACCAAAAATCGATTTATGCCTCATTTGTGAGATGGGTCATATTCAGCCAGCGTAGGAGAAACACACACACAACACACACACACACACACACACACACATACACACACACATACTCACTCATTCACACACACATACAAAAACTAGCAAACACTCAAATCAATAAGCAAACAAACAAACAAACAAACAAAACAAGAATAAACAGAGAAACAGCCAGACAGACATAAACAAACGATCAACTTCCAAACAAACAAAAAAGTTGATTATGCATTTCTTTTTTTTTTCTTTATTTTCTTTTTTCTTTTTCTTTTATTCTCTTTTCTTTTCTTGGCTTTTCTTTTCTTGTCTTGTCTTTCCTGTTCTTTCTTTATTCTTCTTGTTTTGTGTGTGTTTTTTTTTTTGTTTTGTTTTGTTTTGTTTTGTTTTGTTTGTTTTGTTTTGTTTTGTTTTGTTTTGTTTTGTTTTATCGGTGTTTGCATTACTGAAACCTAAAAAAAAAACTCCAGTGAGCGCCATTCCTCAGACTGTACCATTCTCTCGTTGTCTCTGATTATGATTAACTCCCTGCTCACACAAAAGATGGAGTGACGGAATAAACTTGCCAACTATTTCCTCATTGTCTCCGGGTATCAACATCAAGCTGGCGCATAATAGGACGACTGTGCGGGAGGGACTCCTACGCCATTTCCTTGCTGGCTGTCTCCCAAACCCTGCACGTGAGCATCGGCGAAGGGAAGTTGCATGTGTGTGTGTAGTAGTCTTGTAGGGTTTTCTCTCTGCTGTTTTCTATTATTCTCACTGTAGATTTGCATTTGGAAGATGAGATGCCTTTTCACTTGAAGAGGAGGTCGGACGGAGGAGGGATGAGGGTTTGAAAATGACTTACAAAAGTTGGTGCCTCCCTCAGAGAACAAAAACATTTTTCTTTTTCGAAAATGAGGTCACAGAAAGGGATCGATGTTGAGACAAACTTAAAGTACCTGATTTTAAAAAGAATGCAAACTGCTGTATTTTGAAGGAGGTATATAGACATATTTTTCTTTCTTTGTTTTTCAAAAGTCAGCAATTTTTGTGAAGTCATGTGTTTCAAAGTAAAAAAAAAAAAAAAAAGAAGAAGAAAAAGAAGAACTACGCAAAAGTCGAATGATTATTACAAAGATTAAATTTCCTTCCCTGAGAGCAAACTACATCCACATTTGACACACTTCCTTTCTTTCTTTCTTTTTTGCTGTTGTCCTTGTTGTTCTGTTTGCATTCTCCTTTATTTATTTGTGTACAAAGTGAAATGAGTTTCCTCCTCGAACATTCTGGATGCCTTCAATAAATTGTTTGGTTTGTGTGTATGTGTGTGTGTGAGGTGTGTGTGTGTGTGTGTGTGTGTGTGTGTGTGTGTGTGTGTGTGTGTGTGTGTGTGTGTGTGTGTGTGTGTGTTGTGTGTGTGTGTGTGTGTGTATTATTATTATTTTTGTTTCAAGTCCAACCGATTGTGTAAGCCACATCAAAGCATAACCGTTTAAAAAATATACAATACTTCAACAGAAAGAAGAAAAAAGGGGGAAAAAAGAAATAAGAAATAAGTACACATATCAATGCATTCGTGTACATAATCTAAGGAGGTGCCCGTTCAATAAATAGAAGATAATCCGCGAAAGAACAGAGTTATAATGCAGGTTAAGATTTTTTTTTTTTTTTTTTTTTTTTTTTTTGTGGAGAATCTTCTCTCTCTGTCTTTTATCTGTCCGTTTGTATCACCTAGGTTGTACGGGGACAGAGATCTGATGGTCAGATGGTCAGCAGCAAGCTGAAGGCCTGAAGAGGAAAATTGCCGTGTAAAGTCAGTGTCTCCTTACACAGTCGATCCACGTCTTCCTTGGTCAGCCTCTCGTTTTTAACCCTTTGACTCCTGCACCCTATCCACCAACTGCAAAAACTTAACCCACTGACTCCCTCACACTATCCACCAGCTTCCTGCAGGAAGCTGGTGGATAGTGTGAGGGTGTCAGTGGGTTAAGTTTTTGCTTTGCCAGCATGGTTGACAATGCAGGATGCTGGTGGAAAGGGGGACGGGAGTCAAAGGGTTAAATCTATATATCTTTTCGTTGAATGCTTGTATGTATGTGTATTATGAGAATAAAGACGCCAAAACAGATATACACAAAAAAGGGTTCGTTCTGTGTTAAACAGAGCAGCAGCGAAAATAGTTCCTACCACATGCCTCTGCAGTCAATATGAACCCCCTCACACATACACACAAAACACACACACACACACACACAAAAGCAAGCACGCACACACACACACACACACACACACACACACGCACACACACACACTCATACACACACGCAACACACACAAAACATACATATATACATACATATATACACTTACACACACGAATGCACACATACACTCACATGCACAACATACATAAACAAAAACGCCCACATAATGAGAGAAAGAGAAAAAAAAGAAAGAAAGAAAGAAAAAAGAAGAAAGAGAGACAGAGAGAAGAAGAAGAAGAAAAAGAGGAGGAGGAGGAGGAAGAAGAACAAGAAGAGGAATAGGAGGAGGAAGAGGAGGATTAAGAAGAAGAAATGAGAGACAGACAGCTAGACAGAGACAGAGACAGACAGACAGAGACAGAAAGACACACACACACACACACACACACACACACACACACACACACACACACACACACACACACACACACACACACACACAAACACAGAGATACAGACAGAAAGAAACACAGAGAAGAACAAAGGGGATGGGGAGTGCGGGTGGTGTGAGGGGGTGGAGGGGTGGCAGCAAGGTTAAGACAACATCGTGTGACATTGCTATGTGTGTGGGGGCCTAGCTATACTGGCCATAACTGCTGTCAGGAATGTGTTGTCAGAAGCCGTCAGGCTGCACGTGTAGTCAGGAGGAGGAGGGAATTGTCAGACAATGCCGCACACTCACAGGGGCTGGAGAAGCTTGAGATGAGGATGGAATGCCAGAACCTCTTTCTTCTTCCGCTTCCTTCTCCGGCAGAACTCTTTTTTTGTGTGTGTGTGTCTTTGATCATCAAGCTTCTGAACAAATTTCTCTTCCTACTGTCTTCTCTTCCTCTGCTTTGTTCTTTTTTCCTTGTTCTTTCAGCATCCATCATCATCATCATCATCATCATCATCATCACCATCATCATCATCATCATCAATATCATCATCATCACCATAATCATCATCATGTGCTCTGCCACATGGCGTTGGCGATCATGGTTCTCCATATGAATATATCCCTTGTCGCTGAAAGTCCATCTTCCACCCTCTCTGTCTTCAGCCACCCTGCAAGTCCGTTCAATAGTTTCTCCCTGGGTCAGCCCGGAGTTCCCTTTCCTTCCCTCCAGCTTTCCTGTTGTGACCAGGTGCTCTAATTCCCCTTTCCTAATAAAATGGCCTATAAATGTTGCTTGTCTTTTCCTAATCTTCTCTGTCAATGATATCATTGTGTCTACTACCCTCATCAAGACTGTCTCGTTTGTTTTCTTTGCTGTCCATGGAACTCTCAACATTCTTCTTCGAAACCACATTTCGGCTGCCTCAATCTTGTTCTGGCTTTGCGCGTTGACTCCCTCATCCCCCTCTCTCTCTCTCTCTCTCTCTCTCTCTCTCTCTCTCTCTCTCTCTCTCTCTCTCTCTCTCTCTCTCTCTCTCCTCTCTCTCTCTCTCTCTCTCTCGTCTCTCATGTCTCTCTCTATTTACTCATAGAATTTTTTAAAGTAATATTGAAGCCGAAACTTCTGCAAACAAACATAACATTGTCCAAATTTTGTTCCATTTGAAGTCGATTCTCCAAAATATAGCATCATTTCGTGTATCTGCATGAACCTGAGGCTAACAAAATATGTACATAAAACAATAAAATGAAAAGAAGAAAGGACACATTACCTGCAAAGTCTGCTTATTCTGTATCTGTCCTTTTTACTATTTCTTTGTTCGTTCGTGTGCTTTGTCTGGTTCGTAGTTTGCTTTTTATTTCCATTGTTTCCTCAGACTATAATATATTACTTTCAAAATCGATTTGTCATAATAACTAATCCCTCTATAGATGATAATTTTGAAAAGTATGTTCACTTTATCAGGCTCGTCAGTTCCTAACAACGCCACAGACTGGAACTATTACAAAAAAAGTTTCGCTAAAACTAAAAGAATTAAAAGAAGTTTTAGTATGTTGCTGACAGTACAAAAAGAATTATTTTGGGAGTGAACGCGAGCATGAGAGAGAGAGAGGGGGGGGTAAGGATGGAGAGAGACAGACGAGACAGAGAGACAGACAGACACAGAGACAGAGAGAGACAGAGACAGAGAGACAGACAGAGATAGACGAACAGACAGATAGAGGCAGAGAGAGACAGAGACAGACAGACAGAAAGAGAGACAGAGGGGCAAAGAGAGACAGACAGACAGAGATAGAGAGAGACAGAGACAGAGAGACGGGGAGAGAGAAGAGGAGAGGGATAAAAAAAAAGGACAGACAGACAGACAAACAGACAGGCAGGCAGACAAACACGAAGAGAAAAATTTTAAGTCTACAAAAAAAAAAATCAAACCGCAGCGCGTCCAAACCAAAAAAATCTTTACTTTCGTATATTTTCTTTCTCCATCACCGTTCTCCAATACTCCTTCCCCCCCCCCCCCACCACCACCACCACACACCCATCCCCCACCCCCACCCCAGACACTTTCCACAGCACAGTTCACCTTTTAAACCACCGACAGACGAGACAAGACAAGGGTATGCATTCAAGTAAAAAGCCAATCAGCGGGTCTGGCACCTTCACGTGAACACATTAACACCCTCCACGTGAATGTGAAGATGTCTGGCACAGGTCTGTCTCAGCTTTTAACAGTCACTACTCCTGTTTTCGTCAGGGTCAGGTTAGTAGACCTGTTACCTGAACTACTTCCACCTTTTTTTTTTTTTTTTTTTGTCTTTGCTTTGAAGTGTCGAAAACAGGTGTGCAGCCGTCTCCAGTGCCTGGCAAGTGTCAGAGTATCTACCGCGTGTCTGATGGGGTGGCTGGGCCATTGCTTGCTTGGTTTTCTTTCTTTTGGGATGAGCTTCTTTTTGCCTTACTCCATCCCACTCTAATACCCTCATGTCTTCCATGTGCTCTAACCAGTTGAGCTAATGGGTCTACGATAGAGGAAGAAGGGTGGCAGAATGGTTCAGACGTTCGCCTGCCAATAACTAAACTCCAGGTTCCAGGGCTCACTTCCCGTAGAGGCCTCGACTTTTCTCTTCAGTTTGATTGGAAAATCGAACTTAACGTCTAAAGGGGACGAAAAACTAGTCTGACCCGTGTGCCTTCTAGCTGCACACTCTAAAGATCCCACGGCAGTTGAAAATCGTGAAGAGCAGGGCATCGCCCGGCTGCCTTGGTGTAAAATATTGGAGAGATAGGTAGATTTCCCAGGCCCCACCCCTTGAAGACCAATTAGCCTTCTTGCCTTTCTGAAGTCTTTGTAAAAAGATGTGAATATGAATATGAATTTGAATCGAGGGAGAGGGACGGGCGCCGCCCTCGTGGTGCTGGGCCCAGGATAAAGTTGAGGTCTCTGCCACATCACTCCCCAGGGTTATGGAGCTATCTAGGTGGGACCTCAGGACCTGGCCAGCTCAAGGATTTATGTGCAGGCTTAATGCTTGTGTGCCATGATCATTCTGGATCTTCTCCATCACATGGAACTTGTGACTTTAGTGCATATAGAAATTCCTTCCGAGCACGGAGACATCATCTTGAGAAATGTCCCATCTTGAGAAACTCAACTGGAATCTGCCACGCGCTACCCAGTATCTCGACCGCTGTTTTCCCAGCAACTGAGTTTCAAGCCTACCTTCTCTTTTTTTAAATTAATGATATGATCGATAGTGGTGACAAAATGGACGGAAGAAACAATTTCTCCTTCTTTTCCTCCTTAGCTCCATAAAGTATTAACCCTTTGACTCCCCGCACCCTGTCTACCAGCATCCTGCATTGTCAACCATGCTAGCAAAGCAAAAACTTACCCCTTTGACTCCCTCACCCTGTCCACCAGCATCCTGCATTGTCAACCATGCTAGCAAAGCAAAAACTTAACCCTTTGACTCCCCGCACCCCGTCCACCAGCATTCTGCATTGTCAGCTATGCTAGCAAAGCGAAAACTTAACCCTTTGACTCCCTCACCCTGTCCACCAGCATCCTGCATTGTCAATCATACTAGCAAAAGCAAAAACTTAAGCCTTTGACTCCCTCACCCTATCCACCAGCTTCCTGCATGAAGCTGGTGGATAGGGTGAGAGAGTCAAAGGGTTAGGTTTTTGCAGTTGGTGGATAGGGTGCGGGAGTCAAAAGGTTGAAGAACTGTTCACCACATTCCT
>JAPXFY010000016.1:82281587-82284087 GCA_030674185.1 Monoplex corrugatus
GATGAGATAGACAGATAGATAGATAGATAGAGTAGATAGATTACATAGATAGCATAGATAGATAGACAGATAGATTAGATAGATAGATAGATAGATGATATAGATAGATAGATATATAGATGATAGATTAGTATAGATAGATATATAGATAGATATAGTCATAGATATAGAATAACAGACAGATAGACAGATAGATAGATAGATGTATATATACATATTAATATAAACATGAGTAATAGATAGAAGAATAGATAGATAGATAACTACATTACATAAATAGATAAATACATAGATATATGGATATATAGATAGATAGATAGATAGAAGATAGATAGACAGACAAATGATAGACAGATAGATAGATAGATGTATATTTACATATTTAATATAAACATGTTGTATAAAGAGGAATGATATAGATAGATAGATAGATAGATAGACAGATAGATAGATAGATAGATAGATAGCAGATAGATAGATAGATAGATAGCAGATAGACAGATAGATAGATGAAGATAGAAGATAATAGATAGATAGATAGAGATAGGTAGAAGATAGATAGATAGATAGATAGACAGATAGAAGGTAGATAGACAAATAAGTAGATAGATAGATAGATAGATAGATAGCAGATAGAGAGATAGATGACAGATATAGATAGGTCTATATACAAACATGTATGTAAAGAAAAAAAGTGATAGATATTGATACATAAAATCAATACATATAAATATATAATGTAAACGTATACGTATATGTGTATGTACATGTATGTATGTGTGTGCGCGTGTATACGAGCGTGCATGCACACGTGCGTGTATGTGTGTGTGAGGGTCATTCTGTACACAATAAGGAGCAAGCCACCGACTGCCACCCACCCTTGGAGTTGGCTGACTGACTATCAAGAAGTTGGTTGACTTTCAGAATCTTCCTAATAATAAGAGTTGGTGGGTTTAGACAAAAAAAAAAAAAACCTAAGACTCAGAAGCAAGTGGCAAACGTTTCGGAGAGGCTTTTCAGGGCTTATCGTCATTAGCGTTTATTTCCAGCGGCTTTGAAACAGATAAAGGGAGATAAAAAAAAAAAAAGTCAGGTAGCGAAACAACGTGAAATGCTGATAACTTAATCTCTTCAAGCACAAGAAATGTGCACACAGCTGAAGTTTCCGCTTTGTACTGTAAAATCAGAAACACATGAGAAGTGAACAGGAACGAGCGTGTAATTGACGGAACGAAAAATAGTGGGCCAACTGTCCTATGTCGAATGACATTTTGTCAAGTGTGTTTTGTTCAGGTACTTTTTCTTTTCTTTTCTTTTTTTTTTTTTTTTTTTTTTGCAGGCGTATTTTGTTAACCCTTTGTTGTCAAGAGTGCTTTGGTCCCTTTTTATCCACTGGACGAGGCGGCAGGGAAGCTTTTTAGTCCTCTCTTATTATCCGTTGATTGGTGTTGTTTGTGGTCTGTTTTGACCGTGCATTCGCGCTTGACAAAGGCCGGTTGGCCGAAAATTTGCGCTTGTCTTGTCTTGTTGTGTTGAATACGCGCTTACTTTGGTTTATTGTTCTTCTGGTTCAAGAGTGCTTTGTTAACTTTTGTCATGTCAGGCATAGTTTGTTTAGCGTATTTTTGTCAGTAACCTTTGTTGTCAAGAGTGCTTTGTTAACTTTTGTCATGTCAGGCGTAGTTTGTTTAGCGTATTTTTGTCAGTAACCCTTTGTTGTCAAGAGTGCTTTGTTAACTTTTGTCATGTCAGGCGTAGTTTGTTTAGCGTATTTTTGTCAGTAACCCTTTGTTGTCAAGAGTGCTTTGTTAACTTTTGTCATGTCAGGCGTAGTTTGTTTAGCGTATTTTTGTCATGTACCCTTTGTTGTCAAGAGTGCTTTGTTAACTTTTGTCATGTCAGGCGTAGTTTGTTTAGCGTATTTTTGTCAGTGACCCTTTGTTGTCAAGAGTGCTTTGTTAACTTTTGTCATGTCAGGCGTAGTTTGTTTAGCGTATTTTTGTCAGTGACCCTTTGTTGTCAAGAGTGCTTTGTTAACTTTGTCATGTCAGGCGTAGTTTGTTAGCGTATTTTTGTCAGTAACCCTTTGTTGTCAAGAGTGCTTTGTTAACTTTGTCATGTCAGGCGTAGTTGTTAAGCGTATTTTTGTCAGTGACCCTTTGTTGTCAAGAGTGCTTTGTTAACTTTGTCATGTCAGGCGTAGTTTGTTAAGCGTACTTTTGTCAGTAACCCTTTGTTGTCATTAGTGCTTTGTTAACTTTGTCATGTCAGGCGTAGTTTGTTAAGCGTTTAATTTTTGTCAGTGACCTTTGTTGCAAGTGCTTTGTAACTTTGTCATGTCAGGCGTAGTTTGTTTAAGCGTATTTTTGTCAGTAACCTTGTTGTCAAGAGTCTTGTTACTTTGTCATGCAGCGTATAGTTAAGCGTATTTTTGTCATACCTCTTTGTTGTCATGAGTGTTTGTATCATTTTGTCATCAGCGTAGTTTGTTAACGTATTT
>JAPXFY010000016.1:82286587-82294087 GCA_030674185.1 Monoplex corrugatus
ACCTGTGCTAAACATACAATCATGCAGACCAATATTAATTATCGATCAGACTACTTAACCTATGCTAAGCATGCATACAGCCCAGTATTGACTATCGATCAGACTACACCTAACATTGACTATTCATCAAACTACACCTAACATTGACTATTCATCAAACTACTTAACCCATGCTAAGCATACAAGCATACAATCCAATACTGACTATTGATCAGACTACTTAACCTTCACTAAGCATACAATCATACAATCCAATACTGACAATTGATCAGACAACTTAACCTATGCTAAGTAGGCAATCATACAGCCTAATATTGACTATTGATCAGACTACTTAACCTATGCTAAGTAGGCAATCATACAGCCTAATATTGACTATTGATCAGACTACTTAACCTATGCTAAGTAGGCAATCATACAGCCTAATATTGACAAGACAGAAGCTATCCTCATTGGCACCCGTCAGAAACTTTCTCAGCTGCCTCCTCTTTCTCTCCCATTATGTAACACATCAGTCCCAATTTCTGATTCAGCTAAAAACCTTGGTGTCTGCATTGACTCTACCCTCTCCATGAACAACTTTGTTTCTCAAACTGCCAGATCTTGCTACTATCGTATAAGGCTGATCAGGAAGTATCTCTCTGTGGAAACAACTGCAAAACTCGTTCTCTCCTTCATAATGTCTCGCATTGACTATTGCAATTCACTCCTGTCTGGTCTTCCTGCCTCCACCATTCACATCCTACAGCGCATTCAAAACAATGCTGTACGCCTTGTACTCAAAAAGAAAAAAGCTGACCACATATCTCCTCTCCTGGCACAACTTCACTGGCTCCCTGTATCAAAGCGCATACAGTACAAACTAGACACCATGTGCTACAAAAGCCTCAATAACGCAGCCCCCGATTACCTGTCAAGCCTACTTGAGATCTATGTTCCCTCACGTACCCTCCGCTCTGCCTCCGATCCTCTGACTTTTCGCTTTCCACGCACTAAGCTCAATACCTATGGTCCACGAGCCTTCTCTGTTTCTGGTCCATTCTCCTGGAACAAACTTCCTCTCTCAGTCCGTCAGCAACCTACTTTTGTCTCCTTCAAGTCCGCTCTCAAAACTCACCTTTTCTCCTCCGCATAAAATCCTAACCTCACTCAACCCCCCCCCCCCCCCCCCTCTGCAGCCTGTCTCCACTCGGAGGGGAATCACATGGTTATAATATATAATTGTATATGCTATGCTCTCTATAATTTTCCATTGCTTTTATTCTTGCTTTTATTGCTTTTATTCTTTCTCCCCATTTATAGCCATGCGTGTGTGTGTGTGTGTGTGTGTGTGTGTGCGTGCGTGTGTGTGCGTGCGTGCGTGCGTGCGTGCGTGCGTGTGTGTCTGCTTCAGCGCTTAGATTTGATTTTATCAAGATTTTGCGCTATATAAATATTGTAATTATTATTATTACTATTGATCAGACTACTTAATCTATGCTAAGTAGGCAATCATACAGCCTAATATTGACTATTGATCAGACTACTTAACCTATGCTAAGTAGGCAATTATACAGCCTAATATTGACTATTGATCAGACTACTTAACCTATGCTAAGTAGGCAGTCATACAGCCTAATATTGACTATTGATCAGACTACTTAACCTATGCTAAGTAGACAACCATACAGCCCAATATTGACTATCGACAAGACTGAACTAAATACTGACTATCGATCAGACTACTTAACTTTATGTATGTATGTATGTATGCATGTATACGCTCAGCTTAGATTTATGTATGTAAGTATGTAAGCATGTATGTATGCATGTATACGCTCATATGTATGTAGGTATGTATGCATGTATACGCTCAGCGCTTAGATTTGATTTTATCAAGATTTTGCGCTATATAAATAAAATATATTATTATTATATATTATTAACCTGTACAAAGCATACAATCAAGCAGCCAATCAAATTAGAAAGAGACCCACGCTAAGCCGCAAAAACAAAAACAAAAAACTAGAGTTATGGTCTTCTTCTGAATGAAAACTTTCACCTTGGCACGAATATGAGCCCATACATCATGCGTCACTTCGTACAACAAGCCATAGCCATACGACAGACAACGCTAAAACAATTCCAACAGACAGCCGTACGGGTGCACATGAACCCAACACGGTGAGCTTGGCGAGTTTTCCTCAGAGACTACGTTAAGATCTTCTTTGAAGTAGGGATAGATGTGCGTGCAGTGCACATGTTCTGCTGACAACAAATCTTTCGCCGATTTATCACCGCAGGCAATGACAAGCGAGAAACGATCACTCAGCATGGAGGTGTATTAAGGTGGGGGCCAGGGAGTGTAGATCACCGTGTAATCGTATTAACACCCACTGACAGATCTCCTGATGATCTCTTCCGCTCCTACCGACGGTTTCGGTGCGGCTTTCAGATCGTGATCCTGTTTCAGGATCTACCTAGGACAGGTTTTTTTTTTGTTTTGTTTTTTTAATTTGGTTTTTTTGTTTTGTTTTGTTTTGTTTTATTTGTTTTTGTTTGTTTGTTTTTCTTGTTGTTTTTTGTTTTTTCTTTTGTTTTGTTTGTTTTGTTTGTTTTTGTTTTGTTTGTTTTTGTTTGTTTGTTTTTCTTGTTGTTTTTTGTTTTTGTTTTGTTTTTTGTTTTGTTTTGTTTTGTTTTGTTGTTTTTTTCACGCCTAGTTTCAATCGATTATTAAGCCAGTTTTATTTGCATACTTCAAATATGACAGATGTACATGTATAACACAATAATCAGATAAAAATAACACAACCCAAACAAGTTCAACTTGTTTATAGTCCAGCTGACCGCGGAGAACATGTCAGGGCTGTTTTACACCAAGATCTTTTCACCATCATCATCATCATCATGTGCCCTGCCGCATGGCCTTGGTCATCATGGCCCTCCATACCAATCTATCCCTTGTCGCTGCAAGTACATCTCCCACCCTCCTCTGTCCTCAGCCACCCTGCAAGTCCGTCTAGTATTTTCTCCCTGGGTCCAGTGCTTTTTTTCCTTCCCTCCAGCTTTCCTGTTATGACTAGGTGCCCTACAAATGTTGCTTGTCTTTTCACAGTCTGTTATAGTTATGTTCTTCTTGTGTCTGTCTTGAATAAAAAATGTATAAACATAACTAAGTGCACCAATACATGAGAATATAGACTGGTCTACTTTCCAGAAAATCGCTTCTGCACATCAGATTTTCTGATAAAGTAAAAGAACAAGAACAATGTGCAGGGACTGGAAAAAAAAAATAAAAACAGAGTAAAACCGCAGACTGTTCAAATAATATCGCATTGAAAGAAAAAAGAAAAAGAGAAACAGTTTTTACCGAGGAAATCTCTCTCTCTCTCTCTCTCTCTCTCTCTCTCTCTGTATATTCTCTCTCTCTCTCTCTCTCTCTCTTCATGTTTTTCTCTCTCTCTCTCTCTCTCTCTCTCTCTCTCTCTCTCATCACCCACCACTCACACAGACCAGGCGAGATACAGAGAGATGAGCGAGAAAGAAAGAGAGAGAGAGAGCGAGAAAGAGAGAGAGAGAGCGAGAAAGAGAGCACGAGAAAGAGGACGACGAGAGAGAGGGAGGGAGGGAGAGAGAACCGAAACACGCCCGTATTTTAGAGTTTTTTTCTTTCGCCAACCAAATTTCAATGAGGATTAAGAGGGACAACATTCAACACGAGGTACGTTTCTCGTGTGATACGCAAACTGAAGGCTTATTCACAGCTTAGCGATACAGGCAGGAAGAAAACCGCTATGAGCAAATTTGAAGTGCTGCCATTCGACGCCTAACACCAACAAACCGATTTCTGTGGTGTTAAGTACTGAGATCTACTCCTTGGAGGTTTTCGCAGGCAACATTTTTCTAAAGACCAATTCTTGAGAAAATAAGCTTTCAAGCTTTCACAATTTTCAAAGACATCTTGCCCCGGGGTTATGACCTCAGGGTTATGGCAACAGACGCCGTTTCTGTCCCCCCCCCCCCCCCATTTCCTTTCCAACTCAACACCTCCCCTTCCCCCTCCACCTTCCCGTCCACACACTAACTGGGAGTGATAGTGTGAGATTCAGTTTCAGGGAAAACGTTACATCTTAATGGTATAATGAAACAAAATCAGTTTCAGGGGGGAAAATTACATCTTAATGGTTGATAAGTTAATACTGGAACGTTTTTCACCAGACGGGCAGATGCACATCAGAAATAGCCAACAGAATCGGCCAGGCCAAAACAGCATTCAAGAAGATGAAAAGCATTCTTACCAACAAATGCCTATCAATTAACATCAGGAAGAGAGTTCTTGAATGTTATATAGAACCGATAATGTTATACGTTTGTGAGGCGTGGACAGTCAACAAGCAAAGCCAGAACAAGATTGAGGCAGCCGAGATGTGGTTTATAAGAAGAATGTTGACAGTTCCACGGACAGCAAAGAAAACAAACGAGACAGTCTTGATGGAGGCAGACACAAGTAGATCATTCATAAGGATGATTAAGAAAAGACAGGCAACATTTAGAGGCCATTTTATGAGGAAAGGGAAATTGGAACACCAGGTCACAACGGGAAAGCTGGAGGGAAAGAGAGCGCAGAGTAGACCCAGGGAGAACATGATTGACGGACTTGCAGAGTGGCTGGGGACAAGGAGGATGGAAGAGATGCTTGAGGCAACAAGTGATGGAAGTTCAAATCGCCAACTCCATGTGGCAAGGCACCTGATGATGATGAATTGTATACAGAAACAAAACCAATTTCAGGGAAAACGTTACATCTTAATGGCATAACGAAACAAAATCAGTTTCAGGGAAAACGTTACATCTTAATGGTATAACGAAACAAATCAGTTTCAGGGAAAACGTTACATCTTAATGGCATAACGAAACAAAATCAATTTCAGGGAAAACGTTACATCTTAATGGTATAATGAAACAAACCATTTCAGGGAAAACGTTACATCTTAATGGTTATAACGAAACAAATCAGTTTTAGGGGAAACGTTACATCTTAAAGGATAATGAAACAATCAGTTTCAGGGAAAACGTTACATGTTAATGGTATAACGAAACAAAATCAGTTTCAAGGAAAACGTTACATCTTAATGGTATAACGAAACAAAATCAGTTTTAGGGGAAAACGTTACATCTTAAAGGCATAATGAAACAATCAGTTTCAGGGAAAATGTTACATGTTAATGGTATAACGAAACAAAATCAGTTTCAGGGAAAAGTTACATGTTAATGGTATAACGAAACAAAATCAATTTCAAGGGAAAAGTTACATGTTAATGGTATAACGAAACAAAATCAGTTTCAGGGAAAAGTTACATGTTAATGGTATAACGAAACAAAATCAGTTTCAGGGGAAAAGTTACATGTTAATGGTATAACGAAACAAAATCAGTTTCAGGGAAAAGTTACATGTTAATGGTATAACGAAACAAAATCAGTTTCAGGGGAAAAGTTACATGTTAATGGTATAACGAAACAAAATCAGTTTCAGGGGAAAAGTTGCATGTTAATGGTATAACGAAACAAAATCAGTTTCAGGGGAAAGTTACATGTTAATGGTATAACGAAACAAAATCAGTTTTAGGGGAAAACGTTACATCTTAAAGGCATAATGAAACAATCAGTTTCAGGGAAAAGTTACATCTTAATGGTACAATGAAACAATCAGTTTCAGGGAAAAGTTACATCTTAATGGTACAATGAAACATCAGTTTCAGGGGAAAAGTTACATCTTAATGGTACAATGAAACAATCAGTTTCAGGGGAAAAGTTACATCTTAATGGTACAATGAAACAATCAGTTTCAGGGGAAAAGTTACATCTTAATGACATAACGAGACAAAATCAGTTTCAGGGAAAAAGTGACATCTTAATGACATAACGAGACAAAATCAGTTTTAGCGGAAAAGTTATAAATACATGTACATCAATTGGTTCCTTAAAATCGAAAGATGGTACGCTTATCATGGAAAAAGGCAAAATATTAAACAGATGGGGAGAGTACATTAACGACCTTTTCAAAGATGACAGAAACGAAGAACACATTATAAGAAAGAACGTTGAAGGACCACCCATAATGAAAGATAAAGTTAAAGCAGCACTGAAAAACATGAAACCAGGAAAAGCCCCAGGACCAGACAACATTACTACAGAGATGATTGAATCCCTGGAGGAATTTGGTATAGAAAAAATAACAGTCCTCCTAAATGAAATTTAAGGCACTTGAAAAATCCCCCAAAATATGTCAAAATCAATTTTCATTGCACTTCCAAAGAAGACAAGGGCTATAAAATGCGAACTCTATCGCACAATCAGTTTGATGAGTCATGTAACAAAAATCGTATTAAGAATAATCATGATGAGGACAAGGAATAGAATCAAAAGAGAAATAGCAGAAGAACAGTGTGGATTTGTGGAAGGGAAAGGAACTATTAATGCCATATACATCCTAACAACTATCATAGAGAGGTCAGTCGAGATGAATAAGGATTTATTTTTATGCTTTGTTGATTATACCAAGGCTTTCGATCGGGTAAGACATGAAGAATTGATCAACCAACAAGAAAGACTCAATATTGATGGAAAAGATCTACGAATAATCAGAAATATGTATTGGGAACAAACAGCTGCAATGAGAATAAAAAGCGATATAAGCTCTTTCCAAAACATCAAAAGAGGATTCAGACAGGATTGTGTTTTGTCACCAGATCTATTTTCCCTTTACAGCGAAAACATCATGAGAAACCTAGAGGAAGACCCTGGATTAAAGGTTGGAGGAAAAATGATAAACAACATTCGATACGCAGATGACACCGTGCTAATTGCAGAAAATGAAAGGGACCTACAAAACCTTGTGAATATACTAGAAATAGAAAGCAAAGGTAAGGGGTTGGAACTAAACAGCAGGAAGACTGAAGTCACGGTGATCAGTAAAAAACATGAAATCCCTTCATGCAAAATAACAGCAAACGGCACAACCTTGAGACAGGTTGATAAATTTAAATACCTGGGAACGATCATTCCACCAGACGACAGATGCATATCATATCAGAAATAACCAGCAGACTCGGCCAATCCAAAACAGCATTCAAGAAGATGAAAAACATTCTTACCAACAAATGCCTATCAATTAACATCAGGAAGAGAGTTCTTGAATGTTATATAGAACCGATAATGTTATACGGTTGTGAGGCGTGGACAGTCAACAAGCAAAGCCAGAACAAGATTGAGGCAGCCGAGATGTGGTTTCTAGAAAGAATGTTGAGAGTTCCATGGACAGAAAGAAAACAAACGAGACAGTCTTGAAGGAGGCAGACACAACAAGATCATTCATAAGGAAGATTAGGAAAAGACAGGCAACATTTATAGGCCATTTTATGAGGAAAGGGGAATTGGAGCACCTGGTCACAACGGGAAAGCTGAAGGGAAACAGAGCACCACCAAGACCCAAGGAGAAGATATTGGACGGACTTGCAGAGT
>JAPXFY010000016.1:82301587-82304087 GCA_030674185.1 Monoplex corrugatus
GTGTGTGTGTGTGTGTGTGTGTGTGTGTGTGTGTGTGTGTGTGTATGTGTGTGTGTGTTCGTTCGTTCTTTGATTTAACGTCTTTTCACTATGAGTGATATTAGACGAAAAAAAAAAAAAGAGTATGAGAGATGAGAGATGGGCGGGTTGGTTTGGGGGCAGAGAGGAGACAGAGTTATAAGTTATAGACATAAGTAGGTGGGAAAACAGAAAAATGGAACAAGAACTTAACACTAACAATTAACATCAACAATGTGTATGGAAAATTTAACTCTAAAGTACAAACTTCATAAACTTAAAGTAATGCATTAACAGGACTGTGAACCAACGATTCTGAAATTTTAACTGACAAAAATTGATCGGACTGGATTCAACAAGGGACAATTAATCAGGAAGACAAAATAATGTGTTGTCTTCTTTCGGCTTGTATGTTTGCTTTGTTGATTGGTTGGTTGGTTGGTTGGTTGGTTGCTCTTTGTCTGTCTGTCTGTCTGTCTGTCTGTATGTATGTATGCATGTATGTATGTAAGTATGTATGTCTCTTGCTTTCGCTCTCTTCTCTCTCTTTCTTTCTCTCTCTCTTTCTCTCTTTCCGTCTGTCTGTGTGTGTATGTGTGTCTGTGACTCTGTGTGTGTGTGTGTACGTGTGTGCGTGCGTGCGTGCGTGCGTGCGTGTGTGGATGTATAAGCATTCAATACGTACAATAGAAAGATGATGAAAACTGAGACCAACCAAACAACACTAACCCTGTTCCTGACTCCACATCACAAACCGCCAACAACAAAAAACCAAAATCCTTCCCTTAATCCTCTTTCGCCTTTTTGAACAGGGCAAGTTTCACGGCTCTCTCGACCGTATCTCGCTCATAAATCTTTCGTTACCTCTCAAAAAGCACTCAAGCCCAGCCAGGTAGTTCATCACACCTGTACATAACTTCAGGTCCCTCTGAACAGATCGTGACATCAGATTGACGATGTCACAGGGGCGTTTCCTGTCACGTACATCATCACCACGTTGACACCCAAGGGCTGGGAGAAGTGTCAACACGATGTCAGGATCCCTATCTGTCTATCTGTCTATCTGCCTGCTTGGCTTAGTACTTCAGTACAAGGTGTTGAGACGGACAATGCTTCAACATCAGATTGTGGAGCGCTCCTGCTTACCAAGGCGGCAGGCACGTCTCTCACACACAAAGCCAACAGCGAAGATTTAGCAGCTGGAAGCGATTAAGTATCATTGATTGATTGATTTTACGTCGGCACCCACCTGGTCACAACAGGAAAACTGGAGGGAAAGAGAGCACCAGGTAGACCCAGGGAGAAACTCTTGGACGGACTTTCAGGGTGGCTAAGGACAGAGAGGGTGGGAGATGTGCTTGCGGCAACGAGGGATAGATACATATGGAGGGCCATGATCGCCAACGCCATGCGGCAGGGCACATGATGATGATGATGATGATGACCCACCTCAGGTGACATGGCCGACGGGGATAACTCTCCAAGAGAATATGGGGTGGGAAAGGGGGGAAGGGTTTATATAATCCTATACACACACCACCAGAACAACAGTGATGTTAAGATGGGACAGTAAGAAGGCCAGTTTTAATATAGCGCTATTCCGGGATTCGAACCCACAACCATTAATATGTGAATCCGACGCTCAACCAACTGAGTAACTGAGGCCCGCATTTAATACATCTCCCATGCGTGTTTGTTTGTTTGTTTTGTTTTGTTTTTGTTTTTTGTTTTTTTTATATATAACCCGATTCCAAGTCATTACGTATTGCAAGGTGCAGACTTTTTTTTAAAGATATGACTTGTCCATTTAGATCATAATTCAAGCACAGATCACAGCTAATAGAGGGGAAATAACGGAAAACGAGAAATTGTGCATTGTGTTCACTGATCTGTAGAAAATCAGTTATGTATACTGTGCCCAATGCCATTTTGAGAAAAATGAGAGGGGGGGGGGGGCAGAAAAAAGAAGAATAAAGAAAGAAAGAAAAGAAAGAAAGAAAGTAAGAAAGAAAGAAAGAAAGAAAGAAAGAAAGAAAGAAAGAAGAAAGAAAGAAGAAAGAAAGAAAGAAAGAAAGAAAGAAAGAAGAAGGAAGGAAGGAAGGAAAATGTTATCTGTTATGCACTGGACGAAGCAGCAGGAAGTTTTAGTCTTTTTCTCCTAGTTTTTGTATTGGTGTTTATTCCTTTGTGATCTTACTTACCTTTACACTTGACAAAGGCCAGTTGCCCGAAAATTTGCTCCTGTCTTATCTGGTTGTATTAAATACGCGTTCTGATTCTATTTTCGTTTGTTTTTGGGTTTTTTTTTCCTGCTTGTTGTTATCTGTTGTCGAGCCTTCTTTATCAACCTTAAAATTTACTAATTACCAAAGCTATTGTTAATCCTGTAACGATTTCGTCAGACCAGACATCGTCGTTTGTCAAACCTTGTGTTATTTTTCTGCAGACATCTTAAAAGAATATCCGTGCTGAAACTAAAGGG
>JAPXFY010000016.1:82311587-82321587 GCA_030674185.1 Monoplex corrugatus
GTCTCTCTCTGTCTGTCTGTCTGTCTGCCTGCCTGTATGCATGTCTCTCTCTCTCTATCTCTCTCTCTCTCTCTCTCTCTCTCCCTCTCTCCCTCTCTCCGTCTCTCTATGTCTCTCCAGGCCTCTCTTTCTCTCCGTCTCTCCGTCTGTCTGTCCTGTCTGTCTGTCTCTCTCTCTCTCTCTCTCTCTCTCCCTCTCTCTCTCTCTCTCTCTCTCTCTCTCTCTCTCTTATGTCTCTCATGCTTTTGTACAGTACATGAGGCAATGGCGCATATATATATATGTATATATATATATATATATATATATAATATATATATATATATATATATATATATATATATATATATATATATATATGATATGCCTACTGCTAGTCCTCGTTACTCTACAAACAAATATGAGCATCAAAAGCTACATGAACCATACAACATCAAACGTGAGACAAGTTATAAAATGAGTTGTGATATCGTATGCACTGTTTGTATATATATATACATATATATATATATATATATATATATATATGTATATGTATATATATATACAAACAGTGCATACGATATCACAACTCATTTTATAACTTGTCTCACGTTTGATGTTGTATGGTTCATGTAGCTTTTTGATGCTCATATTTGTTTGTAGAGTAACGAGGACTAGCAGTAGGCATATCATGTGTATCTCCACCACCATCCTTCCTACTCTGGTTCCTTCCCTTCTTGTTTGTCATTACTTCATCATCATCATCATCAGGTGCCCTTCCGCATGGCGTTGGCGACCATGGACTTCCATCCATCTCTATCTCTCGTTGCCCCTAGCATCTCCCCCACCCTCCTCGTCCCCAGCCACTCTGCAAGTCCGTCCAGCATTCTCTCCCTGAGTCTACCTGGTGCTCTCTTTCCCTCCAGCTTTCCCGTTGTGACCAGGTGCTCCAAATCCCCCTTCCTCATAAAATGGCCTATAAATGTTGCTTGTCTTTTCCTAATCTTCCTTATGAGTGATCTACTTGTGCTTGCCTCCATCAAGACTGTCTCGTTTGTTTTCTTTGCTGTCCATGGAACTCTCAACATTCTTCTGAGAAACCACATCTCGGCTGCCTCAATCTTGCTCTGGCTTTGCTTGCTGACTGTCCACGCCTCATATCCGTACAACAGTATTGGTTCTATATAGCATTCAAGGACTCTCTTTCCGATGTTAATTGATAGGCATTTGTTGGTAAGAATGCTTGTCATTACTTATCTTCCTCAACTACAAAATAATTCCACGTACCTTTCATGCAATCAGACTCACTTGAATAAAGCTTCAGTTATAAAGATCCAGCAGCGCCTTTATTATAGAGAAAACTATCGAAAGTCAATAATTGTTTAAAAAAAACAAAATCTGACAAAATCTTATCCAGTTCTAACTCTCTCGATTCTTCGTTGTCCACCTCCAATTCATGTGCGAGTGACTAGACTAATATCCACGATGCAATTCTTTGTACATCGCTTCTTTGGAAGATTGTGTATGCAGACCACAGAAGTCTGTGTAGAGCAAAATATGTTACGGATAGAGCAAAATGTGTTACGGATAGACGTAATTTTTAACTACACACAACACAAACAAACAGAAAATTTCCAGTCCACTGTACAATAAAAGATATTACCAGGACATTCCAGAATCTGTAAAACACACACACACACACACACACACACACACACACACACACACACACACACACCCACACACACACACACACACACACACACACACACACACACACACACACACACACACACACACACACACACACACACACACACACACACACACAAACTTGCGAGCTGTTTATGTGATGTTTTGTTTGAATTTGTTCTTTGCTGTCAAAATCCGGTTGGCCGAAAAAATTGCACCTGCTTTCTTTCTGGTTTATTGTTGTTGATTTTTCTTTCTTTTTTTTTTTTAACCAAATTCGCGTTGTCGTTCTATTTTTATATCTTTCTGATTCTTAGTGTTTGTAATCCAACCCACAATTTATAAAAATGGTTTAGATACAACCGCAGTTAAAGAAGTTTCAATTTCAGTTTCTCAAGACGACGTCTCCGCGCTCGGAACGGATTTCCATATGCACTAAGGTCACAGGTGCCACGTGTATGGTGATCAGGGCACAAGCCTTAAGCCTGCACATAAACCCATGAGCTGGCCAGGCGCAGCTGAAGAAGAACAGCACTGCACACCTCAAAAGTCTTAGTATAAAGAGAGTGTGCAACATTTACGCAATGAAACGTGAAGCAGACTGTAGTAAATAGCAAGACAACCGCCAACAGGCAACATCATCAATCATCATCATCATCATCATCATCATCATCAGGTGCCTTGCCGCAAGGCGTTGGCGATTATGGACTTCCATCTGTCTCTGTCTCTCGTTGCCTCAAGCATCTCTTCCACCCTGCTTGTCCCCAGCCACTCTGCAAGTCCGTCTAGTATCTTCTCCCTGGGGTCTACCCGGTGCCCTCTTTCCCTCCAGCTTTCCCGTTGTGACCAGGTGTTCCAATTCTCCTTTCCTCATAAAATGGCCTATGAATGTTGCCTGCCTTTTCCTAATCTTCCTTATGAATGATCTACTTGTGTCTGCCTCCATCAAGACTGTCTCGTTTGTTTTCTTTGGTGTCCATGGAACTCTCTACATCCTTCTAAGAAACAAGCAACAACACGAACACTAAACACGACGGGGACCTTTTAATGTTTCATGTACTGACTCTAGAGATATCCTTTACAACAAATATGATGATATTATTCTCAGATCCCCTGTTGGCAGATTGTTATGAAGAGTTAATTAATTGTTGTATGTTATTGTTTGACACTGTTAATTCATTGTTCTGAATTATTCATTGTAATTGTTCCCCTTCTTACATTCAAACTTCCACTACCCCTCCCCATCTCCATCCCCAACCCCATCTTTTTTTCTCTTGTGTGTGTGTGTGTGGTGTGTGTGTGTTGTGTGTGTGTGTATGTGTGTGTTGTGTAATAATTGTGTGTGTGTTTGTGTGTGTCGTTGTGTGTGATAGTGTTGTGTGTGTGTGTGTTGTGTGTGTGTTGTGTGTATGTGTTGTGTGTTGTGTTGTGTGTGTGTGGTGTTGTGTGTGTGGTGTTGTATGTGTGTGTGTGTGTTGTGTGTGTGTGTGTGTGTGTGGTGTGTTTGTGTGTGTGTTGTGTGGTTGTGTTTGTGTGTGTTGTGTGTTGTTGTGTGTGTGGTGTGTGTGTTTGTGTGTGTGTGTGTGTGTTGTGTGTGTGTGTGTGTTGTTGTGTGTGTGTGTGTGTGTGTGTGTGTTGTGTGTGTGTGTGTGTGTGTGTGTTGTGTGTTGTGTGTGTTGTGTGTGTGTGTGTTGTGGTGTGTGTGTGGTTGTGTGTTGTGTTGTGTGCGTGTGTGTGTGCGTGTGTGTGTTTGTGTACATGTATTTGTGTGTTTGTGTGGGTGTGTTTGTGTGTGTGTGCGTGTGTGTGTGTGATGTGTGTGTGAGTATGTGTATGTGTGTGTGTGTGTGTGTGTGTGTGTGTGTGTGTGTGTGTGTGTGTGTGTGGTGTGTGTGTGTGTGTGTGTGTGTGTGTGTGTGTGTGTGTGTAAAATCACTATTGTGAACAGACATTAAATAAAAGATTCCTTCTTTCACGGGGACCTTTTAAAGAGACCAGAGTGACAACCGTTTTTCACTCCATTATCCAAAACAAGCACAAGCCACAGCCAGCAGACCACGCACCCCCCCCCCAAACCCCACCCACCTCACTACCAGCAGACCGTAACACAAACATACAGCCCAACCATAGCTGTAGGGTTATGTACAGTTTAGCTGCTGTTGTTGTTTGTATGTATTCATTTTTTTAACATACAACCGAACCACACGAAAAGACAATCAACATTTTCAGGCTATTTTATGAGGAAAGGAGAATTGGAGCAACTGGTCACAACAGGAAAGCAGGAGGGAAAGAGAGCACCAGGTAGACCCAGGGGAAATATATTGGACGGAGTTGCAGAGTGGCTGAGGACAGAGGGGATGGAAGACGTGCTTTCGGCAACAAGGGATAGATACATATGGAGGGCCATGATCGCCAACACCATGTGTCAAGGCACTTGATGGTGATGATGATAACAACTCAACCATAGGTATAGGGTTATGTACAGTTTAGCTGCTGTTGGTGGTGGTAAGTATTCATATTTTTCAACATACAACTCAACCATAGGTATAGGGTTATATCAGTTTACCTGCTGTTGGTGGTGGTAAGTATTCATATTTTTCAACATACAACTCAACCATAGGTATAGGGTTATATGCAGTTTACCTGCTGTTGGTGGTGGTAAGTATTCATATTTTTCAACATACAACTCAACCATAGGTACAGGGTTATTATGCAGTTTAGCTGCTGTTGGTGTGGTGGTAAGTATTCATATTTTTCAACATACAACTCAACCATAGGTATAGGGTTATGTACAGTTTAGCTGCTGTTGGTGGTGGTAAGTATTATATTTTTCAACATACAACTCAACCATAGGTATAGGGTTATATGCAGTTTAGCTGCTGTTGGTGGTGTGGTAAGTATTCATATTTTTCAACATACAACTCAACCATAGGTACAGGGTTATATGCAGTTTAGCTGCTGTTGGTGGTGGGGGTAAGTATTCATATTTTTCAACATACAACTCAACCATAGGTATAGGGTTATATGCAGTTTAGCTGCTGTTGGTGGTGTGGTAAGTATTCATATTTTTCAACATACAACTCAACCATAGGTATAGGGTTATATGCAGTTTAGCTGCTGTTGGTGGTGGTGGTAAGTATTCATATTTTTCAACATACAACTCAACCATAGGTACAGGGTTATGTGCAGTTTAGCTGATATTGTTGGGGGTATGTTTTTTTCAACATATCGGCATAGGTTATGTACAGTTTAGCTGCTGTTGTTGAAGGTATGTATTCAATTTTTTAATATGCTACCGAACCGTAGGTACAGGGTTATGTACAGTTCATTGCTGTTGGCGGTGGTATGTATCCACTTTTTTAACATACAACCGAACATAGTTACAGGCAGTGTACGGTTTAGCTGCTATTGTTGGTGGTATGTGTATTCATTTTGTGTGTGTGTGTGTGTGTGGTGTGTGTGTGTGTGTGTGTGTGTGTGTGTGTGTTTGTGTGTGGTGTGTGTGTGTGTGTGTATGTGTGTGTGTGTGTGTGTGTGTGTGTGTGTGTGTGAGAGAGAGAGAGAGAGAGAGAGAAGAGAGAGACAGAGAGATCAGACCAAGGCAGACACCGAAGAGATGTACAAAGACAGAAAAAGACAGACCACACAGACACAGCAAACAGAGAGAAAAGACAAAGACAGACAACGGTATCCAAACAAAGACAGAAAATAGAAATAAGACAAAGACAGAAAACAGAAATATTTAACAAAGACAGAAAACATAAATATTTAACAAAGACAGAAAACAGAAATAAGACAAAGACAGACCACAGGTATCCAAACAAAGACAGAAAACAGAGAGAAAAGAAAAGACAAATCAAAAAGATCACACAAACACAGAAAACAGGAAAGCCATAGACAGACAACATACCAAAATAAGACAGAAACAAGAGAGAAAGAGGAAAAACAGACATGTATCAAACAAAGGCAGAAAACAGAAAGAAAAGACAAGGGCAGACAACAAGCATCAAACAAAGACAAAACAGAGAAAAGACAAAGCACAAAACAGACAACAAAGACAAAAACAAAAGGCAGAAAGCAAGACAGAAACAGAAAACAAAGAGAAAAAGAAGAAAGACAGACAACAAAAAAGAAAGGAACAGAGAAAAGACAAAGGGAAATCAGAGATCAGACAAAGGCAAAAAAAGAGAAAAAAACAAAGAGACAGAAAAACAGACAGAAAACACAAAGACAGAAAACAGAAATCAGAAAAAGGCAAATAGAAAACAACCAGATATCAGGAGAAAAAAAAACCAACAAACAAACAGCAAACAAAGGGGAAAGACGAAAGACAGATAACAAAGAGAAACATACAGAGAAAGACAAAGGCACAAAGTAAAGAGAGAAACGAAAGAAAAAAAAAAAAAGGCAAGTCCTAGATCAGATGTTCCAGAAGTGGGGATACTAAACAAGCAGAAAAGACCTTCCCCCATACCCAATACCCCCAGCAAAACCTACGGGGTAAAAAGCAAACAAAACCTGTACTCACCAAGCCCTCACAGGCAGCCAAGGCCGCGCGAGACATCCCGTCACCCATCACACTTCCGGTCAGGTGACATCCTTACGATGCGTCAAGGTCCTGACTGGAATCCGAAGCGTTGCGATACTATGTTTCCGTCTCCACCGGCACCAGGAGACATCAGTTTCGTATTCTCGCGCAATTCACGATCACCTCTTTCCATCATGCACCGGGATTCGGTAGTGGATGACGTCACTGTCGATGGATTCCCTGAGATGGTGAGCCGTTGTTGACGTCATTTGGTGAGCGTCAGTGAGTCGGTATCCTTGGCAGCGGGATGAGGTGAGGGGCCTGCCTTTTCACCACGGACGTGTTTGGCGTTGCAGGTGATGGGTGACGTAATACCTTGGACGTCACTCTGGTGGGAACGGTGACGATGTTATTCCACCAGACTTTTGACGATTCCCTCTGTAGAGAAAAAAAGAAACGTAATGAGATTGATTTAACAAACCAAGTATCAAACTGAAAGTTAGATTACATGCTTTGGCGGGGGGGGGGGGGGGCTCAATTTTTTTTTTTTTTTCTCTTTTTGATCCTCTTTGCTATAAGCCGATGAAGTTACAAAACTTAACCGTTTGACTCCTGCACCAATCCACCGGATATGAGGAAACTGGTGGAGAGGGTGAGGGAGTCAAAGGGTTAAGTTTTTCGCTTTGCTGTCATTGATGACGAATGCAGGATGCTAATGGATAGGGTGAGGGAGTCAAGGGTTACTACATGTGACATTATTCTTTTATGATGATGATGATGAATGGTATAAGATGAAATGCGCGAAATCGATGAACTGTGTGAGAAACCATTGACCATTATGTCAACTTGTTGCAACCAATCTGTGTCTTAAGACCAGTCGCCGTGTGTAGTGGTTAACGCAACGGACTACTGACTGGAAGGTTGTGGGTTCGAATCCCCATCAGTCCCTTCAAAAATCATTGTAGGATTTTTCGGCTCTAACCGGCTCCTACCCAGAGTTGGGCGTGCTATGGGCTCATTGGGAAGACGGGATCCACACCAGTCGAGTCTCATCCACTTCACGGATGCGTCATTGAGGGTGTTGCTCAAATCTTCTGACCAGTACCGCAGGTGTTTGTATCTCTCGGGCCTGGTTGACGCCAGGATATTTTATGATAGTAAACGTAGAGTACAACCCTGTCACGCAGCCTCAATCCTAGATGGAACTCCATAGCATCGTGATTATCATCCTCATCGACATCATCATCATCGCATTGAAAAAAACTGTGCCAGCTTCTGGTGCCGAAGAAAACGGGACGGAAAAAAACAAAAAAAAAACAAAAAAACAAAAAAAGGTGAGCACAAAGGTAACCTCCCTGGGCGCCATGATCTTAATAGCCCTGTATGGGTTTGTATGGCCAATAAGTGTGTTCTGACTTCAGAGTTCTGAATTGAAGTAACAGAAAACACTTAGTTGCTTTCCAAATTTTTTCTTGTTTTGTCTGGCCATGATTATACTTGGAAAATACATGGTGGTTTCCCCGTTGCCTTCCATCGGTTTGTGTAAGGTCTCTCCGCTAGCCTTTGTCGTTCCCAGCGACAATCCACAAGGCAGTAGGGGTGATTTTTTTGTTCAGGGTTTACTCCCTTAGCCTTATTCTTTTTCCTGAGATAACCACAGGCAGTGGTGCTATTTACCCATGTTCCAGAGCAAGATTGAGGCAGCCGAGATGTGGTTTCTAAGAAGAATGTTGAGAGTTCCATGGACAGCAAAGAAAGCAAACGAGACAGTCTTGATAGAGGCAGACACAAGAAGATCATTCATAAGGAAGATTGGCAAAAGACAACAACATTTATAGGATATTTTACGAGGAAAGGGGAATTAGAGCACCTAGTCACATTAGGAAAGCTGGAGGGAAAGAGAGCACCAGGTAGACCCAGGGAGAAAATATTGGACGGACTTGCAGGGTGGCTGAGGACAGAGAGGGTGGAAGATGTACTTGCAGCAATAAGGGATAGATACATATGGAAGGCCATGATCGCCAACGACATGCGGCAGGGCACATGATGATGATGATGCTTTTGAAATAACTGAGCTCTCTGAGACCTTTCATTTATTTATCTATTTTATATATATATATATATATATATATATGTTGTGTGTGTGTGTGTGTGTTGTGCGTGCGTTGTGTGTTGTGTTGTGTGTGTGTGTGTGTGTGTGTGTGTGTGTGTGTGTGTGTGTGTGTGTGTGTGTGTCCATTTTTAAAGATAAAAATCACAGATGCACATGTCATTTACATGTAACCAAGAATATTCCAGTGATAGGTTGATAAAATACCAGTATATGAAATATAGACTAGGTAAAACGTAGGCTATGTGGGGCCTCAGGACCTGGCCAGCTCATGGGTTTACGTGCATTTTTAATTTAAGGCTTGTGCCATGATCACCATACACATGGCACCTGTGACGTTAGTGCATATGGAATTCGTTCCGAGCGCGGAGACGTCGTCTTGAGAAACTGAAACTAGAACTGAAACTGAAATAACTAAGATAGTTAGGAAGCAAGCAGATAAATAGATAAACACGTAATAGCAGGAAGTGCGGTAATTTTAAACAATCTCTCAGCTGCCAATGAGTCATATACTGATATCACGGGCATTACAATTGTATTCAATTTAGTCAGCGGATGATGACTTCGGATGAGTATACAGTGTGTGGGCGATGGTAAATACAAATACAGGGAGTTGACATATAAAGTGAAGTTGAGAACGAGGGTGAGTAAGTGTGGGGGGGGGGGTGTACGTGTGTGTGTGTGTGTGTGTGCGTGCATGTATGTGTGTGGGGTGTGGGTGGGTGGGTGTGTGGGTGTGCGAGTGTGTGTGTGTTTGTGCGTGTGTGTGTATGTGTGTGTGTGTGCGCGTGCTTGTTCGTGATGTGTGTGTGTCAGTTTGTGTGTGTCTGCTTATGCACGAGTGTGTGTCTGTTTCTGTGTGTGTGAGAGAGTATGTCTGTCTGTCTGTCTGTCTGTCTATCTATCTGTCTGTCTGTCTCTGTCTCTGTCTCTGTCTCTCTCTGTCTCTCTCTCTCTCTCTCTCTCTCTCTCTCTCTCTCTCTCTCTCTCTTCTCTCTTCTCTCCTGCAGAGAAACGCACCCACATGCACCCATTCAAGCACACATACACATTCAATACTCACAACACACTCACACACACACACACACACACACACACACACACACACATATATATATATATATATATATATATATATATATATATATATATAATATATATCATCATCATCATCATCAGGTGCCTTGCCGCATGGCGTTGTCGATTATGGACTTCCATCTGTCTCTATCTCTTGTTGCCCCAAGCATCTCCTCCACCCTTCTCGTATTCAGCCACTCCGCAAGTCCGTCTAGCATTTTCTCTCTGGGTCTACCTGGTGCTCTCTTTCCCTCCAGCTTTCCCGTTGTGACCAGGTGCTCCAAATCCCCCTTCCTCATAAAATGGCCTATAAATGTTGTCTGTCTTTTCCTAATCTTCCTTATGAGTGATCTACTTGTGTCTGCCTCCATCAAGACTGTCTCGTTTGTTTTCTTTGCTGTCCATGGAACTCTCAACGTTCTTCTTAGAAACCACATCTCGGCTGACTCAATCTTGTTCTGCTTTGCTTGTTGACTGTCCACGCCTCACATCCGTACAACAGTATTGGTTCTATATAACATTCAAGGACTCTCTTCCTGATGTTAATTGATAGGCATTTGTTGGTAAGAATGAGCATTCAAAGACTTCAACTCCTAACTTGCATTCATATC
>JAPXFY010000016.1:82324087-82326587 GCA_030674185.1 Monoplex corrugatus
TCTCTGTCTCTTTCTCTCTTCTCTCTCTCTTTGTCTGTCCCTCCCTCCCTCTCTCTCTCTCTCTTAGTGCTATCTGGAACCTATTCCAACCTGGATTACATAGACCCTTTTTGGTTACATTGTTTTGTTTGTTTGTTTGTTTGTTTGTTTTACCTACTGCTCTTTCCCTTATCCTGTCGGCGGTTAGCGAAGACTCCACGGACAAGTTGGCAACAAAATGTCTTCACGTCTTGACAAGGCACCCCGAGTCTGGTCCACGTCCAAAATGACCCCTTATTTAACCCTTTGACTCCCGCACCCTATCCACCAACTGCAAAAAACTTAACCCTTTGACTCCTTCAACCTATCCACCAGCTTCCTGCGTGAAGCTGGTGGATAGGGCGAGGAAGTCGAAGGGTTAAGTTTTTGCTTTGCCAGCATGATTGATAATGCAGGATGGGGGCGAATAGGGTGCGGGGTGTCAAAGGGTTAATAGCGTCCGTCAATCATCCCGTAATTTGGTGTACCCTTTGTCAGCTTTCAAACAAAAAATAGGAAAAAACAACAACAACAGCAACAACAACAAGAACAAGAAGAACAACAACAACAAGAAGAACAACAAGAACAACAACAAGAAGACAACGACGACAAAGAAAAAGACGACGAGAACGAAGAAGAACAAGGAGAACAAGAACAAGAACAGGAACAAGAAGAACAACAACAAGAACAACAAGAATAAAAAGAATAAGAACAAGAACAAGAAGAATCAGAAGACAAGAAGAACAACAAGAAGAAACAAAAAGAAGAAGAACAACGACGACGAAGAAGAAGAAGACAACGAGGGGTCGACGACGACGACGACGAAGAAGAAGAAGAAGAAGAAAAGAATAACAAAACAAGAACAAGGACAAGAACAAGAAGAACAAGAAGAAGAAGAAGAAGATAACGATGACAACGATGACGAAAAAGAACAACATGAACAAGAACAAGAAGAAGAACAAGAACAACAAGAATAACAAGAACAAGAACAACAATAAGAAGAAGAACAAGAAGAAGGAGGAGGAGGAGAAGAAGAACAACAACAACAAGAACAAGAAAAGAAGAAGAAGAACAACAACAACAACACAACAAAAGCTGAAGAACAAGACAAAGGAAAAGAAAAGAAAAGAAAAAGTATAAGAAAACAAAAGCAAAAAGCCCTGAACGGTTTGTGGCAAGAGTGATGAAACAAAATCGGGGTAAAAAGACAGTTACGTGACTTATTACAAGACACAACCCAGCCTGTGTTATAAGACACGTGTTGTGTGTCGGCCAAAAATTGGATAACATTGGTTCTGATCTTTTCTTTCCTCCCTAATTTCTCAGGGACAAGAAAGAACTGCCCTCCCCCCCCCCCCCCCTCCCACTTACCCCTTTAACACTGCCAGTTTGCCTACGTCACTGCTGAGCAGTGCTTTCTAACCGCCCAGTCACCGCAAAGTATTTTTGTCAGACAGCCCCAAGTATATACCAGAGTTTGGGTCGTTCTACTAAACTCCAATATTTGAGGAACAACTACTTTGATTTTGATCATTTTCTTTGGGTTGTATGCAGAAATGAACCTGGCAGAATTTGGATGGACACACATAATGAATGACATAGTAACAAGAAATTCTGGGGAGAGCCAGACAGCAGAAGGTCCTCAGAGGAGAACCTCCCGTCACCGTCAAGCAAGTGTTTCGGCCCTTAACTCCTGACATCTAAGGGGGCCGGGCTGCATCCAGGTCATGACCTCCTGGATGCCTCTGCTGTCACCATTTTTTTTTCAAAAAAAATATCCTCCTCGGGGAATCGAACCTGCGCATCCCAGGTGGTCAGGTTTTCGAGAGAAGTCATTCCTGTGACGGATGTCTTAACCGCTTGGCTACAGGTCCCTAGCAACATATGGGGGAATTTTAATAGAAGGGTTACACTCTATAGATCAGCTCAAGAAAATTTGAAACTGATGCTGTACATAGCTGTCACAGAGAACAACATTGTACAACACAATGTAACTAATCGTAGTAAAAGTATATCTGAAACTTAAAGCGAAAACCTATCTGAAATTTAGTAATTATTGATATCAATGTGAAATTCAGTGAAAAATGATAGTGCATCTCAAATTCAGTAAAAAGTGATAATTTGCCTGAAATTCAGTAAAACGTTATAATCTGACACTCAGTAAAAATGTGTAATCTATCTGAAATTCAGAAATACGTTATCATCTATCTGAAATTCAGTAAAGAGGTATAGTCTATCTGAAATTCAGTAAAAAGGTATAGTCTATCTGAATTTTAGTAAAAATTTATCATCTGTTTTAAATTCAGTAAAAAGTTATGATCTATCTGAAATTCAGTAAAAAGGTATAGTCTATCTGAAATTCAGTAAAATAAATATATAAATAAAAAAGTATGGTCTATTTGAAATTCAGTAGAAAGGTATAATCGATTTGAAATTCAGTAAAAAGGCGAAATCTATCTCAAATTCAGCAAAAAGATATAAG
>JAPXFY010000016.1:82329087-82331587 GCA_030674185.1 Monoplex corrugatus
ATGAGTGATCTACTTGTGTCTGCCTCCATCAAGACAGTCTCGTTTGTTTTCTTTGCTGTCCATGGAACTCTCAACATTCTTCTTAGAAACCACATCTCATGTTTTATATGTTCTCTTTTCCTGGTATATCATGTCTCCTTTTCCTTGTATATTATGTCTTTTCGTGGGGGTGGGGCATTATGTCTCCTTTTCCTGATTCATTATGTCCCTGTATGATTGTGCTTATGTCCCCTTTTCCTGAAGTATTATGTCCCTTTCCTGTGCATTATGCCCTTTTGATGTGCATTATGTGCCCCTTTACTGGTGCATTATGTCTCCATTTTTTGATACATTTGTCCCCTTTTTCCTGGTGTCATTGATGTCCCCTTTTCTTGATACTGTCTCCTTTTCTGGTGCATTAGTCTCCTTTTTCTGGTGCATTACGTCTCCTTTTTCTGGTGCATTACGTCCTCCTTTTTCTGGTGCATTATGTCTCCTTTTTCTGGTGCATTACGTCCCTTTTTCTGGTGCATTACGTCTCCTTTTTCTGGTGCATTATTTCCCTTTTTCTGGTGCATTACGTCTCCTTTTTCTGGTGCATTACGTCTCCTTTTTCTGGTGCATTACGTCTCCTTTTTCTGGTGCATTACGTCCCTTTTTCTGGTGCATTATTCCCGTTTTTCTGGTGCATTACGTCTCCTTTTTCTGGTGCATTACGTCTCCTTTTTCTGGTGCATTACGTCTCCTTTTTCTGGTGCATTACGTCCCTTTTTCTGGTGCATTACGTCTCCTTTTTCTGGTGCATTACGTTCCCTTTTTCTGGTGCATTACTTTCCCTTTTTCTGGTGCATTACGTTCCCTTTTTCTGGTGCATTACGTCTCCCTTTTTCTGGTGCATTACGTTCCTTTTTCTGGTGCATTACTTTCCCTTTTTCTGGTGCATTACGTTCCCTTTTCTGGTGCATTACGTTCCTTTTCTGGTGCATTACATTCCCTTTTCTGGTGCATTATGTCCTTTTCTGGTGCATTAGTTCCCTTTTTCTGGTGCATTAGTTCCTGTTTCTGGTGCATAGTTCCTTTTTCTGGTGCATTATCTTCCCTTTTTCTGGTGCATTACGTTCCCTTTTTCTGGTGCATTACGTTCCCTTTTTCTGGTGCATTACGTCTCCTTTTTCTGGTGCATTACGTCTCCTTTTTCTGGTGCATTACGTCTCCTTTTTCTGGTGCATTACGTCTCCTTTTTCTGGTGCATTACGTTCCCTTTTTCTGGTGCATTACGTTCCCTTTTTCTGGTGCATTACGTTCCCTTTTTCTGGTGCATTACGTTCCCTTTTTCTGGTGCATTAGTTCCCTTTTTCTGGTGCATTACGTTCCCTTTTTCTGGTGCATTATGTTCCCTTTTTCTGGTGCATTACGTTCCCTTTTTCTGGTGCATTACGTTCCTTTTTCTGGTGCATTATTTCCCTGTTTCTGGTGCATTAGTTCCCTTTTTCTGGTGCATTATGTTCCCTTTTTCTGGTGCATTACTTCCCTTTTTCTGGTGCATTACGTTCCCTTTTTCTGGTGCATTATTCCCTGTTTCTGGTGCATTAGTTCCTTTTTCTGGTGCATTAGTTCCCTTTTCTGGTGCATTAATGTTCCCTTTTTCTGGTGCATTATGTTCCCTTTTTCTGGTGCATTAGTTCCCTTTTTCTGGTGCATTAGTTCCCTTTTTCTGGTGCATTATGTTCCCTGTTTCTGGTGCATTACGTCCCTTTTTCTGGTGCATTACGTTCCCTTTTTCTGGTGCATTACGTCCCTTTTCTGTGCATTATGTTCTCTTTTTCTGGTGCATTACGTTCCCTTTTTCTGGTGCATTACGTTCCCTTTTTCTGGTGCATTACGTCTCCTTTTTCTGGTGCATTACGTCTCCTTTTTCTGGTGCATTACGTCTCCTTTTTCTGGTGCATTACGTCTCCTTTTTCTGGTGCATTACATTCCCTTTTTCTGGTGCATTATGTTCCCTTTTCTGGTGCATTACGTTCCCTTTTTCTGGTGCATTACGTTCCCTTTTTCTGGTGCATTACGTTCCTTTTTTCTGGTGCATTATGTTCCCTGTTTCTGGTGCATTATGTTCCCTTTTTCTGGTGCATTATGTTCCCTTTTTCTGGTGCATTACGTTCCTTTTTTCTGGTGCATTATTTTCCCTGTTTCTGGTGCATTACATTCCCTTTTTCTGGTGCATTACATTCCCTTTTTCCGATGCATTATGTTTTCTTTTCCAAATGCATTATTACCTTTTTCTGGTACATTATCTCCCTTTTTATCGCTGCATTAGAAGGAGGGAGGGAGAGACAGACAGACAGACAGAGAGATGGAAACAGAGAGACACACACAAACAGACAAAGAAAAACAGAGAAAGAGACAGAGAGAGACAAACAGACAGACAGACAGACAGAGACAGACAGACAGAAAGACACAGAGAGAGAGAGAGAGAGAGAGAGAGAGAGAGAGATTAAAGAATAAATAAAATACAGCAAGA
>JAPXFY010000016.1:82336587-82339087 GCA_030674185.1 Monoplex corrugatus
GCGAGGCAAAAATTTCTGTCAGTGTTTACCTGACAGTTCAAAGGCGTGCCATCTTGAACTGATTAAACTCTAGAAGACCACTTAACCAAAACTGTAAAAGATACGGCTATGAGAATCTGATGATACCGCCTGTGGTTCCATAGAGCTGGGGTTCGAGGCCGCTATCTCTCTTCGGGGACGCCTGTGGTTAATTTAATTAACGGTTTCATTGAGGGTTTTCTTGACTGAATATGTTTACTTGTTGTTCCCAGAGCTGACACAGAGCGAAGATTGAGGCAGCCGAATGCGGTTTCTAAGAAGAATATTGAGTTCCATGGACAGCAAAACCAACAACAACAACAACAAAACAAAAAAAAGAGACAGTCTTTTTTGTTGGAGACAGACACAAGAAGGTTACTAAAAAAAAGAAGATTAGGAAAAGACAAGTAACATTCATAGGACGTTTTATGAAGAATTAGAGAACCTGGTCACAACAGGAAAGCTGGAGGGAAAGAGAACGCCAGGTAGACCCAGGGAGAAAATATCGGAAGGACTTGCTAGGTGGCTGATGACAGAGAGGGTAGGAGATGTACTTGCAGCGACAAGGAATAGATTCGTATGGAGGGCCATGATCGCCAACGCCATGCGGCAGGGCCATGATGATGATGATGTGCTTGCTCTGCTCATTTTTCCTTTTTTTTTCGTCTCATTTTACGCCACCTTAATGACCACAGAAGCTGGAACAGTTTTTACAGTACGATGATGGTAATGTCGATGATGATGGTAATCATGATGCTATGGAGTTCCTTCTAGGATAGAGACTGCGTGACAGGGCTGTACTCTACGATTACTATCATAACATATCCTGGCGTCAACCAGGCCCAAGAGATACAGACACCTGCGGTGTTGGTCAGAAGATTTGAGCAACACCCTCAATGACGCATCCTTAAAGTGGATGAGACTCGACTGTGTGGTCCCAGTCTTCCCAATGAGCCCACAGCACGCCCAACTCCAGGTAGTAGCCGGTAAGAGGCGGAATGAAACTTAACTGCATCACCTCCATCGTCATAATCATCATTACAACACTAAAAATATTGCCTCAGCTTCTGGGGACCATTAATGTGACAGAAAATGAAACAGAAAAGCAAGAATCAGCAACAGCAATGTTCCTGATGTCATCATCATCATCAGGTGTCTTGCCGCATGGCGTTGGCGATTATGGACTTCCATCTGTCTCTATCTCTTGTTGCCTCTAGCATCTCTTCCACCCTCCTTGTCCCAGCCACTCTGCAAGTCCGTCTAGACCTTCTCCCTGGTCTACCCGGTGTCTCTTTCCCTCCAGCTTTCCCGTTGTGACCAGGTGTTTCAATTCCCTTTTCGTTATAAAATGGCCTATGAATGTTGCCTGCCTTTTCCTAATCTTCCTTATGAATGATCTATTTGTGTCTGCCTCCATCAGGACTGTCTCGTTTGTTTTCTTTGCTGTCCATGGAACTCTCAACATCCTTCTTAGAAACCACATCTCGGCTGCCTCAATCTTGTTCTGGCTTTGCTTGTTGACTGTCCATGCCTCGCAACCGTACAACAGTATTGGTTCTATACAACATTCAAGAACTCTTTTCCTGATGTTAATTGATAGGCATTTGTTGGTAAGAATGCTTTCCATCTTCTTGAATGATGTTTTGGCTTGGCCATTCTGCTGGTTCCTGATGTACTGGTATAAATTCACATAGATCTGATACCTTTAAGCACACCGCCCTACAACAGATGGTATGCTCCAAATTCACAGCCGATTAGAGCGGAAAAGCACTGGGCTTTTCCCAGAGCCTTATCAACTTAGTTCATCAAAAACTTGCAGCTTCAGTGTACCCCCCCCCCCCCCCCACAGCTCAGTTTCTCATCTGTAACCTCTGCCTTCCTCCATCTGCATCATCTGTCATACCCACTGAAATAATCCGGGTTCGGTTGCGTTTAAAAAGAGTGCAACGCTTTTCAACTAAGTCTACTGAGGGAGAGAAAAAAAAAGAAAAGAAAAAAATTCAGTCTGGCTTAGCAGACAGCATCAGACAGGTACGCCTAGTTGTGAGTGGATGTGAAAGAATGGCATTATGATTCAAAATGGTTTTGTTTTGTTTTTTAATATGAGGGTTTGAGAATTTTAGTTGTAATGGTAGAAGAAAGAGAAAGACAAACACACACACTATGTCTGTCTCTTGTCTCTTTACTCAAATTCTTCTCTCTTCTGCTCTCTCTCTCTCTCTCTCTCTCTCTCGCTCTCTCTCTCTCTCTGCCTCTATCTGTCTGTCTCTCTCTGCTCTGTCGTCTGCTCTCTCTCTACGTCTCTCCTGTCTCTGTCTCCTCCCCTCCTCTCGCCTCTCTCTCCTCTATCATGTCTGTCTGTCTCTCAGTACCTTCTCTGTCTGTCTCTCTCATCACTCTCTCCTCTCTCCTCCTGTCCATACTCTTCCCTCCTCTTATCACAACCAGCCACCCATACTCACACGTACACCTGCAGCACACA
>JAPXFY010000016.1:82344087-82346587 GCA_030674185.1 Monoplex corrugatus
GGTAGGCTGACTGGAAAGGATTGAGGAGATTGTTGGCAGACAGGTGAGAGTTCAGCTGGTTGAGGACGACTTTTTCAAGGAGTTTTGACAAGAAAGAGAGATTAGAGATAGGCCGGTAATTTTTCAGTTCATTTGGATCTAAATTGTGTTTCTTGAGGAGAGGGTGAACAATAGCAGACTTGAAAGAATCTGGGACAGTTCCAGTTTGAAGAGAAGTGTTGATGATGTCAGTGATGAATGGGAGGAGAGTAGGGAGACAGTCGGCGTAGAGAGAACCTGGAAGAGGATCCAGTTCGCAGGTTTTGAACGACATGGATCTGATTGTGTTTAGAATTTCTTCTTGTGAGACTGGGGTAAAAGTAGTAAAAGGTGTGCCAGAGAAGGAAGGGTCAGGTGGGCATGGTTGACAGGGTGTCCTGTCAAGCCTGTCACGAAGAGTTTGTATTTTGGTGGTGAAATACTTGGAGAATACAGATGGGAGTTCTTCATTTGTATGTTTTGTTGGGAGAGGTAAATCTTTTCGTGTGCCAAGGAGATGATTCATGGTTGTAAAGAGTTCTTTTGAAGAAGAGGCATTCAGGATTTTGGTTTGGAAATAGCTTGTTTTTGCTGATGCAATGAGGGTGGATACTTTTGTTTTAGAGGCTTGGAAAAGTTGCCTGTGTACAGTGAGTTTGGATTTGCGCCAGCGGCGTTCTGCTCTGCGGCGGGCACGTTTTGCACAGGCGATCTCATGAGTGAGCCAGGGGGTAGGGGGGCGGTCAGGTAAAAGACGGGTACATCAGGCTCAGCACAAAGATTGTTGTGTACACAGAGCAACAGTCCTGAGCACTCTGCTCACTTGACTATACCTACGGACGGCGTGTGCAGCAAATGGAACGATTCCACTATAAACATGTCCGTGAAAGATCTCCAACATCACATGACAAGACCGATTGACCAGTCTTCAAGTTGTGGAGAAGTGAGGCCTGCCCAGTACAGGGTTTCCGCTCATCATAATGTCAGCTTTGTTGGACAGGTCACGTTGTCTGTTTGGAAGACAAACACGTGCCAAAGATGCTCCTATACAGACAAGCTGAAGCAAGGAGATCATGTTCAGGGAAGACAACTAAAGCGATACAAGTGTACCCCTGAAGGTCAACCTCATCAGCTTGTGGCATCAACACCAGCAACTGAGAAGACATTGCCCACAACAGATTAATCTGTCGATAGCAGTGCACGCAGGCAAAATTATACTTAACGCGAAACAGCTGCTGTTCAACAGAAGAGGGACCGCTGGAAGCAGAACCCAAAGCTACAAAAGTTCCTTCCGTGAAGCGTCTGTTGAAGAACATGTCCCATAGATTCGGTCTTACAGTCCACATGAAGACCCATACCAGGTGATAAAGGACCACCAGTATGTCTACTCAATCACTGGTTTTGACGAGAAGTGAATCGTCAGCGTATGTACCTAAGAAAGGGAGTGACAGAGAGTAAGACACAGAGAAAATGAGACACACAGACAGACACCCAGAAGACACCCAAACAGGCAGACCGACAGGCAGACCGACAAGCAGAGCGACAGGCAGACCGACAGGCAGAGCGACAGGCAGAGCGACAGGCAGACCGACTGGCAGACCGACTGGCAGAGCGACAGGCAGACCGACTGGCAGACCGACTGGCAGAGCGACAGGCAGACCGACTGGCAGACCGACTGGCAGAGCGACAGGCAGACCGACAGGCAGAGCGACAGGCAGACTGACAGGCAGACCGACAGGCAGAGCGTGTATGAAGTGTTGACGGTTTAACCCTTTGACTCCCTATCCACCAACTGCAAAAACTTAACCCTTAGATTCCTTAATCCTACACACCAGCTTTCTGCAGGAAGCTAGTGGATATCATGAGGGAATCTAAGGGTTAAGTTTTGGCTTTGCTACCATGGATGGCATTGCAGGATGCTGGTCGACAGGGTGCAGGAGTCATAGGTTTAAAATACAATCAGTAATCAGTACCAGGATGCTGGTGTACTGGGTGCGAGAGTCAAAGGGTTAAAACACAATCAGCAATCAGTACCATTCCTTTCTGTCTGCTCGCTCACAACATGCACCTGTCTGTCTAACTCTATCCACATTACACGTCTGATTTTCTTCTTCACCGCCCCCACCCCATCCCCCACACCACCCCCACTACCCCCCCACCACCACCCACCACCACCACCCCACACCATCCCCACACCACACCACCCACACCCCACCACCACCACCACACCATCCCCACATCACACCACCCACACCACACACCCCACATCACGACCACAACCCACACCACACACACCACACCATCCCCACCACAACACCCACACCACACTTCCACACCACACCCACCACACCACCCACACCACCTACACCCCACCACACCACCCACACCCCACCTCCCACACCACCCACACCACACCACCCCCACCACACCACACCCCCAGCCACATCGAGCGATTTGTCAAAAGACTACTGCACATCCACTT
>JAPXFY010000016.1:82376587-82389087 GCA_030674185.1 Monoplex corrugatus
ACCCGACCACCAACAGTCTTTGACTAAGCAGGTTGTTGTTACCAGCAAGATACCCGACCATCAACAGTCTTTGACTAAGCAGGTTATCACCAGCAAGATACCTGACCAACAACAGTCTTTGACTAAGCAGATTGTTGTTACCAGCAAGATACCCGACCATCAACAGTCTTTGACTAAGCAGGTTATCACCAGCAAGATACCTGACCAACAACAGTCTTTGACTAAGCAGGTTGTTGTTACCAGCAAGATACCCGACCACCAACAATCTTTGACTAAGCAGGTTATCACCAGCAAGATACCTGACCAACAACAGTCTTTGACTAAGCAGGTTATTACCAGCAAGATACCTGACCACCAACAGTCTTTGACTAAGCAGGATGTTACCAGCAAGATACCTGACCACCAACAGTCTTTGACTAAGCAGGATGTTACCAGCAAGATACCTGACCACCAACAGTCTTTGACTAAGCAGGATGTTACCAGCAAGATACCTGACCACCAACAGTCTTTGACTAAGCAGGTTGTTACCAGCAAGATACCTGACCACCAGCAGTCTTTGACTAAGCAGGTTGTTACCAGCAAGATACCTGACCACCAGCAGTCTTTGACTAAGCAGGTTGTTACCAGCAAGATACCTGACCATCAGCAGTCTTTGACTAAGCAGGTTGTTACCAGCAAAATACCCGACCACCAACAGTTTTTGATTAAGTAAGATGTTAAATGCAAGATACCTGACCACCAACAGACTTTGACTAAGCAGGATGTTACCAGCAAGATACCAACAGTCTTTGACTAAGCAGGTTATTACCAGCAAGATACCAACAGACTTTGACTAAGCAGGTTGTTACCAGCAAGATACCAACAGACTTTGACTAAGCAGGTTGTTACCAGCAATATACCAACAGACTTTGACTAAGCAGGTTGTTACCAGCCAGATACCTGACCACCAACTGTCTTTGACTAAGCAGAATGTTGCCAGAAAGATACCAACAGACTTTGACTAAGCAGGTTGTTACCAGCCAGATACCAACAGACTTTGACTAAGCAGGTTGTTACCAGCAAGATACCAACAGACTTTGACTAAGCAGGTTGTTACCAGCAAGATACCAACAGTCTTTGACTAAGCAGGTTATTACCAGCCAGATACCAAAAGACTTTGACTAAGCAGGTTGTTACCAGCAAGATACCAACAGTCTTTGACTAAGCAGGTTATTACCAGCCAGATACCAACAGACTTTGACTATGCAGGTTGTTACCAGCAAGATACCAACAGACTTTGACTAAGCAGGTTATTACCAGCAAGATACCAACAGACTTTGACTAAGCAGGTTGTTACCAGCAAGATACCAACAGTCTTTGACTAAGCAGGTTGTTACCAGCCAGATACCTGACCACCAACTGTCTTTGACTAAGCAGAATGTTGCCAGCAAGATACCAACAGACTTTGACTAAGCAGTATGTTACCAGCAAGATACCAACAGACTTTGACTGAGCAAGATATTACCAGAAAGATATACGACCACCAACAGTCTTTGACCAAGCAGGTTATTTCCAGGAAGATACCCGACAACCAACAGTCTTTGACTAAGCAGGATGTTACCAGCAAGATAGCAAGTCTTTGACTAAGCAGAATGTAACCAGCAAGATACCCGACAACCAGCAGTCTTTGACTAAGCAGGTTATTACCAGCAAGATACCCGACCACCAACAGTCTTTGACTAAGCAGGTTATTACCAGCAAGATACCCGACCACCAACAGTCTTTGACTAAGCAGGTTATTACCAGTAAGATACCCGACCACCAACAGTCTTTGACTAAGCAGGTTATTACCAGCAAGATACCCGACCACCAACAGTGTTTGACTAAGCAGGATGTTACCAGCAAGATACCCGACCACCAACAGTCTTTGACTAAGCAGGATGTTACCAGCAAAATACCCGACCACCAACAGTCTTTGACTAAGCAGGATGTTATCAGCAAGATACCCGACCACCAATGATCATGTCCTTTCTGGCTGTTACGTGGATGGGAAATTCGCAACAATGTTTTGTTCTATCCGTTTGAAGATAAAGGACAGGTAGTTAAACTGACCTAGTTTTCAAACTAGTCCTTTTTCTCACACTGGACGAAACAGCAGGGAAATTTCTGTCTTTTTCTCCTAATTTTTGTATTTGGTGTTTGTTCGCTTGTGATCTTACGCTTGACAAAGGCCATTTGCCCGAAAATTTGTGTCTGTCTTGTCTGATTGTATTAAATACACGTTCTGATTTTTTGTGTGTGTATGCTTTTTTTTCTCCAGTTTCTGTTTGTTTGAATGCGGGCAGTCACATTTGTTTTGGATAAATGAAACGAATTTATAACCATTGTGCAATTTTACAAACCTTAGTGTCGCTGTTCGGGTATATCCATATTCATAAGGAAAGTCCTGTAGTTTTACTCGTACAGATACACGTATATTGCAGTTTGACAACGACGTTCTGTGTCAGACGTAATGGACAGTACTGATCAATTTAACTCGGAAGAAAAACCTAGCACGAAATAAACAGCTCTACAAAATGACAACCTATCTTAAATCTGAGAGTGAAGAATTTATTCAAAAACGGTTCGTCACATTCAGACAGATCCATATGAGCTCCACCAAAATCTAGAACACGGGAGTGGGGGAGTGAGGTGTGTGAACGGGACTTGTGAAACACCCAGATGACACCACCAGAATGACTGGAATATTCAAAGATGGACAGCATAGAGGTCAGTTTTTATGGTGCAGGTTCAGATTAAACTTGAGACATAAGCTCTGAAGTCCATAACTCTATCAAGAAAGCCAGAATGCCTGAGGTGAGGTCTCGTAATAACAATAGTAATAATTACAGAATTTATACGGCGCCAAATCTTGACAATTCAAATCGAAGCGCACTCACGCACCAGGCATACGCATACAATCGACAAAGATCACATTACAATATTTAATACACAGACTCAGGGAAAGAAGTAGTTATAGAATTCATTGTTGAGAAAAAGAGGTGGGTTTTTAAATTGGATTTAAAAGCAGAAAGGATAGGTGTTAGGCGAAGGCAAAGCGGAAGTCTATTCCAGGCTGACGGTCCTGAGACAGCAAAACAACGCTGGCCAACATTTGATAGTTTAAATCTAGGGACATGAAGGGAAAGAGTGTCTAAAGCTGAGCGCAAAGTGCGAGTAGGCGTATATGTATAAATGTTGATGTCAAGTATAATATACGAGCGTATCAACCAGGTTAGTATCACATCTCCAGGTCAATGGGTTTGTCGAAAGTAGCACTTTAAGTGACATGAAGAGCAGACGCGGGGGTGGGGGAGATGGGAGGCAAACGGACTACAGTTAGTGATCGTAATAGACAAGTGATTCCTATTTAGAAGGAAGTCTTAAGCGTAGTTCTGTGTAGTCACTGGAGGAAAGAGAGCGGGACACGCATGAACAGGCATTTTCATGGGTCTGATACCTTGAGTCAAACAATAAACCCTTTTTAATGAAAGAAAACAGATGGAACGTATGGATTAAGCTGTTTCTGGTTCTGGTTCTGGTTCTGTAGAATAATCCACAACGGGCCTCGTGCCCTATCCCGTGGACGGTAGTATGCGTAGGCAAACTTATCAATGTTACCACGGGGTTGGTATCGCTGCAGGTTGCCTTGGTTGTTGGATCTGGTTCAGGTTCTGCTGCATTAAGTGTATGTATGGAAATGAGTATGTTTATGCTGAATTTATGTAAGTATTCAACCGACAATGTTTATGATACGTGTGTCTGGAGCATCATGCCTGGCCATTTTCGTGGCCGTTTGAACAATCCCTGCGGTTGAAGCAAGGTAATGCTGGGAATTTCCGACTGCTAACTGTCGACACTACAGTAAGAGGGAAGGAGCTGGCAGCTATGCGAGCTGGTGGCAGGGCGGGCTGCCCGAAAGACAGATGAAGACCAGAGAGGGGCGATAGAACCCCCTTCCATTGTCTCTTGGTCCGGAGGCTGGGCTGGAACTGGTCGGTGCCCGTTGTATGGCTGTGTCCGGGGGTTTGTCATCTCCCCACCTTGCCATTCGGTTTGTAAACAAGGTAATTGATGACTAGGTCCGAATGTGTCATGCAACGCATGGACAGCCCCCCTTTTTGCTTGACGAAATGACTATCGAGTGGCGTCCGGAGCTTTGGGAGGTGATTGTCCGGAGAGTGGCGAGGCATTGGTGCTCTGGCTCCCATCGGCACCCTCTAGGTGTTTCTTGTTTATTTGTTAACTGTATGCAATTGACAAAGTTTATACTGTGATTATGTATGTATCCAGCTATGTTTATGCTGCACACACACACACATACATACACAAGCATACACACACAGATAAACACACACACACACACACACACACACACACACACACACACACACACACACACACACACACACACACATCCTAACCAAGACCGACACTGACCTCGGACGCACCACCGCGTCGACAAAAAAAAGGGGGAAAAAAAGAAACAGAGAGGCAGACAGACAGAGACAGATACAGAGAGACAGACAGACAGAGAAAAGACAGACAGAGAGACAGAGAGACAGCAGAGAGACAGAGATAGAAAGAGAGAGAAGAGAGAGAGAGAAAGACAGAGAGAGAAACAGAGACAGACAGACAGAGACAGAGAAAGACAGACAGACAGAGACAGACAGACAGAGAAAAGACAGAGAAAAGACAGACAGAGAGACAGAGATAGAAAGAGAGAGAGAGAGAGAAACAGAGACAGATAGAGACAGAGAAAGACAGACAGACAGCAGACAGACAAAGAAAAAGAGAGGGAAAGAAAGACACAGACAGACAGACAGACAGACAGAGAAGGGAAAGTTAAACACAATCCGCATGAATGAGTTTGAAAGTCGCACGGCCACGTTTTATGCTCCAGTGAGAAAGTGTACACAGTGAGCAAGGTCAGTGTCAGCCAGCCATTATCCGTGCTGAACGCGTGAATGGCCCGCCTTAGGTTTTGCTTTACAAATAAACCGGTGTCTCACATCCAAAAAGACCCCGCTCTCTATAAAGTGTAGTACGGTACAGAATACCCTATGTTGAAAACATGATAAATCGAGAAGTGAAAAAAGAAAAAGGGGGTGGGGAGGGAGGGGCATATTTGAGGTCGAAATATACATGTAACCCTTGTCTAAAATGTACTACAGAATAGAACAGCCTACACTAAAAACATGATAAATCGTGTAAAAAACAAAATTAAAAAAATTAAAAAACCAACAGTTTATCTCAGATCAAAATAGACCTGTCTAACGTGTACCAGGGTTTGAGAATAACCGACATTGTAAACATGATAAATGGAGTAGATACAACTGGCGTGTCTCAAGTCGAAATCGACCCATTTGTGTAAAGTGTACCAGGATATAGAATAGCCTACATGGGAAACATGATAAATGGAAGGAAACAACTGCCGAACGACTTGAAGATGCTTGCTGCAGCAGACGTGGAGTCCTGCGAAGGGCGGCGCCAAGGAAACGGGCCGAGTAGAATGGCTTGGCTGTAGGCTCGTGGCCTGGAAGTACCGCCGACCTTGCCGGAAGACGCAGCCATAGAAGCCCCACTAGTCGCACCTGCCTCGGACGCTCGTAATGTTACCGGAGCTCGGACACGTGTACCTCATCGTAGAGCCAGGACCAACATGGACAGCAACGACGACTAGCGCAGGACACTGGTGATCTTCTCCCCTCAGGCTGGCGAAACCAAGAACACAATCTCCCCTACCGACCCGTAGGTATATAAACAGCTATGATCAGACACGGCAGCAAAACTTATTCACTTGTAAATATATCGACGAACCAAGCTACCAATACCCAATCTAGCCACCAAACCACACATCAACTACAGCAAAGGAGAGCAGACAACTATTCACTGCTGGTTACATGCCTGACAACGACACCTACACTCTAGACTTCTGTATAACAATGTTGACAAAAATTGAATGACTGACCACTGCACCCACCGCATACCGACTGTAGCAGAGGAAAAAACAGGCGTCCAATCACTCCTGGTCACATACCAACAAAGACACAGCCACAGACTTTATATAACAACGTTGACAAAATTTGAAATGACTGACCACTGCACCCACAGCATACCGACTGTAGCAGAGGAAAACAGGCGTCGACTTACCGATTCTTTACTCATTTTCTCGTCTGTAGTCAGATAAAGGTTATTTACCGATTCTTTACTCGTTTTCTTGTCTGTAGTCAGAGAAAGGTTATTTACCGATTCTTTACTCGTTTTCTTGTCTGTAGTCAGAGAAAGATTATTTACCGATTCTTTACTCGTTTTCTTGTCTGTAGTCAGAGAAAGGTTATTTACCGATTCTGTACTCGTTTTTTTTTTGGTCTGAATGTTTATCCCCTGCATTTGATGCCCTGTTGGAGCCCTTGGTTTTGGTCTGTTTTATTTATTTATTTATTTGAAAAAAAAATGAGCAGCGCTACATTTTTTGTTCTCCTTTCTTCGGGTTTCCACCATATTGAATTTAGGCGTATGCGTTCCTGCCTTTATTAATTTGTTAATTGTTCATTTTCAAACGCAACGTTATAAGTTGTTTATTCTTCTCACTTTCTTCAGTTGTCCATAACTTCGAATGTTAACATGTTCTTGGTTTCATTCATTCATTCATTCATTCATTCATTCATTCATTCATTCATTCATTTCACTCATTCATTCATTCATTCATTCATTCATTCACTCATTCATTCATTCATTCATTCAATCATTCATTCATTCATTCATTCAATCATTCATTCATTCATTCATTCATTCATTCATGCATTTATTCGTTCATTCATTCGTTCCTTCATTCGTTCATTCATTTGCTTGGACTGCAACACTGAGAAATGATAACACAATCATGCTGTGCTTCTCTCTACAATTTAAATCACTTTCGTGGATAAATAAATCACTTTTTTTTTTTTTATTAAGCCAAGCCAATCGCTTAAACTAACTCAAGGCTGAAACCAACCACTCGCTTGAACAAAAAGCCTTGCTGAATTAACACCAGAGAGAGACCCACAGAGAGATACGCACAGACAGCGAGAGAGACAGACAGACAGACAGACAGACAGACAGACAAACAGAGACAAAAACAGAGAGACAAAGACAGGGGCAGACAGAGAGAAAGATAGACAGAGCCAGAGAGAAACAGAGACAGACAGACAGAGAGAGAGAGAAGGGAGAGAGAGAGACAGAGACAGACAGACAGAGAGGAGAGAGAGAGAGAGAGAGAGAGAGAGAGAGAGAGAAATCATGCCGTCACAGAAAAAAAAAAAGAACCCGCAGACTATCAAGTGAAAAAGGACAGGTAAAAAGGATTGCAAATAAGCAGGTTTGAGAGACAGACAGAAACAGAGAGACAGATAGACAGACAGACAGACAGAGACAGACAGAGACACAGAAACAGAGACAAAGAGACAGACAGAGACAGAGACAGACAGAGAGACAGAAACAGAGGCAGAGAGAGACAGAGACAGACAGAGAGAAAGATAGACAGAGACGGAGAGAGACAGCGACAGACAGAAACAGAGAGACAGACACACAGTCAAAGACAGACAGAGAGACAGAAACAGAGAGACAGAGAGAGAAATCATGCCGTTACAGACAAAAAAAGCAAAAACAACAAAAACACCGCAGACTGTCAAGAGCAACATAAAGGGCAGGTAAAAAAGACATGCAAATAAGCAGGTTTGTACCTTTTCACCTCACCCCTTTATTTTTTTTTCTTCCCTACACTCATCCTTACCCCCACCCCTACCCCTTACACCAAACCCCAACACCCCATACATTCACCTTTCTAGTGTTCCCCTCCCCTCCAAAGATGTACCTCGGACCTTTCGTTCAGACACAGTTGCCTCCCGGTGATTTAGTTGCCACCCTTTAGCGCCAGGTACATCACTAATGGCCCACCAGGTGGCGTGGCAAGCCAGTGGCCTCGTCACGTGGATCTTTCTTTGAAAAATAAAACAACTCTCAGCGGTGTTTCCGCCTGCTTCCCTGAGCTTGACAGCGGTGAGCTTTTACCAACACTGACGATGGAGACTCTCATCCTCCCCTCCCCCCTACCTCGCCCCCTCCCCTCCCATTCCGCTCCAGACCCCCAGTCTGGTTTGATCAAGTCGTTTGGTAATAATGAGGATTCACTCACGTTTTACACGCCATGGGATACTCCTGTACACGCTGGGGTTGTATTAACCCTTTGACTCCTGTACCCTTTCCACCAGGAAGGTGATGGCTAAGGTGAGGGAGTCAAAAAGGTTACGTTTTTTTGCTTCGCTAGCATGGCTGACAATGCAGTATCAAGAGAATCGGACAACAGCATCGGTATCTCACGGTGCAACTGAAAATGTTAAGGCTTCTTTGAGCAACATTCTCAGAGCTAGTCCTCGTATACTCCAAGAGTGGTAGGACTTTAAACTCAACAAAATAGAACTGACAATGCAGGATGCTGGTGGACAGGGTGCGGGAGAACTGCACAAGATGCACAAGATGTCATGGAATATTTTCTCTGTAAACCACACGAGGATTACATGACAGAACGGCGTTCGGGATTCGAACCCACAACCATTAGCGTGTGAATCCAACGGTGTCTCTGAACAGGAGTGAAAAAGACAGATATATCTCTGTTATTGAGGATGACCATTACAAGCAAAGCCAGAACAAGATTGAGGCAGCCGAGATGTGGTTTCTAAGAAGAATGTTGATTGTTCCATGGACAGCAAAGAAAACAAACGAGACAGTCTTGATGGAGGCAGACACAAGTAGATCATTCATAAGGAAGATTAGGAAAAGACAGGCAACATTTATAGGCCATGTTATGAGGAAGGGGGATTTGGAGCACCTGGTCACAACGGGAAAGCTGGAGGGAAAGAGAGCAACAGGTAGACCCAGGGAGAAAATGCTAGACGGACTTGCAGAGTGGCTGAAGACGAGGAGGGTGGAGGAGATGCTTGGGGCAACAAGAGATAGAGACAGATGAAAGTCCATGATCGCCAACGCCTTGCGGCAAGGCACCTGATGACGATGATGATGATTACAAGCAATGAAGTTCTTTTTCATGTAAAGATCTCTTCAACGTTGTGAACACATATCCCTCTAAAACAGTATATGAATGCGCGCTTCTGTTTGTTCGTGTGTGTGTGGGGAGGGGGTGGGGGTGGGGGAGGGGAGAATCCTGAGCCCCTATTCTCAAAGAATCACATGAATCAATATGATTTTTCTCAATGCGGTAACTGATAATGGATCGGGAGACAGCAATACAAATTTAAACATAACTAAGGACTCTAAAACATCTATGAAAAAAAACAGGCTTAAATTAGCTCAAACTGCTTCCGCATATCTCATTTCCCTAGAGCCAAAAATACACTTTAACACATGCACCCAATGATCAATCCTAAGAGAGAGTATGTAAGACTTTATCAAACACATACAGGTGAATGGACCAGCAAGCCAGAAAATGATAGGAAGAAATGACAGAAAAGCAAAGGAGGAAGAAAGAAACAAAGAGAGTGACAGAAAAGAGGAAATTTCTAGCACATTTGATTTTTTTTGGCTCAGTTTTTACGTCGACACCCACCTCAGGTGATATGGCTGACGGGGATAACCATCCCAGGGAAGTGGGGGAAGGGGGGATTTATCTAATCCTATACTGACACCACCAGGATAACAATAATGTTAAGATGGGACAAGAAGAAGGCCAGTTTTAATGTAGCGCACCCCGGGATTCGAACCCACAACCATTAGCATGTGAATCTAAACCAACGCTCAAACCAACTGAGTTACTGGGGCCCGCATTCTACGTCGTAGCACAGAAGGTGGGGGATACTGTTTATACTGAAAGAGCCACCGGAGTCTCCACAGGGGAACGCTGGCTAGATGGAGTGGCAGGAGACATACTCCACATCCACAGTATAACTTTACGCCAGGCTTCCCATTTAGCTAGCTGCAGACCGTCAACTTCATCTCCACAGTACAAGATGCAGTTAAAAAAAAGGAAAGTAAGCACGAAAAAAAGAGCATCATACTCTGACATCCTATCCCATGATTACAGAAGCTTTTACTTCATCAGAGAACATTGATCTTTATCAGAACAGTTAGGGGGAACAAGTGGACATTGTTCTCAGAGAACGGTCCAAGTGAAAGCTAAGTATGTCTCCTTCAACACACTCACTGCACCATCGCTGCATAGAACTACAAACGACCGAGTTCTTTCTTTGAAAACATCCGATGTAATGTTTGGAGAATTCCTGTGGCCAATTAGCATCTTTCGTTTTGTGTGTTGTTTTTCGTATTTCTAAAAAATATGGTAATTTTCAGTTTCAGTTATGAGAAAACTTTTTTCTCTATTGCTCTAAGAATTTTTAAATTCTTGACAATAAATTGTAGTCTGAATTAATAAACTTTGGTGAATAATTAGTAATAATAATTATCATTACAGGAATAGAGTTGAGGCAGCCGAGATGTGGTTTCTAAGAAGAATGTTGAGAGTTCCATGGACATCAAAGAAAACAAACGAGGCAGTCTTGATGGAGGCAGACACAAAAAGATCATTCATAAGGAAGATTAGGAAAAGACAGGCAACGTTTATAGGACATTTTATGAAGAAAGGGGAATTAGAGCACTTGGTCACAACAGGAAAGTTAGAGGGAAAGAGAGTGCCAGGTAGACCCAGGGAGAAAATATTGGACGGACTTGCATGGTGGCTGAGGACAGAGAGGTTGGAAGATGTGCTTGCGGCAACAAGGGATAGATACATATGGAGGGCCATGATCATATATATAAAGTAAATAAATAAATAATTAAAGGTGTAGATCACAACACAACTAGCTATTCTGTATAAACTCGTCTCACATGACAGAACCCCCCCCCCCCCCCACACCCCAGTCAATGTCCAAATGCTCAGCTGTCTATCAACTAGGTGAAGACAATATTTTCTTAAATTAATCATAGATAGGTAAGTAAGCAAGTAAGTAGGTAAGTAAGTAAGTAAGTAGGTAAGTAAGTAAGCAAGCAACTGAGTAAGAAATTGTGGGTTTATGCAGGCACCTTAAGATCATGTAGGTTTATGCAGGCAACTCAAGATTATGTGGGTTTATGCAGGCAACTTAAGATTATGTAGGTTTATGCAGGCACCCTAAGATTATGTAGATTTATGCAGGCACCCTAAGATTATGTAGATTTATGCAGGCACCCTAAGATTATGTAGATTTATGCAGGCACCCTAAGATTATGTAGATTTATGCAGGCACCCTAAGATTATGTAGGTTTATGCAGGCACCTTAAGATTATGTAGGTTTATGCAGGTACTTTAAGATTATGTAGATTTATGCAGGCAACTTAAGATTATGTAGATTTATGCAGGTACCTTAAGATTATGTAGGTTTATGCAGGCAACTTAAGATTATGTAGATTTATGCAGGTACCTTAAGATTATGTAGGTTTATGCAGGCACCCTAAGATTATGTAGGTTTATGCAGGCACCCTAAGATTATGTAGGTTTATGCAGGTAAGTTAAGATTATGTAGATTTATGCAGGAACCCTAAGATTATGGAGGTTTATGCAGGCACCTTAAGATTATGTAGGTTTATGCAGGCACCCTAAGATTATGTAGGTTTATGCAGGTAAGTTAAGATTATGTAGGTTTATGCAGGCAACTTAAGGTTATGTAGATCTATGCGCCTGTCTTCTCTTGTTTTGTTGTATTAAATACGCGTTCATATTCTTCCTTCGTGTTCTTTCTGGTTCCTTCCATGCAGGTAAGTTAAGATTATGTAGATTTATGCAGGCACCTTGGCGTGGAGTTGGGCCATCGGTATGGTGCCATGAGAGAGGGGTCAAGTGGACATGGAGCACCTCCTTCACGGCTCTTTCGCTGTCTTCTGTTGCTCCTTAAACCCCCAAACTGCAGATCGTATTTCATTCCCCCTCCCCATGTTTTTAAGAGGTGATTGTTTTCAAGAGCTCTCTCTCTCTCTCTCTCTCTCTCTCTCTCTCTCTCTCTCTCTCTCTCTCTCTCTCTCTCTCTCTCTCTCTGTGTGTGTGTGTGTGTCACGCTTATTCTGTATTTCTATGTGTGTTTGTCTTTCTCTCTCTCTTTTTCTGTCTGTCTGTCACATACACACACACATACACACAACCCCACACACACACACACACACACACAGAAACACACACACGCACACACAACACCACCAACACACCACAGAAACACGCAACACGAAAGCAAAAACACACAACACGACACACACACAGAACACAAAACACACAAGCACACACACACGCAAAAAAACACACACAGAACACACAAACACACACACACACACGCAAACAACACACACACACACACACACACACCGAAACACACACACACACACACACAAACACACACATCACACACAACAAACACACATACACACACACAACACACAACACAACACACACACACACACACACA
>JAPXFY010000016.1:82401587-82406587 GCA_030674185.1 Monoplex corrugatus
ATAGTTACAACTTTTACTGCCTTCTTCATCTTCTTCTACTTCTTTCCTCTTCTTACGCAGGTTACAGTTCCCCCCTGCCCCCGACACCCCCCACCCCCACCCCCCACCCCCCGTGGGGATGCCTGAGGTCTCTTTCAGTACAAATAGTATCCCCACCTTCTGGAAATTCTGTGCTAGAAATTCACCTCTTTTCTGTCACTCTTTTTTTTCTACCTTGTCCCCCTTGACAAAGCCATACCCAGAAACACCGTATAAGTCTTATCACGAAGCCATCCAGGAGGATGGATGTGTCGCCCAAAGCCCAAATCATCTCCACTCACAGGGTAGGTCGTTAGGTTCATGAGCTAGGCGAGGCAATACTTGCAGGAAACGTAGAGGGCTGAATTCACAGGTAGTAGGCCTAGAGGCAGTTGTTTTTTTTTAGACAAACTATGTTATCATGCGATATGACGTAAACGCAGCTGTCTACACTGTCATCTACATCAGACCAAAATGGCACTTGTCCACTGAGGTCCCTCTAGGGGGGGTGGGGGTGGGGGTGGGGGAAGAGGAAAAAGCCCCACAGGTCCTGCACCTCAACAGAATCGGATGGAGCGACAGAAGGCATTGGCCGGCCACAAAAAGGCAATCATATTTCGTCTTAGGGACCCAAAGGGAGAAATACAGGTGAAAGATTTGAAAGGCAGAAAAAAGCTCCAAAGAACCAAAAACAAAACAAAAAACAAACTAGCCATGTTCATCGCTAGAAGCGGGTTGACCATGATGTTGGGTGCACACACAAAAAAGTAGAGGACTATCAACTTCCAACAGAACGAATGATAGATGGATTGGAAAAGACTCTCGGAATACAGAAGACTTTCAATTTAAAAGACCATCTGAACCCTTACAATTTCATGTATCCTCTCTCTCTCTCTCTCTCTCTCCTCTCTCTCTCTCTCTCTCTCTCTCTCTCTCTCTCTCTCTCTCTCTTTCTCTCTTTCTCTCTCTCTCTCTCTCTCTCTCTCTCTCTCTCTCTCTCTCTCTCACTCTCTCTCTCCACGGGTACGCACACACGGAGGATCACACACAAAGACACACGGTTGCACTCATACATGGAAGAACCTGCCTGCACACGCCTCAAGCCCACACGTATGAATATCTGCAAGCGTGGACATGTTTATAAATCACTGCTGAGAGATTTCAACAGACACGTGGCATTACGTTAAACAAATCAAGAACGGTTATCAAGTAAAGGAAGGGAGACTGAGTAATTGAGCCAGACAGAAAGACAGACAGAGAGAGAGAGACAGACAGACAGACAGACAGACAGAGACAGCGAGAGACAGACAGAGAGACAGAAAGACAGAGACAGAAAGACAAACACACAGACAGGTGGAGGAGAGAGAGAGAGAGCTTGACAGAGAGAGGGAGAGAGAGAGAGAGAGGAGCAAGACAGAGAGACACAGAGAGACAGAGACACAGAGACAGACAGACAGACAGACACAGAGAAAAAAAGAGAGGTGGAAAAGGCTAAAGAGAGAGAAAGAGACAGACAGACAGACAGACAGACAGAGACAGAGACAAAGAAAGAGAGAGAGAGAGAAGAGGAAGAACGAACAAACGAAAGAACAAAAATACATCATTCAGCATCAGAACAATTTGGGGTGGGGGGGGGGGGTGGTAGGGCCTGCAAAGTTATGCCGTATGCCTGTATGAAATAATGCATAATAGACATATATACATATTCATTAACACATATATTACATATACATATGCACATACATATACATAAATCTACACACACACCTATATATATATATATATATATATATATATATATATATATATATATATATATATATATACATGCATATACATCTAGCTCCAAAACTAGTACTCCTATACATATGCACATACATATACATAAATCTACACACACACCTATATATATATATATATATATATATATATATATATATATATATATATATATATATATATGCATATACATCTCGCTCCAAAACTAGTACTGTCTCAAAGATATATTAGTATTATACATTGCCCGACTCAAAACATGTATACACATGAATACACAGATACACGCATACAAATAACAGCGCGCACACACACACACACACACACACACACACACACACACACACACACACACACACAACACATACATACATATACATATATATATAATAGACAGACAGATAGATATAGATAAATAAATAGACAGACAGACAGACAGATGGACAGATAGACAGATAGATAGATATATATATATATATATAGATAGATAGATAGATAGATAGATAGACAGATAGATAGACAGATAGATAGATAGATAGACAGATAGATAGATAGATAGATAGATAGACGCAATGCACACATATACACATACATACACACATATTCATATGATTATGTTGTATTTTATATGTCTCATAATCAGTTAATTTAGTTCTGTTAAACACTCTCTCCATTAAATCTTACGAGAGAGAGGGGGAGAGAGAGGGGGGGGGAGAGACAGACAGACAGACAGGCAGGCAGACAAACAGACACACACAGAGAGAGAGAGAGAGTACACAGCACACACTCTTTATCAAGAAAGAGAGAGAAAGGGGAGGGAGAAGGAGAGAAAGAGACAGACAGACAGACAGACAGGCAGGTAGGCAGACAGACATAGACAGACAGAGAGAGCACACATCACACACGCCTTATCAAGAAAGAGAGAGGGGGTGGAGAAGGAGAGAAAGACAGACAGACAGACAGAAAGACAGACAGACAGAAAGACAGGCAGACAGACAAACAGACTAACAGAGACAACCAACCAAAAATAGCAAAATTTTACTTTTGCTCGTACAAAACTAGTCGATTTAAACCGAGCCCTCAAAACATAATGTCTATAAGTGCAATTGTGCACCACTTGAACTTGCCACGTGGATGTGACGGGGGGCAGGGGGGGGGGGGGGGCAGCCCCCTTCTGTCGACTCTGGGTCGGCTCCTTCTGCAGCCAGCCAGGAATAATAATGGTCTGTTATTTATCCTTCTGTCTGAGACTTTCTTACCGGCTATGAAAACAGCACGCCTACCTGTCTGTCTGTCTATCTGTCTGTCTATCTGTCTGTCTTCCCACACCTACCTAGCTCATATTAATAATAATGATAACAACAACGGCGCGCAGCAACAACAACAACAATAACAGTAATCATAATCATAATGATGATCATGATCACGATGATGGTGGTGGTGGTGGTGGTGTGATGATGATGATGATGATGATGATGATGATGATGATATGATGATGATGACGACGACGACGATGATAACGATAACAATCATAGTGAAAGTTAGAAGAAGAAGAAGAAGAAGAAAAAGAAAAAGAACGATAATAGTAATTACCATCATCAACAGCAGCAGCAGCATCTTCATCATCGTCATCATTATCATCATCATCACCATCACTCATTATTATTATTATTATTATTATGAACATTTAGTACGCCTAATCAAATTAATGCCCTAGGCGTTTACAATGGCAAAACATATAACCAGAATCACAAGCACACACACACACGCCCACAGAAGCACCCACACACACACAAACACACACACACACACACACAAACACACACACAGCATGACATGCAAATACAATGACACATTGACACTAAGACACTATAATGTCACCATTACATTACATGGGGGGAAGGGGGCAGAGATTACCAGTTTTGGGAAACAGGTGAGTTTTGAGGGAGCGTTTGAATGTGGACAGAGAGGGTGAGTATCTAAGAGAGCGAGGTAACTGATTCCAGATGGTTGGAGCTTGATAGGAAAAAGAACGCTGCCCAAACCTTTTAGTGCGGACTATGGGGATACTATAGAGACGGGTATCAGATGAGGACCGCAAAGCTCGAGATGGCGTGTAGAGATGTAACAGATGGGTGAGATACTCAGGACAGGAAGACTCAATAGATTTGAAGCAGAGGCAGGCAATCTTGTAGGATATTCTTTGCTGAACAGGGAGCCAGTGGAGAGAACAGAGCAATGGCGTAACATGGTTAAATTTTGAAGAGCGGAAGATGAGACGGGCAGCATGATTTTGAACTTTCTGAAGTTTGTTAATGAGATGAGAGGGGGAACCAGAAAAAAGAGCATTACAGTAATCGAGACGGGATAGAACAAATGCACAGACAAGAGCCTTTGTCGTGTCTTCTGAGAGGAGGTGGCGGATAGAAGCAATTCGGCGGAGTTCAAGAAAACAAGTCCGACAGACGTTGCTCACATGCTGGTGGAAGGACAGGGTTTGATCAAGAGTTACACCAAGGTTACGGGCAAAATGGGAGAGAGGGATAGATGAGTCAACAAGTGTGACAGAGGTTGGAAGAGAGGGGTGATTTTGGAGTTTGGTGGGGTGATCAAGATCAATTCGGATTTCTCTTCATTTAATTTCAGTTTGTTTTCAGTCATCCAATCCTTCAGGTCAGCTACACAAGATTGGGTTTTCTGGATCATGATGGGAAGGTCAGGGAGAGGCCCAGAGACATACAGCTGATTGTCATCCGAGAAAGAATGATGCTGAAGCAGGTGTTCTTGGACAATAGAGGAGACAGGGTAGGTGTAGAGAATGAAAAGTAGGGGGCCCAGAACAGATCCTTGTGGCACTCCGTAAGTCAGACAGGATGGATTAGAAGAAAGACCATTGACAGAAACTACTTGCAGACGATTGGTGATGTAAGAATGAAACCAGTTCAAGACAGTATCATGGAGCCCAAAAGAGTGATGTAGACGGGAGAGAAGGATAGAGTGGTCAATAGTGTCAAAGGCAGCAGATAGGTCCAAGAGAGTCAAAAGTGATACGTTGTTAGAGTCGAGAGTAGTCAATAAGTCGTTGCAGATTTTGAGAAGAGCAGTTTCGGTACTATGTCCAGAACGGTAAGCAGACTGAAGGGAATAGACAAGGTTATTGGAATGAAGGTGGTTTAACAGCTGGTCAAGAACAACTTTCTCTAAGA
>JAPXFY010000016.1:82419087-82420244 GCA_030674185.1 Monoplex corrugatus
GGACCCGTGTGCCTTCTGGCTGCGCACGTTAAAGATCCTAGGGCAGCTGAAAATCGTGAAGAGCAGGGCATTGCCCGGCTGCCTTGGCAAAAAAACATTGGAGAGATGGGTTGATTTCCCAGGTCCCACCCCTTGAAGACCAACTAGCCTTCTTGCCTTTCTGAAGTCTTAGTTTTAAAAAAAATTGTGAATGTGAATATGAATTTGAAGCGAGGGAGAGGGGATGGGCGCCGCCTTCGCTATGCTGGCCCTGGGAAAAGTTGAGGTCTCTGTCTCCTCATTCCCCTACGACCCCAAAGTTTTAAAACTATCTAGGTGGGACCTCAGGACCTGGCCAGCTCGTGGGTTTATGTGCAGGCTTAAGGCTTGTGTCGTGATCATTCTAGATCTTCTCCGTCACATGGCACCTGTGGCGTTAGTGCATATGGAATTCATACCGAGTGCGGAGACGTCATCTTGAGAAACTGAAGCTGAAATTGAAACTGAATTTGTATTGCTTTTATCATACATCATTCTGGCTGAGAAATCCACGTTTTTTGTTTGTTTGTTTGTTTGTTGTTGTTGGTTTTCTAATTTATCCGCTTCTACATGCTTTTTACTGTCCTTAATGTGTAGGGTCAAATGTTGGATTTTAGAAAACGAAAAATCGGATGAAACAAAATTTTCACTTTTAACAAAATCATAAAATTCTTTTCATTGGAAGGTCAAGGCATAAGCGCAGTTTTACCGCTGTCTGGAACTCTAAGACAGTGATTTAGCCATGTCTTCCAAACACGCCTCACACGCTCAGGACTCAATATTACTTCAGCTTGTTTGGGTCCGTGTTTGGACATAAGCCTTCCACATCGCACGCCACTGTTGCCGGTTAACTGCTGTTCTGGTCCATTGTTTGTAGGACTTTTCTAGATCGTCTGCCATCTAGTTCTCTGGCAACCTCTGTTCCTTTTTTGACTTCGAGGGATCCAGTGTGTCACTTTGGTGATCCGTCTGTTGTCAGATCTCATAATGACATGACCACCCCAGTTCCACTCAATATACCTATCTATATTTCGATTATCCCTATAAAAAAAAATTTTTAAAAGCTACTTAAAGTGTAACTACAGAGAAAACAGCATTTATCGTGTAAAAACTGGAATCATGAAAGAAAAAGATGATTT
>JAPXFY010000016.1:82420344-82432844 GCA_030674185.1 Monoplex corrugatus
TACCAGCAAGATACCCGACCACCAACAGTCTTTGACTAAGCAAGATGTTACCAGCAAGATACCCGACCACCAACAGTCTTTGACTAAGCAGGATGTTACCAGCAAGATACCCGACCACCAACAGTCTTTGACTAAGCAGATTATTACCAGCAAGATACCCGACCACCAACAGTCTTTGATTAAGCAGGTTATTACCAGCAAGATACCCGACCACCAACAGTCTTTGACTAAGCAGGATGTTATCAGCAAGATACCCGACCACCAACAGTCTTTGACTAAGAATGATGTTACCAGCAAAATACCCGACCACCAACGATCATGTTCTTTCTGGCTATTAAGTGGATGGGAAATTCGCAACAATGTTTTGTTCTATCCGTTTGAAGATAAAGGACAGGTAGTTAAACTGACCTAGTTTTCAAACTAGTCCTTTTTCTCACACTGGACGAAACAGCAGGGAAGTTTCTGTCTTTTTCTCCTAATTTTTGTATTTGGTGTTTGTTCGCTTGTGATCTTACGCTTGACAAAGGCCATTTGGCCGAAAATTTGCTCCACCCAAATCTTGAACACGGGAGTTGGGGGAGTGAGGTGTGTGAACGTGACCTGTGAAACACCCAGCTGACACCACCAGAATGACTGGAATATTCAAAGATGGACAGCATAGAGGTCAGTTTTTATGGTGCAGGTTCTGATTAAATTTGAGACATAAGCTCTGAAGTCCATAACTCTATCAAGAAAGCCAGAATGCCTGAGGTGAGGTCTCGTAATAACAATAGTAATAATTACAGAATTTATACGGCGCCAGATCTTGACAATTCAAATCAAAGCGCACTCACGCAACAGGCATACGCATACAATCGACAAAGACCACATTACAATATTTAATACACAGACTGAGGTAAAGAAGTAGTTATAGAATTCATTGTTGAGAAAAAGAGGTGGGTTTTTAAATTGGATATAAAAGCAGAAAGTGTAGGTATTAGACGAAGGCAGAGCGGAAGTCTATTCCAGGCTGACGGTCCTGAGACAGCAAAACAAGGCTGGCCAACATTTGATAGTTTAAATCTAGGGACATGAAGGGAAAGAGTGTCTAAAGCTGAGCGCAAAGTGCGAGTAGGCGTACATGTAGGCCTATAAATGTTGATGTCAAGTATAATATACGAGCGTATCAACCAGGTTAGTATCACATCTCCAGGTCAATGGGTTTGTCGAAAGTAGCACTTTAAGTGGCATGAAGAGCTGAGTGTGGGGGGGGGGGGAAGAGATGGGAGGCAAATGGACTACAGTTAGTGATCGTAATAGTCAAGTGATTCCTATTTAGAAGGAAGTCTTAAGCGTAGTTCTGTGTAGTCACTGGAGGAAAGAGAGTGGGACACGCATGAACAGACATTTTCATGGGTCTGATACCTTGAGTCAAACAGTAATCCCTCTTTAATGAAAGAAAACAGATGGAACGTATGGATTGAGCTGTTTCTGGTTCTGGTTCTGGTTCTGTAGAATAATCCACAACGGGCCTCGTGCCCTATCCCGTGGACGGTGGTATGCATAGGCAAACTTATCAATGTTACCACGGGGTTGGTATCGCTGCAAGTTGCCTTGGTTGCTGGATCTGGTTCAGGTTCTGCTGCATTAAGTGTATGTATGGAAGTGAGAATGTTTATGCTGAATTTATGTATGCATTCAACTGACAATGTTTATGATACGTGTGTCTGGAGCATCATGCCCGGCCATTTTCGTGGCCGTTCGAACAATCCCTGCGGTTGAAGCAAGGCACCGCTGGGAGCTTCCGACTGCTAACTGTCGACACTATAGCAAGGGGAAAGGAGCTGGCAGCCATGCGAGCTGGTGGCAGGGCGGGCTGTCCGAAAGAGAGACGAAGACCAGAGAGGGGCGAGAGAGAGGTCTTCCATTGTCTCTTTGTCCGGAGGCTGGGCTGGACCTGGTTGGTGCGCGTTGTGTGGCTGTGTCCCGGGGTTTGTCATCTCCCCACCTTGCCATTCGGTTTGTAAACAAGGTAACTGATGACTGGGTCCGAATGGGTCATGTAACGCATGGACAGCCCCCCTTTTTGCTTGACGAAATGACTATCGAGTGGCGTCCGGAGCTTTGGGAGGTGATTGTCCGGAGAGTGGCGAGGCATTGGTGCTCTGGGTCCCATCGACACCCTCTTGGTGTTTCTTGTTAACTTATTAACTGTATGCAATTGACAAAGTTTGTACTGCGATTATGTACGTATCCAGCTATGTTTATGCTGCACACACACATACATACATACACAAACATACACACACATACAAACACACACACACACACACACACACACACACACACACACACACACACACACACACACACACACACATCCTAACCAAGACTGACACTGACCTCGGACGCACCACCGTGTCGATAAAAAAGGGGGAAAAAAAGAAACAGAGAGACAAGCAGACAGACAGAGACAGATACAGACAGACAGACAGACAGAGAAAAGACAGACAGACAGAGATAGAGAGACAAAGACAGAGACAGAGAAACAGAGACAGAGAGACAGACAGACAGACAGAGAAAGACAGAGAGACAGCAGACAGACAGACAAAGAAAAAGAGAAGGAAAGAAAGACACAGACAGACAGACAGACAGACAGAGAAAGGAAAGTTAAACACAATCCGCATGAATGAGTTTGAAAGTCGCACGGCCACGTTTTTTGCTCCAGTGAGAAAGTGTACACAGTGAGCAAGGTCAGTGTCAGCCAGCCATTATCCGTGCTGAACGCGTGAATGGCCCGCCTAAGGTTTGCTTTACAAATAAACCGGTGTCTCACATCCAAAAAGACCCCTCTCTCTATAAAGTGTAGTACGGTACAGAATACCCTACGTTGAAAATATGATAAATCGAGAAGCGAAAAAAGAAAAAGGGGGTGGGGAGGGAGGGGCATATTTGAGGTCGAAATATACATGTAACCCTTGTCTAAAATGTACTACAGAATAGATTAGCCTACACTAAAAACATGATAAATCGTGTAAAAAAATATTTTAAAAAAACCACTGGTGTATCTCAGATCAAAATAGACCCCTGTCTAACGTGTACCAGGGTTTGAGAATAACCTACACTGTAAACATGATAAATGGAGTAGATACAACTGGCGTGTCTCAAGTCGAAATCGACCCATTGTGTAAAGTGTACCAGGATATAGAATAGCCTACATGGGAAACATGATAAATGGAAGGAAACAACTGCCGAACGACGCGAAGATGCTTGCTGCAGCAGACGTGGAGTCTTGCGAAGGGCGGCGCCAAGGAAACGAGCCGAGTAGAATAGCTGGACCATAGGCTCGTGGCCTGGAAGGACCGCCGACCTTACCGGAAGACGCAGCCTTAGAAGCCCCACTAGTCGCACCTGCCTCAGACGCTCGTAACGTTACCGGAGCTCGGACATGTGCACCTCATCGTAGAGCCAGGATCAACATGGACAGCAACGACGACTGGCGCAGGACACTGGTGATCTTCTCCCCTCAGGCTGGCGAAACCAAGAACACAATCTCCCCTACCGACCCGTAGGTATATAAACAGCTATGATCAGACACGGCAGCAAAACTTATTCACTTGTAAATATATCGGCGAACCAAGCTACCAATACCCAATCTAGCCACCAAACCACACATCAACTACAGCAAAGGAGAGCAGACAACTATTCACTGCTGGTTACATGCCTGACAACGACACCTACACTCTAGACTTCTGTATAACAATGTTGACAAAAATTGAATGACTGACCACTGCACCCACCGCATACCGACTGTAGCAGAGGAAAAAACAAGAGTCGACTCACTCCTGGTCACATACCAACAAAGACGCAGCCACTCTAGACTTTATATAATAACGTTGACAAAATTTGAAATGACTGACCACTGCACCCACAGCATACCGACTGTAGCAGAGGAAAACAGGCGTCGATTTACCGATTCTTTACTCATTTTCTTGTCTGTAGTCAGAGAAAGGTTATTTACCGATTCTTTACTCGTTTTCTTGTCTGTAGTCAGAGAAAGAATATTTACCGATTCTTTACTCGTTTTCTTGTCTGTAGTCAGAGAAAGGTTATTTACCGATTCTTTACTCGTTTTTTTGTCTGTAGTCAGAGAAAGATTATTTACCGATTCTTTACTCGTTTTCTTGTCTGTAGTCAGAGAAAGGTTATTTACCGATTCTTTACTCGTTTTCTTGTCTGTAGTCAGAGAAAGATTATTTACCGATTCTTTACTCGGTTTTTTTGTCTGTAGTCAGAGAAAGATTATTTACAGATTCTTTACTCGTTTTCTTGTCTGTAGTCAGAGAAAGATTATTTACCGATTCTTTACTCGTTTTTTTGTCTGTAGTCAGAGAAAGGTTATTTACCGATTCTTTACTCGTTTTCTTGTCTGTAGTCAGAGAAAGGTTATTTACCGATTCTTTAATCGTTTTTTTTGTCTGTAGTCAGAGAAAGGTTATTTACCGATTCTTTACTCATTTTTTTTTTTTTTGTCTGTAGTCAGAGAAAGGTTATTTACCGATTCTTTACTCGTTTTCTTGTCTGTAGTCAGAGAAAGGTTATTTACCGATTCTTTACTCTTTTTTTTTGTCTGTAGTCAGAGAAAGATTATTTACCGATTCTTTACTCGTTTTCTTGTCTGTAGTCAGAGAAAGGTTATTTACCGATTCTTTACTCGTTTTTTTGTCTGTAGTCAGAGAAAGATTATTTACCGATTCTTTACTCGTTTTTTTTGTCTGTAGTCAGAGAAAGATTATTTACCGATTCTTTACTCGTTTTCTTGTCTGTAGTCAGAGAAAGATTATTTACCGATTCTTTACTCGTTTTTTTGTCTGTAGTCAGAGAAAGGTTATTTACCGATTCTTTACTCGTTTTTTTGTCTGTAGTCAGAGAAAGGTTATTTACCGATTCTTTACTCGTTTTCTTGTCTGTAGTCAGAGAAAGGTTATTTACCGATTCTTTACTCGTTTTTTTGTCTGTAGTCAGAGAAAGGTTATTTACCGATTCTTTACTCGTTTTTTTTTTTGTCTGTAGTCAGAGAAAGGTTATTTACCGATTCTTTACTCGTTTTTTTTTGTTGTCTGTAGTCAGAGAAAGGTTATTTACTGATTCTTTACTCGTTTTTTTGTTGTTGTCTGTAGTCAGAGAAAGGTTATTTACTGATTCTTTATTCGTTTTTTTGTTGTTGTCTGTAGTCAGAGAAAGATTATTTACCGATTCTTTACTCGTTTTTTTGTCTGTAGTCAGAGAAAGGTTATTTACCGATTCTTTACTCGTTTTTTTGTCTGTAGTCAGAGAAAGGTTATTTACCGATTCTTTACTCGTTTTTTTGTCTGTAGTCAGAGAAAGGTTATTTACCGATTCTTTACTCGTTTTCTTGTCTGTAGTCAGAGAAAGATTATTTACCGATTCTTTACTCGTTTTTTTTGTCTGTAGTCAGAGAAAGATTATTTACCGATTCTTTACTCGTTTTTTTGTCTGTAGTCAGAGAAAGATTATTTACCGATTCTTTATTCGTTTTCTTGTCTGTAGTCAGAGAAAGATTATTTACCGATTCTTTACTCGTTTTCTTGTCTGTAGTCAGAGAAAGGTTATTTACCGATTCTTTACTCTTTTTTTTTGTCTGTAGTCAGAGAAAGATTATTTACCGATTCTTTACTCGTTTTTTTTGTCTGTAGTCAGAGAAAGATTATTTACCGATTCTTTACTCGTTTTTTTTGTCTGTAGTCAGAGAAAGATTATTTACCGATTCTTTACTCGTTTTTTTTGTCTGTAGTCAGAGAAAGGTTATTTACCGATTCTTTACTCGTTTTTTTTGTCTGTAGTCAGAGAAAGGTTATTTACCGATTCTTTACTTTTTTGTTTTCTTGTTTTGATGTTCTTTGGTTTTTTGGTTGTTTTTTTTTTGTTTTTTTGTTTTTTGTTTTTTGTCTGTAGTCAGAGAAAGGATATTAATCGATTCTTTACTCGTTTTTTTTGTCTGTAGTCAGAGAAAGGTTATTTACAGATTCTTTACTCGTTTTCTTGTCTGTAGTCAGAGAAAGGTTATTTACAGATTCTTTACTCGTTTTCTTGTCTGTAGTCAGAGAAAGGTTATTTACCGATTCTTTACTCGTTTTTTTTGTCTGTAGTCAGAGAAAGGTTATTTACCGATTCTTTACTCGTTTTCTTGTCTGTAGTCAGTGAAAGATTATTTACCGATTCTTTACTCGTTTTCTTGTCTGTAGTCAGAGAAAGGTTATTTACCGATTCTTTACTCGTTTTCTTGTCTGTAGTCAGAGAAAGATTATTTACCGATTCTTTACTCGTTTTTTTGTCTGTAGTCAGAGAAAGGTTATTTGCTGAATCTTTACTCGTTTTTTTTGTTGTTGTTGTTTGTTTGTTTTTGTTTATGTGTGTGTTTTTTTGTTTGTTTGTTTTTTGTTTTTGTCTATAGTCAGAGAAAGGTTATTTACCGATTCTTTGATTCTTTACTCGTTTTTGTTTGTTTGTTTGTTTGTTGTTGTTGTTTTTTGTTTGTTTGTTTTTTGTCTGTAGTCAGAGAAAGGTTATTCACCGATTCTTTACTCGTTGTTTTGTTTTTGGGTTTTTTGGGTTTTTTGTTTTGTTTTGTTTATTTTTTATTTTGTTTTTGTTTGTTTGTCTGTTTGGTTTTTTGTTTTGTTTTGGTTTGGTTTGGTTTTGTCTGTAGTCAGAGAAAGGTTATTTACCGATTCTGTACTCGTTTTTTTGGTCTGAATGTTTATCCCCTGCATTTGACGCCCTGTTGGAGCCCTTGGTTTTGGTCTGTTTTATTTATTTATTTATTTGAAAAACAAAATGAGCAGCGCTACATTTTTTGTTCTCCTTTCTTCGGGTTTCCACCATATTGAATTTAGACTTATGTGTTCCAACATTTATTAATTTGTTTAATTGTTCATTTTCAAACGCAACGTTATAAATTGTTTATTCTTCTCACTTTTTTCAGTTGTCCATAACTTCGAATGTATGTTCACATGTTCATTCATTCATTCATTCATTCATTCATTCATTCATTCATTCATTCATTCATTCATTTCACTCATTCACTCATTCATTCATTCATTCATTTCATTCATTTCATTCGTTCATTCATTTCATTCATTTCATTCATTTCATTCATTCATTCATTTATTCATTCATTCATTTCACTCATTCATTCATTCATTCATTCATTTATTCGTTCCTTCATCCGTTCATTCATTTGCTTGGACTGCAACACTGAGAAATGATAACACAATCATGCTGTGCTTCTCTCTACAATTTAAATCACTTTCGTGGATAAATAAATCACTTTTTTTTTTAATTGAGCCAAGCCAATCGCTAAAACTAACTCAAGGCTGAAACCAACCACTCGCTTGAACAAAAAGCCTTGCTGAATTAACACCAGAGAGAGACCCACAGAGAGAGGCGCACAGAGAGCGAGAGAGAGAGACAGACAGACAGACAGAGAGACAAACAGAGAGACAAAGACAGGGGCAGACAGAGAGAAAGATAGACAGAGCCAGAGAGAGACAGAGACAGACAGACAGAGAGAGAGAAGGGGAGAGAGAGAGACAGAGACAGAGACAGACAGACAGAGAGGGGAGAGAGAGAGAGAGAGAAAGAGAGAGAGAGAGAGAGAGAGAGAAATCATGCCATTACAGAAAAAAAAAAACCCGCAGACTATCAAGTGAAAAAGGACAGGTAAAAAGGATTGCAAAAGCAGGTTTGAGAGACAGACAGAAACAGAGAGACAGATAGACAGACAGAGACAGACAGAGACAGACAGACACAGAAACAGAGACAAAGAGACAGACAGAGACAGAGACAGACAGAGAGACAGAAACAGAGGCAGAGAGAGACAGAGACAGACAGAGAGAAAGATAGACAGAGACAGAGACAGACAGAGACAGAGACAGACAGAGAGAAAGATAGACAGAGACAGAGACAGACAGAGACAGACAGAGAGACAGAAAGAGAGACAGAGAGAGAAATCATGCCGTTACAGACAAAAAAGCAACAACAACAAAACACCGCAGACTGTCAAGAGCAAAATAAAGGGCAGGTAAAAAAGACATGCAAATAAGCAGGTTTGTACCTTTTCACCTCACCCCTTTATTTTTTTTTCTTCCCTACACTCATCCTTACCCCCACCCCTACCCCTTACACCAAACCCCAACACCCCATACATTCACCTTTCTAGTGTTCCCCTCCCCTCCAAAGATGTACCTCGGACCTTTCGTTCAGACACAGTTGCCTCCCGGTGATTTAGTTGCCACCCTTTAGCGCCAGGTACATCACTAATGGCCCACCAGGTGGCGTGGCAAGCCAGTGGCCTCGTCACGTGGATCTTTCTTTGAAAAATAAAACAACTCTCAGCGGTGTTTCCGCCTGCTTCCCTGAGCTTGACAGCGGTGAGCTTTTACCAACACTGACGATGGAGACTCTCATCCTCCCCTCCCCCCCTACCTCGCCCCCTCCCCTCCCATTCCGCTCCAGACCCCCAGTCTGGTTTGATCAAGTAGTTCGGCAATAATGAGGATTCACTCACGTTTTACACGCCATGGGATACTCCTGTACACGCTGGGGTTGTATTAACCCTTTGACTCCTGTACCCTTTCCACCAGGAAGGTGATGGCTAAGGTGAGGGAGTCAAAAGGGTTAAGTTTTTTGATTCGCTAGCATGGCTGACAATGCAGTATCAAGAGAACCCGACAACAGCATCGGTATCTCACGGTGCAACTGAAAATGTTAAGGCTTCTTTGAGCAACATTCTCAGAGCTAGTCCTCGTATACTCCAAGAGTGGTAGGACTTTAAACTCAACAAAATAGAACTGACAATGCAGGATGCTGGTGGACAGGGTGCGGGAGAACTGCACAAGATGTCTGGAGTAGTTTCATGGAATATTTTCTCTGTAAACCACACGAGGATTACATGACAGAACGGCGTTCGGGATTCGAACCCACAACCATTAGCGTGTGAATCCAACGGTGTCTCTGAACAGGAGTGAAAAAGACAGATATACGTATCTCTGTTATTGAGAATGACCATTACAAGCAAAGCCAGAACAAGATTGAGGCAGCAGAGAGATGTGGTTTCTAAGAAGAATGTTGAGAGTTCCCTGGACAGCAAAGAAAACAAACGAGACAGTCTTGATGGAGGCAGACACAAGTAGATCATTCATAAGGAAGATTAGGAAAAGACAAGCAACATTTATAGGCCATTTTATGAGGAAGGGGGATTTGGAGCACCTGGTCACAACGGGAAAGCTGGAGGGAAAGAGAGCACCAGGTAGACCCAGGGAGAAAATGCTAGACGGACTTGCAGAGTGGCTGAAGACGAGGAGGGTGGAGGAGATGCTTGGGGCAACAAGAGATAGAGACAGATGGAAGTCCATGATCGCCTACGCCTTGCGGCAGGGCACCTGATGATGATGATGATGATGATTACAAGAAATGAAGTTTGTTTTCTTTTATGTAAAGATCTCTTCAACGCTGTGAACACATATCCCTCTAAAACGGTATAATTATGAATGCGCGCTTCTGTTTGTGCATGTGTGTGTGTGGGGGGGGGAGCGGGTGGGGGGGGGAGGGAAGAATCCTGAGCCCATATTCTCAAAGAATCACATCAATCAATATGATTTTCACAATGCGGTGACTAATAATGGATGGGGAGACAGCAATACAAATTTAAACATAACTAAGGACTCTAAAACATTTATGAAAAAAATAACAGGCCTAAATTAGCTCAAACTGCTTCCGCATATCTCATTTCCCTAGAGCCAAAAATACACTTTAATACATGCACCCAATGATCAATCCTAAGAGAGAGTATGTAAGACTTTATCAAACACATACAGGTGAATGGACCAGCAAGCCAGAAAATGATAGGAAGAAATGACAGAAAAGCAAAGGAGGAAGAAAGAAACAAAGAGAGTGACAGAAAAGAGGAAATTTCTAGCACATTTGATTTTTTTTGGTTCAGTTTTTACGTCGACACCCACCTCAGGTGATATGGCCGACAGTGATAACCATCCCAGGGAAGTGGGGGAAGGGGGACTTATCTAATCCTATACTGACACCACCAGAATAACAATAATGTTAAGATGGGACAGGAAGAAGGCCAGTTTTAATGTAGCGCACCCCGGGATTCGAACCCACAACCATTAGCATGTGAATCTAAACCAACGCTCAAACCAACTGAGCTACTGGGGCCCGCATTCTAGCACAGAAGCTGGGGGATACTGTTTATACTGAAAGAGCCACCGGAGTCTCCACAAGGGAATGCTGGCTAGATGGAGTGGCATCAAACATACTCCACATCCACAGTATAACTTTACGCCAGGCTTCCCATTTAGCTAGCTGCAGACCGTCAACTTCATCTCCACAGTACAAGATGCAGTTAAAAAAGGAAGTAAGCACGAAAAAAAAAATCATCATACTCTGACATCCTATCCCATGGTTACAGAAGCTTTTACTTCATCAGAGAACATTGATCTTTATCAGAACAGTTAGGGGGAACAAGTGGACATTGTTCTCAGAGAACGGTCCAAGTGAGAGCTAAGTGTGTCTCCTTCAACACACTCACTGCACCATCGCTGCATAGAACTACAAACGACCGAGTTCTTTCTTTGAAAACATCCGATGTAATGTTTGGAGAATTCCTGTGGCCAATTAACATCTTTCGTTTTGTGTGTTGTTTTTCGTATTTCTAAAAAAAATGGTAGTTTTCAGCTACAGTTATGAGAAAACTTTTTTCTCTATTGCTCTAAGAATTTCTAAACTCTTGACCATAAATTGTAGTCTGAATTAATAAACTTTTATTGGTGAATAATTAGTAATAATAATTATTATCACAGGAATAGAGTTGAGGCAGCCGAGATGTGGTTTCTAAGAAGAATGTTGAGAGTTCCATGGACATCAAAGAAAACAAACGAGGCAGTCTTGATGGAGGCAGACACAAAAAGATCATTCATAAGGAAGATTAGGAAAAGACAGGCAACGTTTATAAGACATTCTATGAAGAAAGGGGAATTAGAGCACTTGGTCACAACAGGAAAGCTAGAGGGAAAGAGAGTACCAGGTAGACCCAGGGAGAAGATATTGGACGGACTTGCAGGTTGGCTGAGGACAGAGTGGTTGGAAGATGTGCTTGCGGCAACAAGGGATAGATACATATGGAGGGCCATGATCATATATATAAAGCAAATAAATAAATAATTAAAGGTGTAGATCACAACACAACTAGCTATTCTGTATAAACTCGTCTCACATGACAGAACCCCCCCCCCCCCACACCCCAGTCAATGTCCAAATGCTCAGCTGTCTATCAACCAGGTGAAGACATTATTTTCTTAAATTAATCATAGATAGGTAAGTAAGCAAGTAAGTAGGTAAATAAGTAAGCAAGCAAGTAAGTAGGTAAGTAAGTAAGCAAGCAAGTGAGTAAGAAATTGTGGGTTTATGCAGGCACCTTAAGATTATGTAGGTTTATGCAGGCACCTTAAGATTATGTAGATTTATGCAGGCACCTTAAGATTATGTAGATTTATGCAGGCACCCTAAGATTATGTAGATTTATGCAGGCACCCTAAGATTATGTAGGTTTACGCAGGCACCTTAAGATTATGTAGGTTTACGCAGGCACCTTAAGATTATGTAGGTTTATGCAGACACCCTAAGATTATGTAGATTTATGCAGGAACCCTAAGATTATGTAGGTTTATGCAGGCACCTTAAGATTATGTAGGTTTATGCAGGCACCCTAAGATTATGTAGATTTATGCAGGAACCCTAAGATTATGTAGGTTTATGCAGGCACCTTAAGATTATGTAGATTTATGCAGGCACCCTATGATTATGTAGATTTATGCAGACACCCTATGATTATGTAGGTTTATGCACGCACCTTAAGATTATGTAGGTTTATGCAGGCAACTTAAGATTATGTAGATTTATGCGCCTGTCTTCTCTTGTTTTGTTGTATTAAATACGCGTTCATATTCTTCCTTCGTTTTTTTCTGGTTCCTTCCATGCAGGTAAGTTAAGATTATGTAGATTTATGCAGGCACCTTAGCGTGGAGTTGGACCATCGGTATGGTGCCATGAGAGAGGGGTCAAGTGGACATGGAGCACCTCCTTCACGGCTCTTTCGCTGTCTTGTGTTGCTCCTTAAACCCCCCAAACTGCAGATCGTATTTCATTCCCCCTCCCCATGTTTTTAAGAGGTGATTGTTTTCAAGAGCTCTCTCTCTCTGTCTCTCTCTCTCTCTCTCTCTCTCTCTGTCTCTGCTCTCTCTCTCTCTCTCTTTCTCTCTGTCTCTGCTCTCTCTCTTTCTCTCTTTCTCTCTGTCTCTGCTCTCTCTCTCTCTCTCTTTCTCTCTGTCTCTCCCTCTCTCTTTGTCTTTGTGTCATGCTTATTCTGTATTTCTGTGTGTGTTTGTCTTTCTCTCTCTCTTTTTCTGTCTGTCTGTACATACACA
>JAPXFY010000016.1:82442844-82450344 GCA_030674185.1 Monoplex corrugatus
AGTGCGTCTGTGTCTGTGTACGTCTGTGTTTGCGTGCCCGTGTGTGAGTTAGTTTCGTGTGTTTGTGCGCGCGCGCGCGTGTATGTGTGTGTGTGTGTGTGTGTGTGTTTGTGTGTTTGTGTGTGAATACAGTCATTGTGTGTGTGTGTGTGTGTGTGTGCGTGTGTGCATTTGTGCCCGTGTGTGTGATGCATGTGTGCGTGTGTGCGTGTGTGCGTGTGTGTGAGTCTGTATCAGTGGTCTGATTTAAATGAAAGGTTTGTTCGCTATCACTATCTTTCTTCCGGTCTGTTCTGTGCGTTTAATGAACAGAACGTGTGAGTATGAAAATGACCACAACACTATTCTTTGTTTCTTTCTTACCTTGCTTGCTTGTTTGTTTGCTTGCTGACAGCCTAGGGTGTGTGCAGGCCGTATCACATCATCTTTATCATCGTCATCATCCTCATTATCGTCATCATCATCATCATCATCATCATCATCATTATCATGTGCCCTGCCGCGTGGTGTTGGCGATCATGGCCCTCCACACGCATCTATCCCTAGTCGCTGAGAGTACATTTCCCACCCTCTCTGTCCTCAGCCACCTTGCAAGTCCGTCCAATATTTTCTCCCTGGGTCTACCTGGTGCTATTTTTCCCTCCAGCTTTCCTGTTGTGACCAGGTGCTGTAATTTCTCTTTCCTATCAAAATGTCATATAAATGTTGCTTGTCTTTTCCCAATCTTCTTTATGAATGATCTTCTTGTGTCTGCCTCTTTCAACACTGTCTGGTTTGTTTTCTTTGCTGTCCATGGAACTCTCAACATTCTTCTTAGAAACAACATTTCAGTATATCACATCACACTTCTATATTATTTTCACACCGTTTCGCAAACTGGCATGATAATGCTGGCAATGACATTGATGCATAGGCTGTAAGCAATTTGTATATAAGTTGGTTGTATGCTCACCCCCGCTCACCCTGCCCAGCTCCTTCTGAAAAGTAAAGAGGAGAAGACATACTCCAAGCAATATAGTTCCCAAATATGAGAAACGATTTTATTACCATACGATGTAATTTTAGGCTTTTATTATCAGTGTATTTTAAAACACAGTCTCTCTCTGTCTCTCTCACACACAAACGGATACACACGCGTGCGTGTGTATGTTTATGTGTGTATGTTTATGTGTTTGTGTGTGTATGTGTGTCTGTGTGTCTCTGTCTGTCTGTGTGTTTATATATGTGTTTATATGTGTGTTTACATGTGTGTGTGTGTGTGTGTGTGTGTGTGTGTGTGTGTGTGTGTGTGTGTGTGTGTGTGTGTGTGTGTGTGTGTGTGTGTGTGTGTGTGTGTTTGTGTGTATCCGATCAGACAGTGAATTCTATCCAGTGAATTGTGTCTGTTTTGTTTTCTGTTTTCTCTGTTTCTTTGTTTGTTCGTTTGTTTGTTTATTACTTTGTTCGTTCGTTCGTTCGTTCGTTCGTTTGTTTGTTTGTTCTTTCCTTCGTTTGTTTGTTCGTTTATTTGTTCATTCGTTTGTTCCTTCGTTCGTTTATGTGTTTGTTTGTTCATTCGTATGTTTATTTGTTTCTACTTTTGCAAAAGATACAACCCTGCTTTCCTGCTTTTGAGGCTGAGGACACGTACCTGCATTGACTCTTCATGAAAATTCAGTCCTCGGCAATTTTTTCCCCGTTTAATGCTAAAAATGAGCAAAAACAGGCTGAACTCCCTTCTCGTCAAGTGCTAAGAGTACATACCACCATACCCCCCCCCCCCCCCCTATCTCTCCACACATAATAACTAAAAGTCACGCAGCACGTGTCACCGTCAACACATCATTGCTTTCTGATTGGCTGAAGCCACAGTACTATCTGATCGGGGCCGATTCCGCTCTATTTTCTGATTGGCTTGAAGCTGAAGGAAACCTAACAATCTGAACCAATCAGCAAACAGTGCTGTTTTGATAGCCGTGAGTGCCGTTAGTGTATTTAGGCTACAGTTTAACCTGATAATGACGCCAGGGCGAGGAGAGCTGGTGCCACCTAGTCCTCGGTTGTTGATAACTCTTGAGGACTGAACTGACGAACCGGTAACGTAAACACGGGGTGGGTGGGTTGGGTGGGTTGCCGTGCAGTGTAAAAGTTTGGACAAACTGCCCGGGGATTGATATCACCGCCTATCTTTGTCAACACGGGTTTGTGCTGAAAGCGTTCCACCTGGGCAATAGTTACAACTTTTACTGCCTTCTTCATCTTCTTCTACTTCTTTCCTCTTCTTACGCAGGTTACAGTTCCCCCCCCCCCTGCCCCCTCCACCCCACCCCTCCAACCCCCTGTGGGGATGCCTGAGGTCTCTTTCAGTACAAATAGTATCTCCCACCTTCTGGAAATTCTGTGCTAGAAATTCACCTGTTTTCTGTCACTCTTTTTTTTCTACCTTGTCCCCCTTGACAAAGCCATACCCAGAAACACCCTATAAGTCTTATCACGAAGCCATCCAGGAGGATGGATGTGTCGCCCAAAGCCCAAATCATCTCCACTCACAGGGTAGGTCGTTAGGTTCATGAGCTAGGCGAGGCAATACTTGCAGGAAACGTAGAGGGCTGAATTCACAGGTAGTAGGCCTAGAGGCAGTTTTTTTTTTTTTAGACAAACTATGTTATCATGCGATATGACGTAAACGCAGCTGTCTACACTGTCATCTACATCAGACCAAAATGGCACTTGTCCACTGAGGTCCCTCTAGGGGCGTGGGGGTGGGGGTGGGGGAAGAGGAAACAGCCCCACAGGTCCTGCACCTCAACAGAATCAGATGGAGCGACAGAAGGCATTCGCCGGCCACAAAAAGGCAATCATATTTCGTCTTAGGGACCCAAAGGGAGAAATACAGGTGAAAGATTTGAAAGGCAGAAAAAAGCTCCAAAGAACTAAAAACAAAACAAAAAACAAACTAGCCATGTTCATCGCTAGAACCGGGTTGACCATGATGATGGTGCACACACAAAAAGCAGAGGACCATCAACTTCCAAGAGAACGAATGATAGATGGATTGGAAAAGACTCTCGGAATACAGAAGACTTTCAATTTAAAAGACCATCTGAACCATTACAATGTCATGTATCCTCTCTCTCTCTCTCTCTCTCTCTCTCTCTCTCTCTCTCTCTCTCTCTCTCTCTCTCTCTCTCTCTCTCTCTTACGTGTGTGTCCACGGGTACGCACACACGGAGGATCACACACAAAGACACACGCATGCATTCATACATGGAAGAACCTGCCTGCACACGCCGCAAGCCCACACGTATGAATATCTGCAAGCATGGACATGTTTATAAATCACTGCTGAGAGATTTCAACAGACACGTGGCATTACGTTAAACAAATCAAGAACGGTTATCAAGTAAAGGAAGGGAGACTGAGTAATTGAGCCAGACAGCAAGACAGACAGAGAGAGAGAGACAGACAGACAGACAGACAGACAGAGACAGCGAGAGACAGACAGAGAGACAGAAAGACAGAGACAGAAAGACAAACACACAGACAGGTGGAGGAGAGAGAGAGAGAGAGCTTGACAGAGAGAGGGGGAGAGAGAGAGAGAGAGATAGAGAGAGAGAGAGAGAGCAAGACACAGAGAGACAGAGACACAGACACAGAGAGACAGAGACACAGAGACAGACAGACAGACAGACACAGAGAAAAAAAGAGAGGTGGAAAAGTCTAAAGAGAGAGAAAGAGACAGACAGACAGACAGAGACAGAGACAAAGAAAGAGAGAGAGAGAGAAGAGGAAGAACGAACAAACGAAAGAACAAAAATACATCATTCAGCATCAGAACAATTTGGGGGGGGGGGGGTGGTAGGGCCTGCAAAGTTATGTCGTATGCCTGTATGAAATAATGCATAATAGACATATACATATTCATTAACACATATATTACATATACATATGCACATACATATACATAAATCTACACACACACCTATATATATATATATATATATATATATATATATATATATATATATATATACATGCATATACATCTAGCTCCAAAACTAGTACTGTCTCAAAGATATATTAGTATTATACATTGCCCGACTCAAAACATGTATACACATGAATACACAGATACACGCATACAAATAATATGTGTGCGTGTTCGTGTGTGTGTGTGTGTGTGCGTGTTCGTGTGTGTGTGTGTGTGTGTGTGTGCGCGCGCGCGCATATATATATATATAGACACGCATTCAAGATGGCGGAGACTCCTGACGGATAAAAATTTCGGCAGTCAGAGATAACAGGAAATAGTCTAAAATGACCAGAACAAGACGGGGGCGCCTTGCTGAACAGAGGCAAGAAGCTGCGTCTGCGGAAAAGACTGATTACGAGAGGCCGTCGACCAGCGACAAGCGAGACAGGATCGAAAAGGCAGAGACTGTCCCTTCAAATGGCGCTTCGACCGCGGTTACCACGGGCACGCAGAGCGGGACAACTTCCATCACATCTAGATCTATACCAAGCTCTGCGGAACTCGTGAGTACGATCGTTGAACTAAAAAACATCGTACTGGATCTGCGCAACCAGGTCAGTACCTTAGAAAGGACTGTGCTTGCGCAGATCGAGGCCCGGTCGACAGCAACCGCCACCATCAAACCGACCAGGAACAGTCATACACAGACAGATAATTCCACAACAACTCCCACGTACGCAGACGTTCTAAAACAAAAGCACACACGCAGGCAGGACGTCCAACAGGCACAACGATCAAACACAACAAAAACTAGCAGCAATACTCGAGCGAAAACAGAGCTTGAAAAGAAAACCAAAGACGGGAAAGAACACCATGACATCAAAAAAGCTAAAGACGTCACATCACAGCTCAAGGACGCAACGTCACACACCAAAAAGATTTCAGAACAACGTAAAACAAACCACGACCTTCCCTATGTTCTGACTATCCATGATTCGGTGTTGAAAGGTGTCAACTCGAGACGACTGGGACGATCTTATGGTTTTGAAGGAGACTCAAGTACTGTGAATAACATTCATGACATACAAAAATCTTTAGACAAGTCACTTTCCAACTTTGACAATCCTGCAGACTGTATTGTTTTACACTGTGGTGTCCACGAACTGAATAGCAAAGATCTCAAAGCAACAACACAAAATTTAGCTTCTTCCATCAAACATATCACACAAAAATATCCAAACACAAAGATAGTCATCAGCAAGGTCGCCCCTGTACGACATTCACGTATGGAAGTTCGGCGGAATTTGTTTAACGCCTTTTTATCTGCTGAACTTGTTAACATAAAAAATCTATCATTTGTCTCCCATGATAACCTTCGAACTAACCAGCAGTTTCTACAGGACAATATTCACCCCACCGCCAGAGGAAGCAGCGTGATAGCGGGGAACCTGGGAAGACACATTCGGGATCTATTTTGGGAGACGCCTAGAAGACCAGGAGGATCACGACCTTCACGGCCACACGCCTCTAGATTCTCCCGAGGACCGTTCCCCTATTTTGACAGCTATGAACCGTGGTGGCTGTCATACAACATGTTTTGAATGAATAGTAGTAGATCTACAGTGACCAACGTTTCATGTCACAGGACTTTTTCCTCGTCATCTCTGACAGTTCTCTTGGTGAAAGTGTATAAACGCTAGGAATTAGTCAGTCAGGACTCAGACTATAATCTCTGTACATTTGAAGGCGTGTATACTATTATTTAATTTATTTATAATTTATTTCTGTTCTAGATCAAAAGTCTTATCTTGATTAGTAGGACTTCTTTTCTCCATAGTTTTACTCATTTTTTGTTTCTACCTTTACTTTGTAGTAAAAGTAATCATTCCCCCCCCCTCCCCATTTTCCTCGTACACAGAAAACCAAATATACGTGATTTTCAAACAAATCACCGTTAATTGAAAATAAGGGATTAGCCGACTATGAAAATCAATTTTTTACAGTGGAATTGTAGGTCTATTTCCACCAATTCAGCATACCTGGAACATTTCCTTGCCTCAAATCAGTGTGAAGTCTTGATTCTGCAGTCGCTTAATGTTATACCAACCAAACTTCCCAATTTCCAAAATTACTATTATCCACCAGTGTATGCCTATGGGAATCCCGGGAAGAAAGTAGCCACTGCGATATACATACTTAAAGAGTTACAATATCACATATTTACTTCCCCAGTTTTAACGTCAACTGAAGACTTACACGCTTGTGCCGCTACAGTACAATTCAGTAATTCTTTTATCCTGAACGTTTTGTCAGTCTACCTGCCAAGAGGTCCAAATGACCACAACACAGAATGGTTGCGCACGATTCCGGATCTGCTGCACGGTAAATGGCTAATAGGTGGAGACTTTAATTCCCACTCCCCGTTTTGGGAAAAAGATTGCTGTACTGTGACAAGCAATCGTTTAGTAGAAAATATAGTTGACAGTTCGCTTTACCTTTTGAATGATGGGAGTGTCACTAGAATTCCTGATATTTCCAAACATCGGGCAACAGCCATCGATCTGTCTTTAATCTCACCAGAATTAGTACCCTGCTGTACCTGGGACACTCACAGAGATACTTTAGGAAGTGATCACTTACCTATCCTCATAACACTAACTAACGAAAACATCAGGATGAAAGACAGCATTCCTGATATTATACCAAAATATAATTATACACGCGCTGATTGGTCCTTGTTTCAGACTGTTCTTTCTAATCGAGATTTCACACATTATGAAAGTGAAAATGTAGACGTTATGTTTTCTAAATTCCAGGAGTCAGTTCTAGCTGCTGCAGACCTTTCCATCCCGAAACTCAAAACTTTTAAGTCTAATAACCGTTTGGGTAATGTTTGGTGGACGGAGGTATGTGAGCAAGCAGTTCAGTATAAAAAAGAGAAATACAAAATCTACATCAAAAGCAGGAAACCTGAAGATCATATGGAAATGAAAAAAGCTAACACCCAGTGTAATAAAATCATCGCTGAAGCAAAGAAAAATTACTGGGCATCATACTGCACAAAAGAAATTTCAGATTTCAAGGATTTCCATAAAGTATGGACAAAAATGAATCAAATGAAAAATGGAGCCAACTTACCTAGGTGTCCAATAATGATTGATACAAGTCACAAATTTCTTTCCGACATGGACAAAGCTGAAACTTTTGTGGAACTTTTTGCCCAAAATAGTAAAGTAGATGGTTTGACTCCTACCTGCAAACACTACAGGGAAATGGCAGCTAACAACCCTATATACACTGATCCAATACCTCAAAATGATCTCTGGTTTAATTCTCCAATCACCTTAGAAGAGTTAAAAAACACTATCTTGTCTCTGCGCAACAAAAGGAGTTCGGTAGGTGTTGATGCAGTTTCAACTGAAATGATTAAACATCTTCCAGAAAACTATATTATTTTTTTACACAAAATTTTTCAGAAATGCTGGGCTGGTGGAACTATACCACAATTATGGCAAACGTCTGTTGTTATACCAGTATTAAAAGCAGGA
>JAPXFY010000016.1:82467844-82470344 GCA_030674185.1 Monoplex corrugatus
GATTGAAAATGGACTGGGTTTTTTTTCTGTCTTGATTTTTTTTTTTTCCTGACACTAGCAGTGTGCTATATTTTGTTACTCATATTGTTGGGTGGTCATGGCAGGTTTGACAGTTTCCGTTCTACTGGTGTTTAGCCATCGTCACGTGACTTGATTGATTGTGTGCTTCTTGATCAGTTTTGAAAGTGTGTGTGTGTGTGTGTGTGTGTGTGTGTGTGTTGTGTGTGTGTGTGTGTGCGCGTGTGTGCGTGTTTGTGTGAGTTCGTTATTTCTGTTAACGTCTATTCACGTATGTGCTTTTAGACGTGTGTGTATGTGTATGTGCATTTGTGTGTATGTGTGAGTTGTGTTTGTTTGTGTGTATGTTTGCGAGAGTGTGTATTTGTGAGTGTGTGTTTGTGAGTGTGTGTGTATGTGTGTATATGTGTGTCTGTGTACACACACACACACACATCACACACACACGCGCTCACGCACGCACACACACACACTGTATACAAACACACATAAGCACAGGAGAGAGAGAGAGAGAGAGAGAGGAGAAAGAGAGAGACAGAGACAGTCAGAGAAAGAGAGAGAGAGCATTTCCTCCAATAATCTTATCATTAAGTAACAAGCAAGATAATTTTCATTCGGCTCAACGCTGAGCAGTTCAGATCATTTTGAACTTCGATCTCCAAAGTTACCCAACCCTCAGGATTAATCATAACTGTGGACACGTGAGACCTACTTACCTAAAAATCACACACTCACAAACACACACACTCACAAACACACACACACGCACACACACACGCATACACACACTTGTATACAAATACACATAAGCACTTACGCACGCGCGTACGCACATAGACACATGCATTTACGCACACACACAAACATATACATATACATATGTATATATAGAGAGAGAGAGAAAGAGAGAGATGGATTGATGGATTGATAGATAGAGTACGCCACAACACAATGTAATACAATACAATGCAATACAACACATAATACAAGACAGTACAACCCGACAGAACACAATGCCATACAACACTGTACAATACAATACAGTCTGAACATTCTGCTATCAATAACTGTCTAAGACTGCCAACATGAACCAGAAAAACACGAGAACAGACTCAGAATGCGTATTCAATACAACCAGACAAGACAGGCGCAAATTTTCGGCCGACTGGCCTTTGTCAAGCTTAAACGTAAATCACAAACGAACCAAACAACAAATATTAATAAAGAATATAACTCTTGAGAGTCACGTAGGAATTATCTCTCATGTTGTAGAACTTTTGAAATTTAACACAGTTTGCGCTACCCATTCAACTAGCATTGAAACAGATACAAAGCTCAAAAACCGTAAGCTCAGAACTTCCTCAAGAAAAGATGCCCAAGCCTACCTTTATACTCTGCAACTACCCTACACACAACTATGAGAGAGGAGAGAAATACATACAATATATTGGTCTTATGTTCAAGATTGACATAGTCTTTTATTCTTAAACTGACCAAACACAACACACACAGACAAGGCAGAACATATACAGGGTTGCTTCCAAGGCATATATGTAATACCAAAGAAATAAGAGGGAAGCAGGGAGAATTTTTATAATATTAATCAAAGAATATAACTCTTGAGAGTCACATAGGAATTATCTCCCATGCTATAGAAAAAAAAAAACAAATACAAAAATTAGGAGAAAACGACTTAAAAGTTTCCATGCTGCTTCGCCCAGTGGGAGAAAAGAAAACGACTAAAGATTTACGCCTGTCTTGTCTGGTTGTATAAATACGTGTTCTGATTTAAGGCCAGTTGGCTGAAAGTTTATGCCTGTTTTGTCTCATCATCATCATCATCAGGTGCCTTGCCGCATGGCATGAGCGATTATGGACTTCAATCTGTCTCTATCTCTTGTTGCCTCAAGCATCTCTTCCACCCTCCTTGTCCCAGCCTCTGCAAGTCCGTCTAGCATCTTCTCCCTGGGTCTACCCGGTGCTGTCCTTCCCTCCAGCTTTCCCGTTGTGACCAGGTGTTCCAATTCTCCTTTCCTCATAAAATGGTCTATGAATGTTGCCTGCCTTTTCCTAATCTTCCTTATGAATGATCTACTTGTATCTGCCTCCATCAAACTGTCTCGTTTTGTTTTCTTTGCTGTCCATGGAACTTTCAACATCCTTCTTAGAAATCCACATCTCGGCTGCCTCAATCTTGTTCTGGCTTTGCTTGTTGACTGTCCACGCCTCGCAACCGTACAACAGTATTGGTTCCTATGTAACATTCAAGAACTCTCTTCCTGATGTTAATTGATAGGCATTTGTTGGTAAGAATGCTCTCCATCTTCTTGAATGTTGTTTTTGCTCGGCCGATTCTGCTGGCTATTTCTGATGTGCATCTGCCATCTGGTGAAATGATCGTTCCCAGGTATTTAAATTTATCAACCTGTCTCAAGGTTGTGCCGTTTGCTGTTATTTTGCATGAGGGGATTTCATGTTTTTT
>JAPXFY010000016.1:82472844-82475344 GCA_030674185.1 Monoplex corrugatus
TAGCGTGTGTATATGTTGGATTGATGTAGTTGTGAAGGTGACTTTTATGTGACCAGTATTTCATCGTGGTGTGTTAATGTATTCATCATCATCATCATCATCATCAGGTGCCTTGCCGCATGGCGTTAGCGATCATGGATTTCCATCTGCCTCTATCTCTCGTTGCCCCTAGCATCTCCCCCACCCTCCCCGTCCCCAGCCACTCTGCAAGTCCGTCCAGCATTTTCTCCTGGGTCTACCGGTGCTCTCTTTCCCTCCAGCTTTCCCGTTGTGACCAGGTGCTCCAAATCCCCCTTCCTCATAAAATGGCCTATAAATGTTGCTTGTCTTTTCCTAATCTTCCTTATGAGTGATCTACTTGTGTCTGCCTCTATCAAGACTGTCTCGTTTGTTTTCTTTGCTGTCCATGGAACCCTCAACATTCTTTTTAGAAACCACATCTCGGCTGCCTCAATCTTGTTCTGGCTTTGTTAATGTATTGACATGCCAATATTTTTATACTGCATTAATGTATCGCTGTTTTGTGTCTGACTAGACTGTGTTTGTACACATGGCGCTGTTTATGTTCAAAACAAGGGTGACTGCCCGCGTTCAAGTAAACAGGAACCACAAAAAAACACGAAAGAAGAATACGAACGCGTAGACTGAAACTTCCCTGCTGCTGTATCCAATGTAAGAAAAGGAATCTTACACTGGATACAGCAGCAAGGAAGTTTCAGTCTTTTTCTCAAATATTTTGTATCTGGTGTTTGTTTGTTTGTAATGTTACGCTTGACAAAGGCCAGTTGGCCGAAAATTTGCGCCTGTCTTGTCTTGTTGTATTAAATACGCGTTCGTATTCTTCTTTCGTGTTTTATCTGGTTCCTGTTTGTGTTGTTGGTACACTGCAACGTCATTTACATGTAACCAAGATTGTTCCAGCGATAATCTGATACAATACCAGTATTAAATATAGATCAGGTAAAACATAGGCTAGATAGGACCTCGGGACCTGGCCATCTCATGGGTTTATGTGCAGGCTTAAGGCTTGTGCCATGATCACCATACACTGGCACCTGTGACGTTAGTGCATATGGAATTCGTTTCGAGCACGGAGACGTCGTCTTGAGAAACTGAAACTGAAACCAAACCAGTTCCATTCCTGAACCCAAAACAGTTCCATTCTGAAACCAAACCTTCACTGCTGTTTAATTCCATTCCTAAAAATTGGTATGTTTCACTATCGTTAATTTCAGTCCTGAAACTCATACAGTTTCCATCTCTTACCACTGGACGATGGCGGCAGGGAAGTTTTAGTCCGTTTTTATTATCATTGTTGGTGTCTGTGGTTTGTCTGTGACGTGCGTTCGCGCTTGACAAAAGTAGTTGGCCGAAATTTGCGTTGTTTTGTTTGTCTTTTGGAGACGCGCTTACATTGATTTTCTGTTCTTTGGTTTGTGTTTGCTTGGGCGCGGCAGTCATCTTGTTTTGGATCTTGTATCATACAGCTTAGATTTGATTTTATCAAGATTTTGCGCTATGTAAATTGTATTATTTAATTATTATATAGCTTCACTACCATCCAATTCCATTCCTGAAACTGGTATGTTTCACGACCGTCCAGTTCCAATACACAGATACACATGTCATTTACATGCAACCAAAAGACTAGGTAAAACATAGGCTAGGTAGGGCCTCAGGACCTGGCCAGCTCATGCGTTTATGTGCAGGCTTAAGGCTTGTGCCACGATCACCATACACGTGGCATCTGTGACGTTAGTGCACATGGAATTCTCTGCTAGCGCGGAGACGTCGTCTTGAGAAACTGAAACTGAAACCAATCCCATTCCTGAAATGATACAGCCTGACGACCAGAGAACGTAAAATGATGTTTATATGTAAACAACCTTAAGACATCAAAATGTGGCCAAGTGCGGAGTACCTCCTTCAGCATTACGCTACATACAGTGCACAGCACTTGTTTTTCTTAGTGTGTGTGGGGGGGGGGGGGGAGAGATATGTGGGATTGAGAGAAGGGGAGGGGGTGGGGATAGGGAAGGGAGACAGTCTGTGGAGGGGTGGTGGTGAGGGTGTGCGTGTTTGTAGGGGCGTATGATGTAAAGGAGCAATCTGTGGGTCTTGGAATGTGTGGTATGCGGGAGGGGTGGGTGGGATGAGAGAGAGAGAGAGAGTGGTGTGTGTGTGTGTGTCTGTGTGTGTGTGAGAGAGAGAGAGTGTGTGTGTGTGTGTGTGTGTGTGTGTGTGTGTGTGTGTGTGTGTGTGTGCGTATGTGAAAGGCGTATTCTGTGTGATGTGTGTGATTGCATGTGTGTGTACATTGTGTGTGTGTTTGTGTTGTGGGGTGTGTGAGAGTGCGTGTGTGCGTGTGCGTGTGCGTGTGTGTGTGTGTGTGTGTGTTGCGTGTGTAGTGTGTGTGGTGTGTGTGTGTGTGTGTGTAGTACACACAAACTCACACTGTGTGTGTTTGCGTGTATGTATGCTGTGTGTGTACCTGTGTGTG
>JAPXFY010000016.1:82482844-82485344 GCA_030674185.1 Monoplex corrugatus
CAGTGTTGTTGATGTTGTTGTTGAGTTTGTTGTTGATGATGTTGTTACTGTTTCTTGCTGTTGTTGTTGTTGATGATGATGTTGGCGGTGGTGTTGGTGTTGATGTTATTGCAATGCTGTCGTTGTTATTGCTGATTATGTCGTTGTTGTGGCTGTCGTTGTTATTGTTGTTGTTACTGTTTTTTGTTTGTTGCTGTTGTTGGTGTAGCAGTGTTGTCGTTGTCATTGTTGTTATTACTGTTGTTACTGGTTTTTGTTCTTGTTGATGACGATGTCGTTGTTGACGTTTTTGTTATTCTATGTAGTGGCGGAGGACTGTTGATGGTGGTGGTGAAATGATTGTGGTGGTGGTGGTGGTGGTGGTGGTGGTGTACTGTATAGATTCTGTTACTGTTCTTGTTGTTGATGATGATGTTCTTCCTGTTGTTGTTCTCGCTCCTCTTTTTGTCGTCGTTGCTCTTCTTCTTCTTCTTCTTCTCTTCTTCTTCTTCTTCTTCTTCTTCTTTCAACTTCTTCTTCTTCTTTCTTCTTCTTCTTCTTCTTCTTCTTCTTCTTCTTCTTCTCCTTCTTCTTCTTCTTCTTCTTCTTCTTCTTCAACTTCTTCTTCTTCTTCTTCTTCTTCTTCAACTTCTTCTTCTTCTTCTTCTTCTTCTTCTTCTTCTTCTTCTTCTTCTTCTTCTTCTTCAACTTCTTCAACTTCTTCTTCTTCTTCTTCTTCTTCTTCTTCAACTTCTTCTTCTTCTTCTTCTTCTTCTTCTTCTTCTTCTTCTTCTATTAGTACTTCTTCTTCTTCTTCTTCTTCTTCTTCTTCTTCTTCTTCTTCTTCTTCTTCTTCTTCAACTTCTTCTTCTTCTTCTTCTTCTTCTTCTTCTTCTTCTTCTTCTTCTTTCTTCAACTTCTTCTTCTTCTTCTTCTTCTTCAACTTCTTCTTCTTCTTCTTCTTCTTCTTCTTCTTCTTCTTCTTCTTCTTCTTCTTCAACTTCTTCTTCTTCTTCTTCTTCTTCTTCTTCTTCTTCAACTTCTTCTTCTTCTTCTTCTTCAACTTCTTCTTCTTCTTCTTCTTCTTCTTCTTCAACTTCTTCTTCTTCTTCTTCAACTTCTTCTTCTTCTTCTTCTTCTTCTTCTTCTTCTTCTTCTTCTTCAACTTCTTCTTTCTTCTTCTTCTTCTTCTTCTTCTTCTTCTTCTTCTTCTTCTTCTTCTTCTTCTTCTTCTTCTTCGCGTCTTCTTCTTCGCCGTCTTCTTCTTCTTCTTCTTCTTCTTCTTCTTCTTCTTCTTCTTCTTCGCCGTCTTCTTCTTCGCCGTCTTCTTCTTCTTCTTCTTCTTCGCCGTCTTCTTCTTCTTCTTCTTCTCCTCCTCCTCCTCCTCCTCCTCCTGTTCCTCCTCCTTCTTCTTCTTCTCATTTTCTTCTTCTTCTTCTTCTCCTCCTCCTCTTTCTTCTTCTTGTTTCTTGTTCTTCTTCTTCTTTTTCTTCTTCTTCTTCTCCTCCTTCTCTTTCTTATTCTTCTCCTTCTTCTTCTCCTCTAGCATACCACGCACTGCTGTGTAGTTTACGAGCGCGTGCCGTAAGCGTGTGTTGACAGAAATTCAATGACCGATCATTCAAACTCGACACGAACACATCAATGAACACAAGAAGATCCAGGCTATAGGAGGGTATGCGAGCTATAGCTGTAGCTATATAGAAAGTGCGCTGCGATAAAAAGGCAAAGGCAATGTCTGAGCACGCGGATATATATACATACATATAATATGAGGGACCCACTCGACTTTCTGAACAAATAAAGGACAAAAAGCCTGGTGGTAGGTTTCACTGACAACATTTACAGCAACGTCCGTCTCGTTTTTGTTTTTTTGTTGTTTTTTTTAGCGGCTGACTTCTGAAATACTTGAAATGCGAGGAGACATGTAAACATATTAGGCCCTATAGCAAGTTACCTGAGAGATTCAGTCTCGTCGTCTCTTTCAATTTCATGGGTTGTGATTTTTGTGTGTGTTTTGTTTGTTATAGTTTCTACGTTTGAAGGTTGTGTTTCTCGGTTTTCGTTGTTGTTGTTGTTGTTGATGTTGTTGATGATGTTGATGATGTTTCTTTCTTTCTTTCTTTGCTAGTCCGTTTGTTTGTTTGTCTGTTTGTTTGTTTGTTGTTATTGATTCTGTTGCTTCATTCTTTGTTGTTTCTTTTTGTTGTTGTTGTTGTTTTTGGTGTTGTTGTTGTTGTGTGTTGTTGTTGTTGTTGTTGTTGTTGTTGTTGTTTTTTTCTTTGCTCGTGCGTTGTTTCTTTCTTTCTTTCTTTTTTGTTTGGGTTTTTTTTTTTTTTTTGCTTATTTGTTTGTGTTTTTGTGTTTTGTTTATTTGTTGTTTGTTTGTGTGTTTGTGTGTTTGTGTGTTTGTTTGTTCGTTCCTTCGTTTGTGTTTGTTTATTTGACAATTGCTTGTATGTCACTGTTTGTGTTTACATGTGTGCAAGTGCGTGTGTGTGTGTGTTATGTGTGTCTGTGT
>JAPXFY010000016.1:82515344-82520344 GCA_030674185.1 Monoplex corrugatus
GCGTTCGTTTTTTGTAACAGCTGCGAAGATTACGCACGCAAAAGATGTTTACTATCGTCATGTAAAATTGTGCATCCCCTTTGCCTGTGCCTACTGTACGAATATGAGTGTATGTGTTGATGACAGTGAAGGGCGCTGTCCTTATCGCTACGATACACATGGTTCTCCCATAACCATCAAGTGAAGGAACAAAGCAAGGAATAGCTGTTTGCAGTCCAACCCCTGTATGGTAGTAGCATAGACTTGGCCAAGCCATCATCTTCTTCTTCTTCGGTGGTATTAACGTCCCAGCGTGATAACGATTAGGGACTGTCTTGAGGATGAACCGTGTCATATAATTAAGGAAGGAGAATGATGTCTTGTAGTTTCCATGTCTAAGATAGGCGGTGGTTTCAGGAAGTTAGAGATGAAGGTGAGTCTGGAGGTGGCTGGGGGTCTTTAGAGATATGGTCCAACTGCTGATGAGTGAGAAAGATTGGCTGCCAGGACTAGAGGTGCCCATCCGTGGAGGCTGTCTTGATTAGTTAGTTGAAGCAGCTGAAGAGGGTTTGCTTGCCCTGTGAAGAGAGTTCTTAAAGGCTGAAAGTGGTTGCTTAAGGTCAGGCAATCGAAAAGACAATGCTGGAAGGAGACGAAATCCTTCATACAGGGACACCTAACTGGAGTGAACTTGGTTGTCCATGTGTGTATGTATGCATGTATGTATGTATGTATGTATGTATGTATGTATGTATGTATGTATGTATGTATGCATGTATGTATGAATCTATGTATGTATGTATGTATGCATGCATGTATGTATCTATGTATGTATGTATGTATGTATGTATGTACGTACGTACGTATGTATGTATGTATGTATATATGTATGTATGTATATATGTATATATGTATGTATATATGTACGTATGTATGTATGTATGTATGTACGTACGTACGTATGTATGTATGTATGTATGTATGTATATATGTATGTATATATGTATGTATGTATGTATGTATGCATGTATATATGTATGTATGTATGTGTGCGCGTGTTTGTTTGTATGTGTACGAGTGTACCTCTGTGTGTATGTGTTTAGTACATATGTGTGTCTGTGTTCTTATAGTCTGAAGATGTGTGTACATATGTGTGTACGTGTATGTATGTGTATGCGTGTATGTGTCTATGTGAGTGTGTGTACATGCTTGTGTGTGTATGCATGTGTTCGTGTGTGTGTGCGAGCGCGTGTGTGTGTGGAGCGATATGTGGAGGTTGGTTGGCGAAGAGAGTAGCTTTGGTTTCGCCTTGACAGTCTTGAATTGGCCGGTTATGTAGAGTTGCGATTGTTTTGTATTCAGTCTCCCAGAGAGTCCATGTTGCCTTCTTGATCTTCCGGTTAATGTCACTGATGGAGAGAGGAAGTAGAAGGTCAGGGTCACCAATCTTCTTGGCTCCATCTTTGGCTGCTCTGTCGGCCTTTTCATTTCCATGGAGGCCAGTATGGGAGGGAACCCACTGATACCGAAGTTTGACGTTTTTGGTTTGAAGATGGGTAGCAGTGTTTTGAATGGCATGGAGTATGTCTGGCCTGGAGGTGCATTCTTCCATAAGGAGGACATCCAGCGAAGATTTTGAGTCTGTGATGATAGTGATGGTTTCTGGAGGATTTTCTATGTGGTTCAAGTAAGAGAGGGCCGTCAAAATGGCAAACAGTTCTGCTGTGAGGATGTTGGTTGGAGAAATTTTTTTGGAGATTGTGGTGTTTGTTGAGGCAAGGTATACTCCTGCTCCGCTGTTTCCATCATCTAGAACAGAACCGTCTGTATAGATCTGGTAGTTGTTGATGTAGGGTCCAGCAAGGAGTTCACGGACGATGTTGGTGAGGAGATGAGGGTTGTCTTTTTTGGAATAGCTGGGCAAATGGTCCAAGATATCTGGTGGCTCACGGTCCCAAGGTGGTACAGGATCAGTTGGTAATTTACTAAGGGAGTGCCTATCCTGGTTGAGCAGATCGGCTTTAGTTCGTAGATCTTTGGTGGATGTCATCAGGCTATGGTGGCAGTCGATGAGTGGAGCTGAATTCCAGTCATCTGTCAGTTCGACATCGGTGGAGTTAACAACTTGAGATGAGCGGAAGATGTAGTTACAGGCAGTCCTTTTGATGCAGTGCCATAATGGAAGGATGCCAGCTTCATGGTAGACTTGTCTTTGAGGAACAGATTGAGGTAGCCCTAAAGCCAGGCGAAGAGCGGTGCATTCAACGGTGGCAAGTTGTCTTATTGAGGTAATGGGTAGATCATGTAAGACCGAGGATCCGAAAAGAAGTCGTGATCGAATTAGACTCTTTGTGAGGAGAACAAGTGTTTCTCGACGTTGTCCCCAGGATTCTCTGCGTATGGAGCGAAGTAAGTTTAGGGCTCGTCTTCCATTTAGAATGGCATTACGAACCTGTTTAGACCAGCAGCCATTGCTTTGAAAGATGAGTCCAAGGTATTTGACGGATGTAGAAGCCAAGCCATCACAACGCCATTGACTTTTTGTGTACTCTGCTTAAAATTGTAGTTTTTTCAACGGTTTGACTCTCTCTCCCTCTATCTCTGTCTCTGTTTATCTGTCTCTTTCTCTGTCTCTCTCTCTCCCTCTCTCTCTCTCCCCTCTGTCTGTGTGTCTGTCTCTCTGTCTGTCTGTCTGTCTCTCTCTCTCTCTCTCACTTTCTCTGACTTTCTGTCTCTGTCTGTCTCTCTGTTTGTCTGTCTGTCTGTCTCTCTGTCTCTGTCTCTTTCTCTCTCTCTCTGTCACTTTCTCTGTCTTTCTGTCTCTTTCTGTCTGTCTGTCTGTCTGTCTAGCTAGCTAGCTAGATAGATAGATAGGTAAGTAGGTAGGTAAATAGGTAGATAGATAGATAGACAAACAGACAGGCAGACAGATTGATAGATGTATAGATAGACAGATAGACAGATAGACACAGACAGACAGAGACAAACAGACAGACAGACACAAATACAAAGACAGAGAAGATGTAGCGAAAGGCCTCACGCCGAGCTGAACTGTTTCCCCATCCTACACTAAAAAGGCAGAATGATTTTTAAAGTCACACAAACAACTTTGGGACGTGGCGAATGTTCTCAGCTGTGGTTGTGTTTGCGAGTGGATAAGGTAATGGGAAAAACGGACTTCTGGAGTTCAGATCTGCAAAGTGAGTTGTAGCGACCGCACGGGGAGAGGGGAGGGGAGGGGAGGGGAGGAGGGTGATGGGTTGAGGAGCTGGAGAGGGAGAGGGGATAAAAAAAAAGGGGGGGGAGAAAGAAAAAAGTAGTGAAAAGGGATGGGGGTGGGGGTGGGGGTACAGGGGGAGCTTTGCTGAAAAAAAAACAGCGTGAGAAGTAGAACATTATGATGTTAAACAACCATGCAACAGAGCTGATCGTGAGGGTCAGAGAAGGGGAGAGCGAGAGAGAAAGAAAGCCGGGGACACAGTGGGAGAGAGACAGACAGACAGACGGACAGACAGACAGAGACAGACAGAGGAGAGAGAGAGACAGACGGACAGACAGACAGACAAGAGAGAGAAAGAGACAGACAGACAGACAAGAGAGAGAGAAAGAGACAGACAAACAGACAGAGGAGAGAGAGAGACAGACGGACAGACAGACAAGAGAGAGGAAGAGACAGACAGACAGACAAGAGAGAGAGAGAAAGAGACACAGACAGACAAGAGAGAGAGGAAGAGACAGACAGACAGACAAGAGAGAGAGAGAAAGAGACAGACAGAGAGAGAGAAAGAGACAGACAGACAGACAAGAGAGAGAGAGAAAGAGACACAGACAGACAAGAGAGAGAGAAAGAGACAGACAGACAGACAAGAGAGAAAGAGAAAGAGACAGACAGACATACAAGAGAGAGAGAAAGAGACAGACAGACATACAAGAGAGAGAGAAAGAGACAGACAGACAGACAAGAGAGAGAGAAAAAGACAGACAGACAGACAAGAGAGAGAGAAAGAGACAGACAGACAGACAAGAGAGAGAGAAAGAGACAGACAGACAGACAAGAGAGAGAGAAAGAGACAGACAGACAGACAAGAGAGAGAGAGAAAGAGACAGACAGACAGAAGGGAGAGAGAGAGAGAGAGAAAGAGACAGACAGGAAGAGAGAGAGAGAGAGAAAGAGAGACAGACAGACATACAGAGGAGAGAGACAGACAGACAGACAGGAGAGAGAGAGACAAACGGACAGAGAGAGAGAAAGAGACAGACAGACAGACAGACAAGAGAGAGAGAAAGAGACAGACAGACAGACAAGAGAGAGAGAGAAAGAGACAGACAGACAGACAGACAGAGGAGAGAGAGACAGACGGACAAACAGACAAGAGAAACAGACAGACAGACAGACAAGAGAGAGAGAAAGAGACAGACAGACAGACAGGAGGGGGAGAAAGAGAGAAAGAGACAGACAGGAGAGAGAGAGAGACAGACAGACAGACAGGAGAGACAGACAGACAAGGGAGAGAGAAAGAGAGACAGACAGACAGTCAGGAGAGACAGACAGACCGACAGGAGACAGATAGACAGACAAGGGAGAGAGAAAGAGACAGACAGACAGACAGACAGACGGATAGACAGATAAGAGAGAGAGAAAGAGACAGACAGACAAGAGAGAGAGAGAAAAAGACGGACAGACAGACAGACAAGAGAGAGAGAAAGAGACAGACAGACGGGAGGGAGAGAGAGAGAGAAAGAGACAGACAGGAGAGAGAGAGACAGACAGACAGACAGGAGAGAGAGAGAGAGAGAAAGAAACAGACAGGAGAGAGAGAGAAAGAGACAGACAGGAGAGAGAGTGACAGACAGACGGACAGGAGAGAGAGAGAGAGAGAGAGAGAGAGAAAGAGAGAGAGAGAGAAAGAGACAGACAGACAGGAGAGAGAGAGACAGAGACAGACAGGAGAGAGAGAGAGAGAAACAGGAGAGAGAGGGGGTGGGGATGTTGTTATAAAGAGATAAACCAAAAACCAAAA
>JAPXFY010000016.1:82525344-82530106 GCA_030674185.1 Monoplex corrugatus
GAAGAGAGGAGAGGGAGGAGAGGGAGAGAGAGAGAGAGAGAGGAGTGGGAGAGAGAGAAGGGAGAGATGAGAGAGAGGAGAGGAGAGAGGAAGAGAGAGAGAGAGAGAGAAGGAGAGGAGAGAGGTGAGAGAGAAGAGAGAGAAGGAGGAGAGAGAGAGATAAGAGGGAGAGAGGAAGGAGAGAGAGAGAGAAGAGAAGGAGAGAGAGAGAGAGAGAGGAGAGAGAGAGAGGAGAGAGAAGGAGTGAGGAGAAGGAGACAGAGAGAGAGAAGAGAGAGAGGGAGAGAGAGAGAGAGAGAGGAGAGAAGGAGAGTAGGAGAGGAGAGAGAGAGTGAGAGAGGGAAGAGGAAGAGGGAAGAGAGGAGAGAGAGAGAGGAAGACAGAAGAGGAGGAGAGAGAGAGAGTGAGGAGAGAGAGAGAGAGAAGAAGAGAGAATGAGAGAGAGATGAAGAGAGAGGAGAGGAGATGAGAGGAGAGAGGAGGAGAGGAGGAGAGAGAGAGAAGAGAGAGAGAGAGAGAGAGGAGAAGAGAGAGGAGACTAGAGAGAAGAGAGAGAGAGAGGGAGAGAGAGAGAGGAGGAGAAGGAGAGGGAGAGAAGAGAGGGAGAGAGGAGAGGAGGAGGAACTAGAGGAGAGAGGAGAGAAGAGAGAAGAGGAGAGGAGAGAGAGAGAGGGAGAGAGAGGAGAGGAAGAGAGAGGGAGAGGAGAGGGAAGAGGAGAGAGAGAGAGAAGGGGAAGAAGGAAGAGAGAGGAGGAGAGGAGGAGAAAGAGAGGGAAGGAAGAGAGAGAGGGGAGGGGAGGAGAAGGAGGAGAAGGGAAAGGAGAAGAAAGGGAGGGAGAGGAGGAGAGAAGAGGAGGAGAGAGAAGAAGAAGAAGAGGAAGGAGAGAGAGAGAGAAGGAGAAGAGGAGAGAAGAAAGGGAGAGAGAGGAGAGAGGAGAGGAAGAGAAGAGGGAGAGAGAGAAGGAAGAGGAGAAGAGGGAGAGAGAAAAGGGACGAGGAGGGAGAGAAGGGAGAAAGGAGGAAGAGGAGAGAGGAGGAGAGAAAGAGAAGGAGGAGAGAGAGAAGAAGAGAGAGGAGAAGGAGAGAAGAGAGGAGAGAGGGGAGGAGGAGAGAGAGAGAGAGGAGAGAGGAGAGAGAAGGGGAAGAGAGAAAGGGAGAGAGGAAGAGGAGAGAAGAGAGAGAGAGAGAAAAGGAAGAGGAGGAGGAGAGAGAGAAAAGGAAGAGAAAAGGAAAGAAAGAGAGAAGGAAGAGAGGAGAGCAGAGAGAGAGAGGAGGGGAGAGAGAGAGAGAGGAGAGAGAGAGAGGGGAGGAGGAGAGAGTGAGAGAGAGAGACTAGAGAGAGAGAGACTAGAGAGAGAGAGACTAGAGAGAGTGAGAGAGAGGGAGACTAAAGAGAGAGAGAGACTAGAGAGAGTGAGAGAGAGACTAGAGAGAGAGAGTGAGAGAGACAGAGACAGAGACAGAGAGAGAGAGAGAATGATAAAAATAAAGACAAACAGAAAGAAAGAAAAAAGAGAAAGAGACAGAGTGAGACAGAGACAGACAGACAGACTGACTGACAGATACAGAGACAGACAGAGACAGACAGACAGAGAGAGACAGACAGACAGAAACAGACAGAGAGACAGAGACAGATAGAGAGAGCGACAGAGAGAGAGACAAACAGACAGACAGATAGACTGATAGAGTCAGAGACAGACAGAGACAGACATACATACAGACAGACAGACAGAGACATAGAGAGAAAGAGACAGACAGACAGGAAGACAAAGAGAAGAAGAGGGGGAGAGAGAAGAGAGACAGACAGACCGACAGAGACAGAGAGAAAGAGAGAGAGACAAAGACAGAGACAGAGAAATAGAAACAGACAGAAAGACAGAGACAGAGAGAGAGACGACAGAGAGAGAGAGAGAGGAGAGAGACGGGGGGCGAGAGAGAGAGGGGGTGAGAGAGAGGGAGAGAGAGAGAGATTGAAAAGAGATAGACAGAGAGACACAGACAGAGGACAGAAACAGAAAGAGACAGATGAACAGACAGACAGACAGACAGAGAGACACAGAGAGAGAGGATTGAATTGGACTGAATGGTTTATCCATGTCATCAGCCAAGGCCTCTCATGAAGGGTATGTGAACACACAGCATGCTGTTTTGTACATGATTACAAGTAATACACATGTGTACACATACACACACACACATACACACACACACACACACACACATACACACACACACACATACACACACACACACACACACACACACACACACACACACACACACACACACACACACACACACACACATACACAAAAGAATAATGACAACAGAAAAAAGACAATTAACAAAGTTGTTCTGTGCTCGCATAATTTTTTTTTTTTTTTAGCGCGGGGGATGGTGGTGGCGGTGGTGTGTATGGAGCTGGGTGGTGGTGGTGGTGGTGTGTATGGAGTGGGTGTGGTGGTGGTGTGTATGGAGCTGGGTGGTGGTGGTGGTGGTGGTGGTGGTGTGTATGGAGCTGGGTGGTGGTGGTGGTGGTGTGTATGGAGCTGGGTGGTGGTGATGGTGGTGGTGTGTATGGAGCTGGGTGGTGGTGGTGGTGGTGTGTATGGAGCTGGGTGGTGGTGGTGGTGGTGGTGTGTATGGAGCTGGGTGGTGGTGGTGTGTATGGAGCTGGGTGATGGTGGTGGTGGTGGTGGTGTGTATGGAGCTGGATCCTCTTCCAGGTTCTCTCTACTCTGACTGTCTCCCTACTCTCCTCCCATTCATCACTGACATCATCAACACTTCTCTTCAAACTGGAACTGTCCCAGATTCTTTCAAGTCTGCTATTGTTCACCCTCTCCTCAAGAAATACAATTTAGACCCAAATGAACTGAAAAATTACCGGCCTATCTCTAATCTCTCTTTCTTGTCAAAACTCATCGAAAAAGTTGTCCTCAACCAGCTGAACTCTCACCTGTCTGCCAACAATCTCCTCAATCCTTTCCAGTCAGCCTACCGCCAGTGCCATAGCACTGAAACTGCCCTGCTACACATTCTCAACAATCTCCTCCTTGCAACTGATACTGGCAAAGTCTCTCTCCTCACACTCCTTGATCTGTCTGCAGCCTTCGATGCCATTGATCATGGTATTCTCCTTTCTAGACTTCATCATACTTTTGGCATCTCTGACATTGCTCTCTCCTGGTTCACTTCATATCTATCAAACAGAAAACAAACTGTTCTCATTAATGGCACTTACTCTCAACCTGCATACCTGACCTGTGGTGTTCCACAAGGATCTGTCCTTGGCCCTGTTCTTTTTACTCTTTACACCTCCCCCCTGTCCACCATCATCAACTCCCATTCTATAAAACACCACTTCTATGCTGATGACACCCAACTTTTAGACAGTGACACACCAGACAATATACAGCGCCTCTTGATTCACACCACTGAGTGTTACTCGGACATTAAGAACTGGATTTCGTTCAACAAACTTCAGCTTAATGACGACAAGACAGAAGCTATCCTCATTGGCACCCGTCAGAAACTTTCTCAGTTGCCTCCTCTTTCTCTCCCATTATGTAACACATCAGTCCCAATTTCTGATTCAGCTAAAAACCTTGGTGTCTGCATTGACTCTACCCTCTCCCTGAACAACTTTGTTTCTCAAACTGCCAGATCTTGCTACTATCACCTCCATCGTATAAGCCTGATCAGGAAGTATCTCTCTGTGGAAACAACTGCAAAACTCGTTCTCTCCTTCATAATGTCTCGCATTGACTATTGCAATTCACTCCTGTCTGGTCTTCCTGCCTCCACCATTCACATCCTACAGCGCATTCAAAACAATGCTGTACGCCTTGTACTCAAAAAAAAAAAGCTGACCACATATCTCCTCTCCTGGCACAACTTCACTGGCTCCCTGTATCAAAGCGCATACAGTACAAACTAGACACCATGTGCTACAAAAGCCTCAATAACGCAGCCCCCGATTACCTGTCAAGCCTACTTGAGATCTATGTTCCCTCACGTACCCTCCGCTCTGCCTCCGATCCTCTGACTTTTCGCTTTCCACGCACTAAGCTCAATACATATGGTCCACGAGCCTTCTCTGTTTCTGGTCAACTTTCCTGGAACAAACTTCCTCTCTCAGTCCGTCAGCAACCTACTTTTGTCTCCTTCAAGTCCCCTCTCAAAACTCACCTTTTCTCCTCTGCATAAAATCCTGACCTCACTCAATCCCCTCTGCAGCCTGTCTCTATTCGGAGGGGAATCACATTGTAATATATAATTGTATATAATATGCTCTCTATAATTTTCCATTGCTTTTATTCTTTCTCCCCATTTATAGCTGTGTGCGTGTGCGTGTGTGTGTGTGTGTGTGTGTGTGTGTGTGTGTGTGTGTGTGTGTGTGCGTGTGTGTGTGTGTGTGCGTGCGTTCGTGTGTATGCGTGCGTGCGTGTGTGTCTGTTTTAGCGCTTAGATTTGATTTTATCAAGATTTTGCGCTATATAAATAAAATATTGTATTGTATTGTTGTTGTTGTGGTGGTGGTGGTGTGTATAGAGCTGGGTGGTGGTGGTGGTGGTGGTGGAGGTGTATAGGGCTGGTTGGCTTTGTTGATAGAGCCGTGAGCACAAGACCTGACGTCTCGAGTTCAACCGCAGTCAGCAACATAAGAACTGACCTTTTGGCTGTCCATTGTGATGTCCGATCGTTCAGCTGGTGTCAGCTTACTGTTTCACATTGTGACGTGTGCTAACTGTAATCAGCC
>JAPXFY010000016.1:82530206-82532706 GCA_030674185.1 Monoplex corrugatus
GAATATAGTGTGTTTGTGTGGAAAGAAGATAACGCATAGTCATATACTTTCATGTGTTCGGGTAACACGACATATTCCTATACTCTCTACAAAGACAATTTCTGACATATTTGCCTCACCATCATTAATATATGAATTTTTTGTTAGCCTGTCAAAAAGTCCTATAGCGAATTACCTTTAACATGTTATTTTACTTGTTCACTGTTGTGATTAGTCGATTCTTAGTTTTCACTTTTATTCATTTATTCTAGATGTTTATTAATTTTGTTTATTAGATTGATTGTTAAAATCTTTAATTGTGATTACATTATTTGTTAGCTTTACCTTCCCTCTCCTCAAAACTTTTTTTTTTTTTTTTTTTACGATCAAAATTGACAATTTTCAAATACCCTCTTCACTCCTCCTGTTCCCCCCCCCCCCTTTTTTTTTTCTTTTTTTTTTAGTCTAAAATCACTTTAGTGAATAGACATTAAATCAAGACCACCACATACATATAACACATACACACACACACACACACACACACAACCACACACACACACACACACACACACACACACACACCACACACACACACACCTACACACACACACCCACACACACATCACACACACACACACACCACACACACACACACACACAACACACACACACACACACACACACACATCAACACACACACAACACAACACACACACACAACACACACACACACACACACACACACACACACACACACACACACACACACACACACACACAACACACACACACACCACCCCTCTAATGGGACACCGACAGCAGGGTATCATCCTCACTAAAATGCACAGTCAGTATGTTCATGGTTGGTCCTGTGTATGGCGTCTGAGACAGGTCACTAACTGAGAGAAATGGAAAAAAACAAAAAACAAAAAAAAAGAACATTTCTTTAATGAAATCCAACAGCAAGTGTGACTGCCCGCGTTCAAGCAAACAGGAACCAGAAAAAAACACGAAAGAAGAATACGAACGCGTATTTAATACAAGAAGACAAGACAGGCACAAATTTTCGGGCAACTGGCCTTTTTCAAGCGCAAGATTACAAACAAACAAATACCAGATACTAACATTTTGAGAAAAAGACTGAAACTTCCCTGCTGCTGTGTCCACTCACTCACTCACTCACTCACTCACTCACTCACTCACTCACTCACCCACTCACTCACTCTTTCACCCACTCACTCACTCAGAATTTTAGTATCTGGTGTTTGTTTGTTTGTAATCTTACGCTTGACAAAGGCCAGTTGGCCGAAAATTTGCGCCTGTCTTGTCTTGTTGTATTAAATACGCGTTCGTATTCTTCTTTCGTGTTTTTTTTTCTGATTTCTTTAATGATTTACACGAAGTGCTCTGTCTGTCTTTAAGTCCTCCACAAAGAGCTAAATCCAACATTTCTGAGCAATCACTTGCCACCTTTTGCCTCTACGAAGACTTGTTCATCGTTTTTTTCTGTGTCTTGCTGCTAATGTTAGGAGAAAAATCACACATTATTAAGAAGAAAAAAATCTGCCACCCCCACACACAACAATAACAAAACAAAACAAAACAAGTAGAAATGCGGACAAAATAAAATGCCTTTCGTGCCATCGACCAGTCCACCAGCCTTCTTTTTACTCATTCATTCACTCAGTCAGTCAGTCACTCACTCACTCACTCACTCACTCAGTCACTCAGTCACTCACTCATTCACTCACTCACTCACTCCATTTCTTACTCTCACTCACTTACTCGCTTACTCACTCACTCACTCTCTCACTCACTCTCTCACTCACTCTCTCACTCACTCTCTCACTCATTCTCTCACTGACTGACTGACTTACTGACTGACTTACTGACTGACTTACTGACTGACTTACTGACTGACTTACTGACTGACTTACTGACTGACTTACTGACTGACTTACTGACTGACTTACTGACTGACTTACTGACTGACTTACTGACTGACTTACTGACTGACTGACTTACCTACCCCTGCGGGGATGCCGGGGGCTCTTTCAGTATAAACAATATCCCCACCTTCGGGAAATTCTGTGCTAGAAATGTCCTCTTTTCTGTCACTCTCTTTGTTTCTGCCTTGTTCCTTTGCTTTCTGTCATTTCTTCCTTTCATTTCCTGCCTTAAAATGGTCTGCTTCTACCGTTCATCATCAGATTGTTTTTGAGTCTTCCTCTCTTACGTCCTCCGTCTGGTGTCCAGTGAAGGGCCGTCCTTCTCTTTCACGTCCTCACCTTTTCCACCAGCTTCATCAGCGAGGTGATGAAATGATTAACAAGACGTTGAATCTAAGGGCACGCGAGTGGCCAGCGTTAAAAATTCTCGGTCATCAATTCATAGAATTCGGACAGTGACTTGTTTCTGGAAGCAATACACGGCTTGTCTGAAATTATCAGAAGTGCGAGGTTGCGAAAAGTCGTTCAAAGGGCGAAAGGACATCGTTTGTTTTTGGCATTAACTCTGT
>JAPXFY010000016.1:82537706-82540206 GCA_030674185.1 Monoplex corrugatus
ACAGAGTCTGTCGATGACACAATCAGAGCAGAACTGCTATTCAATTATTGTCATGTTTTAAGTAGCAGAGGAGAGGGAAAGGAGAGAGGGGCAGAAGACAAGTGGTAATAAAAACAACTTGTTTTTAATACAATAATCAAAATTACAAATAGTTTGGTTTTAAGGCTTGTGCCATGATCATTCTGTATCTTCTCCATTACATGGCATCTGTGCATATGGAGACGTCATCTTGAGAAATTGAAACTGAAACTTCTTTCTTTCTTTCTTTCTTTTTTGAGTTAGGGGGGGGGGGGGGGTCTGTTTTTTTTGTTTGTTTTTCGTTATTTTGCTTGTTTTTTGTTTGTTTGTTTGTTTTTCAGTCTAAGAGAATGCATAGTAGATGCTGTCCAAACAATCAAACCTCTGTATTTATTACGCGCCATTTATTCTGAAATCGTTCTTGTGGAATTGCCAAAAGGTATATTTTATATCTGCTTTAAAACAGCGCCGAGGGAAAAAAAAGAAAAAAAAAAAGAACTGAATGAATAAAGTATGTTTTTATTGTCCAATACTGCGAGTTTCTCAGCAGTGTCACCATTTTGATAGGACTATTATCGTCCGTGACAGCGGCGCGCATTGCTAAGGACGGTTGGGGGGGGGGGGGGGGAGCGCGGGGGGGGGGGCGGATTAGAAGGGGGAGGGGAGGAGGGTGCTTGGAATCGATGGGGGTGAGGGAACAAATAAACAGTTGTTTAGAATTGAGCAATCTCCTCAATCTTTTATTCATGTTCATATTCATATTCAGATTCAGATTCAGATTCAGATTCAGATTCATATTCATATTCATATTCATATTCACATTCACATTCATATTCATAATATTCATAATATTCATAATATTCATATTCATATTCATTTGTCACAATGGATTTGCCATGTGAAACTCGGGCTGCCCTCCCCTTTGAGAGTGCGTCGCCGCAGTGCAGCGCCACCCAATGTCTTTTTGACCAAGACTTCAGAAAGTCAAGAAGTCTAACTGGTCTTCCAGGGGAGGGACCTGGGAATCAACCTATCTCTCCAGTGCTTTATACGAGGACAGCCGAGCAAATGCCCTGCTCTTCACGATTTTCAACTTCCGTGGGATCTTAAACATACGCAGGCCAGGAGGCACACGTCCCCTTCCGAAAGACTAGACATTCATTTCGATTTTCCGATCCAACTGAGGAGAAAAGTTGGGGCCTCAACAGGGAAACGATCCCTGGGACCTCGAGTTTAGTTCTTGGCAGGCAAACGTCTAAACCATTCTGCCACTCTTTTCCCTTCTCGTTTAACCTCTCCGACCTCAGATCTTGAGCTCACAGGCTCATCAAAAGAAAACAACAACAACAACAACAACAACAAAACAACAACCCATGTTTTAAAAAAATCACATTTTTTTAAAAATATGAGAATCGAACACAAGATTCCTGTGGCACTCTAACCTACGGGCATAATGGGGCAAACGCTGACAAAATCCCACTTGATCGAAAATTGACGCCTGCCTGTTTCATCCATCAGATGTGTCTCCACCTGTCTCACCTGTCGACGGTCACCAGGTTCAGTGTTGTCCGCTGCACTCTTTGACACCACCACCTCCCTCCGAACGGCTCTGTCTTGACTTGTGTGGACAACTTGTTGAATATTTAGGCCACTCATGTTGGGCACGTTTTCGTTGTATGAGATTGGAGGTCTGCCTTGAGGTCTGCCTTTCTTTCTTTTTGCCTCCGTTTTTCCTTGAAAAATGGCTGCCATGAGGTCTGTGTTCTTGTTACATGACACATGGCCAATGTATTTTAGTCTTCTCTTGTTGATGTCTGCTAGTAATTTTCTGATGGTATTAAGTTCTTCCAGGACACTTCCGTTAGTTCTTCTGTCTGTCCATTTGACACGTAGTAGTCTCCGATGGCTGTATACAACGCCTGTGTCCTCAGCACCTTGCTGTATGGCAGCGAGGCGTGGACCACGCATGCTCATCAGGAGAAAAGGATCAATACCTTCCACCTGAGAAGCCTACGGCGCATACTTGGCATTTCCTGGCAAGACAAGGTGACCAACACAGAAGTCCTAACCTGCGCTGGCCTCCCAACCATGCATACCATGCTGAGACAGCATCGGCTGCGCTGGTTGGGCCATGTTCGCCGCATGGAAGATGGTCGCATCCCAAAAGACATCCTTTATGGTGAGCTTGCCACAGGGCAGAGAAACATTGGCCGCCCACAGCTGAGATACAAAGACGTTTGCAAGCATGACATGACGGCGCTTGAGATCAACACTGAGTCCTGGGAGGACCTCGCAGACGACCGCAACAGCTGGAGAACTACTCTCAAAAAAACAGCTGCGGATTGGTGAGGACAAACTGTCAGCTGCTGCAGCAGAAAAGCGAGTTCGCAGAAAAGGGATGACAGCCAACAGACCAGCATCAGCATACATATGCGACCGCTGCGACAGAGACTGCCTCTCTCGCATTGGTCTCTACAGTCAC
>JAPXFY010000016.1:82545206-82555206 GCA_030674185.1 Monoplex corrugatus
TGTTTGTTATACTGGTTTATTTGTTTGTTATACTGGTTTTTTTGTTTGTTTTACTGGTTTATTTGTTTGTTTTATCTTGTTTATTTGTTTGTTTTACTGGTTTATTTGTTTGTTATACTGGTTTATTTGTTTGTTTATACTGGTTTATTTGTTTGTTATACTGGTTTATTTGTTTGTTTTATCTTGTTTTATTTGTTTGTTTTACTGGTTTATTTGTTTGTTATACTGGTTTATTTGTTTGTTATACTGGTTTATTTGTTTGTTATACTGGTTTATTTGTTTGTTTATTGGTTTATTTGTTTGTTTTACTGGTTTGTTTGTTTTATCTTGTTTATTTGTTTGTTTTACTGGTTTGTTTTGTTTGTTTTATCTTGTTTATTTGTTTGTTTTATCTTGTTTATTTGTTTGTTTTATCTTGTTTATTTGTTTTGTTTTACTGGGTTTGTTTGTTTGTTTGATCTTGTTTATTTGTTTGTTTGATCTTGTTTATTTGTTTGTTTTATCTTGTTTATTTGTTTGTTTGATCTTGTTTATTTGTTTGTTTTCTTTGTTTATTTGTTTGTTTTATCTTGTTTATTTGTTTGTTTGATCTTGTTTATTTGTTTGTTTGATCTTGTTTATTTTTGTTTGTTTTATCTTGTTTATATTGTTTGTTTTATCTTGTTTATTTGTTTGTTTTATCTTGTTTATTTGTTTGTTTGATCTTGTTTATTTGTTTGTTTTATCTTGTTTATTTGTTTGTTTTCTTTGTTTATTTGTTTGTTTTATCTTGTTTATTTGTTTGTTTGATCTTGTTTATTTGTTTGTTTTATCTTGTTTATTTGTTTGTTTGATCTTGTTTATTTGTTTGTTTGATCTTGTTTATTTGTTTGTTTTCTTTGTTTATTTGTTTTGTTTGATCTTGTTTATTTGTTTGTTTTCTTTGTTTATTTGTTTGTTTTATCTTGTTTATTTGTTTGTTTTATCTTGTTTATTTGTTTGTTTTTATCTTGTTTATTTGTTTGTTTTATCTTGTTTATTTGTTTGTTTTATCTTGTTTATTTTGTTTGTTTTCTTTGTTTATTTGTTTGTTTGATCTTGTTTATTTGTTTGTTTTCTTTGTTTATTTGTTTGTTTTATCTTGTTTATTTGTTTGTTTGATCTTGTTTATTTGTTTGTTTTCTTTGTTTATTTGTTTGTTTGATCTTGTTTATTTGTTTGTTTTATCTTGTTTATTTGTTTGTTTGATCTTGTTTATTTGTTTGTTTTCTTTGTTTATTTGTTTGTTTTCTTTGTTTATTTGTTTGTTTGATCTTGTTTATTTGTTTGTTTGATCTTGTTTATTTGTTTGTTTTATCTTGTTTATTTGTTTGTTTTATCTTGTTTATTTGTTTGTTTTATCTTGTTTATTTGTTTGTTTTATCTTGTTTTATTTGATCTTGTTTATTTGTTTGTTTGATCTTGTTTATTTGTTTGTTTGATCTTGTTTATTTGTTTGTTTTCTTTGTTTATTTGTTTGTTTGATCTTGTTTATTTGTTTGTTTGATCTTGTTTATTTGTTTGTTTGATCTTGTTTATTTGTTTGTTTGATCTTGTTTATTTGTTTGTATTCTTTGTTTATTTGTTTGTTTTATCTTGTTTATTTGTTTGTTTGATCTTGTTTATTTGTTTGTTTGATCTTGTTTATTTGTTTGTTTTATCTTGTTTATTTGTTTGTTTGATCTTGTTTATTTGTTTGTTTTATCTTGTTTATTTGTTTGTTTGATCTTGTTTATTTGTTTGTTTTATCTTGTTTATTTGTTTGTTTGATCTTGTTTATTTGTTTGTTTGATCTTGTTTATTTGTTTGTTTGATCTTGTTTATTTGTTTGTTTGATCTTGTTTATTTGTTTGTTTGATCTTGTTTATTTGTTTGTTTGATCTTGTTTATTTGTTTGTTTGATTTGTTTATTTGTTTGTTTGATCTTGTTTATTTGTTTGTTTGATCTTGTTTATTTGTTTGTTTTATCTTGTTTATTTGTTTGTTTTATCTTGTTTATTTGTTTGTTTGATCTTGTTTATTTGTTTGTTTTCTTTGTTTATTTGTTTGTTTGATCTTGTTTATTTGTTTGTTTGATCTTGTTTATTTGTTTGTTTGATCTTGTTTATTTGTTTGTTTGATCTTGTTTATTTGTTTGTTTTATCTTGTTTATTTGTTTGTTTGATCTTGTTTATTTGTTTGTTTGATCTTGTTTATTTGTTTGTTTTCTTTGTTTATTTGTTTGTTTTATCTTGTTTATTTGTTTGTTTGATCTTGTTTATTTGTTTGTTTTATCTTGTTTATTTGTTTGTTTGATCTTGTTTATTTGTTTGTTTTATCTTGTTTATTTGTTTGTTTGATCTTGTTTATTTGTTTGTTTTATCTTGTTTATTTGTTTGTTTGATCTTGTTTATTTGTTTGTTTTATCTTGTTTATTTGTTTGTTTGATCTTGTTTATTTGTTTGTTTGATCTTGTTTATTTGTTTGTTTTCTTTGTTTATTTGTTTGTTTTATCTTGTTTATTTGTTTGTTTGATCTTGTTTATTTGTTTGTTTTCTTTGTTTATTTGTTTGTTTTATCTTGTTTATTTGTTTGTTTGATCTTGTTTATTTGTTTGTTTTATCTTGTTTTATTTGTTTGTTTTCTTTGTTTATTTGTTTGTTTGATCTTGTTTATTTGTTTGTTTGATCTTGTTTATTTGTTTGTTTGATCTTGTTTATTTGTTTGTTTTATCTTGTTTATTTGTTTGTTTGATCTTGTTTATTTGTTTGTTTTATCTTGTTTATTTGTTTGTTGTTTGATCTTGTTTATTTGTTTGTTTGATCTTGTTTATTTGTTTGTTTTATCTTGTTTATTTGTTTGTTTTATCTTGTTTATTTGTTTGTTTGATCTTGTTTATTTGTTTGTTTTCTTTGTTTATTTGTTTGTTTTATCTTGTTTATTTGTTTGTTTGATCTTGTTTATTTGTTTGTTTGATCTTGTTTATTTGTTTGTTTGATCTTGTTTATTTGTTTGTTTGATCTTGTTTATTTGTTTGTTTTCTTTGTTTATTTGTTTGTTTTATCTTGTTTATTTTGTTTGTTATACTTGTTGATTTGTTTGTTTTGTTTATTTGTTTGTTTTCCTTGTTTGTTTTACTGGTTTATTTGTTTGTTTTGCTTGTTTATTTGTTTAGTTTGTTTTGCTTGCTGATTTGTTTGTTTTTTATTTATTTGTGTTACTTGTTTATTTGTTTATTTTTCTTGTTTATTTGTTTGTTTTCCTTGTTTGTTTGTTTTATTTATTTATTTGTTTGGTTTGTTTGTATAAGTTCTGTTTTGCTTGTTTATTTGTTTGTTTTCTTTCTTTATTTGTTTGCTTGCTTGTTTGCTTGCTTGCTTACTTGCTTGTTTTTTGTTTTGTTTTGGATTGCTGCCTTATCCCATCACATTCCATATAATATAAAGCTCCTTTCTCAGTATGATGAAGACCTTGAAGATATGTCGACACGCGGATTACGTTACATAATGTGGTTTTGTTTTATATTTCATATTCAGATATTGCACGTTTTTCCTCCACTTCTGGGGTCGTGAAGTCTATTCCTGCTGCGTAGCACAGACAAATCTTGTATGTCACCGTGGCTGTTTCTTTCTTTCTCTCTGTCTCCATCTGTGTTTGTCTGTCTGTCTAGAGTCTGTCTTGTCTGTCTGTCTGTCTGTCTCTCCCTGTCTCTTTTTCTGTGTCTCTGTCTCTGCTCACTGTCTCTGTTTCTGTCTCTGTCTGTCTGTCTGTCTCTCTGTCTCTGTCTCTCTCTCTCTCTCTCTCTCTCTGTCTCTCTCTCTCTCTCTTTCTGTGTCTGTGTCTGTCTGTCTGCCTGTCTGCCTGTCTGTCTCTCAGTCTGTCGGTCTGTTGGTCTGTCTGTTTGTTTGTTTGTCTGTCTGTCTGTCTGCCTGCCTGTCTGTCTATCTGTCTGTCTCTCTCTCTTTCTCTCTGTCTCTCTGTCTCTGTCTCTCTGTCTCTCTGTCTCTCTGTCTCTTTTGTCTCTTTGTGTCTCTCATTGCGTCTCTCTCTGTGTCTCTGTCTCTGTCTGTTTGTCAGTCTGTTTGTCTGTCTGTCTGTCTGTCTATCTGTCTCTCTCTCTCTCTCTCTCTCTCTCTCTCTCTCTCTCTCTCTCTCTCTCTCGCTTACTCTAACGTCAGTCTTGGACTGCACACCTATCTCAGTAATGTACGTTATCCATACTCTCTTGCCCTCTCCCTCGGTAATGTGAGGTGAGGTCTGGCAATAATGGCCAGCAAAGGATTCTCGTCATAATCTAGAAACATGCGCACGTGCAACGTGCCCTTTCGCTCATTCTGTGTATGGCCCACTTAAAGCGAGATGCCATCACATGTAGAACGTGTCCCCCCCACTGTGTGGTAATCAACCACGAAAAAAACAATACGAGAGAGAACTGATAGAAAGAAGGCTCCTCTCTCTCTCTCTCTGTCTCTCTGTCTGACTGTCTGTCTGTCTGTCTGTCTCTGTGTCTCTGTGTCTGTCTTTCTCTCTCTCTATCTCTCTCTCTGTCATGCACACACACACGCATGAGCGCGCGCATGCACGCACACACACGCATGGACGCGCACACACACACACACACACACACGCACATACACACTCACGCACACACACACACACACATACACACTCACGCACATACACGCACTCACGCACACACACACACACACATGCACGCACGCACGCACGCACTCATGCACACACACGCATGCACGCACGCACACAGTTTACAGACACACACATACATAAACACATGCACAGACACACACTCACACACACACACATGCGCGCACACACACACACACACACACACACACACATACATATATATGGTCGTTGTTTGAGTACAAGCTTTATTCAAGTACCAAAATAATCAGCAGAATGTACACTTTCCAGTGATATGTATATCTCAAAATACCCAAAATGCTAGTTAAGACTGATTTCGTGGTGGGAGGACACACACACACACACACACACACACACACACACACACACACACACACACACACACACACGCAAACACACACACACACACACCAGATGCCCCCTTGCTCCCGGTCACCAGAAAGGTGAAACAAACTGGTTTTCAGTGAGACATGTCTACATGTATAGTGACACAGACTGCGGTCTATAGTCCGACAAACTATGGTTGTGGTCTATAGTGATATTTATCATGATTTATAATTAGGCATAAGTTTAAATACTGGGAACGATCATTTCAGTAGACGGCAGATGCACACCAGAAATAGCCAGCAGAATCGACCAAGCCAAAACAGCAGTCAAGAAGATGAAAAGCATTTTTACCAACAAATGCCTATCAATTAACATCAGGAAGACAGTTCTTGAATGTTATATAGAACCCATAATGTTATACGATTGTGAGGCGTGGACAGTCAGCAATAAAGCCAGAACAAGATTGAGGCAGCCGAGGTGTGTTTTTTCTAAGAAGAATGTTGAGAGTTCCATGGACAGCAAAGAAAACAAACGAGGCAGTCTTGATGGAGGCAGACACAAGAAAATCATTGATAAAGAAGATTAGGAAAAGACAGGTAACATTTATAGGCCATTTTATAAGGAAAGGGGAATGGTAGAACCTGGTCACTATAGGAAAGCTGGAGGGAAAGAGAGCACCAGGTAAACCCAGGGAAAAAATATTGGACGGACTTGCAAAGTGGCTGAGAACAGAGAGGATGGAAGATGTACTTGCGGCAACAAGGGATAGATGCATATGGAGGAACATGATCGCCAACGCCATGTGGCAGGGCACTTGATGACGATGATCGCTCTCAGGGAGATTACCTTCGTGGTCACCTTTTGTTTCTTTTTCTTTTTCTTCTTTTTTTGTTTTTTTGTTTTTGTCCCATTTACTACGCCTTTTCATGGCCACAGAAGCTGGCACAGTCTTTTACAATGCGAGGAAGAAGAAGAAGAAGAAGAAGAAGAAGAAGAAGAAGAAGAAGAAGAAGAAGAAGAAGAAGAAGAAGAAGAAGAAGAAGAAGAAGAAGAAGAAGATGATGATGATGATGATGATGATGATGGCGATGAGGATGATAATCATGATGCTATACAGTTCCATCTGGGATTGAGACTATGTGATAGAGCCGTACTGTACGTTTACTATCATATTATATCCTGGTTGGGGATTAATATGGTCGGGACACCAAGATAGTCGGGGCGTTAAGATGGTTGGGGCGTTAAGATGGTCGGGGCGTTAAGATGGTCGGGGCGTTAAGATGGTTGGGGCGTTAAGATGGTTGGGGCGTTAAGATGGTTGGGGCGTTAAGATGGTTGGGGCGTTAAGATGGTTGGGGCATTAAGATGGTTGGGGCATTAAAATGGTCGGGGCGTTAAGATGGTCAGGGCGTTAAGATGGTCGGGGCGTTAAGATGGTCGGGGCGTTAAAAAGATGGTTGGGGCGTTAAGATGGTTGGGGCGTTAAGATGGTCGGGGCGTTAAGATGGTTGGGGCGTTAAGATGGTCGGGGCATTAAGATGGTTGGGGCGTTCAGATGGTCGGGGCATTAAGATGGTTGGGGCATTAAGATGGTCGGGGCGTTAAGATGGTTGTGGCGTTAAGATGGTCGGGGCGTTAAGATGGTTGGGGCATTAAGATGGTTGGGGCGTTAAGATGGTTGGGGCGTTAAGATGGTCGGGGCGTTAAGATGGTCAGGTTGTTAAGATGGTCGTGGCGTTAAGATGGTTGGGGCGTTAGTGTGATTAGGGCGTTAAGGTGGTTCGGGCGTTAAGATGGCTGGTACGTTAAGGTGTTTTGAGGCCTAAAGATGGTTGAGGTGTTAAGATGGATGGTTGGGGTATTAAGATGGTCAGGGCGTTTAAGACGGTTGGGGCGTTAAGATGGTTTGGGTGTTAAGATGGATCGTTGGGGTATTAAGATGGTCAGGGCGTTAAGATGGTTGGAACGTTAAGATGGTTGGGGCGTTAAGATGGTTGGGGTATAAAAATGGTCAGAATGTTACGATGGATGGGGGCATTAAGATGGTCAGGGCGTTTAAGATGGTTGACGCATTAAGATGGTCAGGGCGTTTAAGATGGTTGAGGCATTAAGATGGTCAGGGCGTTTAAGAGGATTGAGGCATTAAGATGGTCAGGGTGTTAAGGTGGTCAGGGCATTAAGGTGGTCAGGGCATTAAGGTGGTCAGGGCGTTAAGATGGTCAGGGCGTTAAGATGGTTGAGGCGTTAAGGTGGTCAGGGCATTAAGGTGGTCAGGGCGTTAAAATGGTCAGGGCGTTAAGATGGTTGTGGCGTTAAGATGGTTGAGGCGTTAAGATGGTTGAGGCGTTAGGATGGCTGGGGCGTTAAGATGGCTGGTGCGTTAAGATGGTAGGCGTTAAGATGGTTGTGGCGTTAAGATGGTTGTGGCGTTAAGATGGTTGTGGCGTTAAGATGGTCAGGGCGTTAAGATGGTTGTGGCGTTAAGATGGCTGGTGCGTTAAGATGGTAGGCGTTAAGATGGTTGTGGCGTTAAGATGGTTGTGGCGTTAGGATGGTTGTGGCGTTAAGATGGTTGTGGCGTTAAGATGGTCAGGGCGTTAAGATGGTTGGGGCATTAAGATGGTTGGGACATTAAGTTGGTCAGGGCGTTAAGATAGTTGGGGCGTTAAGACCGTTGGTGGCTTTAAGATGGTCGGAGCGTTAAGACGGGTGGTGGCTTTAAGATGGTCGGGGCGTTAAGACGGTGCAGAGAACAAACCAGTGGTTATATTGCGGGGGTTAGAGTTGAACTCGAGACGTAAAATCCGCGGGCCACGGCTCTGCACTGTGTGTCAAGCTGAGCCACCCAGCCCGAACAGTGATTGTTTCAACAGATCAGCGACAGAGGAACAAACTGTTTAGACCACACGAGGTTGCTCAGTTCGCATGTCCTTTTTAAGACAAGAGAGGCTGTGTGAAATAACGTGAGGACAAAAATGTGTTAGTGGGGCACTGTGTTCTGTTTACACCGTTTAATACATCACACGCCGGGAAAAAAAAAAGAAGAAAAAAAAAAAGTAAAAAGGAAAAAAAAAAAGGAAAAAATAAAGGATTCTGATTGGCGAACGTGTCCACGTTTCGAATATCTTCCCTCCAACCGCTTCCAGACTGAAAACTGATCGCTCTTTCGCCCGCTAAATGGTAAATGAAAACGGTTCCAGCATCACAGTTTGTGCATGTGTTTTTTAGTTGTTTTGATGCTGCTTTCGTGTTATTTGCTATGCAGTTAAAAAAAAAAAAAAAAAAGAAAAAAAAAACAAAAAAAAACGTGTAAATATTTTGCCGGAGCCATATCTTGAAAAAGAGGTATTTTTGAATTATCTAACAAAAGGCCCAAAGTAATCATTTCGCTGCACGACAAAGATTTTGTCCTCCGCCCAGCAGGGTGGTGTAAAGTGTTAGACAAGGTGATTCAAGTTTATCTCGATATCACTGACATTCAGATGCTGTAGAATGAGAATATCGCCTTGGCGGAGTGTGTTTAAGACTTTTTCCCCCTCTCAGTCTTGTGTTTATTCTCTTTTTTTGTCAGCCCTTTGACTCCCGCACCCTAGCCATCAACAGCAAAAACATAACCCTTTGGTTCCCTCATTCTATCCACCAGCTTCCTGCAGGAAAACAATTGTCCCTATTGCAGGAAGCTGGTGGATAGGATAATAATAATAATAATAATAATAATAATAATAATTACAATATTTATATAGCGCAAAATGTTGATAGAAATCAAATCTAAGCGCTGAACAGACACATACGCAAGCACGCACACACACGCACGCACACATACACACACATACACACACACATGGCTATAAATGGGGGAAAAGAAGAAAAGCAATGGAAAATTATAGAGAGCATATTATATACAAATATATATTACAATGTGATTCCACTCCGAGCGGAGACAGGCTGCAGAGGGGATTGAGTGAGGTCAGGATTTTATACAGAGGAGAAAAGGTTAGTTTTGAGAGCGGACTTGAAGGAGACAAAAGTAGGTTGCTGACGGACTGAGAGAGGAAGTTTGTTCCAGGAGAGTGGACCAGAAACAGAGAAGGGAACCAAAGGGTTATTTTTATTTTGCTAGCATTGTTGGCAATGCAGGATGCTGGTGGACAGTGTGCGAGAGTCAAAGGGTTAAGGAAAGACACATAATATCTTTAAAGAAAAACATATTATTGTGGCATGTTACAGTGGCGTGGCAGGATATAAATTTCAGCACATATGAAAGTCATCAGTAAGGGTTTCCGTTTCACAAAGGGCGTGAACATATTCATGAATGCAGTCATTTTCCATGTGGTATAAACGTAAACATGCACGGGTAAAATTAAAGACCTAACTTTGCAAACTTGTAAAAGATCGGAGCAGGCGTCTGTTTCCACCAAATGGATTACAAGACAGCTATTTTACTTTGAGCGTGTGGAAATTTGGTGCCAATTTTTGCATTGTATTCTTTCGTCTGGTATTTTTGTGGTAAGATGTATTACAAGAGAAGTTAAGAGTTGGGAGAATTGTTTCGAATCTGCATTTATGAATACAGTTTTTGGTGAGAAGGACAATGAACTTAGAGATTGGATCTATGTATATGTTTCCATCAACACCAAACAACTGTGTGTAAGACCTGGTGCCATATTTATGATATTTGACTTCGTTTTAACCATTGTGGGATGCCGGAGGTTCTTTCAGTGTAAAATGGTATCCCCACTTTCTGGAAATTCTGTGCTAGAAATTTCCTCTTTTCTGTCACTCTCTTTGTTTCTTTTTTTCCTCCTTTGCTTTCTGTAATTTCTTCCTATCTTTTTCTGCCTTGCTGGTCCATTCACCTGTACGTGTTCGATAAAGTCTTACGTATTTTTTCTTAGGATTGACAGTTGGGTACATGTATTAGGTGCATTTTTGGTTCTATGGAGGTGAGATATCCGAAGGCAGTTTGTTTTTTTTTTTTGGGGGGGGAGGTAATTAGGGCCTGTTTTTGTTC
>JAPXFY010000016.1:82560206-82562706 GCA_030674185.1 Monoplex corrugatus
AAACTGAAACTGAATCTGAAACATGAGAAGGTACCATCATTTCTACCCATAATCATGACTCCAAGCGACAGAGAAGCGTGTCACTAGCACCAACAATAAGTACATCCCTATCTTCAGCCCTAGCTCTGCAATATTTGGACATATACAGGCTTATTGTTATTGTTATTGTTTTTTTGTTTTTTTGTTTAAAGCTCAGCTGACTGCGTAGAGCCATACCAAGCATACACACTACCTGAACAGGAAAAATGGAAAAGAAAACTAAGTACACATATCAATTCATCCGGACACATAATATAAGGAGGTGCCACTGGCGTTGACCACCCCCTCCAATTTATTAGTTTCAGCTTCAGTTTCTCAAGATGACGTCTCCGCACTCGGAATGAATTCCATATGCACTAACGTCACAGGTGCCATGTGATGGAGAAGATCCAGAATGATCACGGCACGAGCCTTAAGTCTGCATGCACATAAACCCATGAGCTGGCCAGGTCCTGAGGTCCTTCCTAGATAGCTCCATAACCCTGGGGTCGAAGGGGGATTGGGGTGGCAGAGACCTCAACTTTTCCTGGGGCCAGCACCACGAGGGCGGTGCCCATCCCCTCTCCCTCGCTTCAAATTCATATCCATATTCATACATTTTTTTAACCAAGACTTCAGGAAGGCAAGAAGGCTAATTGGTCTTTAAGGGGCTGGACCTGGAAAATCAACCTACCTCTCCAATGTTTTATACCAAGGTAGCCGGGCTATACCCTGCTCTTCACGATTTTCAACTGCCGTGGGATCTTCAGCGTGCGCAGCCAAAAGGCATACGGGTCCAACTCGTTTTTCGTCTCCTTCCGAAGGACTAGACGTTCAGTTTGATTTTCCGGTCAAACTAATGAGAAGAGTCGAGGCCTCTACGGGGAGCAAACTCTGAAACCTCGTGTTAAGTTATTGGCGTGCAAACATCTGAACCATCTTGCCACTCTTCTCCCTTGGTGCAATGACCGGGAACCGAACCTGGGTCACCGGCGTGATAGGCGAGTATTCAACAGGTTGATAAGTGTAAATACCTAGGAACGATCATCTCACCAGACGGCAGATGCACATCAGAAATAGCCAGCAGAATCGGCTAAGCCAAAACAGCATTCAAGAAGATGAAAAGCTTTCTTACAGTAAAATAGAATGAATAAAAGAAGAGAAGGAAAAAAAAAAAGAAACAAAAAAAGAAAGAAAAACAGAAAAAGAAAAGAAAAGAACAAGGAGCGTGATTGTTACGACGACTACGAGACGACAATAATAATGATAATGGTGGTGGTGGTAATGGCAGTGGTGGTGGTGGGGGGGTGATGATGATGATGATGGTGACGGGGTGTGGTGTGTGGTAAATGGTGGTGATGGGGATGATGATGGTGGTGGGGATGATGATGGTGGTGGGGATGATGATGATGATGATGATGATGGTGGTGGTGGTGGTGTGGTGGTGATGATGATGATGATAATGATGGTGGTGGTGGTGGTGATGATGATGATTATGATGATGACGATGACGACGACGACGATGACGACGATGATCATGATCATGATCATGATGATGATGGTGGTGGTTGTGGTGGTGGTGGTGATGATGTTGATAATGACGACGACGACGACGACGACTACGACGACGATGATGATGATGATGTTGATGATGACGACGACTACGACGACGATGATGATGGTGATGATGGGAGAGCAATGGGAAAGGCTGTGAGAGAGAGCCAGTAAATCTACAAAGTCGATTAGAAATGTCAAAAGTGGCAGGACAGGGAGACGCCCAGACGAGGTGTACCTGTCTCTGAAATGATAGCTTCATGAAACCAGTGTGTCTGGGGAACACACACACACACACACACACACACACACACTGACTCACTCACACACACACACACTGACTCACTCACACACACACATACACACACATCCACACACACACACACACACACACACACACACACACACACACACACATTCACAGAAAGAGAGAGAGAGAGATACATTCATACATAAAGACAGACAGACAGAGAGCGAGAGACAGAGACAGGGAGAGAGACACACAGAGACAGAGAGAGACAGAGAGACACACAGAGACAGAGACACATAGAGACAGAGACAGAGAGAGATACAGACAGACAGACAGAGCGAGAGACAGAGACAGAGAGACACACAGACACGCATAGAGAGAGAGAGAGAGAGGAGAGAGAGGAGAGAGAGAGAGAGAGCGGGGTAGAGACAGGGAAAGAGGGAGAAAGAGAGAGAGAAGGAGGGGAATGGGAGAGAGAGGGAGGAAAGAGAGAGGCAGAGGGAGGGAAGGAGGGAGAGAGGGAAGAGACATAGGGAGAATGAGAGGGAGGGAAAGAGAGAGAGATAGTGAGAGAGAGAGAGACACAGAGAGAGAGAGAGAGAGAAAGAGAGAAAGAAATGAAATGAAACGAAATGAAATAAAACTTTTGTTTAATGAAATGAAATTTTCTCTTCTAAC
>JAPXFY010000016.1:82570206-82572706 GCA_030674185.1 Monoplex corrugatus
ACTCCAAACTCCAATGAGTTCTGTTCTTCCCTGGGAGTCTCAGAAATAATAATAATAATAATTACAATATTTGTATAGCGCAAAATCTTGATAAAATCAAATCTAAGCGCTGAAACAGACACACACACACGCACGCACGCACACACACGCACACACGCACGCACACACACGCACACACGCACGCACACACACACACACACACACACACACCACACACACACACACGCACGCACACGGCTATAAATGGGGAGAAAGAATAAAAGCAATGGAAAATTATAGAGAGCATATTATATACAATTATATATTGCAAACATACTTCAGAAAACATACAACCATGTTGTTTTCCCTCTTCCTGTTTCATTTTGTGCAGTTTTTGGCAAAAAACAAAAAAATACACCAGGTAGGTTGTTATTGCTTTCCTGAAGCGCAGTGCACACACTGTACAGGTGTTCTGGCCATTGTTTCCTTGGAAATCTTCTGCCCATGACCATGAAGTACAAGCCGATTGTTGTACAGTACTCAACATTACTAGCAAAGCAAAAAAAAATTAACACTTTACTAATTCCCTCACCCTATCCACCAGCTTCCTTGCAATGTTGCTGGTGGATAGGGTGAAAAAAATCAAAGGGTTGACTTTTTGCCGTTGGCAGATAGGGTGCGGGAGTCAAAGGGTTAAGTTTTTGCTGTTGGTGGGATAGGATGCGGGAGTCAAAGGGTTAAGTTTTTGCTGTTGGCAGATAGGGTGCGGGAGTCAAAGGGTTAAGTTTTTGCTGTTGGTGGGATAGGATGCGGGAGTCAAAGGGTTAAGTCTTTGCTGTTGGCAGATAGGGTGCGGGGGTCAAAGGGTTAAGTTTTTGCTGTTGGTGGGATAGGGTGCGGGAGTCAAAGGGTTAAGTTTTTGCTGTTGGTGGGATAGGGTGCGGGAGTCAAAGGGTTAAGTTTTTGCTGTTGGCAGGTAGGGGTGCGGGAGTCAAAGGGTTAAATTTTTTGCTGTTGGTTGGATAGGATGCGGGAGTCAAAGGGTTAAGTTTTTGCTGTTGGCAGATAGGGTGCGGGGGTCAAAGGGTTAAGTTTTTGCTGTTGGCAGATGGGGTGCGAGAGTCAAAGGGTTAAGTTTTTGCTGTTGGCAGGTAGGGATGCGGGAGTCAAAGGGTTAAATTTTTTGCTGTTGGTGGGATAGGATGCGGGAGTCAAAGGGTTAAGATTTTTGCTTATGGCAGGTAGGATGCGGGAGTCAAAGGGTTAATTGATCATGGCCAACCTTTCTCTCCAAGACCAGAGGAACTAACAAGCCAGGAATGGCCACAAAAACTACAAAGACAGCGTCAAAACAAACAACCTGTGATCTCTTTGGCACACGTCCACACGATACAAGGCAAAAGGGAGCTCTCCGTTACGTTGTGAAGTCTTCAATGACTTGACTGAAACTTCTTCCACATGCTGGGCAGGGCGGATAGTGTTAAAATCTTGTTATGAATGAAAGATCTGAACGTTTATCATTAATGTTCAAGAACGATCTATGTCTTTGTCTATGTCTATGTCTATGTCTATGTCTATATCTATATCTTCTATATCCATGTCTACGTCTATATCTATATCTATATCCATATCTATGTCTATGTCAATGTCTGTGTCTATGTCTGTGTCTGTGTCTGTGTCTATGTCTGTGTCTGTGTCTATGTCTATGTCTGTGTCTATGTCTATGTCTGTGTCTGTGTCTATGTCTATGTCTATGTCTGTGTCTGTGTCTATGTCTGTGTCTGTGACTATGTCTATGTCTATGTCTATGTCTGTGTCTGTGTCTATGTCTATGTCTGTGTCTGTGTCTATGTCTGTGTCTATGTCTATGTCTATGTCTATGTCTGTGTCTATGTCTATGTCTGTGTCTATGTCTATGTCTGTGTCTATGTCTATGTCTATGTCTGTGTCTGTGTCTGTGTCTATGTCTGTGTCTATTTCTATGTCTATGTCTATGTCTGTGTCTGTGTCTATGTCTGTATCTATGTCTATGTCTGTGTCTATGTCTGTGTCTGTGTCTATGTCTATGTCTATGTCTGTGTCTATGTCTGTGTCTATGTCTGTGTCTATGTCTGTGTCTGTGTCTATGTCTATGTCTATGTCTATGTCTATGTCTATGTCTATGTCTGTGTCTATGTCTATGTCTGTGTCTATGTCTATGTCTATGTCTGTGTCTATGTCTATGTCTATGTCTGTGTCTATGTCTATGTCTATGTCTGTGTCTATGTCTATGTCTATGTCTGTGTCTATGTCTGTGTCTGTGTCTATGTCTATGTCTGTGTCTGTGTCTATGTCTATGTCTATGTCTGTGTCTGTGTCTATGTCTGTGTCTATGTCTATGTCTGTGTCTATGTCTGTGTCTATGTCTATGTCTATGTCTATGTCTGTGTCTATGTCTATGTCTGTGTCTATGTCTGTGTCTATGTCTGTGTGTATGTCTATATCTATATCTACATCTACATCTATATCTGTATCTATATCC
>JAPXFY010000016.1:82580206-82582706 GCA_030674185.1 Monoplex corrugatus
ACTGAAACTGAGGACGCTGGCATCAGTAGCTCAGTAGGTTTGAGCGTCACATTCACATGCTAATGGTTGTGGGTTCGAATCCTGGGGATGGGCTACATTAAAACTGTCCTTCTCACTGTCCCATCTTAATAACATCATTGTTGTTCTGGTGGACTTAGAATAGGATCAGATAACTCTCCCCCTTCCCCCAACTTCCATGGGATGGTTTCTCCTTGTCAGCCATATCACCTGAGGTGGGTGTGAACGTAAAAACTGAGCCGAAACAATAAATCAGTCTGGTAAGACTGATTTACGCGCAGGTCTATGTCTGATGTCAGTAGACATAGAATCCATACAAGGAGAGATATAGAATCCATACAAGGATAGACATAGAATCCACACAAGGAGAGATATAGAATTCATACAAAGATAGACATAGAATCCACACAAGGAGAGATATAGAATCCATACAAGGATAGACATAGAATCCACACAAGGAGAGATATAGAATTCATACAAAGATAGACATAGAATCCACACAAAGAGAGATATAGAATTCATACAAAGATAGACATAGAATCCACACAAGGAGAGATATAGAATTCATACAAAGATAGACATAGAATCCACACAAGGAGAGATATAGAATTCATACAAGGATAGACATAGAATCCACACAAGGAGAGATATAGAATCCATACAAAAATAGACATAGAATCCACACAAGGAGAGATATAGAATCCATACAAGGATAGACATAGAATCCACACAAGGAGAGATATAGAATTCATACAAAGATAGACATAGAATCCACACAAGGAGAGATATAGAATCCATACAAAGATAGACATAGAATCCACACAAGGAGAGATATAGAATTCATACAAAGATAGACATAGAATCCACACAAGGAGAGATATAGAATCCACACAAGGAGAGATATAGAATCCACACAAGGGTAGACATAGAATCCACACAAGGAGAGATATAGAATCCATACAAAGATAGACATAGAATCCACACAAGGAGAGATATAGAATTCATACAAAGATAGACATAGAATCCACACAAGGAGAGATATAGAATCCATACAAGGATAGACATAGAATCCACACAAGGAGAGATATAGAATTCATACAAGGATAGACATAGAATCCACACAAGGAGAGATATAGAATCCACACAAGGAGAGATATAGAATCCACACAAGGATAGACATAGAATCCATACAAGGATAGACATAGAATTCATACAATGATAGACATAGAATACATGGCCCTCCATACGAATCTATCCCTTGTCACTGCAAGTACATCTTCCACCCTCTCTGTCTTCAGCCACCCTGCTAGTCCGTCCAATATTTTCTCCCTGGGTCTACCTGGTGTTCTTTTTCCCTCCAGCTTTCCTGTGCTCTAATTTCTCCTTCCTCATAAAATGTCCTGTAAATGTTGCTTGTCTTTTCCTAATCTTCTCTATTAATGATCTTCTTGTGTCTGCCTGTCTCGTTTGTTTTCCTAACGTAACACTGCACCACTATTATTACAAGAGAGAGTAAACCACCTCCACCACAACCATCACCACCATCACCACCACCACCAAAAACAATAATCCTTACCGTCATCTTTATCATTGTCGTTGCAGATGACATCGGCCGCATCCTCAAAAGACGAGAGCGATGGGAGAGATACAGACGCCACGCCGAGCAGCAAACACTGACAGAGGAAGAGGAGGATGAAGCCAGAGGAGGAGGAGGAATGGAGAGGAGGACGAGGAGGAAGAAGAGATCCATCTCCAGCGAGAAGAATACAGAGACGCTGGTAGTGGTGGACCCTGAGATGATGCGGTATTACCAGAACGAAGACATCGAGAACTATGTGCTGACTGTGCTGAATATGGTGAGTGTATGGTGATAGACTTGACAATCGTAAATGTACTGACTCTAGAGATATCCTTTACAACAAAAATAATGATATTATTTCGGTAGTCCAGCTGATTCTCAGATCCCCTGTTTGGCAGATTGTTATGAAGAGTTAATTAATTGTCTGTTATTGATTGACACTGTTAACTTAATGTTCTGAATTCTTAATTGTTATTGTTCCCCTTCTTACATTTAAACTCCCACTACCCCTTCCCATCCCCGTCCCCCACCCTTTTTTTTCCTATGTGTGTGTGTGTGTGTGTGTGTGTGTGTGTATGTGTGTGTGTGTGTGTATGTGTGTGTATGTGTGTGTGTGTGTGTGTATGTGTGTGTGTATGTGTGTGTGTATGTGTGTGTATGTGTGTCTAAAATCACTATTGTGAACAGACATTAAATAAAGATTCCATTCCATACAATCGTAAATGATAACTAAGGGAGAAGAGTGGCAGAATGGTTCAGACGTTTGCCTGCCAATAACTAAACTCGAGGTTCCAGGGTCCTCTCCCTGTAGAATCCTCGACTTTTCTCTCCTCAGTTTGACCAGAAAATCGAACTGAACGTCTAGTCCTTCAGAAGGGGACGAAAAACGAGTCAGACCCATGT
>JAPXFY010000016.1:82587706-82590206 GCA_030674185.1 Monoplex corrugatus
TGTTTCATTTATTGTCATTTGTTTGTTTGTTGTTTCATTTATTGTCATTTGTTTGTTTGTTGTTTCATTTATTGTCATTTGTTTGTTTGTTGTTTCATTTATTGTCATTTGTTTGTTTGTTGTTTCATTTATTGTTATTTGTTTGTTTGTTCTTTCATTTATCGTCATTTGTTTGTTTGTTCTTTCATTTATCGTCATTTGTTCTTTTGTTCTTTCATTTATCATCATTTGTTTGTTTGTTCTTTCATTTATCGTCATTTGTTTGTTTGTTGTTTCATTTATCGTCATTTGTTTGTTTGTTGTTTCATTTATTGTCATTTGTTTGTTTGTTCTTTCATTTATCGTCATTTGTTTGTTCGTTCTTTCATTTTTCGTCATTTGTTCTTTTGTTCTTTCATTTATCATCATTTGTTTGTTTGTTCTTTCATTTATCGTCATTTGTTTGTTTGTTGTTTCATTTATCGTCATTTGTTTGTTTGTTGTTTCATTTATTGTCATTTGTTTGTTTGTTCTTTCATTTATCGTCATTTGTTTGTTTGTTGTTTCATTTATCGTCATTTGTTTGTTTGTTCTTTCATTTATTGTCATTTGTTTGTTTGTTTCATTTATCGTTATTTGTTTGTTTGTTCTTTCATTTATCGTCATTTGTTTGTTTGTTCTTTCATTTATCGTCATTTGTTTGTTTGTTCTTTCATTTATCGTCATTTGTTTGTTTGTTGTTTCATTTATTGTCATTTGTTTGTTGTTTCATTTATCGTCATTTGTTTGTTTGTTTCATTTATCGTCATTTGTTTGTTTGTTCTTTCATTTATCGTCATTTGTTTGTTCGTTCTTTCATTTATTGTTATTTGTTTGTTTGTTCTTTCATTTATTGTTATTTGTTTGCTTGTTCTTTCATTTATTGTTATTTGTTTGTTTGTTCTTTCATTTATTGTTATTTGTTTGCTTGTTCTTTCATTTATTGTTATTTGTTTGTTTGTTCTTTCATTTATTGTTATTTGTTTGTTTGTTCTTTCATTTATTGTTATTTGTTTGTTTGTTCTTTCGTTTATCGTCATTTGTTTGTTCGTTCTTTCATATATCGTCATTTGTTTGTTCGTTCGTTCTTTCATTTATTGTCTTTTTTTTTTTCACTGTCACTGTTAGTGATCTTTATCAATGGGTAATGAAGGATTATTGACTGTGATATTGTTTGTTCACATCCTCTGATGATAAATCGGACGTAATGGTGAACGTGTCATTTTTTTTTTTTTTTTTTTACTGTTAGTGATCTTTATGAATAGAAAATGAAGTATTATTGACTGTGATATTGTTTGTTCACATCCTCTGATATTGATAAATTGGACAAAATGGTGAACGTATCTTTTTTTCTTTTTTTTCTTTTTTTTTTCTTTTTTTTTTTTACTGTTAGTGATCTTTATGAATAGAAAATGAAGTATTATTGACTGTGATATTGTTTGTTCACATCCTCTGATGATGATAAACTGGACAGAATGGTGAACGTATCTTTTTTTTTTTTTTTTTTTTTTTTTTTTTTTTTTTTTTACTGTTAGTGATCTTTATGAATAGATAATGAAGTAATATTGACTGTGATATTGTTTGTTTACATCCTCTGATGATAAACTGAACAAAATGGTGAACGCAAGAGGCATATCCTTAGATTACCTGCGCTCATTTATTGATGTATGTACTTGATTTTATTTTCCAGATTTTTTTTTCAACAGGTGTTGCGTACGTTTTGAAATGGGTATAGTCCTGATATGGCTCTGTGCAGTCAGCTGATTTTTTTTAACGCTATGGATAAGAATAAACGGGATAAAATTGACGGTAAGGGAACATTGCAAGGGAGAAAACAGGTAGGCCTACTATTCGAGAATAATTATGTCTATGCTAGAAGTGATTATTTCCTTGACTTATTGCTGGGATCTGTGTTTTTGGTGACTTTTGTTTTGTTTTTGTTTTGTTTGTTTTGTTTTGCTTTGTTTGTTTTGTTTTGGTTTTTTGTTTTGTTTTGTTTTGTTTTCCACTAAAACGATTATCATTAATGTGCTTCTAATTGGATTGGTGTTGAAAAATAACTGTGATTTTTCTTTCTGATTAGAAATATTATAATAAAGTGCTGCGATAGCCTGTCTGTTAGCAGTTTGCATTTTCCAACCGACGTCAGGCCGTATAGCTATAATTTTGATTCAAAGTTTTAATATTGTTCTATTACAGTAAAGTGCAGGAAAGCATGTTTCTGACATGGACCTTATCCGCTATATGAAATATGTATGTGTATAAATATCAATAGATATCTAGACAGAGAGACACACAGATACACACACATGGAAAATACACACACACGCGCACACAGACACACACACACACACACACACACACACACACACACACACACACACACACACACACACACACAATTATATATATATATATATAGAGAGAGAGAGAGAGAGAGAGAGAGAGAGAGAGAGAGAGAAGCAGACAGACAGACAGACAG
>JAPXFY010000016.1:82591670-82606670 GCA_030674185.1 Monoplex corrugatus
CTTTTTCTTCCCTGTTATTTGTCTGGTTCCATTGCTTCCTTTAGCATTAGTCACAGTTTGACAGCAACAGAGAATTTTCAGTTCAGTCATGTATCTGGAAGACCTCCAGCAATATACACAAAAGTTGACAGAACTGTTAAATGAACAGCTAACCTGGTAGCTAATCGTGTGAGTAATATAATACAGATTGGAATAGAATCCTGCAGCTGTGAATTCAGGTTCAATTTGACGCACCATTGACAAAATACACCATGGAATGGTGCATATTATGAAGATACAGGAGATGATAATCAACATCTTGGTCAGGGCTACCTGCTGGCCTTGGACGCTAAAGGTGTTGGAATTGGACGTGGTCAGACGCCAGGCTAACGCCATCTTTAACCTCCAGGCTGTGATGATGGTGCAGATAACGACGATAGTCATGGTGATGATAGAAAGCAAAAACTGTACAAGATCAAAGAAGATGTATTTCAGAATGTAGATGATTTCCTGCTTTCCCCACTCAGAAATTTCCAATTTCCACGTTGTCCTCCCAGTTGTGTTATCCAACACTTCTTTCACTTCATTTCTCATTAAAAATGTGCAAAGAGAGAGCTGAAGAGATACAGTGATGGTTATAAGAATGATGGCCATGGTTCTGGTAGACAGGATGGACTGTGCTTTGAGTGGAAACGTCACACACAAACACCGCTCAATGGCAATCACAGCTGTCACACAGGCAGACGTTGGCATGAAAGCCATGATTATGCCTGGAAAAGATCACACAAAGCAAATTTCATTGAAAGGTCTCATAGTAAGATAGCAGTACCTTAAGATATAGATATATTCTTTAATCAAAAGATGGTACGCTTATCATGGAAAAAGACAAAATATTAGATAGATGGGGAGAGTACAGTAATTGTAGTTTCCCGTCACGTGATAAATCTCAAACAATCATTCCTCACTGCAATCTCTCTACAGCTGTCAAACTTAAAAATCTTACATAAACACTTCGTTTTGAGCAACCTAATAGAAGAAAACGGACATACATGAATCCAACAGACAGTACAAGAAATCAATTAATTGATTTCGTCCTAATAATTAAATATTTAGAAATTCTTTACTGATGGCAAAAACTTTACCAGGAACAGGTTGCAACATCATCATCATGTGCCCTGCTGCATGCCCTTGGTGATCATGGCCCTCAATGTGAATCTATCCTTTGTTGCTGCAAGTATTTGCCCCACCTGGTCTATCTTCATCTACTATGCAAATCTGTCCATTATTTTCTCCTTGGGTCTACATAGCGCTCTTTTCCCTCCAGCTTTCCCATTGTGATCAGGTGCTTTAATTTCTCTTGCCTCGTAAAATATCTCATTGATGTTGCTTGTCTTTTCCTTATCGTCTTCAGTAATGTTCTTTTTGTGTCTGAATCCTTCAAAATTGTCTGGTTGTTTTCTTTTTGCTGTCCATGGAACTCGCAACATCCTTATTAGAAACCACATTTCAGCTGCCCCAATTTAATTCTGACTTTGCGTGTTGATTGTCCCTTCGTAACATCCGTACAGCAATATCGGTTCTATATAACACTAAAAGTTCTCTTCCTGATGTTAATTAATTGGCATTTATTGGTAAGAATGCTTTTCATCTTCTTGAATGCTGTTTTAGCCTGGCCAATTCTGTTGGCTATTTCTAATGTGTATCTGCCATCTGGTTTGATGATTGTTCCCAAATTTTGAACTTATCAACTTGTCTCAATGTTTTGCCATTTCCGTTATTTTGCATGAGGGGATTTCTTGTTTTTTAGCTCATTACCATGACTTCCGCCTTCTTGCTATTTAGCTCCAACCCTTTATTTTTGCTTTCTATTTCTATTAAATTCACAAGATTTTGTAGGTCTTTTTCATTTTTGCAAGTAGAATGGTGTAATTTGCATAACAAAGTTTTTTGTCATTTTCCTCCAATCTTTATCCCAGGGTATTCTTCTAGGTTTCCCATGATGATTTCGCTGTAAAGTGAAAACAAATTTGTGACAGAACACAACCCTGCTTAATCCCTCTTTTGATATTTTGCAAAGAGCTTATACTGTTTTCTATTCTCATTGATGCTGTTTGTTTCCAATACATATTCCTTATCATTCTTAGATCCTTTACATCAACATTGAGCATTTCTAACTGGCTGATTGATTCTTTGTATAATAATATAATACAATATAATATAATATAAGCCTTGTATAATCACAAAAACATAGATATTAATCCTTACTCAGCTCAAAAGATTTTTCTGTGAGAGTTCTTAGGTATAAATGGCATTATTTCCTTTCCCTTCGATAAACATTGCATTGTTCTGTTTCGATTCTGTTCCCTCTCTTCGTCATGATAATTCTTAATAAAATCTTTATCAATTCTTAATAGATTCTTCGTTACATGATGAAGATCATGATAGTTGATCCCTTGTCTACAGTCTCTTTGAATAGGTAATCATGGCGGCGAAATTTTATGTTAATACAGAATATTGAAATGTCCAATTCCATAATTACTTTGTATGTTCGACAGAGATTTCCATGTTACAGAATCTGATGCTGTTGTCAAAATGTGCACACCTCAAGTAACCCAGTTGTGTGTTCAATGTTTAGGTAACTAAGTTAGGCGTAGATCGAATGTATATTGTCATTTATGTATCCACCTATAATGTAGACAAACTGGTCATTTTATGAATTAATAAACAATGGATGGATTTAAGTGACTTTGTGATTTAATGTGACCCTATGTTGTAGACAACGTTCAAAAGTGCATTATGCTTGTTTTGTGTATGTTGGAATACTTAATAGCCATGATTTCTTTCTGAATTGAAGAAAATTCATTTTCATGAATCAATATTTAAACGATCTTAGTACACATACACTTTACTTTGACCAAAAGAACTAAACTGAAAGTATATTGCTATGTATGCCAAACTTCTATTACTCTTTATTTATTTATTATCTATCTATTTATTCATTTAAAAGCTAACGTAATAATTTAATGCAAATTAAGATTCCATTTAAGTAACCTGTTTTTCCCTTGAATATCATATATTATGATGACGTTTATCCTTAGCAGTCCAACAAAAAGAACCATGTATACAACTATGCCTGGACTTTATGTTGTTCAAATCTCCCCTTACATTTTGAGAGATCAACCAAGCAGGCGCTTATGAGCATAATAGCAGTGACTTTCAATATTTGGAATTTAAAACCACATGATATGTGAAAACAGGCATTGACAGATGCACTAGCAAAATGGGTAAACCTTTTGACTTCCAGTCATAGGATCCTGGGTTTGATACACCTATACAACTTGGCCTGGTGGATAAATGTTGGAGATTTTTCTGATTCCCCAAGTTAACGTGTGTGCAGAACTGCCAAGTGTCAAAACCCCCTTCATATATGTGTATACAGATTATCAAATGCAAAACATGCACAATAAAGGATTTTTAAGTCATGTCACAGAAACATCTAACATGCACACCCACCAAAGACGCACTGTGTAGACTGTGCAACAGCAATCAGCCTGCGTAGTGTAGGTAAACCAAAGTACATACACTCATCTGAGCAAAAAAAGAAACCTACATGGTTCAAGGAACTAGAAATACACAAAAATAGAATCAGAACGCGTATTTTAAATGAAAAGACAAGACAGGCGCACATTTTCGGCCAAGTGGTCTTTGTCAAGCGTAAACATAACACAACGAATAACGAATAACAAACAATGAGAACAAATACAAGCATCAGGGGAAAAACAGTAAAAACTTCCCCCATCTGTTGCTGTTTTCCCCATAATTTTTGTTGTGTTTTTATGGTTTCAATTTCCTTGAATGTGGGCAGTCATATTTATCGTAAAACGCTTAAAGTAATATTGAAAAAGGACATGCTCATGCTTATTTTGTACAAAATCTATCACTCTTTGAATCATTAATCAATCGTTTATTTGTTCCTCTTGTTCGTCTCTCACGCTTTCTCTTACCTGCTATGTTCTCAAGAAATTCATTATGGCCAATACTCAGAAAACAATGGGATCAAGGGTAAGCTTTTTTTTCTGTATTTAGAGTATGTATGAAGAAGTTAAGATGAAGGTTAGAAATGGGGATAGATTTAGTGATTGTATTTATAGTACTCAGGGAGTGAAGCAAGGTGACGTATGCAGCCCTGTGTTGTTTTCTCTTTTCATCAATGATCTAGCGTTAGATATAATCAATAATGATAGACATGGCGTAAAGTTTCTGTTTGTTTGTCCCTGTTTCTGTTTGTTTGTCCTTGTTTCTGTTTGTTTGTCCTTGTTTCTGTTTGTTTGTCCTTGTTTCTGTTTTTTTGTCCTTGTTTCTGTTTGTTTGTCCTTGTTTCTGTTTGTTTGTCCTTGTTTCTGTTTGTTTGTCCCTGTTTCTGTTTGTTTGTCCCTGTTTCTGTTTGTTTGTCACTGTTTCTGTTTGTTTGTTTGTCCCTGTTTCTGTTTGTCTGTCCCCGTTTCTGTTTATTTGTTTGTCACTGTTTCTGTTTGTCTGTCCCTGTTTCTGTTTGTTTGTTGTCCCCGTTTCTGTTTGTTTGTCTGTCTCTGTTTCTGTTTGTTTGTTCCTGTTTCTGTTTGTTTGTCTGTCCCTGTTTCTGTTTGTTTGTTTTTTCCTGTTTCTGTTTGTTTGTCCCTGTTTCTTTTTGTCCCTGTTTCTGTTTGTCTGTCCCTGTTTCTGTTTGTCCCTGTTTCTGTTTGTCTGTCCCTGATTGTATTGGTCCCTGTTTCTGTTTGTCCCTGTTTCTGTTTGTCTGTCCCTGTTTCTGTTTATTTGTTTGTCCCTGTTTCTGTTTGTCTGTCCCTATTTCTGTTTATTTGTTTGTCCCTGTTTCTGTTTGTCTGTCCCTGTTTCTGTTTGTCTGTCCCTGTTTCTGTTTGTCTGTCCCTGTTTCTGTTTGTTTGTCCCTGTTCCTGTATGTTTGTTCCTGTTTGTGTTTGTTTGTCTTTCCCTGTTTGTGTTTGTTTGTCTTTGTTTCTGTTTGTTTGTCTCTGTTTCTGTTTGTTTGTCCCTGTTTCTGTTTGCCTGTCCCTGTTTCTTCTTGTTTGTTTGTCCCTGTTTCTGTTTGTTTGTTTGTCCCTGTTTCTGTTTGTGTGTCCCTGTTTCTGTTTGTTTGTACCTGTTTCTGTTTTTTTTGTTTTTTGTCCCTGTTTCTGTTTGTCTGTCCCTGTTTCAGTTTGTTTGTCCCTGTTTCTGTTTGTCTGTCCCTGTTTGTTTGTCCCTGTTTCTGTTTGTTTCTTTGTCCCTGTTTCTGTTTGTGTGTCCCTGTTTCTGTTTGTCTGTCTCAGTTTCTGTTTGTATGTCCCTGTTTCTGTTTGTCTGTCCCTGTTTCTGTTTGTCTGTTCCTGTTTGTGTTTGTTTGTTTGTCCCTGTTTCTGTTTGTCTGTCCCTGTTTCTGTTTGTCTGTCTCTTTTTCCGTTTGTTTGTTTGTCCCTGTTTCTGTTTGTTTGTCTGTCCCTGTTTCTGTTTGTGTGTCTCTGTTTCTGTTTGTTTGTCCCTGTTTCAGTCTGTGTGTCCCTGTTTCTGTATATTTGTTTGTTTTTTCCCTGTTTCTGTTTGTTTGTCTGTCCCAGTTTCTGTTTGTATGTCCTTGTTTCTGTTTGTTTGTTTGTCCCTGCTTCTGTTTGTTTGTCTCTACCTGTTTCTGTTTGTTTGTCTGTCCCTGTTTCTGTTTGTGTGTCCCTGTTTCTGTTTGTCTGTCCCTGTTTCTGTTTGTCATTCTTTGTTTCTGTTTGTCTGTCCCTGTTTCTGTTTGTTTGTCCCTGTTTCTGTTTGTTTGTCTGTCCCTGTTTTTTGTTTGTCTGTTTCAGGTTTTTGTCCCTGTTTCTGTCTGTCTGTCCCTGTTTCTGTTTGTCCCTGTTTTTTGTTTGTCTGTCCCTGTTTCTGTTTGTATGTCCCTGTTTCTGTTTGTTTGTTTGTGCATGTTTCTGTTTGTCTGTCCTTGTTTCTGTTTGTTTGTTTGTGCTGTTTCTGTTTTTTTGTGTTTCCCTGTTTCTGTTTGTTAGTCCCTTTTTGTTCTGTTTGTTTCTCACTTTGAAACCATGATAAGTTTTGAGGACAAACAAACAAACAAACAAACAAACAATCAAACAAACAAACAAGCCCTCCCGTGTTCTATCCCTCTCCAACTACTGCACAGAAGAAGCGACTCATAAAAATGGAGTTCCAGAAAGTCGGACAGACGAAATTAAAATCACTTTTTATTGACAATAACAACACCATGCAGAAAAAAGATAAACAAGGACACGTAAATAAAAACATTGTGTTGATTTAGAGGCCACATCATCCGCAAGTGATACGATGGAAAAAAAATCATTCTGCTGCTGCAGTACCCGTCCTGTTTTTGTCTTCATTATCGAAATATTTTCAATAAATTTAGAAAAGTGAGTTTTACACTCTTAGCGGGCTGAGCCATATCCAAGCCATGACTCCTTAACGCTCCTGTGGTGACGTCATTTTTGTTCTCCATTTGGGTTTTTGTTTACCAACAAAAAAAACCCCCACACAATCACATAAACAAGCAAAGAAACAAAAAACAAAAATAATCACAACAACAAAAAAACACGAAACAAACAAGCAAATTAAATAATGCTTTACAAATTTGATTTTTCTTTCTGTATTTCAGTTATTTTTTAAATCTTTTTCTTCCCTGTTATTTGTCTGGTTCCATTCTTCCTTTAGCATTAGTCACAGTTTGACAGCAACAGAGAATTTTCAGTTCAGTCATGTATCTGGAAGACCTCCAGCAATATACACAAAAGTTGACAGAACTGTTAAATGAACAGCTAACCTGGTAGCTAATCGTGTGAGTAATATAATACAGATTGGAATAGAATCCTGCAGCTGTGAATTCAGGTTCAATTTGACGCACCATTGACAAAATACACCATGGAATGGTGCATATTATGAAGATACAGGAGATGATAATCAACATCTTGGTCAGGGCTACCTGCTGGCCTTGGACGCTAAAGGTGTTGGAATTGGACGTGGTCAGACGCCAGGCTAACGCCATCTTTAACCTCCAGGCTGTGATGATGGTGCAGATAACGACGATAGTCATGGTGATGATAGAAAGCAAAAACTGTACAAGATCAAAGAAGATGTAATTCAGAATGTAGATGATTTCCTGCTTTCCCCACTCAGAAATTTCCAATTTCCACGTTGTCCTCCCAGTTGTGTTATCCAACACTTCTTTCACTTCATTTCTCATTAAAAATGTGCAAAGAGAGAGCTGAAGAGATACAGTGATGGTTATAAGAATGATGGCCATGGTTCTGGTAGACAGGATGGACTGTGCTTTGAGTGGAAACGTCACACACAAACACCGCTCAATGGCAATCACAGCTGTCACACAGGCAGACGTTGGCATGAAAGCCATGATTATGCCTGGAAAAGATCACACAAAGCAAATTTCATTGAAAGGTCTCATAGTAAGATAGCAGTACCTTAAGATATAGATATATTCTTTAATCAAAAGATGGTACGCTTATCATGGAAAAAGACAAAATATTAGATAGATGGGGAGAGTACAGTAATTGTAGTTTCCCGTCACGTGATAAATCTCAAACAATCATTCCTCACTGCAATCTCTCTACAGCTGTCAAACTTAAAAATCTTACATAAACACTTCGTTTTGAGCAACCTAATAGAAGAAAACGGACATACATGAATCCAACAGACAGTACAAGAAATCAATTAATTGATTTCGTCCTAATAATTAAATATTTAGAAATTCTTTACTGATGGCAAAAACTTTACCAGGAACAGGTTGCAACATCATCATCATGTGCCCTGCTGTATGCCCTTGGTGATCATGGCCCTCAATGTGAATCTATCCTTTGTTGCTGCAAGTATTTGCCCCACCTGGTCTATCTTCATCTACTATGCAAATCTGTCCATTATTTTCTCCCTGGGTCTACATAGCGCTCTTTTCCCTCCAGCTTTCCCATTGTGATCAGGTGCTTTAATTTCTCTTGCCTCGTAAAATATCTCATTGATGTTGCTTGTCTTTTCCTTATCGTCTTCAGTAATGTTCTTTTTGTGTCTGAATCCTTCAAAATTGTCTGGTTGTTTTCTTTTTGCTGTCCATGGAACTCGCAACATCCTTATTAGAAACCACATTTCAGCTGCCCCAATTTAATTCTGACTTTGCGTGTTGATTGTCCCTTCGTAACATCCGTACAGCAATATCGGTTCTATATAACACTAAAAGTTCTCTTCCTGATGTTAATTAATTGGCATTTATTGGTAAGAATGCTTTTCATCTTCTTGAATGCTGTTTTAGCCTGGCCAATTCTGTTGGCTATTTCTAATGTGTATCTGCCATCTGGTTAGATGATTGTTCCCAAATTTTGAACTTATCAACTTGTCTCAATGTTTTGCCATTTCCGTTATTTTGCATGAGGGGATTTCTTGTTTTTTAGCTCATTACCATGACTTCCGCCTTCTTGCTATTTAGCTCCAACCCTTTATTTTTGCTTTCTATTTCTATTAAATTCACAAGATTTTGTAGGTCTTTTTCATTTTTGCAAGTAGAATGGTGTAATTTGCATAACAAAGTTTTTTGTCATTTTCCTCCAATCTTTATCCCAGGGTATTCTTCTAGGTTTCCCATGATGATTTCGCTGTAAAGTGAAAACAAATTTGTGACAGAACACAACCCTGCTTAATCCCTCTTTTGATATTTTGCAAAGAGCTTATACTGTTTTCTATTCTCATTGATGCTGTTTGTTTCCAATACATATTCCTTATCATTCTTAGATCCTTTACATCAACATTGAGCATTTCTAACTGGCTGATTGATTCTTTGTATAATAATATAATACAATATAATATAATATAAGCCTTGTATAATCACAAAAACATAGATATTAATCCTTACTCAGCTCAAAAGATTTTCTGTGAGAGTTCTTAGGTATAAATGGCATTATTTCCTTTCCCTTCGATAAACATTGCATTGTTCTGTTTCGATTCTGTTCCCTCTCTTCGTCATGATAATTCTTAATAAAATCTTTATCAATTCTTAATAGATTCTTCGTTACATGATGAAGATCATGATAGTTGATCCCTTGTCTACAGTCTCTTTGAATAGGTAATCATGGCGGCGAAATTTTATGTTAATACAGAATATTGAAATGTTCCAATTCCATAATTACTTTGTATGTTCGACAGAGATTTCCATGTTACAGAATCTGATGCTGTTGTCAAAATGTGCACACCTCAAGTAACCCAGTTGTGTGTTCAATGTTTAGGTAACTAAGTTAGGCGTAGATCGAATGTATATTGTCATTTATGTATCCACCTATAATGTAGACAAACTGGTCATTTTATGTATTAATAAACAATGGATGGATTTAAGTGACTTTGTGATTTAATGTGACCCTATGTTGTAGACAACGTTCAAAAGTGCATTATGCTTGTTTTGTGTATGTTGGAATACTTAATAGCCATGATTTCTTTCTGAATTGAAGAAAATTCATTTTCATGAATCAATATTTAAACGATCTTAGTACACATACACTTTACTTTGACCAAAAGAACTAAACTGAAAGTCATATTGCTATGTATGCCAAAACTTCTATTACTCTTTATTTATTTATTATCTATCTATTTATTCATTTAAAAGCTAACGTAATAATTTAATGCAAATTAAGATTCCATTTAAGTAACCTGTTTTTCCCTTGAATATCATATATTATGATGACGTTTATCCTTAGCAGTCCAACAAAAAGAACCATGTATACAACTATGCCTGGACTTTATGTTGTTCAAATCTCCCCTTACATTTTGAGAGATCAACCAAGCAGGCGCTTATGAGCATAATAGCAGTGACTTTCAATATTTGGAATTTAAAACCACATGATATGTGAAAACAGGCATTGACAGATGCACTAGCAAAATGGGTAAACTTTTGACTTCCAGTCATAGGATCCTGGGTTTGATACACCTATACAACTTGGCCTGGTGGATAAATGTTGGAGATTTTTCTGATTCCCCAAGTTAACGTGTGTGCAGAACTGCCAGTGTCAAAACCCCCTTCATATATGTGTATACAGATTATCAAAATGCAAAACATGCACAATAAAGGATTTTTAAGTCATGTCACAGAAACATCTAACATGCACACCCACCAAAGACGCACTGTGTAGACTGTGCAGCAGCAATCAGCCTGCGTAGTGTAGGTAAACCAAAGTACATACACTCATCTGAGCAAAAAAGAAACCTACATGGTTCAAGGAACTAGAAATACACAAAAATAGAATCAGAACGCGTATTTTAAATGAAAAGACAAGACAGGCGCACATTTTCGGCCAAGTGGTCTTTGTCAAGCGTAAACATAACACAACGAATAACGAATAACAAACAATGAGAACAAATACAAGCATCAGGGGAAAAACAGTAAAAACTTCCCCCATCTGTTGCTGTTTTCCCCATTTAATTTTTGTTGTGTTTTTATGGTTTCAATTTCCTTGAATGTGGGCAGTCATATTTATCGTAAAACGCTTAAAGTAATATTGAAAAAGGACATGCTCATGCTTATTTTGTACAAAATCTATCACTCTTTGAATCATTAATTCAATCGTTTATTTGTTCCTCTTGTTCGTCTCTCACGCTTTCTCTTACCTGCTATGTTCTCAAGAAATTCATTATGGCCAATACTCAGAAAACAATGGGATCAAGGGTAAGCTTTTTTTTCTGTATTTAGAGTATGTATGAAGAAGTTAAGATGAAGGTTAGAAATGGGGATAGATTTAGTGATTGTATTTATAGTACTCAGGGAGTGAAGCAAGGTGACGTATGCAGCCCTGTGTTGTTTTCTCTTTTCATCAATGATCTAGCGTTAGATATAATCAATAATGATAGACATGGCGTAAAGCTTTTGACAGGTTTGACACAAATATATATCATGCTCCTTGGAGATGATATTGGTTTACTCCCTGAGGCTGCAATGGGACTACAAACCCAGTGGAACAACTTTACAGAGCAACTAACAAACTTGAAATAAAGATAAATATGCAGAAAAATAAGAAATGATTTTTACGAAGGTTTCTTAGCAGGTTGTGCAAGATGTCACTATTGAAATGTCAGAATCTCTGTAGTAAACGCATACAAATATCCTGAATCTACTTCACTACAAAACTGAATTTCAGCTCTGCATGTCAGGATTTATTGGCAAGAGCAAAGAAAGCTGTTTTGAGTATCTTGAGTAACTGGTACAAATGTGAATGCAGTTCTGTGGAAATTTTCTTCAAATCATTTGACTCAAATATAGTCAATAGTACAATTTGGAGCAGAAATATGTGGACCCGAAAGGGGAATGCCAGTGAAAAAAGTACACTTATTTCCTTTAAATAGATGTCTTCGTGTGATATGATTTATGGAGAGTTTGGAAGAATATATGTAAGTTCATGTCTTTGATGTATATGATACTGGTTAAAGTTAACTTGCATGAATAATACAAGACTATCTTTTGAAGCCTGAAAGAAGTTATAAACAAATGCCTATCAATTAACATCAGGAAGAGAGTTCTTGAATGTTATATAGAACCAATACTGTTGTACGGATGTGAGGCATGGACAGTCAACAAACAAAGCCAGAACAAGATTGAGGCAGCTGAGATGTGGTTTCTAAGAAGAATGTTGATAGTTCCATGGACAGCAAAGAAAACAAATGAGACAGTCTTGATGGAGGCAGACACAAGTAGATCACTCATAAGGAAGATTAGGAAAAGACAGGCAACATTTATAGGCCAGTTTATGAGGAAGGGGGATTTGGAGCATCTGGTCACAACGGAAAGCTGGAGTGAAAGAGAGCACCGGGTATACCCAGGGAGAAAATGCTGGACGGACTTGCAGAGCGGCTGGGGACGAGCAGGGTGGGAGATATGCTTGGGGAAATGAGAGATAGAGACAGATGGAAGTACATGATCGCCAACACCAGGCAGCAGGGCACCTGATGATGATGAAGGTGTTATATGACTTAGATTGTAAACATAAATATTCCTGGGCGTCAAATGTACGTAAGTGTTTAAGTCAGTGTAGAAAGTATAGACGGATTTATGAGTTGTTTAAAGCAGAGAAGTATAGATTGTAGTTGATAAAACTGGAATGGTCGTATTCAAACTAGTGACAGATTTTCCTCATACAGAACGCTTAAAACTTCCGACTGCATTAAACCATACATGTTAATGTGCATAAATAGATTAACTAAGCAAGTATTGGCAAAATTTATGTGGTATGTCAGAAATCGTTATGCATTCCAGATGATAAACAGCAACTGTTTCTAAATAATACGATATGCACCTGTGTAAGAATGACACCGAGGATAATGTCAGTTTTGTTTTGATGTATCATGCGTTGTGTGACCTAAGAAAAGATCTGATTCGACAAAGATAATGCGAGTTTCCCACAAGAATAAAGTTAATTCAACGTCTCTAAAAAAATGAACACGTAATGAGAAATTTAGCATTATTTTTTTTTACAAATCTTGTACAAATCTCTCAAAAAGGTAAAAGATATGTCATAGGTATCCATATATTTGTGCATTTATATGTTTGTCTTAGTTGGATGCCATTGTATGTAAATGTAAGATTGTTCAAATCTTGTCAAACTTCTGTTCAAGTTTGTATTATTTCACTTCCCTTCATGAGGGGCAATGACCTAAATGATTAAATAATCCGAAGTCTGAAGTCTTACCTCTCATATAATACTCAACGTAGGCCAGGTATTTCTGGGCATATGTAGGATCCACAAGAGCAACGAAGACGTTGACAGCATAGCAAGCAAGTGACAATAGGTAACACAGGTCAGACAGGAGAGCCAGAACAGACACAAGTTTATTCGATCCTTCAGACCCTGCAATGATGACAACAACGAATATCATTAGATATGTATTATGCACGGTCTTTTTCTTTCTTTGATCGGTCCGCTTGTACCGTCATGGTTGTCATGGAGATCAAGTGATGACGATACGCAGCAAGCTGAAAGGCCTGTAGTGACATGTGGCGTCAAGGGGCAAGGTATCTTTTATCCCATCAACCCTGGTCTTCTTTGATTTGCCTTTCTCTCTAAATCCACATATCTTTTTGTTATATGCCTGTTGATCCTTGGTCCTATGTGTCGGTAGTAGTGGTGGTGGTGGCAACTTTGGGATAGTTTTGTTTGATTTGCTGTAGTTGTTGCTGTCATTGCTCTTAGGAGGTGGGGGGGGGGTCAGTCATTACCCACACAGTGTAACGAAGAAGACAGTGATAATTTTTGCTATTTACTTTTTCATACAATAGAATTAAATTAACAAAAATGATCCATGCATTATTCTCTCTCTCTTCTCTCTCTCTGTCTCTCTCTCTCTTCCCCTTGCTCTCTCTCTCCCTCTCTTCTACCTTTCTTTCTCTCAGTAATGTGTTCATTCTGATGTCTTCCCCTTGCTTTATGTAGAGACAACCATAAAGGAAGTAATTCATGAAGTGGAGGTAGACATCTCTCTTTGTGAAGAAATCCATAAGGCTCCTAATATCATGCCTCAAAGGAAAGTAAACTGTTATCACTTCTGATATATTGTGATGGTATATCAGAAAGGCATGTCAAATGGCAGATGTGATGCGTCAAGTGTGTTGGCTAGTGACTGCGTGCTTGTCACCTCTCACTTTCAGTCTACATTGCTGGCTAGCACTGTGCTTGCAGCTATGCGAAAAGGAGAGCACAATGTGTAAGTCGTTCCCTGTCAATACATAGCCTCTACATCAGCAAACCCTACGTTATGCGTCCTCGTGGCGACATTTGGTAATTGAGCACCTCATAGACTCAAGCTAAAACTTGAGAGACTCGGATGAAGTCTGGCCCCAGACGTGGGGCGCACAGGCCCACCGGCATATGGATATGCCCTGGTGACCATGAATCAGACCCTCAGATATGGCTAAATAGCTACACAGCCTGGTGGGTATCTCGGGAGAGAATAAGGCTAAGGGAGTTAACCCTGAAAAAAGATCACCTCTACTGCTTTGAAGGTTGTGGTGGGAACAACAAAGGCTATCACAGAGACTGTACACAGACCAAAGAAGGCAACATGAAACCACCATTGTACTTTCCTATGCAAATTCATGGCCAGATAAAACAAGAAAAATGAGGATAAAGACGCAAGTAGGAGATCCTTCGGAGCACCTTTGTCTGGTAGGGATTGTCATGCTGTGCAGATGACACCAGACCATCAGCAAGCTACTGCGTTAAACCTAAAAAAGAAAACAAACAACGAAAATCGAAACATGGAATGTGAAGACAAGTGCAAAAGGGAAAATTAGAGAGTGTCAAAATGGAGATGGAAAGGCTTAGCATTAGTATTTTAGGACTAGGGAAGTGAGGTGGAAGGGGGCAGGCAATGATAACATCAGCAGGGCACACAATGATATATTCTGATGGAAACACACGAAAGAGGAGTAGGCATCATAACTGACAGGGACAAATCAAAAGAAATTAAAGGATACTGGGCTGTGTCTGACAGAGTTTTTCTAGTTAAATTGGATGGTAAGCCATTTGATATCAACATCATTCAGGAGTATGCACCAACATCCACAAGTACTCAGGATGAAATTGACAACTTCTACAAAGTATTTGAGATGGCCAAGGATCAATGTAAATCACAAGAAGTTACATAAATAATGGGGTATTTTAATGCTAAAGTGGGACAGGATAGGGTGGAGGATGTCAGTTGGACCTCATGGCCTTGGTACACAAGATAAAAGGGGACGGATACTTGTAGAATGGGTACACAAGAATGAGTTCATAGTAGGAAACACCTGGTTTGAGCAGCCTAATAGAAGAAAAGGGACATGGATGAATCCAGGAGATAATACCAAAAATCAGATTGACTACATCCTGATCAATTAAAGATTTAGAAATTCTTTGCTGACAGCAAAAACACTCCAGGCACAAACTGCAAGTGACCACAATCCTGTGATGGGAAGATTTGGGCTGAAATTAAATA
>JAPXFY010000016.1:82611670-82619275 GCA_030674185.1 Monoplex corrugatus
ACGTGGGCAGAAGGCTCGTAGTGTGGTGAGAACTGGCTCGCCACCCCACGCCCTGGCAGGCATCGCAGGGGCAACAAGCCATCACTTAATTGCTGAATCCTGCAGGAAGTTACTGTTGGAAGCGCCCATCAACCATGCTTGCTGAAGACTGGTGAAAGCGATGGGGCAGCGGACACTGGAGACTGAAGAGACCCGAGGGCTGCATCGTGCTTGTGGTCTGACTCGCCACCCACACTCCTTTGGGACCGTCTCAGGAGCAGAGAGCCAACAGGAAAGGCAGGAAGCTGCTGCCAGAAACGCCCACCAGACGTACTTGCTGCGCACGTTCATCACCGTTACAACAGATCGGACATGTTCGCCTTTCCTGTAGAGCCTTGGGCCAAAACATGGACATAAATGACAACTGTGGTGCAGGACACTACTGATTTTGACCCACTACACAGACGAAATGGAGAGGCAACCAACCACTACAAACCGAGAGATATATGGAAGGCTACACATTAAACGAAGACACATCAAAACTCTTCATCTTCTAGGACACAAAGTCCAACTACGAGTGACCAGAGACTGGCCCTAACTATGCTAACTGCAAACCGACTGTAGCAGATGGGCACAAGACATTAACTCTCTTCTCTTTACTTAAACTCCTGCCTTAAACACAGACACACAGAAACTCTTCCACTTCTAGGACACAACGTCCAACTACAAGTGAACACTGACCAGAGACTGGCCCTAACAACTACAAACCGACTGTAGCAGACAGGCACCAGACATCAGCTCTCTTCTCTTTACTTAAACTCCTGCCTTAAACACAGACACACAGAAACAAGATAACAAGATAATAATTTATTTTAGCCCAGTGCACAGACACAAGGAAAATGTTTTGGCTATGCATACAATCACACTCACATCTCACAACAATAACAATATTAAACACCATGAAAGACAAATTCGTCGGTCATCCATGGAATTGAAGAAACACACGCACACGCACACACGCACACAACACACACAACACACAACACACACACACACACACACACACACACACACACACACACACACACACACACACACACACATTCACTCACGCCACGGCGCCCAAATCTGAGACACCTTAGCTGGCCACTTTTGGTTCTGCCCTGCCAGCTAATTAACAGCGCGCATCTTTCCCTCTCCGTCCACTCTCCACACCAACCTCACCCGATCCGTCCCTCTTCCATTTCTAGGACACAACGACGAACTACAAGTGAACACTGACTGGAGACTGGTCCTATCAACCCTAACTGCAAACCGACTGTAGCAGAAGGGACCGGATATCAACTGACTCCTGGTTACACATTTTTACACAAGACACACACAGAAACTCTTCCATTTCTAGGACACCAAGTCCAGCAACAAGTGAAACACTGACCAGAGACTGGCCCTAATCACCCTAACTGCAAACCGACTGTAGCAGAGGGGCATCAGACATCAACTGACTCTTCTTTACATAGCCCGCAAACACAACAAGTTGACAGAATTACTGTTCACAAACACAGCACCAAAAGCACACAAAAAACAACACACACACAGGCCCAGGTAAATCATTACTAAGCCCGCCAGTACAAATTGACAGAACAACTTTTCACAAACACAGTGCAAAAAGCACGCAAAAATACACACACACAGGCCCAGGTAAACCATAACTGGTCAGGTAAGCTTTGTCCAGACAGAAATAGAGGGAGGGACCGATGGAGGGAAGGAGAGAGATGTCACCTGCCGATAGAAGACAATGCAGTTGAGTACGTTGGTGGACAACCCAAACAGAAATATACAGGGGAAAATGTACAGACCCACAACTTGAAGAATGGTCATTGTCATCTGACAGCTGATGACAGCACAAGGTTTTCTCCATGGTACGACGACGGAGATGTTCTGTGTTACAGAATGGTTGTTTGGTAAAAGTGTGATCAGAGGATTGTTGACGCCAGTCATAGTACTGTCCATCGGTAGCTGTGTGACTGTGTGATGCATTGCTGACCAGTTTGATAAAGAAACAACAATCATATGTTTGTTGTTTTAAACTGAAAGATTCTTATAAAATTGTTGTTAATTCTACCAGAGCATGCTTTGAAAAACTACATATACTAGGCCACATGTATATTTTAGATGACAGAGATTTATATCACAAATTACAAGTGGTTTCAGACAACGGACTTGTCCTGCTTATATACTTACTGTATATGCAATGATCAAAATCATGTGAACTGGAGAAGACTTGTGACGTCGAACTTGGCTCCCACCACCAATTTTAGTGAGGGAGAGAGGTGAGGTGAGGGAGGTGATATGTATGTATCTATGTAAGCGATGTATGTATGTATGTATGTATGTATGTATGTATGTATGTATGTATGTATGTATGTATGTAAATGTATCTATGTATGTACGTGTGTGTGTGTGTGTCTGTGTGTGTAGTGTTGTGTGTGTGTATAGTGTGTGTGTGTGTGTGTGTGTGTGTGTGTGTGTGTGTGTGTGTGTGGTGCGTGTGTGTGTGTGTGTGTGTAGTGTGTGTGTATATATAGTGTGTTGTGTGTGTGTGTTTGTGTGTTTGGATGTGTCTCTGTGTGGATGTCTCTCTCTCTCTGTGTCTGTGCGTGTCTGTTTGCGCGCGCACGTGCGCATGATTCTGTTTGCCGGATGTGGGCATAGGCAAACAGGTAAACTGTTCTTACATAGATACAAAGTAGATATTAACTGATAGCATCAACCGTTCTCCCCCCCCCCCCTTCTGTGCACACACATGTTACTTACTAATTAAAAAAAACATCTGGCAATTTATTTTCTTCTCCCGTAATTATGTGTACAGTCATTTGTAAGATGCAATATCGAACTGTTCTTCCAGCTCTGTCACTTGTGTGCTAAAGGCTGGCTCTCTGATATTGACTACTCTGGAGTATAATGAAGTAAACTCGCTCGCTCCATCATCATCATCAGGAAGTGTTTGTTATCAGATGAAGATAAAGGTTATTTGTTTTTATAAAAACACACAAAACTGAAATTGGTAATAATTGAAACAACCACATTTGGAACAAAACTTGATAAAGATGTTTACATTTCTTAAAATGCAACGATCAAATCGGAAATTGTACCGACATACGTACGTGCGCACATGCACGCCTACACATTCACCCACCCACTCAACCCCACAAACTGTTTACAGTTTTTTAAATACAATTATCAAATTGGAAATTGTGCAGGCATACGCATGTGCACACATACACACCTACACACACACACAACCAATATAATATATATGCCAATATCTACTACATTGTCAGAGTTTCCTCTGAACCTTCAAAGTGCTAGACTTTTTTGCTTTATGTTTGTGTCTACAATTTTGTGTTTGGAGAAAATGTATCAAGTGATCCTTAAAGATCTCTGCAAACCCAGTTCCATGAAATGAGATTCCATTTTCAAAAAATTACATTTTGCGTCAGTCATTCAACACTGAACTAAATGTAGACCAAACTACACTATAAAAATGAGCAATGAGAAGGGTGTGTGTGTGTGTGGTGTGTGTGTGTGTGTGTGTGTGTGTGTGTGTGTGTGTGTGTGTGTGTGTGTGTGTGTGTGTGTGTGTGTGTGTGTGGTGTGTGTGTTTCTGAGAAATCAAGTGTTACACAAATTGATGACATAAGCCAATATTTTGGTAATACCAAGTTGTACCACTGGAAAAAGGAATTATTTCCTTTCAGTTTCGTATTGCTTACTGCCCAGCCGACTACTGGAGCCATATCAGGACTAACGTTGCTTATAACAACACCAAAGTTTAATAAAAAGCAATAGCTAAAAATCAAGATCGTGAGTATCTTTTCATATCTAAATGCATTTTCAAAAATCTTTCCCATAAGTAGAATCATATCAGATGAAATCTTTTGTAAATTCTTGAAAACTACATCTGGGCGGACATCTCTGAAGGGGTTTTCTAAGGAGTCTGCCATATACTGCTTATGTTTCACATCGTGCCAGTTCAAGCATTCAGTAGGAAGGTATCTTATGCTCAGCAGCTGGTCATATGGTATGCGTCATGGTATTTCTTCTTTTTTTTCACGGTAGGAATGAGTGCAGGATGATAACATGTGTGTAGACTACATAACACTGTCTCTTCATTATGATTACTGGGAAAAGTTGGGAGAATCTCTTTAAGGTTGGGGTGGATTTGGAAAAGTGTCGTCTGCCTGCATGTTCCAATCCTCCTGCCAGAGAGTTCTTTTATACCATTGTATTCTGACTTTCAGATCTGTGTATGGAATGACGGATTCATATATTTTTTCCTTGTGGCATTCTTGGCGAGGCAGTCAACTGTTTCACTGTATCCAATACCAAAACAGCCAGGAACCCAGGCAAAAACAATATGGTAACCTTCACTTGTAAGAGAAGAAAGGAGTTCAAAGAATTTCAGAAGCACTGGGTGACTAAGTTTTCAGCCAGCAGGAGCCTGCAAAGAGGAGAAGGAGTATGAAAAGATAAGAAAATGTTTATGCTTCAATTGGGACTACCACTTTTAGTATCAAAACTAGAGCAGACACTTAAACAGTATAAAAGGAACTGTCTGAGAGAATATGTTTTGAAAATAATAATTAATAATAATTACAATATTTATATAGCGCAAAATCTTGATAAAATCAAATCTAAGCGCCGAAACAGACACACACGCACGCACGCACACACACACACACACACACACACACACACACACACACACACACACACACACACACACACACACACACGCATGGCTATAAATGGGGAGAAAGAATAAAAGCAATGGAAAATTATAGAGAGCATATTATATACAATTATATATTACAATGTGATTCCCCAACGAGTGGAGACAGGCTGCAGAGGGGGATGAGGGAAGTCAGGATATTATGCAGAGGAGAAAAGGTGAGTTTTGAGAGCGGACTTGAAGGAGACAAAAGTAGGTTGCTGACGGACTGAGAGAGGAAGTTTGTTCCAGGAGAGGGATCAGAAACAGAGAAGGCTCGTGGACCATAGGTATTGAGCTTAGTGCGTGGAAAGCGAAAAGTCAGAGGATCGGAGGCAGACCGGAGGGTATTGAGGGAAGATAGATCACAAGTAGGCTTGACAGGTAATCGGGGGCTGCGTTATTGAGGCTTTTGTAGCACATGGTGTCTAGTTTGTTCTGTATGCGCTTTGATACAGGGAGCCAGTGAAGTTGTGCCAGGAGAGGAGATATGTGGTCAGCTTTTTTCTTTTTGAGTACAAGGCGTGCAGCATTGTTTTGAATGCGCTGTAGGATGTGAATGGTGGAGGCAGGAAGACCAGACAGGAGTGAATTGCAATAGTCAATGCGAGACATTATGAAAATGAACGATTGTGAGTTGCTGAACAGCATCAGATATACCTTCATTAGACTTGATCCATCAGTGAATATTCTATGGGATAAGTAACATTTCTGATAGAGGTCTACATAAAAAGACGTATAACAATGAACTGGTACTGTCTTTTCAGGAGAAAGCAAGATAGAAACATACGTTAGGTGTTTTCAAGGTCCATGGAGGGTTGTCTGAAAATTTCTAGAGGTGTGAAACAAGTGTAAATCTATACCTGCATGTTGCCTGTGAGGACGCATTCGGATTCCCAGAGGAGGAATGACTTTTGGAAATTCAGTTTGAAATTTGGGATTGAAAAGGTAGTTGTCAGCTGTAGTTTTACATAATGTTAATGTCACAGAAAAGTTTTCAAGCAGAATTTTAAGGTTGGTTTCAGTTTACAGTTGGAGAGGGAGTGTTCCTATCATCTGCATGTAAACTGTCTACAGGAGTTGCTGTGAATGCACCAAGACACAGGCGCAGCTCTTGATATCGAATGGGATTCAATGTTTTTATGTAGCAGGGTCATGCAGAATCACACACTACGCAGCGATAGTCCTGTGTAGAGCGAATTAAAGCTCTGTACAGGAAAATCACTGTTTTTCTGTCGGCTCCCCTGTCTGTGTGAGCTGCATCTTGAAGAATATTCAGGGCTTTCTGGCATGAGGTTTTGAGATGTTGGATATGACTAGGGAAATTCAACTTTTAATCAAAAATAACTACTAGATATTTAGCTTCTTTTACAGCTGGAATGATGGTCTTTTCTACATGGATTTCTTGGCCAGCAAAGAATTATTCTCTCTGACATCCACGAACAGGACCTGAGATAATCCACAATACCCTGAGAGATTAATTCTTTCTTAATGTCTTCTTTATGGACTTCTCTGAACCTGTATTGTATTACCCCATTGGTACTCTTCAGTCTGCTGTACAGACAGACCTTGATGCCACGACCACCAACATTGCTTTGTTTAAGTAGTCGTCTGATTCCTTGTTGTTTTTGCATTCAACCATTCAACCAAGTGTGATCAGTTTCTGCTCTTTTAATGGCTTGTAATTTGGGTGAGGCCGTGGAAGCCTTCTTGTATGTGAAAGGGCTGAGTGAGGACAACGTTTCTTCTTCATTTGCTCTCTCAGCCATTAACCATGCAGCCCAAAGTACCCGTTTTGTCCCACACCTCGTCATCAGAGCCCATGTCTCCATGAGTGTAAGTACCTCTTTTCTGTTTAGTTTGGTTTGGTTTCATCATGAGGCATGGGCCGAGTGATGGCGGAATCAAGTTGATCATCCCAGGAGAGCTGCCATGCTGGGGGTAGGGACATGGATGGTCATTCACGTGGCGTCCATCTGCCTGGAACCGTCCTGTATGAATCCAGACAGTACACTTTCATGATTGACTAGCATACAACCATCCATCCCATGTCAAGTGACTCGAGTTTGGGATTACGAGTTGATTCCGACAACCGCTCGTGACTGTGAAGATGAATTGATGACAATGGGGATCAAGATGGGGCCACAGTTTGTCTCATCCCTTCTCCTTGACCTAACCAACTGGGTAACCCTGGCAGAGACATCAATCTAAAGTGTCAAGTAAAGTCCATTCAACTTCCTTGGTTAGCACGACCATGAGTAGTGAAGATAAAAGTTTTCCACCCAGCAGCGCCTGTCGGTAGAACTCAAGGAATCATTGGGACCTCAAGTCTCGTGACCACGACAAGGTGGCGGTCACCTCCACCAGGAAGATTTCCTTTACACATGTCTGTAAACGAACTCTGTAGACCAACTGGAATGGTGGATAGATAATCATTTGTACAGTATGTGACTAAGATAAAATGCAGATACAATGTTAAAAGCAGACATACGAACGTACATGTACATGTACACACACACACACACACACACACACACACACACACACACACACACACACACACACACACACACACACACACACACACACACACACATGTGCGCGTGAACATATATACACATACACGTGTATATGGATAGACATAAACCATAGTTTCTTTAAGGTATTTATACAGGAAAAACAGGCCTAGTCATACATACTTACATACATATTGCTACTACTACTACTATTATTTGTTACTATTATTATTTTTATCATCATATCATCTATCATTGTCATCATCATCATCATCAATCATCATCAATTGTGTTATTACTATTATTATTATTGTTATTACTATTATTATTATTGTTGCT
>JAPXFY010000016.1:82619375-82631875 GCA_030674185.1 Monoplex corrugatus
GTTGACCTGAAGCAGTCTCCTGGTTACAAAAAGTTTTGACATAGTCTGCATTTTTGACAACGGGTGGGGGGTCAGGGATACATGGGGTGGGGGTCAGGGATACATCGGGGTGGGAGTCAGGGATACATCGGGGTGGGGGATACATGGGGGTCAGGGATACATCGGGGTGGGTATAACATGGGGGTCAGGGATACATCGGGCTGGGGATCAGGGATACATCGGGATGGAGGTCAGGGATACATCGGGGTGGGGGATACATGGGGGTCAGGGATACATCGGGGTGGGGATACATGGGGGGTCAGGGATATATCGGGGTGGGGGATACATGGGGGTCAGGGATACATCGGGGTGGGGATCAGGGATACATCGGGGTGGAGGTCAGGGATACATCGGGGTGGGGGATACATGGGGGGTCAGGGATACATCGGGGTGGGGAGATACATGGGGGGTCAGGGATACATCGGGGTGGGGAGATACATGGGGGTCCAGGGATATATGGGGTGGGGGTCAGGGATATATCGGGGTGGGTGATACATGGGGGGTCAGGGATACATCGGGGTGGGGGATACATGGGGGTCAGGGATACATCGGGGTGGGGGATACATGTGTGTCAGGGATACATCGGGGTGGAGTGAAAACATGAGGTGTCAGGGATATATCGGGATGGGGGGTCAGGGATACATCAGGGTGGAGGGATACATGGGGGTCAGGGATACATCGGCGTGGAGGGATACATGAGGGGTCAGGGATACATCAGGGTGGAGGGATACATGAGGGGTCAGGGATATATCGGGGTGGGGGGTCATGGAAACATCAGGGTGGAGGGATACATGGAGGTCAGGGATACATCGGGGTGGAGGGAGAAGCCATGGAGTCAGAATGTTACATGTAGACCTGAGCGTGGGTAGGTCATGGACTTTGCCTCTGACAAACATGTTTGTGTTATGTTGGGGGTGTTTACTTAAAAGTGTATGCTCAGTTTGGGGCGTTTACTTAAGATATGTGTTTGTGCCAGAGCGGGGGGCGTTTCTATTGGTTTTGATTATAGCTTAGTAGATATAGCACATTTCTATGATTATAGGTTAGTACAGATAACACATTTCTATGATTATAGGTTAGTACAGATAACACATTTCTATGATTATAGGTTAGTACAGATAACACATTTCTCTTAACTGATTAATACAAGCACAGACAACATTTTATAGAACCCAAAAAGACAGGTGCAATCTTAAGACCTTTCAGGATTATGCATAGGCTTTTAACATACAACACAAATATTTTGGATTCTTTTCCATCACAAGCCATTTGTGGTGTCGGTGCATGTGGAATTTATCCCCACTTTACTAGCGCGGTTTTGAAAAAAAAACAACAACTGCAAATTGTTATATTGTCGTCATTCCACAAATTGCTACTTTCAGTTGTCATGCCAAAATTGATCTGCCTGTCACCTTGCTTCCCTCCCTTTTACTGGCTCGTAGTCAAAGTCACTTCTTTTATGGTGACAGCCTACAGAAAACCTACCATGGGTATCGACCTGTTGCTTCAGTTTTCATCCTGACGATCCTTTCTCGTGGAAACACAATATGTCTTTTCCAATGAGAACAGGCAAGGACGTAGTTGTTCAAGGACATGTCTTACTTTTTAAAGCATCTCAGGGTAAATTGTAAAAACTCCCTAGCAGTCACATGTTGACTGATTTACGAGTTTGTACATCATTTTATCCCTGCTGCTGTCCAGGAAAATCATGTACACTTGTCTTTTTTCTTGAAAGTTTATCTTGTGTTACCGTAACTGTTACACAGACTGTCAACCTGAGTCTGTTGATGAGGATTTCTTGACAGATCTTTTACAGCGTCTGCCTCTGTTGTTCAAGAAATAATTATACATTTATAGCAAATGTTTGTATATCTTATTTTGACAAGCAGTTTTTAATTTGCTAGCATGGTTGACAACGTTGACAAACTGCGGGTGTCAAAGGGTGAAACATTGGTCACATGCTGAACTGCACTGTCAGAAAGACATTATACTATAATACATTTATCAACAGCAAGAAGACTGAAGTCATGGTGATCAATTAAAAAAACATGAAATCCCCTCATGCAAAGTAACAGAAAAAGGCACAACCTTGAGACAGGTTGATAACTTTAAATATGTGGGAACGATCATGTCACCAGACGGCAGATGCGCATCAGAAATAGCCAGCAGAATCGGCCAAGCCGGCACAATCAGCCAAGCCGGCACAATCAGCCAAGCCGGCACAATCAGCCAAGCCAGCACAATCAAGAAGATGAAAAGCATTCTTGCTAATAAATGCCTATCAGTTAACATCAGGAAGAGAGTTCTTGAATTTTATATAGAACCGATAATGTTATACGGTTGTGAGGCGTGGACAGTCAACAAGCAAAGCCAGAACAAGGTTGAGGCGGCCGAGATGTGGTTTCTCAGAAGAATGTTGAGAGCTCCATGGACAGCAAAGAAAACAAGTGAAACAGTCTCGGTGGAAGCAGACACAAGAAGGTCGTTCATAAAGAAGATTAAGAAAAGACAGGCAACATTTATGGGCCATTTTATGAGAAAATGGTAATTGGAGCACCTGGTCACAACAGGAAAACTGGAGGGAAAGAGAGTACCAGGGAGACCCAGGGAAAAAATGTTGGACGGACTTGCAGAGTGGCTGAGGACAAAGAGGGTAGAAAAAGTGCTCGCGGCAACAAGGGACAGATGCACATGGAGGGCCATGATCATCAACGCCATGTGGCAAGGCACTTGATGATGATGATGTTTATTTTCAAGGTCAGAGTGGCTTAAAACTGTCATATTGTGAGAAATATTTTAACATTTCTCTCTCTCTCTCTCTCTCTCTCTCTCTCTCTCTCTCTCTCTCTCTCTCTCTCTCTCCTTCTTTCTTTCTTTCTTTCTTTCTCTCTATCTATGTGTTTATCTATCTATCTTTTTATCATATCTAACGGCACACACGGAAAATTGACCAAAAACTGGCGTATTGCGTCATTGTATTTATCGATGGAAAACAAAAATCAATCAATAAATCTCTCTCTCTCTCTCTATCTGTGTGTGTGTGTGTGTGTGTGTGTGTGTTGTGTGTGTGTGTGTGTGTGTGTGTGTGTGTGTGTGTGTGTGTGTGTGTGTGTGTGTGTGTGTGTGTCTCGTCTGTCTGTCTGTCTGTCTGTCTGTCTGTCTGTCTCTCTCTCTGTCTCTCTCTCTCTCTCTCTTTCTCCTCACACGCACAGACACACATACATACATACATACATACATACATACATATATACATACATACATACATACATACATACATACATACATACATACATACATACATACATACATACATACATACATACATACATACATACTGAGAAAGAGTGAGACTTAGGTTCGCCAGGTAGTCAAGGTCAGAAACACCCATAGCAAGTCAGGATTTACGTCACCACCAGTTAGTCTGATCACTGGGTCCAGTGCTTGGACAGTCAGAGTGGGTCTGGTGATGCGTACCAAGGCCGGTAATTCTGAGGAAAATGTCATAGGATGTTGTGGCGCTCTTGTCTCTTGTCTCCTCCTACTTATCGTGTCTGTGGATTTAGTCGTCTTCATCGTCTGATCTCTGATTTGTTTTTCAGGCATGTTCTCCTTGGCTGTCTGAGCGCTGTCTGGATTGAAGGCAGGCTAAGAAGCGGAAAGGATCCAACGATCGTTAGTGTTGTTTGAATGGTCGATTGAAACTGTGCGGATTCTGAGAGAGAAGATCATGAATAGTTAATTACTGTGCGGATTCTGAGAGAGAAGATCATGAATAGTTAATTAACCATCTGGGTTCTGTCCCACATATTGATGAAGTTTCACCAGCCTTGGACAATGTTGGTCAATCATTTGTTTGCCTGTGTGCAAACTCATCGATCTGTCTATATCACACACACGTTTCAAGCGTACACTAGACCTTAATTTAAATAAGTTCAGCCTTTGAAAACATTTGGGTGAAGAAAAAAGGAAGTAGAAAAACACAAAACTTGAAGAATCCGAACGCGTATTTACTGCAACAATACAAGACAGGCGGAAATGTTGGGCCAACTGGACTTTCTGTTTTTGTGTTTTTTCTGATTCCTGTTTGCTTGAATGTCAGCGGTCACGTTTGTTTTGGATTTCAGTGAAGATTTTTCCTTGGTTTTCATACAGCTTAAAGCAAAACATTGGTCGCCTGTTTAATCGGACAGTAAGCAAGGGATCTAATAAACACAATTTTACTTTCAAAGTTAGAAGGACTGTATCAATCCGCTAGTATCATACAAAGGTTCAAATTTTCACTGGATCTTGAAGAAGGTCAGCTGTTTGTTGCTCCACATGTGTATTACTCTGTGTCTATCTTCAGGGTTAGGGTTCAGTTTTGACATCAGATTCAGGTGAGAGTTGGGGTCAGGTTTCGGTTGACGATGGGTTTTACTCATTACTGTAATCCTATTCGTGTTTATAATCTGTCTGTTTGATTCATCATATAGGTGCATGGAGGAAGAGCCGACGTCAGCAAGGAAGTGGAAGGTGTGGACAGCCAACTGCTGTGACATCACGGTCTGTCTTTCACACCGTCCATCCTGGTCCTGCTTGGTCTGCCTCTTGGCTTTTGCAGTTCAAGTTACACATCGTTTGGGTTTCAGGGTTTACTTTGTGATCAGGGTTTACTTTGTGATCAGGGTTTAGTCTGTGATCAGGGTTTACTTTGTGATCAGGGTTTACTTTGTCATCAGGGTTTACTTTGTGATCAGGGTTTAGTCTGTGATCAGGGTTTACTTTGTGATCAGGGTTTACTTTGTGATCAGGGTTTACTTTGTCATCAGGGTTTAGTCTGTGATCAGGGTTTAGTCTGTGATCAGGGTTTAGTCTGTGATCAGGGTTTACTTTGTGATCAGGGTTTAGTCTGTGATCAGGGTTTACTTTGTGATCAGGGTTTAGTCTGTGATCAGGGTTTACTTTGTGATCAGGGTTTACTTTGTGATCAGGGTTTAGTCTGTGATCAGGGTTTACTTTGTGATCAGGGTTTACTTTGTGATCAGGGTTTACTTTGTGATCAGGGTTTAGTCTGTGATCAGGGTTTACTTTGTGATCAGGGTTTACTTTGTGATCAGGGTTTACTTTGTGATCAGGGTTTACTTTGTGATCAGGGTTTACTTTGTGATCAGGGTTTAGTCTGTGATCAGGGTTTACTTTGTGATCAGGGTTTACTTTGTGATCAGGGTTTACTTTGTGATCAGGGTTTACTTTGTGATCAGGGTTTACTTTGTGATCAGGGTTTACTTTGTGATCAGGGTTTACTTTGTGATCAGGGTTTAGTCTGTGATCAGGGTTTACTTTGTGATCAGGGTTTAGTCTGTGATCAGGGTTTAGTCTGTGATCAGGGTTTAGTCTGTGATCAGGGTTTACTTTGTGATCAGGGTTTAGTCTGTGATCAGGGTTTAGTCTGTGATCAGGGTTTAGTCTGTGATCAGGGTTTACTTTGTGATCAGGGTTTAGTCTGTGATCAGGGTTTAGTCTGTGATCAGGGTTTAGTCTGTGATCAGGGTTTAGTCTGTGATCAGGGTTTAGTCTGTGATCAGGGTTTACTTTGTGATCAGGGTTTAGTCTGTGATCAGGGTTTAGTCTGTGATCAGGGTTTAGTCTGTGATCAGGGTTTACTTTGTGATCAGGGTTTAGTCTGTGATCAGGGTTTAGTCTGTGATCAGGGTTTAGTCTGTGATCAGGGTTTAGTCTGTGATCAGGGTTTAGTCTGTGATCAGGGTTTACTTTGTGATCAGGGTTTACTTTGTGATCAGGGTTTAGTCTGTGATCAGGGTTTACTTTGGGATCAGGGTTTACTTTGTGATCAGGGTTTAGGATTCGGGTCAGGCTGAAAGCGAGAGGTGACAAGCACACAGTCACTGGCCAACACACTGGACACATCACATCAAGTGACAAGCACACAGTCACTGACCAACACACTGGACACATCACATCAAGCACACAGTCACTGACCAACACACTGGACACATCACATCAAGCACACAGTCACTGGCCAACACACTGTACACATCACATCAAGTGACAAGCACACAGTCACTGACCAACACACTGGACACATCACATCAAGTGACAAGCACACAGTCACTGGCCAACACACTGGACACATCACATCAAGCACACAGTCACTGACCAACACACTGGACACATCACATCAAGCACACAGTCACTGACCAACACACTGTACACATCACATCAAGCACACAGTCACTGACCAACACACTGGACACATCACATCAAGCACACAGTCACTGACCAACACACTGGACACATCACATCAAGTGACAAGCACACAGTCACTGACCAACACACTGGACACATCACATCAAGTGACAAGCACACAGTCACTGACCAACACACTGGACACATCACATCAAGTGACAAGCACACAGTCACTGACCAACACACTGGACACATCACATCAAGTGACAAGCACACAGTCACTGACCAACACACTGGACACATCACATCAAGTGACAAGCACACAGTCACTGGCCAACACACTGGACACATCACATCAAGCACACAGTCACTGGCCAACACACTGGACACATCACATCAAGTGACAAGCACACAGTCACTGGCCAACACACTGGACACATCACATCAAGCACACAGTCACTGACCAACACACTCTACACATCACATCAAGTGACAAGCACACAGTCACTGACCAACACACTCTACACATCACATCAAGTGACAAGCACACAGTCACTGACCAACACACTGTACACATCACATCAAGTGACAAGCACACAGTCACTGGCCAACACACTGGACACATCACATCAAGTGACAAGCACACAGTCACTGACCAACACACTGGACACATCACATCAAGTGACAAGCACACAGTCACTGACCAACACACTGGACACATCACATCAAGTGACAAGCACACAGTCACTGACCAACACACTGGACACATCACATCAAGCACACAGTCACTGGCCAACACACTGTACACATCACATCAAGTGACAAGCACACAGTCACTGGCCAACACACTGGACACATCACATCAAGTGACAAGCACACAGTCACTGACCAACACACTGTACACATCACATCAAGTGAGAAGCACACAGTCACTGGCCAACACACTGGACACATCACATCAAGCACACAGTCACTGACCAACACACTGGACACATCACATCAAGCACACAGTCACTGACCAACACACTGTACACATCACATCAAGTGACAAGCACACAGTCACTGGCCAACACACTGTACACATCACATCAAGTGACAAGCACACAGTCACTGACCAACACACTGGACACATCACATCAAGCACACAGTCACTGGCCAACACACTGTACACATCACATCAAGCACACAGTCACTGACCAACACACTGGACACATCACATCAAGTGACAAGCACACAGTCACTGACCAACACACTGTACACATCACATCAAGTGACAAGCACACAGTCACTGACCAACACACTGGACACATCACATCAAGTGACAAGCACACAGTCACTGACCAACACACTGTACACATCACATCAAGTGACAAGCACACAGTCACTGACCAACACACTGGACACATCACATCAAGCACACAGTCACTGGCCAACACACTGGACACATCACATCAAGTGACAAGCACACAGTCACTGACCAACACACTGTACACATCACATCAAGTGACAAGCACACAGTCACTGGCCAACACACTGGACACATCACATCAAGTGACAAGCACACAGTCACTGGCCAACACACTGTACACATCACATCAAGCACACAGTCACTGACCAACACACTGTACACATCACATCAAGTGACAAGCACACAGTCACTGACCAACACACTGGACACATCACATCAAGCACACAGTCACTGACCAACACACTGTACACATCACATCAAGCACACAGTCACTGACCAACACACTGTACACATCACATCAAGCACACAGTCACTGGCCAACACACTGGACACATCACATCAAGCACACAGTCACTGGCCAACACACTGGACACATCACATCAAGCACACAGTCACTGACCAACACACTGTACACATCACATCAAGCACACAGTCACTGACCAACACACTGTACACATCACATCAAGCACACAGTCACTGACCAACACACTGGACACATCACATCAAGTGACAAGCACACAGTCACTGACCAACACACTGTACACATCACATCAAGTGACAAGCACACAGTCACTGACCAACACACTGTACACATCACATCAAGTGAGAAGCACACAGTCACTGACCAACACACTGGACACATCACATCAAGTGACAAGTACACAGTCACTGACCAACACACTGTACACATCACATCAAGTGACAAGCACACAGTCACTGACCAACACACTGTACACATCACATCAAGTGACAAGTACACAGTCACTGGCCAACACACTGTACACATCACATCAAGTGACAAGTACACAGTCACTGACCAACACACTGGACACATCACATCAAGTGACAAGCACACAGTCACTGACCAACACACTGTACACATCACATCACATGACACCACACAGTCACTGACCAACACACTGTACACATCACAATCAAGCAACACCAGTCACTGACCAACACACTGTACACATCACATCAAGCACACAGTCACTGGCCAACACACTGGACACATCACATCAAGCACACAGTCACTGACCAACACACTGTAAACACATCACATGACAAGCACACAGTCACTGACCAACACACTGGACACATCACATCAAGTGACAAGCACACAGTCACTGGCCAACACACTGGACACATCACATCAAGTGACAAGCACACAGTCACTGACCAACACACTGGACACATCACATCAAGTGACAAGCACACAGTCACTGGACCAACACACTGTACACATCACATCAAGACACACAGTCACTGACCAACACACTGGACACATCACCAAGCACACAGTCACTGCCAACACACTGTACACATCACATCAAGCACACAGTCACTGCCAACACACTGACAATCACATCAAGTGACAAGCACACAGTCACTGACCAACACACTGTACACATCACATCAAGCACACAGTCACTGACCAACACACTGTACACATCACATCAAGTGACAAGCACACAGTCACTGACCAACACACTGACACATCACATCAAGTGACAAGCACACAGTCACTGCCAACACACTGTACACATCACATCAAGTGACAAGCACACAGTCACTGACCAACACACTGACACATCACATCAAGTGACAAGCACACAGTCACTGACCAACACACTGGACACATCACATCAAGGCCACACAGTCATGACCAAACACACTGGACACATCACATCAATGCAAGCACACAGTCACTGACCAACACACTGACACATCACATCAAGTGACAAGCACACAGTCACTGACCAACACACTGGACACATCACATGCAAGTGACCAAAAGACACATCACTGACACAACACACTGGACACATCACATCAAGACAAGACAGTCACTGACCAACACACTGTACACATCAATCAAGCACACAGTCACTGACCAACACACTGGGCACACATCACATCAAGCAAAACAGTTCACTGACCACACACTGGACACATCACATCAATGCAAACACAGTCACTGACCAACACACTGGACACATCACATCAAGTGACAAGACACAGTCACTGACCAACACACTGGACACATCACATCAAGCACACAGTCACTGACCAACACACTGGACACATCACATCAAGTGACAAGTACACAGTCACTGACCAACACACTGGACACATCACATCAAGTGACAAGCACACAGTCACTGACCAACACACTGTACACATCACATCAAGTGACAAGCACACAGTCACTGACCAACACACTGGACACATCACATCAAGTGACAAGCACACAGTCACTGACCAACACACTGTACACATCACATCAAGTGAGAAGCACACAGTCACTGACCAACACACTGGACACATCACATCAAGTGACAAGCACACAGTCACTGGCCAACACACTGGACACATCACATCAAGTGACAAGCACACAGTCACTGGCCAACACACTGGACACATCACATCAAGCACACAGTCACTGGCCAACACACTGTACACATCACATCAAGTGAGAAGCACACAGTCACTGACCAACACACTGGACACATCACATCAAGTGACAAGCACACAGTCACTGGCCAACACACTGTACCCCCCCCCCCCCCCCCCCCCCCCCCCCCCCCCCCCCCCCCCCCCCCCCCCCCCCCCCCAAAAAAAAAAAAAAAAAAAAAAAAAAAAAAAAAAAAAAAAAAAAAAAAAAAAAAAAAAAAAAAAAAAAAAATCAAGCACACAGTCACTGACCAACACACTGTACACATCACATCAAGCACACAGTCACTGACCAACACACTGGACACATCACATCAAGCACACAGTCACTGACCAACACACTGGACACATCACATCAAGCACACAGTCACTGACCAACACACTGGACACATCACATCAAGTGACAAGCACACAGTCACTGACCAACACACTGTACACATCACATCAAGTGACAAGCACACAGTCACTGGCCAACACACTGGACACATACAACAAGCACACAGTCACTGACCAACACACTGTACACATCACATCAAGCACACAGTCACTGGCAAACACACTGGACACATCACATCAAGTGACAAGCACACAGTCACTGGCCAACACACTGTACACATCACATCAAGCACACAGTCACTGACCAACACACTGTACACATCACATCAAGCACACAGTCACTGGCCAACACACTGGACACATCACATCAAGTGACAAGCACACAGTCACTGACCAACACACTGTACACATCACATCAAGTGACAAGCACACAGTCACTGGCCAACACACTTGACACATCACATCAAGTGCAAGCACACAGTCACTGACCAACACACTGGACACATCACATCAAGTGACAAGCACACAGTCACTGACCAACACACTGGACACATCACATCAAGTGACAAGCACACAGTCACTGACCAACACACTGGACACATCACATCAAGTGACAAGCACACAGTCACTGACCAACACACTGTACACATCACATCAATAATAATAATAATGAGTACTTATAAGCGCAAGATCCAGAGAACTCTGCTCCAAGCGCTTTACAATTCACCCTATCTTTACCACCCCTATTCGCCACTTCAACATTAGCAGTTATACATACATATCAATCAAGTCTACTATAATTACAATGACATCAACACAAACAGAAACATGTCTATCAAATCTAACCAATAGTTGCCCATCGGACAGACAATAATAGATATTACATCACAAGTTATCCAAAATACACAAACAACCACACCCACAATGCACATTATATAATACACGAATCATGCGCACAAACGCAACAGCCCAAACAATATTTTAAAGACAGAAACTTTTTTCACATTTTTCTATACAGATGTGTTTTGAGGCCAGATTTGACTGAGGTGATTGTGTCTGAGTGCCTAAGGATGTTGGGGATGTTGTTCCATGTTTGGGGTGCTTGATAGGAGAATGCTCGTTGTCCGTATGTTTTTGTTCGAATGCGGGGGATGCGAAAGAGTCGTGTGTCTGCAGAAGAACGCAACTGACGGGATGGTGTGTAGATGTCAAGAAGCGAGGATAGGTATTCTGGCGCAGTGTTCGAAACAATCAAAAAGGAAAGAGTAGCAAGCTTGTAATCTATTCTGTCAGAGACAGGCAGCCAGTGCAGAGTGCGGAGGAGAGGAGTGACATGGTCAAACTTAGAGGATTTAAAGATGAGACATGCAGCGTTGTTCTGAATCTTTTGAAGTCTGTCTAAAAGGTTTTTGGGGATGCCAGCTAAGAGAGAGTTGCAGTAATCAATCCTTGAAAGAACAAATGCACAAATTAGCGTTTTGGTTGCATCAACAGACAGGCAATGACGGACAGAACTGATTCTATGTAACTCTAGATACGCTACCCTACAGATGTTTGAGATGTGTTGCTGGAAGGTCAGACTCTGATCAAGCGTAACACCGAGACTGCAAACAGTGGGAGAGAAAGGAATGTCAACGTCATTTATCAGAAGAGACTTCGGAAGAGAAGGATCATGGAGAAATTTAGTGGGACAGGCGAGTAGAAGTTCAGTCTTGTCGTCATTCAGTTGTAGTTTGTTGTGCGTCATCCAGGACTTCAGATCCGAGATACAGTCCTGCGTGCGTGTCACCAAGCCATCGAGTTCCGCCAGTGAGGCCGACTGATGAAGCTGTGTATCATCAGCGAAGCTCTCATGTGACAAGGCATGACGACTGATGACATCAGACACAGGACTGGCGTACAGCACAAACAGGATCGGTCCTAGGACCGAACCCTGTGGGACACCATACGCCAAGACAGACTCTTCCGAATACCTGGAGTTGACACACACAGTCTGAGTCCGATCAGTCAAATA
>JAPXFY010000016.1:82646875-82654375 GCA_030674185.1 Monoplex corrugatus
CTATTTGTCTTTCTGTCTTTCTGTCTATTTGTCTTTCTGTCTTTCTGCCTGTCTATCAGTTTGTCTTTCTGTCTTTCTGTCTATTTGTCTTTCTGTCTTTCTGCCTGTCTATCTATTTGTCTTTCTGTCTTTCTGTCTATTTGTCTTTCTGTCTTTCTGCCTGTCTATCAGTTTGTCTTTCTGTCTGTCTATCTATTTGTCTTTCTGTCTTTCTGTCTGTCTATCTATTTGTCTTTCTGCCTGTCTATCTATTTGTCTTTCTGTCTTTCTGTCTGTCTATCTATTTGTCTTTCTGCCTGTCTGTCTATCTATTTGTCTTTCTGTCTGTCTATCTATTTGTCTTTCTGCCTGTCTATCTATTTGTCTTTCTGCCTGTCTGTCTATCTATTTATCTTTCTGTCTGTCTATCTATTTATCTTTCTGTCTGTCTATCTATTTGTCTTTCTGTCTATCTATCTATTTGTCTTTCTGTCTTTCTGCCTGTCTATCTATTTGTCTTTCTGTCTGTCTATCTATTTGTCTTTCTGTCTGTCTATTTATTTGTCTTTCTGTCTATCTATCTATTTATCTTTCTGTCTGTCTATCTATTTGTCTTTCTGCCTGTCTGTCTATCTATTTGTCTTTCTGCCTGTGTATCTATCTGTTTGTCTTTCTGCCTGTCTATCTATTTGTCTTTCTGTCTTTCTGCCTGTCTATCTATTTGTCTTTCTGTCTGTCTATCTATCTGTCTTTCTGTCTGTGTATCTATCTGTTTGTCTTTCTGTCTTTCTACCTGTCTATCTATTTGTCTTTCTGTCTTTCTGCCTGTCTATCTATCTGTTTGTCTTTCTGTCTTTCTGCCTGTCTATCTATTTGTCTTTCTGTCTTTCTGCCTGTCTATCTATTTATCTTTCTGTCTTTCTGCCTGTCTATCTATTTGTCTTTCTGCCTGTCTATCTATTTGTCTTTCTGTCTGTCTATCTATCTGTCTTTCTGCCTGTCTATCTATCTGTCTTTCTGTCTGTCTATTTATCTGTCTTTCTGTCTGTCTATCTATCTGTCTTTCTGTCTGTCTGTCTATCTGTCTTTCTGTCTGTCTATCTATCTGTCTTTCTGTCTGTCTATCTATCTGTCTTTCTGTCTGTCTATCTATCTGTCTTTCTGTCTGTCTATCTATCTGTCTTTCTGTCTGTCTGTCTATCTGTCTTTCTGTCTGTCTATCTATCTGTCTTTCTGTCTATCTATTTGTCTTTCTGTCTGTGTATCTATCTGTGTTTCTGTCTTTCTGCCTGTCTATTTGTCTTTCTGCCTTTCTGTCTGTCTATCTATTTGTCTTTCTGTCTTTCTGCCTGTCTATCTATTTGTCTTTCTGTCTTTATGTCTGTGTATCTATCTGTCTTTCTGTCTTTCTGCCTGTCTATTTGTCTTTCTGCCTTTCTGTCTGTCTATCTATTTGTTTTTCTGTCTTTCTGTCTGTCTATCTATTTGTCTCTCTGTCTTTCTGTCCGTATATTTATCTGTCTTTCTGTCCGTATATTTATCTGTCTTTGTGCTGTTGTATCTGTCTGTCACTCTGTGTGTCTCTGTGTCTGTGCGTCTGCCTGTCTATCTGGAGGAGGAGGAGGAGGAGCGAAGGAGAGATGAAGAAGAGATGAAGGAGAAGAAGGACAAGAAGGGAAGACGAAGGAGGTTAGGAATGTCTATAATTGTGACATGTTGATTTACATCTATCAGTGCAAGGAAGCCGGAAAATGTCCTCCATTAGATTGTATGTGTTTGTTTGTTTGTGATCCATTGATGTCAGTGTGAATTTTGATTTGATTTATACATCAAACTTTCACGCCGTATTATTTATATTATCATTGTTATAATCATTATTATTATTATTACTGTTTTTATTATTATTATTATTATTAAATTTTTATTATTATTGTTATTATTATCATTATTATTGTTATTATTAGTATTGTCATTATTGTTATTATTATTATTATTATATTATTAGCGTTATTATTCTTATTATTAGCATTATTATTATCATCAGCATTATTGTTTTTATCAGCATTATTATCATTATTACCATTTTTATTAGAAAGAGAAAATCTGTCTGTCTTATCTGTCGGTCTGTCTGTGTGCCTGTTTGTGTGTCGGTCTGTCTGTGTGCCTGTTTGTGTGTCGGTCTGTCTGTGTGCCTGTTTGGTTGTCGGTCTGTTTGTGTGCCTGTTTGTGTGTCGGTCTGTCTGTGTCTGCGTGCGTGCGTGTGTCTGTCTGTACGTCCGTCCGTCTGTGTGCACACACATGCCAATAGGCATGCACTTTCCTTCTGCTCCTCTCTCTTTCTCTTTGAATCAAGCAAACAAGCAATCAAACAAACAAACAAAGAAGCAAGCAAGGAAACAAGCAAGCAAGCAAACAAACAAGCAAACAATCAAACAAACAAACAAGCAAACAAGCAAACAAACAAATATGCAAACAAACAAGCAAACAAACAAACAAACAAGCAATCAAGCAAATAAACAAGCAACAAGCAAACAAACAGTCAGACAGTCTGCATAATTCTCTTTTTGCAAGAAGATTTGTTTTCAATCTCCGTTCATTCTTTTCTTTTCTTTCTTTTTTTTCTGTTCTTTTTTTTATCATTTGGGTGAAACTGACTTAAAGTTCTCCCTCGAACGAGCAAAGTGGGATGGGGAGAAGGGATGACCGGGGGGGGGGGGGCAGGGGGGGTTAGTTACAAGACAAGTGGTATAAGATGACGATGATAGACCGTCTTGTCGTTGTGGTGGAAGGGCAGACGTAATGGTCCTCGTGGCCTGGTAGTACACAAGACCCATCATGGCGGTGTCTGTTGTCCAGCACGCTCTGCAGTCTTCAGTGCCGCTTCCACCGGTCTTTAAAACTGTCTATAAATTGTTCACAAATGTATCAATTAATTCCTTCATCGTTTAAATGCAGATTGGAATTCCCAAATCCTGAAACTACAGAAGACAGGTGCGATCTTAAAGTCCCCATCATCTTGTTATGACTGCCAATTGAACAATTCACGCACCTCCAACAGAAAATACAAAGATCTGTCAGAAATTGACCTCAGAGTGTGGCAATGTGATTTCATGAATTGTATATCCAATGTTGTACATTGTGAGGCGTGGACAGTCAACAAACAAAGCCAGAACAAGATTGAGGCAGCCGAGATGTGGTTTCTAAGAAGAATGTTGAGGGTTCCATGGACAGCAAAATAAATAAACGAGACAGTCATGATGGAGGCAGACACAAGTAGATCACTCATAAGGAAGATTAGGAAAAGACAGGAAACTTTTATAGGCCATTTTATGAGGAAGGAGGATTTGGAGCACCTGGTCACATCAGGGAAGCTGGAGGGAAAGAGAGCACCAGGTAGACCCAGGGAGAAAATGCTGGACGGACTTGCAGAGTGGCTGAAGACGAGGAGGGTGGAAAAGATGTTTGGGGCAACAAGAGATAGAAGTCCATGATCGCCAATGCCATGCGGCAGGGCACCTGATGATGATGATGATATCCAGTGGACGCTGTGATTTCCATAACTTTGACAGACAGGTAGGGGTCGATAGGTTAAACTCGAGGCAATCTGTTTTAATGAAATATATACGAGTCGACCTTCTTGTGTGACTGAGAAAGGGGTTATTCCATTCTCGGGTTTTGATAAGGAAAAAATGTCACAGAGAGAAATCGGAGAGAGAAAAGTGGGAAAGAGAGGCAAACAGACAGACAGAGACAGAGACAGACAGAGACAGACAGAGACAGACAAAGAGAATGAATCAGATCAGAATTGTGTTTATAAAAACCAAGGGTCCACTGGCAGAGGCGTAAGCATACTGCAAACCATTTTACAACACGATACTTATAGTGGATACAAACTCAACGGTATTGTAATTAATATACATTTTAATGTGCATACAAACATACATATATGCATACATAAACATGTTCCGATGCATACATACACATACACACCTAGGCTATGCAAAGAAAAAGAGAGAAAGACAGAGAGACAAAAAAGAGAGAGAGAGAGAGAGAAGGGGGAGGGAGGGAAGCAGGGAGAAAGAGGGAGGAGAACGAGGGAGGGAGGAGAACAGAACAGGAGAGAAGAGGAAGACACACACAAGGTGACAGACAGGAACAGAGAGACAGAGACGAATCAGAAAGACAGGAGATTTAATGGAAGCGACACAAAATAACTCAAGGAGTCTATGTCCCAGAAATGTCAGACAGGATTGGTTATAATTGGCTTGATGCCAGACTGTTCTCTCTCTCCTCTCTCTCTCTCTCTCTCTCTCTCTCTCTCTCTTCTCTCTCTCTCTCTCTCTTCTCTCTCTCTCTCTCTCTCTCTCTCTCTCTCTCTCATCTCTCTCTCCTCTCTCTCTCTCTCTCTCTCTCTCTCTCTCTCTCTCTCTCTCTCTTACTCTCTCTCCTCTCTCTCTCTCTCTCTCTCTCTCTCTCTCTTCCTCTCCTCTCTCTCTCTCTCTCTCTCTCTCTCTCTCTCCTCAGTCCCCAAAGTCTCACAGTTCCAATTTCCTCAAGACACCGAGTCAAAAAGTGGTTACGTCCACATGAGCCAATCTACAGATCCATGCCATGAAAAAGACAGAGAAAAGAAAGCTGGGAGAGGAGGATGAATCCTGTTTGCTGGTAAGGTCTTGATGTTCATGACGATTTGCGGGATACATCTATAGAGATGAGTTTTGACAGGTATTTTGAATCAATGACTGTGACTTTTAGACATTTATCACACATCTCACTTCTCATTATCTGGTATAGTGGGCTTCACAGACCAATCATCACCATTGTACAAAGTCTCATTATCTGGTGTAGTGGGCTTCACAGACCAATCATCACCATTGTACAAAGTCTCATTATCTGGTGTAGTGGGCTTCACAGACCAATCATCACCATTGTACAAAGTCTCATTGTATCTTTTGCGCAGTATCTAATGCACAAGTCTCTATTATGTCTATTGTGCAAGTCTGTTATGTCTATTGTACAAGTCTGTTATGTCTATTGTACAAGTCTGTTATGTCTATTGTACAAGTCTGTTATGTCTATTGTACAAGTCTCTATTATGTCTATTGTACAAGTCTGTTATGTCTATTGTACAAGTCTCTATTATGTCTATTGTACAAGTCTCTATTATGTCTATTGTACAAGTCTGTTATGTCTATTGTACAAGTCTGTTATGTCTATTGTACAAGTCTGTTATGTCTATTGTACAAGTCTCTATTATGTCTATTGTACAAGTCTGTTATGTCTATTGTACAAGTCTGTTATGTCTATTGTACAAGTCTCTATTATGTCTATTGTACAAGTCTCTATTATGTCCACTCTACAAGTCTCTATTATGTCCACTCTACAAGTCTCTATTATGTCCACTCTACAAGTCTCTATTATGTCTATTGTACAAGTCTCTATTATGTCCACTCTACAAGTCTCTATTATGTCTATTGTACAAGTCTGTTATGTCTATTGTACAAGTCTCTATTATGTCCACTCTACAAGTCTCTATTATGTCTATTGTACAAGTCTGTAATGTCTATTGTACAAGTCTCTATTATGTCCACTCTACAAGTCTCTATTATGTCTATTGTACAAGTCTGTTATGTCTATTGTACAAGTCTCTATTACGTCCACTCTACAAGTCTCTATTATGTGTATTGTACAAGTCTGTTATGTCTATTGTACAAGTCTCTATTATGTCTATTGTACAAGTCTGTTATGTCTATTGTACAAGTCTCTATTATGTCTATTGTACAAGTATGTTATGTCTATTGTACAAGTCTCTATTATGTCCACTCTACAAGTCTCTATTATGTCCACTCTACAAGTCTCTATTATGTCCACTCTACAAGTCTCTATTATGTCCACTCTACAAGTCTCTATTATGTCTATTGTACAAGTCTGTTATGTCTATTGTACAAGTCTGTTATGTCTTTTGTACAAGTCTCTATTATGTCTATTGTACAAGTCTGTTATGTCTATTGTACAAGTCTCTATTATGTCCACTCTACAAGTCTCTATTATGTCTATTGTACAAGTCTGTTATGTCCACTCTACAAGTCTCTATTATGTCTATTGTACAAGTCTCTATTATGTCTATTGTACAAGTCTCTATTATGTCTATTGTACAAGTCTCTATTATGTCTATTGTACAAGTCTCTATTATGTCCACTCTACAAGTCTCTATTATGTCTATTGTACAAGTCTCTATTATGTCTATTGTACAAGTCTCTATTATGTCTATTGTACAAGTCTCTATTATGTCCACTCTACAAGTCTCTATTATGTCCACTCTACAAGTCTGTTATGTCTATTGTACAAGTCTCTATTATGTCTATTGTACAAGTCTCTATTATGTCCACTCTACAAGTCTCTATTATGTCTATTGTACAAGTCTGTTATGTCTATTGTACAAGTCTCTATTATGTCTATTGAACAAGTCTGTTATGTCTATTGTACAAGTCTGTTATGTCTATTGTACAAGTCTCTATTATGTCTATTGTACAAGACTCTATTATGTCCACTCTACAAGTCTCTATTATGACTATTGTACAAGTCTCTATTATGTCCACTCTACAAGTCTCTATTATGTCTATTGTACAAGTCTCTATTATGTCTATTGTACAAGTCTCTATTATGTCTATTGTACAAGTCACTATTATGTCTATTGTACAAGTCTCTATTATGTCCACTCTACAAGTCTCTATTGTGTCTATTGTACAAGTCTGTTATGTCTATTGTACAAGTCTCTATTATGTCCACTCTACAAGTCTCTATTATGTCTATTGTACAAGTCTGTTATGTCTATTGTACAAGTCTCTATTATGTCTATTGTACAAGTCGGTTATGTCTATTGTACAAGTCTCTATTATGTCCACTCTACAAGTCTCTATTATATCCACTCTACAAGTCTCTATTATGTCTATTGTACAAGTCTCTATTATGTCCACTCTACAAGTCTCTATTATGTCTATTGTACAAGTCTCTATTATGTCTATTGTACAAGTCTCTATTATGTCTATTGTACAAGTCTCTATTATGTCTATTGTACAAGTCTCTATTATGTCCACTCTACAAGTCTCTATTATGTCTATTGTACAAGTCTCTATTATGTCTATTGTACAAGTCTGTTATGTCCACTCTACAAGTCTATTATGTCCACTCTACAAGTCTCTATTATGTCTATTGTACAAGTCTCTATTATGTCCACTCTACAAGTCTCTATTATGTCTATTGTACAAGTCTCTATTATGTCTATTGTACAAGTCTCTATTATGTCTATTGTACAAGTCTCTATTATGTCTATTGTACAAGTCTCTATTATGTCTATTGTACAAGTCTCTATTATGTCTATTGTACAAGTCTCTATTATGTCCACTCTACAAGTCTCTATTATGTCCACTCTACAAGTCTCTATTATGTCCACTCTACAAGTCTCTATTATGTCTATTGTACAAGTCTCTATTATGTCCAATCTACAAGTCTCTATTATGT
>JAPXFY010000016.1:82664375-82671875 GCA_030674185.1 Monoplex corrugatus
GGAAAAGACATGTGGATCAGGAAAAGATATGTGGCTCAACAACTGTGCACCAGGCAACAGAAAAACGAAAACTCCCGCCCTGAAATTGGGCACATGGAACGTAAGGACAATGACACCAGGCTTTTCTGACGATCTGCAAGAAGTAAATGATGCTCGCAAGACAGCCGTCATCGACAGAGAACTGAGCAGACTGCAGATGGACATCGTCGCCCTTCAAGAAACCAGGCTCCCAGAAACAGGATCTGTGAGGGAGAGAGACTTCACCCTGTTCTGGCAGGGCAAACCATCAGACGAGGTCAGAGAACACGGCGTGGGATTCGCAGTTAGAAACAGATTATTGGGATCCATAACCCCACCAGCAGAAGGAACAGAGCGAATCCTGTCTCTCCGACTCCAAACTACCTCAGGACCAGTCAGTCTAATCAGTGCCTACGCACCAACTTTGGCATCCACAGCAGAAGCAAAAGACAAGTTTTATGACGACCTCAGTGCTGCTATAAGGAGAATTCCTGACAGAGAACTACTGTTCATCGCCGGCGATTTCAACGCCAGAGTGGGTGTCGATTACAATTCCTGGCCCACCTGCTTGGGTCAGTTCGGCACTGGGAAAATGAACGAGAATGGCCAGCGCCTGCTAGAGCTCTGTTGTCATTATGGGTTGTGCGTCAGTAACACCTTCTTCAACACGAAGCCTCAGCATCGAGTCTCCTGGAGACACCCGCGATCCAAACACTGGCACCAGCTCGACCTGATCCTCACCAGACGTGTCAACCTTTCTAGCATCAAGATCACTCGCAGCTACCAGAGCGCCGATTGTGACACTGACCACTCTTTGGTGTGCAGCAATGTGAAGCTCCGCGCGAAGAGACTGCACCGTACGAGAAAGGAGGGCCGACCTCGCATTGACACCAGCAAAACACGCGATCAAAGAAAAGTGGAGGAGTTTGCGCGTGTGTTGGAGGATTCTCTCCCTGGCCCACCCACTGCAAACGCCCAAGACCGATGGGAACACTTCAGAGATGCTGTCTACAATGCCGCCATGTCTACATTTGGCAAAAAGACCAGCAAGTCAGCTGATTGGTTCGAAGCCCACTCAGAAGAAATGACACCAGTCATCGAGGCCAAGAGAAACGCCTTGACAGCATACAAAAGCAATCCCAGTGAGCAGAACCTCCAGGTTCTCCGCGCTGCTCGCAGCAAAGTCCAGCAGTGTGCCAGACAATGCGCCAATGGCTATTGGCTTCAGCTTTGCTCCCAGATTCAGATTGCGGCTGACACAGGCAACATCAAGGCGATGTATGAAGGCATCAAGCAGGCATTGGGCCCAACGCAAAAGAAAACTGCCCCTTTGAAATCAGCTACAGGGGAGGTGATTCAAGACAGAGAACAACAGATGGAGCGCTGGGTAGAACACTACACTGAGCTATATGCAAGGGAAACTGTAGTCTCAGAAGACGCCCTGAATGCCATAGAGTGCCTACCAGAGCTGGAAGAGCTTGACAGAGAACCAACCATAGATGAGCTCAGCGAAGCCCTGGACTCTCTTGCCTCTGGCAAGGCACCAGGGAAAGACGGTATTCCCGCCGAAGTACTGAAGTGCTGCAAAGAGACACTCATCACCGAGTTGCATGAAATCCTCTGCCTCTGTTGGAGTGAAGGCGAAGTACCACAAGACATGAGGGATGCTAACGTCGTCACACTGTACAAAAACAAAGGTGACAGAAGCGATTGCAATAATTATCGCGGCATATCCCTCCTCAGTATCGTTGGGAAAGTCTTCGCACGAGTAGTACTGAAGAGGCTCCAGGTACTCGCAGAGCAAGTCTACCCTGAATCGCAGTGCGGGTTCCGTGCCAACAGATCCACTATAGACATGATCTTCTCCCTCAAACAACTTCAGGAGAAATGCAGGGAGCAAAGGCAGCCACTCTTCGTTGCCTTCATAGACCTCACAAAGGCCTTCGATCTGGTCAGTAGGGATGGCCTCTTCAAAATCCTTCCCCAAATTGGATGTCCACCCAAACTTCTCAGCATCATCAGATCCTTCCACGAAGACATGAAGGGCACCGTCGTCTTTGACGGCTCAACATCAGCTGCCTTCAACATACGGAGCGGAGTGAAACAGGGTTGCGTCCTGGCTCCCACCCTGTTTGGAATCTTTTTTGCTGTGATGCTGAAACACGCATTCGGTCCTGCAGCTGAAGGCATATACCTCCGAACCAGGACAGACGGTAAGCTCTTCAACCTCTCCAGACTAAGAGCCAAGACCAAAGTCCAGCTGAGGTGCCTGCGTGACTTCATCTTTGCAGACGACGCGGCAGTAACCGCCCACTCAGCTGAGGACCTACAGCAGCTCATGACTCGCTTCAGCGATGCCTGCCAAAACTTTGGGCTTACCATAAGCTTGAAGAAAACACAGGTCATGGGACAGGATGTTGACTCTCCCCCAGCCATCAGCATCAATGACCATGAACTGGATGTCGTCCATGACTTTGTTTATCTGGGCTCAACAATCTCAGACACCCTCTCACTTGACATAGAGCTCAACAGGCGCATCGGCAAGGCAGCTACCACCATGACCAGACTGACGAAGAAAGCATGGAACAACAGCAAGCTGACTGAGCACACAAAAATCCAGATCTACAGAGCCTGCGTCGTGAGCACCCTCCTGTATGGCAGCGAGTCCTGGACTTTGCGTGCCCGACAAGAGCAAAAGCTCAATGCTTTTCACATGCGTAGCCTCCGACGCATTCTAAACATCACCTGGCAGGACAAGGTCCCGAACAACACTGTCCTGGAAAGAGCTGGATGCACCAGCATGTACACGCTGCTGAAACAGAGACGCATGCGCTGGCTTGGCCATGCCGTGCGCATGGACGACGGACGGATCCCCAAAGACCTCCTCTACGGAGAACTGGTGCAGGGAAAACGTCCCACAGGCAGACCACAGCTGCGATTCAAAGACGTGTGCAAGAGGGACCTAAAAGCCTTGAATATCGACAAAGACAACTGGGAAGCAACAGCCCTCGAACGGTCAGCCTGGAGACAGACTGTGCAGAAAGGTCTCTCCATGTTCGAAGAGACACTCGCTCAGCGGCACGAGGAAAAGAGAACGAGAAGAAAGGCTGCAGCCCAGGCAGACAGACCAGCGTCAGACTTCATCTGTGCCCTCTGCCACAGGGACTGTCATTCCCGCGTCGGACTGGCCAGCCACACCCGGCGCTGCACCAGAATAGGCACCCAGAGCGCAACTCCATAGTCTTCCGAGACTGAAGGACGCCTATGATGTGGCTCAGGAAATAGATATGTGGATCAGGAAAAAACATGTGGATCAGGAAAAGACATGTGGACTCAGGACAAACAGATATGTAGATCAGGACAAACAGATATGTAGATCAGGACAAACAGATATATGACTCAGGACAAACAGATATATGACTCAGGACAAACAGATATATGACTCAGGACAAACAGATATGTGACTCAGGACAAACAGATATGTGACTCAGGACAAACAGATATGTGACTCAGGACAAACAGACATGTGACTCAGGACAAACAGATATGTAGCTCAGGACAAACAGATATCTGACTCAGGACAAACAGATATGTGACTCAGGACAAACAGACATGTGACTCAGGACAAACAGAAATGTGACTCAGGACAAACAGACATGTGGCTCAGGACAAACAGATATGTGACTCAGGACAAACAGATATGTGACTCATGACAAACAGATATATGACTCAGGACAAACAGATATATGACTCAGGACAAACAGATATATGACTCAGGACAAACAGATATCTGACTCAGGACAAACAGATATGTGACTCAGGACAAACATATATGTGACTCAGGACAAACAGATATGTGACTCAGGACAAACAGATATGTGACTCAGGACAAACAGATATGTGACTCAGGACAAACAGATATATGACTCAGGACAAACAGATATGTGACTCAGGACAAACAGATATGTGACTCAGGACAAACAGATATATGACTCAGGACAAACAGATATGTGACTCAGGACAAACAGATATGTGACTCAGGACAAACAGATATATGACTCAGGACAAACAGATATGTGACTCAGGACAAACAGATATATGACTCAGGACAAACAGATATATGACTCAGGACAAACAGATATGTAGATCAGGACAAACAGATATGTGGTCAGGACAAGAAAATATGTGGTCAGGACAAGAAAATATGTGGTCAGGACAAGAAAATATGTGGCTCAGGACAAACAGATATGTGGCTCATGAAAGAAAATATGTGGCTCAGGACAAGAAGATATGTGGCTCATGAAAGAAAATATGTGACTCAGGACAAGAAAATATGTGGCTCATGACAAGAAGATATGTGGCTCAGGAAAAGACATGTGGATCAGGAAAAGACATGTGGATCAGGAAAAGACATGTGGATCAGGAAAAGACATGTGGACCAGGAAAAGACATGTGGATCAGGAAAAGACATGTGGATCAGGAAAAGACATGTGGATCAGGAAAAGATATGTGGCTCAGGAAAAGATATGTGGATCAGGAAAAAACATGTGGATCAGGAAAAGACATGTGGACCAGGAAAAGATATGTGGATCAGGAAAAGATATGTGGATCAGGAAAAGCTATGTGGATCAGGAAAAGCTATGTGGATCAGGAAAAGACATGTGGCTCAGGACAAGAAGATATGTGGCTCAGGAAAAGACATGTAGATCAGGAAAAGACATGTGGATCAGGAAAAGACTTGTGGACCAGGAAAAGATATGTGGATCAGGAAAAGCTATGTGGATCAGGAAAAGACATGTGGATCGGGAAAAGCTATGTGGACCAGGAAAAGCTATGTGGACCAGGAAAAGATATGTAGATCAGGAAAAGATATGTGGATCAGGAAAAGCTATGTGGATCAGGAAAAGACATGTGGATCGGGAAAAGCTATGTGGATCAGGAAAAGATATGTGGATCAGGAAAAGACATGTGGATCGGGAAAAGCTATGTGGATCAGGAAACGACATGTGGATCAGGAAAAGCTATGTGGATCAGGAAAAGACATGTGGACCAGGAAAAGATATGTGAACCAGGAAAAGATATGTGGATCAGGAAAAGACATGTGGACCAGGAAAAGACATATGGACCAGGAAAAGATATGTGAATCAGGAAAAGCTATGTGGATCAGGAAAAGACATGTGGACCAGGAAAAGATTTGTGAACCAGGAAAAGATATGTGGATCAGGAAAAGGCATGTGGATCAGGAAAAGCTATGTGGATCAGGAAAAGATATGTGGATCAGAAATAGATATGTGGATCAGGAAAAGATATGTGACTCAGGAAATATGTGGATCAGGAAATGATATGTGGATCAAAAAAAATGACACGTAGCTCAGGAAAAGACATGTGGACCAGGAAAAGATATGTGAACCAGGAAAAGATATGTGGATCAGGAAAAGATATGTGGACCAGGAAAAGATATGTGGATCAGGAAAAGATATGTGGACCAGGAAAAGATATGTAGATCAGGAAAAGATATGTGGATCAGGAAAAGATATGTAGATCAGGAAAAGACATGTGGATCAGGAAAGACATGTGGATCAGGAAAAGATATGTGGATCAGGAAAAGATATGTGGATCAGGAAAAGACATGTGGATCAGGAAAAATGACACGTAGCTCAGTAAAAGATATGTGACTCAGGAAAAGATATGTGACTTAGGAAAAGATATGTGGATCAGGAAAAGATATGTGGATCAGGAAAAGACATGTGGATCAGGAAAAATGACACGTAGCTCAGTAAAAGATATGTGACTCAGGAAAAGATATGTGACTCAGGAAAAGATATGTGACTCAGGAAAGAAAGAACGCGTGTCACAGGAACAGAGGATATGTGGCTCATAAAAGTGATGTGTTGCTCAGAAAAAGCCCCTATGTAGCTCAATAAAAGTGGATGTGTTGCTCAGAAAAAGCCCCTATGTGGCTCAATAAAAGTGGATGTGTTGCTCAGAAAAAGCCCCTATGTAGCTCAATAAAAGTGGATGTGTTGCTCAGAAAAAGCCCCTATGTGGCTCAATAAAAGTGATGTGTTGCTCAGAAAAAGCCCCTATGTAGCTCAATAAAAGTGGATGTGTTGCTCAGAAAAAGCCCCTATGTGGCTCAATAAAAGTGGATGTGTTGCTCAGAAAAAGCCCCTATGTAGCTCAATAAAAGTGGATGTGTTGCTCAGAAAAAGCCCCTATGTGGCTCAATAAAAGTGGATGTGTTGCTCAGAAAAAGCCCCTATGTAGCTCAATAAAAGTGGATGTGTTGCTCAGAAAAAGCCCCTATGTGGCTCAATAAAAGTGGATGTGTTGCTCAGAAAAAGCCCCTATGTGGCTCAATAAAAATGGATGTGTTGCTCAGAAAAAGACCCTATGTGGCTCAATAAAAGTGGATGTGTTGCTCAGAAAAAGACCCTATGTGGCTCAATAAAAGTGGATGTGTTGCTCAGAAAAAGCCCCTATGTGGCTCAAGATGAGGATATGTGTTTCAGAAAAAAAGGATTTCATGTTTACGTTCTGAGTCTGTGTTTGTGTACGACATTGGCTTGTTCTCTGTCTGTGTCTGTGTCAGTGTCTGTGTCTGTGTCTCTGTCTCTGTCTCTGTCTCTGTCTCTGTCTCCTTCTCTTTTCTCTCTCTCTCCCCTTCACTCTCTTCTCTCTCTCTCTCTGTGTCTATTGTGTCTGTCTGTCTGTCTGTCTGTCTCTCTGTCTCTCTCTGACTTTCTCTCTCTCTCTCTCGCTCTCTCTATCTATCTATCTATGTATCTATCTTTCTGTCTTTCTTTCTCTCTCTTTCTGTCTGTGTGTCTGTCTGTGTGTCTGTCTGTCTGTCTCTATCTATCTATCTATCTTTCTATCTATCTATCTATCTATCTATCTGTCTGTCTGTCTATTTGTTTATCTACTTATACTCTATCTATCTCTCTGTCTGTCTATCTATCTACCTATCTATCTACCTACCTGTATCTCTCTCTCTCTCTCTCTCTCCCTATCTCTCTCTCATACATACTTACATAATATATACATACATACATAATACATACATACATACATAATACATACATACATACATACATACACACATACATACATACATACATACATACATACATACATACATACATACATACATACATACATACATACATACATACATACATACATACATACACACTCACACCTGTCGTGGATACGAAACTGTCTTTTCTGTATCCAGTGAAGTAAAGATTGACAAAGGAGAACGCTTGCTGCATTACTGTGATCACATGATTGACGTGACGCCTACATGGAGACCAGAACTGCCACAGATCGTGACATGAACAACTTGACAATGTCAATACACTGTGTGGGCTTCGGCTGTTACAGGCTGTTACAGGCTATTACAGGCTGTTACAGGCAGTTACAGGCTGTAGGCTATGTAAGGTGATAGAAAATTGGGCAGGTCAAAACAGACGTAAAGAA
>JAPXFY010000016.1:82679375-82684375 GCA_030674185.1 Monoplex corrugatus
GGTCCCTTTCATTTTCTGCAATTAGCACGGTGTCATCTGCGTATCGAATGCTGTTTATCATAAAATATAAATCTCTCACCCTATCCACCAGCTTCTTGCAGGAAGCTGCATAGGGTGAGGGAGTGAAAGAATTAAGTTTTTTTCCAGAATATGGACAGTCTGTGGGAGTGCAAGACTTAATGGACGCTGTCAGTTTTGATTGTGCGTGTCTAAGACACAAGAGGGAAGGTTTGAGTTTCACTTGACGTGTTTCCCTTTCATTTGTGCACGATGTGGGTTTAGTTTGAGGGCGTTTTAACGCATTTCCTCCCTAGCAGCGATGATAAAGGGAGTTAATGTCACCTTCCAGTTTTGTTTTGTTTTTCTAAAAGAGAGAGACGGAGGGAGTGAAGAAGAGAGGGAGAGACAGACAAACAACAGACAACAGACAAGACAGACAGACAGACAAACAGAACAAGACAAAGAAGACGACAACAGACACAGAACAGAGAGACAGACAAACAGACACAGAGACAAACAGAGAGACAGACAAACAGAGAACAGACAAACAGAGAGGACAGACAAACAGACACAGAGAAAACAGACAGACAGACAAACAGACACAGAGACAAACAGAGAGACAACAAACAGACACAGAGACAAACAGACAGACAGACAAACAGAACAGAACAAAAGAAGACAGACAAACAGACACAGAGACAAACAGAGAGACAGACAAACAGACACAGAGACAAAAAAACAAACAAACAGACACAGCAGACAAACAGAGAGACAGACAACGAACAGACACAGAGACAAACAAGACAGACAGACAAACAGACACAGAGACAAACAGAGAGACAGACAAACAAACAGACACACAGACAAACAAGACACAAGACAAACAGACACAGCAGACAAACAGAGACAACAGACAGACACAGAGACAAACAAAGAGAGACAAACAGACACAGAGACAAACAGAGAGACAGACAAACAGACACAGAGACAAACAGAGACACAGACAAACAGACACCAGAGACAAACAAAGAGACAGACAAACAGACACAGAGACAAACAGAGACAGACAAACAGACACAGAGACAAACAAAGAGACAGAAACAAAACAGACAAACAGAGAGACAAAACAAAGAGACCAGACAAACAGACACAAGACAAAACAGAGACAGACAAACAGAGAACAAGACAAACAGAGAGACAGACAAACGAAACAGACAACAGACAAACAGACACACAGACAAACAGAGAGACAGACAAACAACAGAACAGACAAACAGACACAACAGACAAACAGAGAGACAGACAAACAAAAGAGACACACAGACAAACAAACAGACACAGAGACAACACAGAACAGACAAACAGACAGACACAGAGACAAACAAAGAGACACAGAGACAAACAAGAGACAGACAAACAGACACAGACAAACAAACAGACAAACAGACACAGAGACAAACAGAGAGACAGACAAACAAACAGACACAGAACAGACACAACAAGACAAACAGACACACAGAGACAAAAACAGACACACAAGACAAACAACAGAGACAAACAGACAAACAACAGAACAGACAAACAGACAACAAGACAAACAGAGAGACAGACAAACAGACACAGAGACAAACAGAAGACAAGACAAACAGACACAAGACAAACAGAGAGACAGACAAACAGACACACAGACAAACAGACAACAGACAAACAGACACAAGACAAACAAGAACAGACAAACAGACAAGAGACAAACAAACAGACAAACAAACAGACACAGAGACAAACAGAGAGACAGACAAACAGAACAGACACAACAGACAAACAGACACAGAGACAAACAGAGAGACAGACAAACAAACAGACACAAGACAAACAGACACACAGACAAACAGAGAGACAGACAAACAAACAGACACACAGACAAACAGACACCACAGAGACAAACAGAGAGAGACAACAAACAGACAGACAAACAACAGGACACACAGACAAAGAACAAACACAGAGACAAAACAGAGAGACAGACAGGCAGCAATTTTATCGTTATTTTCACAGAATACCGTTGCCACTACCTAGAAGTGCTCTGTCTATGAGCTAGGTGGTGTGTGTTTGTATGTGTTTTTGTGTAGTTGTCTTGTGTTGTGTCTGATCTGTATATGTGTTGTGTGTGTGTGGTCTGTATTGTGTGTGTATGTGTGTGTATGTGTGTGTGTGTGTGTGAATCTGTATATGTGTGTGTTGTGTGTGTGTATGTGTGTGTGTATGTGTGTGTGTATGTGTGTGTATGTGTGTGACTTATTGTGTGTGATGTGTGTGTGTATGTGTGTGTTGTGTTGTGTGTATTGTGTGTGTATGTGTGTGTATGTGTGTGTGTGTGTTGTGTATGTGTGTTGTATGTGTGTGTGTGTGTGTGTGTGTGTTATGGTGTGTTGTGTGTGTTGTGTGTGTGTATGTGTTGTGTGTGTGTGTTGTGTTGTTGTGTGTGTGTGTTGTGTGTATGTTGTGTAGTGTGTATGTGTTGTGTATGTGTGTATGTGTGTTGTGTTGTGTATGTTGTGTGTGTGTAGTGTGTGTGTGTGTGTGTGTGTGTGTGTGTGTTGTGTGTGTGTGTGTGTGTGTATGTTGTGTGTGTATGTGTGTGTGTGTGTATGTGTGTGTGTGTGTGTGTGTTGTGTGTGATGTGTGGTGTTTTGTATGTTGTGGTGTTGTGTGTGTGTGTTGTGTGTGTGTGTGTGTGTTGTGTGTGTGTGTGTGTGTTGTGTATGTGTGATGGGGTGTTGTGTGTGTGTGTGTGTTGTGTGTGTGTGTGTGTGTGGTGTGTGTGTGTGTGTGTGTGTGTGTGTGTGTGTGTGTGTTGTGTGTGTGCCATGACATTCTGCTGGAGACAAACTACTAACCCTGTCAGTTAACAAATACTTTAAGGCAACACAACCAGCCTTAAGAACATTTCCAAACACCACACCACCAATGGAGCAGACTGCAAAAACAAACAAAAACGAAAACAAAAACAAGTCACTTCATGTACTGGCACATAACTGAATTCCATTAACACACACGCGCACGCACGCACATATGCAAACACACACACACGCGAGCGCGCGCTCACGCACGCACGCACATACACATACACACACAAACACGTACTCACACAGATCGGGGTAAAACTTTTTTTTTTTGAAAGAAATTAAATACATATAAACCTCACAGCTCCCCCCCCCCCCCCCCCCTGACATAGTTAAGGAAACTGAGAGACAACTGGCACAACATTATCCAGACGTGTTTCACGTGCCACATCTGACACATCTACACGTCTTTGGATTGCTCATGTCTACAGCTATCGTTAAACCAGAACAAGATTGAGGCAGCCGAGATGTGGTTTCAAAGAAGAATATTGAGAGTTCCATGGACAGCAAAAAAAACAAACGAGACAATCTTGATGGAGGCAGACACAAGAAAATCATTCAGAAGGAAGATTAGGAAAAGACAGGCAACATTTATAGGCCATTTTATGAGGAAAGGGGAATTGGAGCACCTGGTCACAACGGGAAAGCTGGAGGGAAAGAGAGCACCAGGTAGACCTAGGGTAAAAATACTGGACGGACTTGCAGGGTAGCTGAGGACAGAGAGGGTGGAAGATGTGCTTGCGGCAACAAAGGATATATACATATGGAAGACCATGATCGCCAACGCTATGTGGCAGGGCACTTGATGATGATGATGACGACGATGAAAGCTATCGTCACAAGGTGAACAAAAAATAGGTGTGGAGGTGTGTCACTGAGCGATGCCTCAGCCTCAGAGAAGGACAGGTAACTCACTGGGCATGGGAAAAGAACACAAGAAGCGTTAACAAGAAACACCACCAGGGTGCTGATGGGACCCAGAGCACCAATGCCCCGCCACTCTCCGGACAGTCACCTCCCTAGCTCCCGACACTACTCGATAGTCATTTCATCATTGGACGTGGGAAGGAAAGAAAGAAGTGTAGAGAGAGGAAGACAGAGGATGAAGAATGACTCGACACAACGAGGAAGACAGAGGATGAAGAATGACTCGAGACAAAGAGGAAGACAGATGATGAAGATGACCAGACACAAAGAGGAAGACAGACGATGAAGAATGACTCGACACAAAGAGGAAGACAGACGATGAAGAATGACTCGAGACAAAGAGGAAGACAGACGATGAAGAATGACTCGACACAAAGAGGAAGACAGACGATGAAGAATGACTCGACACAAAGAGGAAGACAGACGATGAAGAATGACTCGACACAAAGAGGAAGACAGACGATGAAGAATGAGTGAGTCTGATTATGTCAAATGTGGACCTATGAAACAGTAAGCTGACACCAGCAGAATGATGGACACGTTAAGATGGGCAGCCAACAGGCCAGTGGACCTATGAAACAGTAAGCTGACACCACCAGAATGATGGAAACATTAAGATTGACAGCCAACAGACCAGTGGACCTATCAAACAGTAAGCTGACACCAGCAGAATGATGGAAACATTAAGATGGACAGCCAACAGACCAGTGGACATATGAAACAGTAAGCTGACACCACTAGAATGATGGAAACATTAAGACAGACAGCCAACAGACCAGTGGACATATGAAACAGTTAGCTGACACCACTAGAATGATGGAAACATTAAGACAGGCAGCCAACAGACCAGTGGACATATGAAACAGTTAGCTGACACCACCAGAATGATGGAAACATTAAGACAGACAGCCAACAGACCAGTGGACATATGAAACAGTAAGCTGACACCACTAGAATGATGGAAACATTAAGACAGACAGCCAACAGACCAGTGGACATATGAAACAGTTAGCTGACACCACCAGAATGATGGAAACATTAAGACAGACAGCCAACAGACCAGTGGACATATGAAACAGTAAGCTGACACCAGCAGAATGATGGAAACATTAAGACAGACAGCCAACAGACCAGTGGACATATGAAACAGTTAGCTGACACCACCAGAAT
>JAPXFY010000016.1:82691875-82696875 GCA_030674185.1 Monoplex corrugatus
TACCACTTCAAGGAACACAACTCTACTTCCCCTCTCTTGGCACACAACAACATACCCACATTTACATTACTTTACAATGCGACCCTGGCAGACAGGCAGAATGCACACGTATGCACACACATCCACACACACACACACACATCTACACATCTACACACACACACACACACACACCACAACACACACACACACACACACACATCCACACACATACATTCATGCATACACACACATCCACACACACACACAAACACATCCACACACATATATACATGCATACACACACACACACACACACACACACACACAACACACACAACACACACAACACATCTACACACACACACACATCCACACACACAAACACACACACACATCTACACACACACACACACACACACACACACACACACACACACACACACACACACACACAACACACCACACATCTACACACACACTCACACACACACACACAACACACACATCACACACACACACACACAACCACACACACACACACACACACACACACACACACACACCACACACACACACACACACACACCACACACACACACACACACACACACACGATAAAGACAGAAGAAACACAGACAAAGACAGAAAACTTACTGAAGTTAGCATAAAAAAAAATCTCCTTTCGAGGAAGAAGAAAAAAAAAGACAATTATTGAACATAGAAGATAGTGGAAGTTCCTTGTCAACATACCTAAAGGAACAAAGACAGAGATGACACGAATGGTATCCAGACTTGCTGCACGTGCTTCTTGGGTACGTCTGCACGTATGTTGATTGCCGATATCTACAGGTGTCAGCAGGAGGTTGATGGGATGCAGGTGTGGGAAGTGTGTCACAGAGTGACGTCACAGCCCCTAACGAGGACAGGGAACACGTCGGGCGAGAGGAAACTGGAGGAAGATGGTGAGGAAGAATTTGATCGACAGAGGAATGATTCATACCCACAACTGACACACACTGCAGGCGTGGGAAGAGACCAACATTGACAAACAAGACAGACACGACACTCCTTACTGTCACAACCAAGTGTAGTGGTAGTGGCATTGCGTGATGTAGGTTACCTATCATCTTCCTGAAGTCACGACAGGCAAACAGTTTGGGCGTAGGATAGATAATGACAGAATCCAAACAAGCCACTGAACTGTTAGTTTGTGTGTCGTGTTACAAACATAATTCCGTGTTAAGTATACATGTACGCGAATGTATGTTACAAGGAAAACGATTTTTTTTTTTTTTTTTTTGCAGTTATATGAGTACATGCAAGATGGATTTGCTACGTTTTTTTGAAAATTTGGATTAAAAAAAAAAGAAAAGAAAAAAAAAAGACAGAAAAAAGCTTCATGTTTCAGTACGACCTGTCACTGTCCATTTGGTGGGTGTGCCCGTGTTGGTGATGTTCTCACACAGTGGATTGTGGCTTACAGTTGTTGCCAGAGGGGCATCCAGGAGTCATGACCTGGAGGTAACCCCGCCCCCTTACAGTGTCAGGAGTCATGATCTGGATGTGACCCCGCCCCCTTACAGTGTCAGGAGTCATGATCTGGAGGTAACCCCGCCCCCTTACAGTGTCAGGAGTCATGACCTGGAGGTAACCCCGCCCCCTTACAGTGTCAGGAGTCATGACCTGGAGGTAACCCCACCCCCTTACAGTGTCAGGAGTCATGACCTGGAGGTAACCCCGCCCCCTTACAGTGTCAGGAGTCATGACCTGGAGGTAACCCCGCCCCCTTACAGTGTCAGGAGTCATGACCTGGAGGTAACCCCGCCCCCTTACAGTGTCAGGAGTCATGACCTGGAGGTAACCCCGCCCCCTTACAGTGTCAGGAGTCATGACCTGGATGTGACCCAGCCCCCTTACAGTGTCAGGAGTGAAAGTCCCAAACACTTGTTTGACAGGGTTTTGTCCTCTGAGCACTTTGTGCTGTCCGTTCTGTCCACAGTGTTTTACTGCTGACCGTTCTGTCCACAGTGTTTTACTGCTGACTGTTCTGCCCACAGTGTTTTACTGCTGACTGTTCTGCCCACAGTGTTTTACTGCTGACTGTTCTGTCCACAGTGTTTTACTGCTGACTGTTCTGCCCACAGTGTTTTACTGCTGTCCGCTCTGCCCACAGTGTTTTACTGCTGTCCGTTCTGTCCACAGTGTTTTACTGCTGACTGTTCTGCCCACAGTGTTTTACTGCTGTCCGTTCTGTCCACAGTGTTTTACTGCTGACTGTTCTGTCCACAGTGTTTTACTGCTGTCCGTTCTGCCCACAGTGTTTTACTGCTGTCCGTTCTGTCCACAGTGTTTTACTGCTGACTGTTCTGTCCACAGTGTTTACTGCTGTCTGTTCTGCCCACAGTGTTTTACTGCTGACTGTTCTGTCCACAGTGTTTTACTGCTGACTGTTCTGTCCACAGCGTTTTACTGCTGTCCGCTCTGCCCACAGTGTTTTACTGCTGACTGTTCTGTCCACAGTGTTTTACTGCTGACTGTTCTGTCCACAGTGTTTTACTGCTGACTGTTCTGTCCACAGTGTTTTACTGCTGTCCGCTCTGCCCACAGTGTTTTACTGCTGACTGTTCTGTCCACAGTGTTTTACTGCTGACTGCTACCAGTTGTCGTTGTCTGTTTGTTGCAGGAGACTGACGTCATGGTTTCAATTTCAGCCTGTCCAAAAACCTTCCCAAAACATTTTCGCAGCAAATTACACATACAATTATTATGTATTGACCGCCTGTTACTCTGTTTATATGTCCGTTGTCGGGAGAAGGGGGTAACTATTATTGATTAACATGTTAATTATATAACTGGTGCCACATGACATTTGTCTTTTCTGGCCTTGCCGCTCGGTGTTGAACGCTAACTGTGTTTCCCTTTGACATCTAAGGTGATACAACCCCACAGATAAAATGAGAACACGAACACGAAATGTATTGTATAATGCTAACAGCCCCTAACAAGCATTCTTACCAACAAATGCCTATCAATTAACATCAGGAAGAGAGTTCTTGAATGTTGTATACAACCGATAATGTTATACAGAACCAATACTGTTATACGGTTGTGAGGCGTGGACAGTCAGCAAGCAAAGCCAGAGCAGGATTGAGGCAGCCGAGATGTGGTTTCTAAGAAGAATGTTGAGAGTTCCATGGACAGCAAAGAAAACAAACGAGACAGTCTTGATGGAGGCAGACACAAGTAGATCATTCATAAGGAAGATTAGGAAAAGACTGGCAACATTTATAGGCCATTTGATGAGGAAGGGGGATTTGGAGCACCTGGTCACAACGGGAAAGCTGGAGGGAAAGAGAGCACCAGGTAGACCCAGGGAGAGAATGGTGGACGGACTTGCAGAGTGGCTGGGGATGAGGAGGGTGGGGAGATGCTGGGGGCAACGAGAGATAGAGATAGATGGAAGTCCATGGTCACCAACGCCATGCGGCAGGGCACCTGATGATGATGATGAACAGCCCTAACAATAGGGGTTACAGCAGTTTTACCAACGCACAAAGAATAGATAAGTGCAATTCATCAAACATCAACTATATATGGTCAAATATCGTATTGAAAACAACATCGTTACCAAATGGAATCATGCCTTAACTAATACTGAATGAACACACCTAAGGGCACACAACACAATCGAACCGCATTTAGCTTTCATAATTATTCACACACATATAATCTTTTTTTTTCCCTTCCAACTGTATTGTTAAACAAAACATTTCAGCCAGGTAGGTCACTTAGTTACTCATCCGTTTACATAACATGAAATAAATGAATTGACTGTTGTTGAAAATGACATCCTGAAAATGACATCCTGAAAATGACATCCTGAAAATGACATCCTTGTGTTCATTAATAAACAGTTCAGCTATCTGGATGTGAAACGGTACAGTGTGACTGATATTCAGAATCCTGGTTCTTAGATCAATATATTCTGTCTGATAAAAGAAAACAAAAGAACACAGACATTTTCGACGTATTTGGAATTCCATGAATATCTTGAACTAAGAAAACGGATTATCTAAACGTACACAAAGGACTGAATCATCTTTGACGGAAATAAAGAAAAAAACAGTCAGCAGAATAATGTATAATTCTAAATCCCAAAAATGAGTTCAGCCTTCTCGTAGACTTAACAATGGTAATCCATCTTTCTGTCTGGCCAAAGACGGAAGTCTGAAAACAAATAACGTCACATTTTGAAGGCTTAACCCTTTGATTCGCGCACCCTATCCACCAACTGCAAAAACTTAACCCTTTGACTCCCGCACCCTATCCACCAACTGCAAAACTTAACCCTTTGACTCCTCACCCTATCCACCAACTGCAAAAACTTAACCTTTTGACTCCCGCACCCTATCCACCAACTGCAAAAACTTAACCCTTTGACTCCCGCACCCTATCCACCAACTGCAAAAACTTAACCTTTTGACTTCCTCACCCTATCCATCAGCTTCCTGCAGGAAGCTGGTAGATAGATGAGGGATTCAAAGGGTTAAGATTTTTGCTTTGCTAGCATGGTTGACAATACAGGATGCTGGCTGTTAGGTGCAGGAGTCAAAGGGTTAAATTATAATGTCGGTGAAGGAAATGTCCTGACGTCAAATGTTGTGGATTAACATTCCCAGGACTAATGGCGTCTGGAACGTTGATCACTACGTTGTTGCCATACACGGAAATCAATGAACCGTCTGCTGAGCTTAGCACCGTCTGAAAATGTCACATGCTGAGTTTGTTTGGGGAGGACGGGGGATGGGGGTGGGGGTGGGGGGGGGAGCTGTCTTACCACTGAATGTTTTCGTGGATATTTAGACGGATGAAGATTGTGACGAGGAAACTTATTTATAGTAGTAGTGATCAACGTTCCAGACGCCATTGACTCCCGCACCTTATCCACCAACTGCGGGTGGTGGATAGGGTGCGGGAGTCAAAAGGTTAAGTTTTTGCAGTTGGTGGATAGGGTGCGG
>JAPXFY010000016.1:82701875-82721875 GCA_030674185.1 Monoplex corrugatus
ATTTTGGTGCTCTGTGCAGTATTTTGGTACACTGTACAGTATGTTGGACTGGTGCTGTGTACAGTATGTTGGACTGGTGCCCTGTACAGTATGTTGGACTGGTGCTCTGTACAGTATTTTGGACTGGTGCTCTGTACAGTATGTTGGTGCTCTGTACAGTATGTTGGACTGGTGCTCTGTACAGTATTTTGGTGCTCTGTACAGTATTTTGGTGCTCTGTACAGTATGTTGGACTAGTGCTCTGTACAGTATGTTGGTGCCCGGTACAGTATGTTGGACTGGTGCTCTGTACAGTATTTTGGTGCCCTGTACAGTATGTTGGACTGGTGTTCTGTACAGTATGTTGGACTGGTGCTCTGTACAGTATTTTGGTGCCCTGTACAGTATTTTGGACTGGTGCTCTGTACAGTATTTTGGACTGGTGCTGTGTATAGTATTTTGGAATAGTGCCCTGTACAGTATTTTGGTGCTCTGTACAGTATTTTGGTGCTCTGTACTGTATTTTGGACTGGTGCTCTGTACAGTATTTTGGTGCTCTGTACAGTATTTTGGTGCTCTGTACAGTATTTTGGACTGGTGCTCTGTACAGTATTTTGGACTGGTGCTCTGTACAGTATTTTGGTGCTCTGTACAGTATTTTGGACTGGTGCTCTGTACAGTATTTTGGAATAGTGCCCTGTACAGTATTTTGGTGCTCTGTACTGTATTTTGGACTGGTGCTCTGTACAGTATTTTGGTACTCTGTACAGTATTTTGGACTGGTGCTCTGTACAGTATTTTGGAATAGTGCCCTGTACAGTATTTTGGTGCTCTGTACAGTATTTTGGACTGGTGCTCTGTACAGTATTTTGGACTGGTGCTCTGTACAGTATTTTGGAATAGTGCCCTGTACAGTATTTTGGTGCTTTGTACAGTATTTTAGCCTGATGCTCTGTACAGTATTTTGGACTGGTGCCCTGTACAGTATTTTGGTGCTCTGTACAGTATTTTGGGCTGGTGCTCTGTACAGTATTTTGGTGCTCTGTACAGTATTTTGGACTGATGCTCTGTACAGTTTTTTGGACTGGTGCTCTGTACAGTAATTTGGACTGGTGCTCTGAACAGTAATTTGGACTGGTGCTCTGTCCAGTATTTTGGTGCTCTGTACAGTATTTTGGACTGGTGCTCTGTACAGTTTTTTGGACTGGTGCTCTGTACAGTATTTTGGACTGGTGATCTGTACAGTATTTTGGACTGGTGCTCTGTACAGTATTTTGGACTGGTGCTCTGTACAGTTTTTTGGACTGGTGCTCTGTACAGTATGTTGGACTGGTGCTCTGTACAGTATTTTGGACTGGTGATCTGTACAGTATTTTGGACTGGTGCTCTGTACAGTATTTTGGACTGGTGACCTGTACAGTATTTTGGACTGGTGCTCTGTACAGTTTTTTGGACTGGTGCTCTGTACAGTTTTTTGGACTGGTGCTCTGTACAGTATTTTGGACTGGTGCTCTGTACAGTATTTTGGACTGGTGCCCTGTACAGTATTTTGGTGCTCTGTACAGTATTTTGGACTGGTGCCCTGTACAGTTTTTGTGTGCTCTGTACAGTATTTTGGTGCTCTGTACAGTATTTTGGTGCTCTGTACAGTATTTTGGTGCCCTGTACAGTATTTTGGTGCCCTTGCAGTATTTTGGTGCTCTGTACAGTATTTTGAACTGGTGCCCTGTACAGTATTTTGGACTGGTGCCCTGTACAGTATTTTAGTGCTCTGTACAGTATTTTGGACTGGTGCTGTGTACAGTATTTTGGACTGGTGCCCTGTACAGTATGTTGGACTGGTGCCCTGTACAGTATTTTGGACTGGTGCCTGTACAGTATGTTTGACTGGTGCCCTCTACAGTATTTTGGTGCTCTGTACAGTATGTTGGACTGGTGCCCTGTACAGTATTTTGGTGCTCTGTACAGTATTTTGGACTGGTGCTCTGTACAGTATTTTGATGCTCTGTACAGTATTTTGGTGCTCTGTACAGTATTTTGGTGCTCTGTACAGTATGTTGGACTGGTGCTCTGTACAGTATGTTGGACTGGTGCTCTGTACAGTATGTTGGACTGGTGCCATGTACAGTATTTTGGTGCTCTGTACAGTATTTTGTTGCTCTGTACAGTATTTTGGTGCTCTGTACAGTATTTTGGTGCTCTGTACAGTATTTTGGTGCTCTGTACAGTATTTTGGTGCTCTGTACAGTATTTTGGACTGGTGCTGTGTACAGTATGTTGGACTGGTGCTCTGTACAGTATGTTGGACTGGTGCTCTGTACAGTATGTTGGACTGGTGCTCTGTACAGTATTTTGGACTGGTGCTCTGTACAGTATGTTGGACTGGTGCTCTGTACAGTATTTTGGACTGGTGCTCTATACAGTATTTTGGTGCCCTGTACAGTATTTTGGTGCTCTGTACATTATTTTTGTGCCCTGTACAGTATTTTGATGCTCTGTACAGTATTTTGGTGCCCTGTACAGTATTTTTGTGCTCTGTACAGTATTTTGGTGCCCTGTACAGTATTTTGGAGCTCTGTACAGTATTTTGGACTGGTGCTCTGTACAGTATTTTGGTGCTCTGTATAGTATTTTGGAATAGTGCTCTGTACAGTATTTTGGTGCCCTGTACAGTATTTTGGTGCTCTGTACAGTATTTTGTGCCCTGTACAGTATTTTGGTGCTCTGTACAGTATTTTGGTGCTCTGTACAGTATTTTGGTGCTCTGTATAGTATTTTGGTGCTCTGTACAGTATTTTGGTGCTCTGTATAGTATTTTGGAATAGTGCTCTGTACAGTATTTTGGTGCCCTGTACAGTATTTTGGTGCTCTGTACAGTATTTTGGACTGGTGCTGTGTACAGTATGTTGGACTGGTGCTCTGTACAGTATGTTGGACTGGTGCTCTGTACAGTATTTTGGACTGGTGCTCTGTACATTATTTTGGTGCCCTGTACAGTATGTTGGACTGGTGCTGTTTACAGTATTTTGGACTGGTGCTCTGTACTGTATTTTGGACTTGTGCTCTGTATAGTATTTTGGTATTTTTGACTTGTGCTCTGTACAGTATTTTGGACTGGTGCTCTGTACAGTATTTTGGACTGGTGCTCTGTACAATATGTTGGACTGGTGCTCTGTACAGTATTTTGGACTGGTGCTCTGTACAGTATTTGACTGGTGCCCTGTACAGTATGTTGGACTGGTGCCTGTACAGTATGTTGGTGACTGGGCCTGTACAGTATTTTGGTGCCTGTACATTTTTGTGGTGCTGCTGTACAGTAATTTGGACTGGTGCCTGTACAGTATGTTGACTGGTGCCTGTACAGTATTTTGACTGGTGCTCTGTACAGTATTTTGGACTGGTGCTCTGTACAGTATTTTGGACTAGTGCTCTTTACAGTAATTTGGACTGGTGCTCTGTACAGTAATTTTGGACTTGTATCCTCAAGATGATAATCCAGTGTGACAAAGAAATGAATATAAACAAACAAACCCACTGACGGGACTGTTGAAGTCCGATTTTCAATAAGACTTGTTACCCTGATGTGAACAATGAAGAAAGAAAGAAGGAAAAACGAAAAAGAAAGAAAGAAGAAGGAAAGAAGGAAAGAAATTCTCATATTGTTATATTTAATAGCATTCTGACTCTATGTTTGTTGATGTTCTTGTTTGTTTATTGTTAACAAACCTGACAATCACCAAATTAGTCAGAATGCGTATTACATACATCAAACAAGACAAACGTCAATTTTCTGCAAACTGCCCATCTCAAGCGTACACAAAAGACAACATAGAATACATACATAACACTTGTACAATTAAAAAGAAAAAAATAGTAGACACTTTCCAAGTCTGATGTTAAGCAGGAGAAAACGTCAGCTGTCAATGGCATCAAACATAATATGGTGTCAGGTCCGTGTACGTTTATCAGTATGTTCTGTTCTGTTGAAAACCAGCCCTACACCATGGTATTAACATGTTATGTCTGCATATCACTTGTAAGTGTTTAACTGTTTGTACGTTGATTTCTCTACCGTTAGTGTTTGTCAGACAATATGTATGTACATGTATCTTACGTGATCTGATTGACGACAATATGCACAGTTCATTTCTGTGACTGCTAAGATGCCTTCTGTCTAACTATAAATATCATTTCTGTGACTGCTACATTGCCTTCTGTCTAACTATAAATATCATTTCTGTGACTGCTACATTGCCTTCTGTCTAACTATAAATATCATTTCTGTGACTGCTACATTGCCTTCTGTCTAACTATAAATATCATTTCTGTGACTGCTACATTGCCTTCTGTCTAACTATAAATATCATTTCTGTGACAGCTACATTGCCTTCTGTCTAACTATAAATGTCATTTCTGTGACTGCTACATTGCCTTCTGTCTAACTATAAATATCATTTCTGTGACAGCTACATTGCCTTCTGTCTAACTATAAATGTCATTTCTGTGACTGCTACATTGCCTTCTGTCTAACTATAAATATCATTTCTGTGACATCTACATTGCCTTCTGTCTAACTATAAATATCATTTCTGTGACTGCTACATTGCCTTCTGTCTAACTATAAATATCATTTCTATGACTGCTAAGATGCCTTCTGTCTAACTATAAATATCATTTCTGTGACTGCTACATTGCCTTCTGTCTAACTATAAATATCATTTCTGTGACTGCTAAGATGCCTTCTGTCTAACTATAAATATCATTTCTGTGACTGCTACATTGCCTTCTGTCTAACTATAAATATCATTTCTGTGACAGCTACATTGCCTTCTGTCTAACTATAAATATCATTTCTGTGACTGCTACATTGCCTTCTGTCTAACTATAAATATCATTTCTGTGACAGCTACATTGCCTTCTGTCTAACTATAAATATCATTTCTGTGACTGCTACATTGCCTTCTGTCTAACTATAAATATCATTTCTGTGACAGCTACATTGCCTTCTGTCTAACTATAAATATCATTTCTGTGACAGCTACATTGCCTTCTGTCTAATTATAAATATCATTTCTATGACTGCTACATTGCCTTCTGTCTAACTATAAATATCATTTCTGTGACAGCTACGATGACTTCTAACTATAAATATCATTTCTATGACTGCTAAGATATCATTCTGAACAAAAAAGTTATGACTATTGACCATGATGAGGGACTGTCCAGTCCATCTATGGGATATGTAGGCATACCTGTTCTTTGTTCCCTGATGTTGGTCTTTGTCTGTTTGTTGGATACAACACCGACCCTGGAGGTACCTGTTCTTTGTCCCCTGGTGTTGGTCTTTGTCTGTTGGATACTACACCGACCCTGGAGGTACCTGTTCTTTGTCCCCTGGTGTTGGTCTTTGTCTGTTTGTTGGATACTACACCGACCCTGGAAGTGTATTTTCTTTGTCCCCTGGTGTTGGTCTTTGTCTGTTTTTTGGATACTACACCGACCCTGGAAGTGTATTTTCTTTGTCCCCTGGTGTTGGTCTTTGTCTGTTTGTTGGATACTACACCGACCCTGGAAGTGTATTTTCTTTGTCCCCTGGTGTTGGTCTTTGTCTGTTTGTTGGATACTACACCGACCCTGGAAGTGTATTTTCTTTGTCCCCTGGTGTTGGTCTTTGTCTGTTTTTTGGATACTACACCGACCCTGGAGGTGTATTTTCTTTGTCCCCTGGTGTTGGTCTTTGTCTGTCTGTTGGATATAACACCGACCCTGGAGATACCTGTTCTTTGTCCCCTGGTGTTGGTCTTTGTCTGTTTGTTGGATACAACACTGACCCTGGAGGTACCTGTTCTTTGTCCCCTGGTGTTGGTCTTTGTCTGTTTTTTGGATACTACACCGACCCTGGAGGTACTTGTTCTTTGTCCCCTGGGTTGGTCTTTGTCTGTCTGTTGGATACAACACCGACCCTGGAGGTACCTGTTCTTTGTCCCCTGGTGTTGGTCTTTGTCTGTTTTTTGGATACTACACCGACCCTGGAGGTACCTGTTCTTTGTCCCCTGGTGTTGGTCTTTGTCTGTTGGATACAACACCGACCCTGGAGGTACCTGTTCTTTGTCCCCTGGTGTTGGTCTTTGTCTGTTTTTTGGATACTACACTGACCCTGGAGGTACCTGTTCTTTGTCCCCTGGTGTTGGTCTTTGTCTGTTGGATACAACACCGACCCTGGAGGTACCTGTTCTTTGTCCCCTGGTGTTGGTCTTTGTCTGTTGGATACTACACCGACCCTGGAGGTGTATTTTCTTTCACTGGGGCAGCATGGGAAAAAGTCCTGCAAGCTGGGGTTCTGATTCTGCCGGTCCTTCTTCTGTTGACTAACAGTTGTGCATTGTATACATGTGATGGTGCCTGATGTCAACCGTCACATTGTGTATGTGTTTACATATGTACATACAGACATACAACATATAACATACATACATACATACATACATTATACATACATACATATATATATACATACAGACCGACATACATACATACATTAATACAGTATGTTGGACTGGTGCTCTGTACAGTATTTTGACTGTGCCCTGTACAGTATTTATTTATTTATTTGTTTATTTGGTTATTTATTTATTATCCATTTATTCATTTACTTATTCATCTGGTTAGTTATGTATCTATCTATTCATTCATTCATTTACTTAGTCATTTAGTCGTTCGTTTATTTGGTCACGAAATGTCTTTATTGATTTATCTATGTATTTAGGTCATCATGATGATGATGATGATGATGATGAATGATAATGATGACGATGACATACATACATATATACATACAGACCGACATACATACATACATACATTAATACATACATACATACATACATACATAATACATACATACATACATACATACATACATACATACATATATACATATATACATACAGACCGACATACATACAGACATACAGACATACATACATACGGACAGACAGACATACAGACATACATACATATATACATACAGACCGACATACATACAGACATACATACATACATACATTAATACATACATTAATACATACATACATACACAACATATGCATAATATATACATACATACATACATACATACACATACATACATGCATGCATACATACATACATACATACATACATACATACATACATACATACATACATACATACATACATACATACATACATACATACATACATACATACATACATACATACATACATACATACATACATACATACACACACATACAAGTGATCAGGTAAATGGACATGTCAGGTTAGAGCAAGGCCATGGACTGTAAATGGAAACGACAGGCCGGCAAGCCTTGCACTGACAACAGGTATCAAATAGACAGGGTTCAAACGTGTGCATGTCTTCGCTGGCCTTTGATCGGTTAATTAACGTCACTTCCTGGTTCTCAAGGGACACAACTGATGTCAGAAAGAGTCTTTTGTCAGCGCCTGGTGCAGAGCAACGCCTTTCACGTTCCATAAACCTAGACAAAAACAAACAACAAAACAAAAATCGACTTCAACAGGTCGGCTTGGCTTCTAGGTCCAGATCACTTTTTTCCCCAAGCTTTTGCTGTATTTTTTACCTTGTACCTTTATTCATTTATTTATTTGTTTGTTTATTTGTTTATTTGTTTATTTATCGATTTATTTATTCATTTATGTGTTTGTTTGTTTGTTTTATTTGTGGTTATATTTATTTATTTATCCATTTATTCATTTACTTATTCATCTGGTTAGTTATGTATCTATCTATTCATTCATTCATTTACTTAGTCATTTAGTCGTTCGTTTATTTGGTCACGAAATGTCTTTATTGATTTATCTATGTATTTTAGGTCATCATGATGATGATGATGATGATGATGATGATGATGATGATGACAATGACTGTGATCTTTGCTCCAGTAGACGCCTTTTTTATGTCTTCAACCAAATGCGTGTTCTCATTCTATTTTCATATTTCTGGGGGTGGGGGGTTGTTTTGTTTTGTTTTTGTTTTTTTAACGCCGGTAGTGGACGGCAGACTGGAGGGGCTATGGTTAAAAACATATTGTTTTCATCTTGTTGATAGGCAACCTGGAAACCTTGATGGCGTCAAATATGCATATCACTCTCAGACTAACAGAAACGGCTCTGCGCTAAAAGACTATCTCAATGAAAACAATCTTTCATGCCTCAACATCTATACCAGAAAAGACCAGGTCAGCTATAGACACACAAATCTCCAAATGGGAGCAAAGCACAACTCGACTATATTATCATCAATAAGAAATGGAAAAATAGTGCAAAAAATTGCAGAGCATTCAACTCGTTTGTCATGTTGCATCAGACCACCGCACCGTTTCTGCTCAACTTCGATTGAGCCTTCGAGAAATACAAAGAAATCCTTGCAACACTACTCCCTATGACTGGTCAAATCTAAACGACAACCCTGAAATTCGTAACATCTTCATAGCAAGGGTGAGAAATAGATTTGCTGCCCTACAAGATACAGCCTCAGCAAAGACTACTAACATGTCATACAACCACTTTGAAATGGCTTGTAAAGAAACAGCTGCAGACACTATCCCGCTGAAACCCAAAGTAAAAAAACAAACTCCATTAGTAAATGAAGAAATCTGTCAAAAACGCAAGCAACTGAAAGAAGCTGCACAACTAAGACTCTCAACCATCCCCTGAGAAATCTTTACCTCAATAATGCTCGTGCTGCTCTCATACAGCCTATGAAGCAGAGCAAACGAACTATCTACAAAGCAAGATCGACCAGATCACAAATGCTGTCAGCAACAAAACGTCTGCTGTTGCCTGGAAAACCGTGAACGAAATTAGTGGTAGAAAAAGCTGTAACAGAGCTAAGCTAAAAACATCTAGCCAAGAAGAGCGAGTAAAACCGTGGCAACAACACTTCCAAGACCTACTCGGGAAACCTCCAGACATCTCTGAAGAAGAAATATCTCCAGTCTTCACGGAGGAGCCGAAATCAAGAAAGGGCCGTTTATGTTGGACAAACTACTGATCGCAGTGAAAAGCATTCAGTGTGGAAAGGCATGCGGACTCGATGAGATACCGGCGGAAGTATGGAAAATAGAGGAATTTCACCAGATACTGCTGGAATGCTGCAACAACGTTTATAACCAAGACCCAATAGACAAATGGACTAAAGGATGTCTGCTTCCTTTCCCTAAGAAAGGTGACCTCGGAATCACAAAGAACTACCGCAGAATCACATTAACTGCAATTTCTGCAAAGATCTACTACCTAATGCTCCTAAATAGGATAAGGCCGGAAATAGACCCAGTTCTGAGGAAAACCCAAAACGGGTTTCGCCAAAACAGACCGACATCTGGACATATACTTACCGTCAGACGCATATTGGAAGGCATCAAAACCAAAAACCTCCCAGCTGTTCTCCTATTTATCGACTTTTCTAAAGCTTTTGATTCGATCCACCGAGGAAAGATGAAGGAGATTTTAACTGCATATGGACTACCCAAGGAAACAGTAGACGCCATCATGATGCTGTATCAGAATACCCGCTGTATGGTTCGCTCCCCCGACAGAGACACAGACTTCTTCGACATCACTGCTGGAGTCCTTCAAAGAGATGCCCTTGCCCCATACATTTTCATCATCTGTCTTGATTATGTGCTGAGGAAAGCAGTGGATAAGAACAAAAAACTCGGCTTTACCCTCACAGAACAGAAGAGCAGACGCTACCCTACGGTAAAGATAACAGATGCGGATTACGCTGATGACCTGGCTGTTCTCGCAGACCTCCTAAAGGAAGCAACATCTCTCCTTCACAATATCGAAAGAACAGCAATGGAGATCGGGCTCCACCTCAATGCGAACAAAACAGGTTCATCTGTCTGTATCAAGGCTCATCAGAAGGTATGAGAAGTCTCAATGGAGGTGCGATCAAACAAATTCAAGACTTTAAATACCTGGGCAGCTACATTGACTCCACAGAACAAGACGTCAATACCAGACTCGGAAATGCCTGGGGCGCTCTAAATCAACTAGACAAAATCTGGAAATCCAATCTACCAGACAATCTGAAAAGGAACTTCTTCCGAGCAGCAGTAAAATCCGTTCTTACATATGGCTCAATCTCTTGGACCCTAACAACGACATTGGAGAAGAAGATTGATGGAGCATACACACGAATGCTGCGTGTGGCCCTGAACAAATCCTGGAGAGAACATCCAACTAACAAAGAGTTATGTGGTAAGATTCCACCAATCAGTAAATCAATACGTCAACAAAGACTGCGTTTCGCGGGACACTTTTGGTGTAGCAAAGAAGAACTGGTGAGAGATGTTCTACTGTGGAGACCCAGTCACGGTAAACAAAGACCAGGACGTCCAAAGAAGACCTTCATCGACCAACTGATGGATGATACGGGCTGTCAGTATGATGAATTACCTACTGCAATATCTGACAGAGAAAGATGGAGGAAACGTGTCATGGATAGCCGAGCAAACTCGACATTGATTGATTGATTGATTGATAGGGGGCGAGGCTTTGTGCATTGACTGGGTGGTGGAGGGTGGATGCTTTGTGCATTGACTGGGTGGTGGAGGATGGATGCTTTGTGCATTGACTGGGTGGTGGAGTGGTGGATGCTTTGTGCATTGACTGGGTGGTGGAGGGTGGAGGCTTTGTGCATTGACTGGGTGGTGAAGGGGGGAGGCTTTGTGCATTGACTGGGTGGTGGTGGGGGGCTTGGCATGGGGGTGGAGGGGAGCTTTGTGCATTGACTGGGTGGTGGAGGGTGGAGGCTTTGTGCATTGACTGGGTGGTGGAGGGGGGAGGCTTTGTGCATTGACGGTGGTGAGGGGAGGTTGTGTGATGGTGGAGGTGGAGGCTTTGTGATTGACTGGGTGGTGAAGGGGTGAGGCTTTGTGCATTGACTGGGTGGGAGGGTGGAGGCTTTGTGCATTGACTGGGTGGTGGGGGGGAGGCTTTGTGCATTGACTGGGTGGTGGAGGGGCTTGTGCATTGATGGTGGTGGAGGGGGAGGCTTTGTGCATTGACTGGGTGGTGGAGGGGGAGGCTTTGTGCATTGACTGGGTGGTGGAGGGGGGAGGCTTGTGCATGGTGTGAGGAGGGTTAGTGCATTGACTGGGTGGTGGAGGGTGAGGTCATTATTATTTGTGCATTGACTGGGTGTGGAGTGGCTTTGATGAGCTTGTGTGATTGTGAGATAAGTTTGTCATTATTGAGTGCGCAAACCATGATTGGTATTGCAGTCCTTTAATTACTATTTATTTATTCTGTCAGTCCTTTAATTATCATGTATTTATTCTATCAGTCTTTTAGATGTATCATTCTGTTATCATTTTATTCAGTCATTTAATTACCATATATTTATTCTGTCATCCTTTAATTATCATTTATTTATTCTTCAGTCCTTTAATTATCATTTATTTATCTAGTCAGTCCTTTAATTATCATGTATTTATTCTATCAGTCATTTAATTACCATTATTTATTCTATCTAGTCATCTTAATTACATATATTTATTCGTCAGTCTATTTATATTATCTGTATTTATACTATCAGTCATTTAATATTATTCGGTCCTTATATCATTATTTATTAATCCGTCCTTTAATTATCATTCATTTATTTATCTATTTATTCTTTCTTTGAAGATATGCACAGATACACTGCAGTTACGTGTATTGAGGCTGTTTCAGAGATAGACTGATACAATACTTGTATAAGATATTTCAGAGATAGACTGATACAATACTTGTATAAGATATGTCAGAGATAGACTGATACAATACTTGTATAAGATATTTCAGAGATAGACTGATACAATACTTGTATAAGATATTTCAGAGATAGACTGATACAATACTTAGTATAAGATATTTCAGAGATAGACTGATACAATACTTGTATAAATATTTCAGAGATAGACTGATACAATACTAGTATAAAATATTTAAGAGATAGACTGATACAATACTTGTATAAAATATTTAAGAGATAGACTGATACAATACTTGTATAAAATATTTCAGAGATAGACTGATACAATACTTGTATAAAATATTTAAGAGATAGACTGATACAATACTTGTATAAAATATTTAAGAGATAGACTGATACAATACTTGTATAAAATATTTAAGAGATAGACTGATACAATACTAGTATAAGAAAATTTCAGAGATAGACCGATACAATACTTGTATAAAATATTTAAGAGATAGACTGATACAATACTTGTATAAAATATTTAAGAGATAGACTGATACAATACTTGTATAAAATATTTAAGAGATAGACTGATACAATACTTGTATAAAATATTTAAGAGATAGACTGATACAATACTTGTATAAAATATTTAAGAGATAGACTGATACAATACTTGTATAAAATATTTAAGAGATAGACTGATACAATACTTGTATAAAATATTTAAGAGATAGACTGATACAATACTTGTATAAAATATTTCAGAGATAGACTGATACAATACTTGTATAAAATATTTCAGAGATAGACTGATACAATACTTGTATAAAATATTTCAGAGATAGACTGATACAATACTTGTATAAAATATTTCAGAGATAGACTGATACAATACTTGTATAAAATATTTCAGAGATAGACTGATGCAATACTTGTATAAAATATTTAAGAGATAGACTGATACAATACTTGTATAAAATATTTAAGAGATAGACTGATACAATACTTGTATAAAATATTTAAGAGATAGACTGATACAATACTTGTATAAAATATTTAAGAGATAGACTGATACAATACTTGTATAAAATATTTCAGAGATAGACTGATACAATACTTGTATAAAATATTTCAGAGATAGACTGATACAATACTTGTATAAAATATTTCAGAGATAGACTGATACAATACTTGTATAAAATATTTCAGAGATAGACTGATACAATACTTGTATAAAATATTTCAGAGATAGACTGATACAATACTTGTATAAAATATTTCAGAGATAGACTGATACAATACTTGTATAAGATAATAAAATAAAGGCTAGGTAGGACATCAGGTACTGGCCGGCTCATGGGTTTATGTGCAGGCTAAAGACTTGTGCCGTGATCATTCTGGTTCTTCTCAATCACATAGCATCTGTGACGTTAGTGTATATGGAATTCTATCCGAGGGCAGAGACGTCATCTTGAGAAACAAACTGAAAGCTGATAGTCACCGTGATTCAGTTTACGCATCATTTTCAGCAAAGAAGAAAAATAACGAACAAAGAAAGAAACCAAGGAACTGACGTCACAGGAAACAAAAGTATTTCATAACTGCCTTCCAACAGTTAGTGGCAAGTACATAACCTGCTTAATATGGGAATGAAGAATCTAAGGCAGACTCTTGTTTTGTCTGGCCATGAAAGCTGGAGGGAAAGAGAACACCTGGTCACAACAGGAAAGCTGGAGGGAAAGAGAACATCTGGTCACAACAGGAAAGCTGGAGGGATAGAGAACACCTGGTCACAACAGGAAAGCTGGAGGGAAAGAGAACCTAACACCTGGTCACAACAGGAAAGCTGGAGGGAAAGAGAACACCTGGTCACAACAGGAAAGCTGGAGGGAAAGAGAACACCAGGTCACAACAGGAAAGCTGGAGGGAAAGAGAACACCTGGTAGACGCAGGGAGAAAATATTGGACGGACATGCAGGGTGGCTGAGGACGTAGAGGGTGGAAGATGTGCTTGGGGCGACAAGGGATAGATACATATGGAGGGCCATGTTCGCCAACGCCATGCGGCAGGACACGTGATGATGATGATGAAGGCAAACTCGTTACTGTTTTGCATAAAAGAATGATTATTCTTTTATGTATTAAATAAGAATGAATATACTATGCTGTTAAATTCATTTTCACAAAATAATCAACTATTATTGTCAGGGCATTGTGCACGTTTTTCGGCACCATTGTCTGCGGCTCTCATGGCACACGGCAGCAGGCACAAGACGGAAAATACATCGTTATGATCCCTCACTGTGATCCATACTTGGTAAAGTTCTCTGTCTGCAGAGAACTGAGGACTCTTTGCTGAATGAATATTCTGTTGTGTTTTAGAGGGTGTTTTATATTGCGTTTTCTGTGTTTGGTTGTCGGTGCTGATGTCTCTGTTTTTGTTGTGTGTCTGCTTGGTTGGTTGGTTGGTTGGTTGGTTGGTTGGTTGGTTGGTTGGTTGGTTGGTTGGTTGGTTGGTTAGTTGGCTGACTGTCTGGCTGTCTGGTTGGTTGGTTGGTTGGTTGGTTGGTTGGTTGGTTGGTTGGTTGGTTGGTTGGCTGGTTACTTGGCTGACTGTCTGGCTTTCTGGCTGTCTCGTTGGTTGGTTGGTTGCTTCTCTTTATTTGTTGTGGGTTTGATTCTTTGTTTGTTTGTTTATTTAATTTGTTTTTTTCTCTGTTTTGTTGTTGTTGTTGTGGGGGAGGTTGTATGTTTGTGTTCATTGATTGCTGGTTGGTAAATGTTTCTCCCTTTTATTTGTATTTGACTGGTTTCGTTAGTTTATTGTCACTCAGTTTGTTTGCTGATTTCTGTCTTCCCCTATGCCTTGCTTTATTGACGTGTTGGGTAATATCCGCTGTCTACACGACAACAATTGACGTGTTGGGTAATATCCGCTGTCTACACGACAACAATTGACGTGTTGGGTAATATCCGCTGTCTACACGACAACAATTGACGTGCTGGGTAATATCCGCTGTCTAAACGACAACAATTGACGTGTTGGGTAATATCCGCTGTCTACACGACAACAATTGACGTGTTGGGTAATATCCGCTGTCTACACGACAACAATTGACGTGTTGGGTAATATCCGCTGTATGCACATTTGACGTGTGGGTAATATCCGCTGTATGCACGACATCAATTGACGTGTTGGGTAATATCCGCTGTGTGCACATTTGACGTATGGGTAATATCCGCTGTATGCACGACATCAATTGACGTGTTGGGTAATATCCGCTGTATGCACGACAACAATTGACGTGTTGGGTAATATCCGCTGTATGCACGACAGCAATTGACGTGTTGGGTAATATCCGCTGTATGCACATTTGACGTGTGGGTAATATCCGCTGTATGCACGACATCAATTGACGTGTTGGGTAATATCCGCTGTATGCACGACATCAATTGACGTGTTGGGTAATATCCGCTGTGTGCACAACAACAATTGACGTGTTGGGCAATATCCGCTGTGTGCACATTTGACGTATGGGTAATATCCGCTGTATGCACGACATCAATTGACGTGTTGGGTAATATCCGCTGTATGCACGACAACAATTGACGTGTTGGGTAATATCCGCTGTATGCACATTTGACGTGTTGGGTAATATCCGCTGTATGCACGACATCAATTGACGTGTTGGGTAATATCCGCTGTATGCACGACAGCAATTGACGTGTTGGGTAATATCCGCTGTATGCACGACAACATTTGACGTGTTGGGTAATATCCGCTGTCTACACGACAACATTTGACGTGTTGGGTAATATCCGCTGTATGCACGACAACATTTGACGTGTTGGGTAATATCCGCTGTATGCACGACAACAATTGACGTGTTGGGTAATATCCGCTGTATGCACGACAACAATTGACGTGTTGGGTAATATCCGCTGTATGCACGACAACAATTGACGTGTTGGGTAATATCCGCTGTATGCACGACAACATTTGACGTGTTGGGTAATATCCGCTGTCTACACGACAACAATTGACGTGTTGGGTAATATCCGCTGTATGCACGACAACAATTGACGTGTTGGGTAATATCCGCTGTATGCACTACAACATTTGACGTGTTGGGTAATATCCGCTGTATGCACGACAACAATTGACGTGTTGGGTAATATCCGCTGTATGCACGACAACATTTGACGTGTTGGGTAATATCCGCTGTCTACACGACAACAATTGACGTGTTGGGTAATATCCGCTGTATGCACGACAACAATTGACGTGTTGGGTAATATCCGCTGTCTACACGACAACAATTGACGTGTTGGGTAATATTCGCTGTATGCACGACAACATTTGACGTGTTGGGTAATATCCGCTGTATGCACGACAACATTTGACGTGTTGGGTAATATCCGCTGTCTACACGACAACAATTGACGTGTTGGGTAATATCCGCTGTCTACACGACAACAATTGACGTGTTGGGTAATATCCGCTGTATGCACGACAACAATTGACGTGTTGGGTAATATCCGCTGTATGCACGACAACATTTGACGTGTTGGGTAATATCCGCTGTATGCACGACAACATTTGACGTGTTGGGTAATATCTGCTGTATGCACGACAACATTTGACGTGTTGGGTAATATCCGCTGTATGCACGACAACATTTGACGTGTTGGGTAATATCTGCTGTCTACACGACAACAATTGACGTGTTGGGTAATATCCGCTGTCTACACGACAACAATTGACGTGTTGGGTAATATCTGCTGTCTACACGACAACATTTGACGTGTTGGGTAATATCCGCTGTATGCACGACAACAATTGATGTGTTGGGTAATATCTGCTGTCTACACGACAACATTTGACGTGTTGGGTAATATCCGCTGTATGCACGACAACATTTGACGTGTTGGGTAATATCCGCTGTATGCACGACAACATTTGACGTGTTGGGTAATATCTGCTGTATGCACGACAACATTTGACGTGTTGGGTAATATCCGCTGTCTACACGACAACAATTGACGTGTTGGGTAATATCCGCTGTATGCACGACAACAATTGACGTGTTGGGTAATATCCGCTGTATGCACGACAACATTTGACGTGTTGGGTAATATCCGCTGTCTACACGACAACAATTGACGTGTTGGGTAATATCCGCTGTATGCACGACAACAATTGACGTGTTGGGTAATATCCGCTGTCTACACGACAACAATTGACGTGTTGGGTAATATCCGCTGTATGCACGACAACAATTGACGTGTTGGGTAATATCCGCTGTCTACACGACAACATTTGACGTGTTGGGTAATATCCGTTGTATGCACGACAACAATTGACGGAGACTAGTCTGTGGCATCTAATCGAAAAGTAGACAGACTGACAGACAAACAGGCAGGCAGGCAGACAAACAGGCAGGCAGACTGACAGATAATTATGCAGACAAACACAAGCAAGCGTGTATGTGAGCATGTCTGTCTGTCTGTATGCAGACAGAACTGTACGTCAGCAATGTGTTCCCGTCTGTCTATGGAGGGATCGTTAGGGAATAAATCGTTACACAAATCCCGGCGTCTGTTTCATCATGAATTTTTAAGGCGGCCCGGGCATGACACATCATCACAATTATCGATTTTATGACAATGGCAAACAATGAAAATGTCTGTTTAAATGGCAGTTGGTCGATTCATTTATAATCTGGCCGAAAATGAAAACGCTGAAGAGATAATGGTGGTGGTGGTGGTGGTGGTGGTGGTGGTGGTGGTGGTGGTGGTGGTGGTGGTGGTGATGGTAGTGGTGTGGTGGTGGTGGTGGTGGTGGTGTGGTGGTGGTGGTGGTGGTGGTGGTGGTGGTAGTGTCTTTGTTTTCGAGATGAGTTCTTTTTATTGAAGAGAAAGGGAATGGTAGGCCAGAAGAAGATATTGTAGAGCACGGCAAACAGTTATTTCTTACCAGGCAAAACACAGACAGTTTTAGGCCTTTTGAATCTGGATGATGGGGTCTTTACCACTGACACTGACCTGTGGACCTGTGGCTAACACTGACCTGTGGCTAACACTGACCTGTGGCTAACACTGACCTGTGGCTAACACTGACCTGTGGTAACACTGACCTGTGGCTAACGATGATGAGGTCTTTACCACATAGCCTGACAATGACCTGTGACTAACACTGACCTGTGGCTAACACTGACCTGTGGCTAACACTGACCTGTGACCTGTGGCTAACACTGACCTGTGCTAACACTGACCTGTGACTAATACTGACTGTGGCTAACGATGATGAGGTCTTTACCACATAGCCTGACACTGACCTGTGACTAACACTGACCTGTGGCTAACACTGACCTGTAGCTAACCTGACCTGTGACCTGTGGCTAACACTGACCTGTGGCTAACACTGGACCGTGTAGACTGTGGCTAAACTGACCTGTGACCTGTGGCTAACACTGACCTGTGGCTAACACTGACCTGTGGCTAAACTGACCTGTGCTAACACTGACCTGTGGCTAAGCACATGACCTGTGGCTAACATGACCTGTGGCTAACATGACCTGTGGCTAACACTGCTGTGGCTAACACTGACCTGTGGCTAACACTGACCGTGGCTAACAATGACCTGTGGCTAACACTGACCTGTGGCTAACACTGACCTGTGGCTAACACTGACCGTGGCTAACATGACCTGTGGCTAACATGACCTGTGGCTAACATGACCTGTGGCTAACATGACCGTGGCTAACACTGACCTGTGGCTAACACTGCCTGTGGCTAACAATGACCGTGGCTAACATGACCTGTGGCTAACATGACCTGTGGCTAACATCATCTGTGGCTAACAATGACCTGTGGCTAACAATGACCTGTGGCTAACATGACCTGTGCTAACAATGACCTGTGGCTAACAATGACCTGTGGCTAACATGACCTGTGGCTAACAATGACCTGTGGCTAACAATGACTGTGGCTAACAATGACCTGTGGCTAACAATGACCTGTGGCTAACAATGACCTGTGGCTAACGATGACAGGACGAAGAAGACGACAATGATGCGCAAAGACTGACGTGATGAACGAGGGATTACAAGGATGAGACGACAAGACGATGCGACGAGATCGTGACGATGATGAGACGACGACGACGTAAATGACGACGACGAACGACGACGATGATGATGACGATGATTGAAGATGACGATGATGATGATGATGATGATGATGATGATGATGATGATGATGATGAGATGATGATGATGATGATGATGATGATGATGATGATGATGATGATATGATGATGAGATGATGATGATATGATGATGATAGATGATGTGATGTCCAAACTCCTGTCGAGTGTACAACGCACGCAGAACGCCATGTCTTGTGTCCTATGGAAACATGAAAACCTTCTGCACGCACACCCACCAGAACACAGGGGCAGCTTGTGCAGCTATGTACCGCCTGCGTAGTGTGACAAACAACGCTTGCTTTCTTCTGCATTTGTTGATGTACTTTTCTGTTTCCTAAAAAATGAACGTTTGAAAAAACGGAAGGGGAGAAGGAGGGGAGAAGACACAACACACACAAACTGTTTCAGACAGGAAAGTAGACAGACACAACACACACAAACTGTGTTCAGACAGGAAAGTAGACAGACACAACACACACACAAACTGTATTCAGACAGGAAAAGAAGACAACACAACACACACACAACTGTGTTCAGACAGGAAAGGAGACAGACACAACACACACACAAACTGTGTTCAGACAGGAAAGGTAGACAGACACAACACACACACAAACTGTGTTCAGACAGGAAAGAAGACAGACACAACACACACACAAACTGTGTTCAGACAGGAAAGTAGACAGACACAACACACACACAAACTGTGTTCAGACAGGAAAGAGAGACAGACACAAACACACACAAACTGTGTTCAGACAGGAAAGGAGACAGACACAACACACACACAAACTGTGTTCAGACAGGAAAGGAGAAAGACACAACACACACACAAACTGTATTCAGACAGGAAAGTAAACAGACACAACACACACACAAACTGTGTTCAGACAGGAAAGGAGAAAGACACAACACACACACAAACTGTGTTCAGACAGGAAAGAGACAGACACAACACACACACAAACTGTGTTCAGACAGGAAAGGAGACAGACACAACACACACACAAACTGTTCAGACAGGAAAGGAGACAG
>JAPXFY010000016.1:82731875-82739375 GCA_030674185.1 Monoplex corrugatus
AAACAGAGAAGGCTCGTGGACCATAGGTATTGAGCTTAGTGCGTGGAAAGCGAAAAGTCAGAGGATCGGAGGCAGAGCGGAGGGTACGTGAGGGAACATAGATCTCAAGAAGGCTTGACAGGTAATCGGGGGCTGCGTTATTGAGGCTTTTGTAGCACATGGTGTCTAGTTTGTACTGTATGCGCTTTGATACAGGGAGCCAGTGAAGTTGTGCCAGGAGAGGAGATATGTGGTCAGTTTTTTTCTTTTTGAGTACAAGACGTACAGCATTGTTTTGAATGCGCTGTAGGATGTGAATGGTGGAGGCAGGAAGACCAGACAGGAGTGAATTGCAATAGTCAATGCGAGACATTATGAAGGAGAGAACGAGTTTTGCAGTTGTTTCCACAGAGAGATATTTCCTGATCAGCCTTATACGATGGAGATGATAGTAGCAGGATCTGGCAGTTTGAGAAACAAAGTTGTTCATGGAGAGGGTAGAGTCAATGCAAGGTTTTTAGCTGAATCAGAAATTGGGACTGATGTGTTACATAATGGGAGAGAAAGAGGAGGCAGCTGAGAAAGTTTCTGACGGGTGCCAATGAGGATAGCTTCTGTCTTGTCGTCATTAAGCTGAAGTTTGTTGAACGTCATCCAGTTCTTAATGTCTGAGTAACACTCAGTGGTGCGAGTCAACAGGCGCTGTATATTATCAGGTGAGTCACTGTCTTGAAGTTGGGTGTCATCAGCATAGAAATGGTGTTTTATAGAGTTGGAGTTGATGATGGTGGACAGGGGGGAGGTATAAAGAGTGAAAAGAACAGGGCCAAGGACAGATCCTTGTGGAACACCACAGGTCAGGTATGCAGGTTGAGAGTAAGTGCCATTGATGAGAACGGTTTGTTTTCTGTTGGATAGGTATGAAGTGAACCAAGACAGAGCAATGTCAGAGATGCCAAAAGTATGATGAAGTCTAGAAAGGAGAATACCATGATCAGTGGTATCAAAGGCTGCAGACAGATCAAGGAGTGTGAGGAGAGAGACTTTGCCAGTATCAGTTGCAAGGAGGAGATTGTTGAGAATGTGTAGTAGGGCAGTTTCAGTGCTATGGCACTGGCGGTAGGCTGACTGGAAAGGATTGAGGAGATTGTTGGCAGACAGGTGAGAGTTCAGCTGGTTGAGGACGACTTTTTCAAGGAGTTTTGACAAGAAAGAGAGATTAGAGATAGGCCGGTAATTTTTCAGTTCATTTGGGTCTAAATTGTGTTTCTTGAGGAGAGGGTGAACAATAGCAGACTTGAAAGAATCTGGGACAGTTCCAGTTTGAAGAGAAGTGTTGATGATGTCAGTGATGAATGGGAGGAGAGTATGGAGACAGTCGACATCCATCTTTGCCATCGAAACATATAAACAAAAACATCTCTAACCTTTGTGGCATGGAGAGTGTAAATCCTATTTGACGAAGATGATAGAGGGGAACGGCGTACAACCTGCATCTCCAGCATTTGATAACGGCTGGATCGTTATAAGATGGACACAGCTGACGTGACTGAGACAGATCTGCAGACGTAACGGAAGAAAAGTGGAGGAAGCTACACCTTCTGCTGCATAGGAAAGCCCAGAGATAGTCAAAGAACGTGTGGAGTCGGATGTGCCATACAGGCTCAGCTCACAAGGACACTGGAAATGTTAACCCTTGGGGACAGTGATCGCTTGTCTTAGACTCGCTAAAGACTGCTTCGTTACAGTTTTTGCTTTCTCCCCAACGATGACAAATCCACATGATGTCAAAGAAGGCATCTATGAAGACCTCAACGGCCTCATTGCCAGAGTCAACCACAACGACAAGTTTTAATTCAACGCTCGTGTGAAAAAGGACAACTCCACTTGGCCAAATGTCCTTGGACGTCATGACACTGGAAAGTCCATCTCCAGCAGTCTGACGTCCTTGTCACTGTATAATACTCACCATGAGCTCACCATCACCATCACCCTCACCCAACAGGAGGACAAGTACAAAAACACGTGGGTACATCCACATTCCAAACTGTGGCATATGGTAAAAATTATGTCATCGTGCGACTGAAAGACAGACAAGGCGTGGATGTCAAACGCGGCATGAAAGGTGCTGCATGCTGGTCTGATCACTGACCTCTACATGTAGACAGCAACATGAAAATCCTTCTAGCTGTGAAAACCAAGACAGTCACAGTTACACGTTTGTAGAATTGAATATCGCTCGTGTGGGTGGATGAAGATGGACAAGGTGGGAGATGTACTTGTAGCAACAAAGGATAGATTGGTGTGGAGGGCCATGATCGCCAATGCCATGCGGCAGGGCACGTGATGATGACGATGTAAAACAGCAGAGACATCCTTTTGGAGAAGGTCCATAACAATTAGCTAACGTAGAACTGAAGGGAGACAATACAGAGGCAGAGCGGAAAATATTCAAAGAAGTTGTCTACGATACTGGGGCTGGTACCCCGATCTTTGTTAATCGTAACAAAGGGACTGGTTTGAAGAAAGTGACAAAGAGATCAGCAACTCCTTAACAAACTTAATGCTATTCAAGAAAACAATATTTCAATGACAAGACCTGTGATAAGATAAAGCAAAATTCAGTCCATCACTCAGTCAGTCTACAGCATCACTCCTTGGAATGTTGGCTGCCCGCACTGCTCTCTGGGTCTCTGTCCTCCACATCTCTCTGTCCTCCATGTCTGTCTGTCCTCAACCAGGTTGAAAATCTCTGGACTGTTTCGACCTGTCCACTCCTTGATGTTTCCCCGGTAATCTGTTTGTGGTCTTCCCCTTCCTCTGTTGCCCTCGACTTTTCCCTGAATGACATCTTTCACAAGAGTGCTTTTTTCTACACACATGTCCAAAGGTCAGTTTTTTAAGGATGACCTGTATAAGTTTGTTTTTCGAGTTTTCAGCTCAGAAAACCTAGAAGCAAAAATACCAGTAAATAATCAATTTATCTAACAAAATCTGCGGCAGATAAAAAAACAAAAGAGAGGGAAACTGCAGAACTGTCGGCTGTGGTTGATGCCACCGGCATGACGTCATTACGCACAGTACACCACGTTAAAGCTTCTGGTTCAATATCATCCATTGTGCTAACACAGACAGCTGACGTCACACTGGTCCAATACCATCCATTGTGCTAACACAGACAGCTGACGTCACACTGGTCCAATACCATCCATTGTGCTAACACAGACAGCTGACGTCACACTGGTACAATACCATCCATTGTGCTAACACAGACAGCTGACGTCACACTGGTCCAATACCATCCATTGTGCTAACACAGACAGCTGACGTCACACTGGTCCAATGCCATCCATTGTGCTAACACAGACAGCTGACGTCACACTGGTCCAATACTATCCATTGTGCTAACACAGACAGCTGACGTCACACTGGTCCAATACCATCCATTGTGCTAACACAGACAGCTGACGTCACACTGGTCCAATGCCATCCATTGTGCTAACACAGACAGCTGACGTCACACTGGTCCAATACCATCCATTGTGCTAACACAGACAGCTGACGTCACACTGGTCCAATACCATCCATTGTGCTAACACAGACAGCTGACGTCACACTGGTGCAATACCATCCATTGTTCTAACACAGACAGCTGACGTCACACTGGTCCAATACCATCCATTGTGCTAACACAGACAGCTGACGTCACACTGGTTCAATACCATCCATTGTGCTAACACAGACAGCTGACGTCACACTGGTGCAATACCATCCATTGTGCTAACACAGACAGATGACGTCACACTGGTGCAATACCATCCATTGTGCTAACACAGACAGCTGACGTCACACTGGGCTCAGCACGTCAACACATTGTTCAACAGGAAATCATCTGTGTATAAGGACCCATGCAGCATTCCCTCTACAAACAGTACAGGAATCCCCTGTAGATCCATCCTACAGTGTCAAGATCACAAAGCCCTAAGGCAAACACGCATGTCAAGACACTACGATCCCATGGTGCTACTGCTATTTACAGGAATGTGGACAATATACTCCTGGAGAAGCCGAGGTCCTTATGGCATAAACTTGCTCTTTCATCCACAATTACAAGAAAAAGAGCGAGAAGACCTTACGCGATAAACATCGTAATGTCGCCCTCCTGTGCACTGAAGGAAAGATCCTTACCAGAGCCATCCTTAACGGGAATCATTCTCTATGTAACCAGACCCATCACATCATTGCTGACTTCATCACAGACGAGCATATTGACATTGTATTTATCTCCGAAACTTGGCTTAACCCCCTTGGTCACGAACCCATACATGCGAATCTCACTCCGAGTGGATATAGGCTTGCTTCTTTCCATCGCCCATCCCGAGGTGGTGGTATCGCCATCCTCTACAACGACTCACTCCATTCCCGCCTATCTTTCTCGCAGTCTCTGCCTTTCTCCCATCCTTCTTTTGAGCACGTTGAAGTATCCTTCCAATCCACCCCTCACCCCATCACCTTCTCCTGTGTCTATCGACCTCCACCTAGCTCTGCCAACAAGCTCACCACATCCATGTTTCTCTCTGACTTTGACCAACTAATTGATTACTACTGCCTCTTACCTGGAAATCTCATCATTCTAGGTGACATCAATGTCCACTACGACAACACTCACCGTTATGACACAAGACATATCATCAACTCTCTGTCCAATCACAATATGACACAACATATTTCTGAACCAACCCATAAAAAAGGTCACATTCTTGACTGGATCATTTCTCGTGATCACCACAATTCAGCTACTGACAACTGCCTAGTTCTTTCTACCCGTCTAACTTCAGCCCTTCCATCTGACCACTCTGCAATTCTCTGTTCTCTTGACATTTCTCCTCCTTCCCGTACCAGGCGCACAGTGACTCGACGCAATCTCAAATCTATTGACCTCTCCACATTTCCATCTGATGCCTCCCGCCTCCTTTCTGAAAAGTCACACAACCTTGCCGATGAATTCTATACTACTCTCCACCATCTTCTGGACACTCATGTTCCAGCCACAACTCGTCTTTTACCTGACCGCCCCCCTACTCCCTGGCTCACTCATGAGATTGCCTGTGCAAAACGTGCCCGCCGCAGATCAGAGCGCCGCTGGCGCAAATCCAAACTCACTGTACATAGGCAAATTTTCCAAGCCTCTAAAACAAAAGTATCCACCCTCATTGCATCTGCAAAAACAAGTTATTTCCAAACCAAAATCCTGAATGCCTCTTCTTCAAAAGAACTCTTTACAACCATGAATCATCTCCTTGGCACACGAAAAGATTTACCTCTCCCAACAAAACATACAAATGAAGAACTCCCATCTGTATTCTCCAACTATTTCACCACCAAAATACAAACTCTTCGTGACAGGCTTGACAGGACACCCTGTCAACCATGCCCACCTGACCCTTCCTTCTCTGGTACACCTCTTACTACTTTTAACCCAGTCTCACAAGAAGAAATTCTCAACACAATCAGATCCATGTCGTTCAAAACCTGCGAGCTGGATCCTCTTCCAGGTTCTCTCTACGCCGACTGTCTCCCTACTCTCCTCCCATTCATCACTGACATCATCAACACTTCTCTTCAAACTGGAACTGTCCCTGATTCTTTCAAGTCTGCTATTGTTCACCCTCTCCTCAAGAAACACAATTTAGATCCAAATGAACTGAAAAATTACCGGCCTATCTCTAATCTCTCTTTCTTGTCAAAACTCCTTGAAAAAGTCGTCCTCAACCAGCTGAACTCTCACCTGTCTGCCAACAATCTCCTCAATCCTTTCCAGTCAGCCTACCGCCAGTGCCATAGCACTGAAACTGCCCTACTACACATTCTCAACAATCTCCTCCTTGCAACTGATACTGGCAAAGTCTCTCTCCTCACACTCCTTGATCTGTCTGCAGCCTTTGATACCATTCATCATGGTATTCTCCTTTCTAGACTTCATCATACTTTTGGCATCTCTGACATTGCTCTGTCTTGGTTCACTTCATACCTATCCAACAGAAAACAAACCGTTCTCATCAATGGCACTTACTCTCAACCTGCATACCTGACCTGTGGTGTTCCACAAGGATCTGTCCTTGGCCCTGTTCTTTTCACTCTTTACACCTCCCCCCTGTCCACCATCATCAACTCCCACTCTATAAAACACCACTTCTATGCTGATGACACCCAACTTCAAGACAGTGACTCACCTGATAATATACAGCGCCTGTTGACTCGCACCACTGAGTGTTAATCGGACATTAAGAACTGGATGACACACAATAGACTTCAGCTTAATGACGACAAAACAGAAGCTATCCTCATTGGCACCCGTCAGAAACTTTCTCAGCTGCCTCCTCTTTCTCTCCCATTATGTAACACATCAGTCCCAATTTCTGATTCAGCTAAAATCCTTGGTGTCTGCATTGACTCTACCCTCTCCATGAACAACTTTGTTTCTCAAACTGCCAGATCCTGCTACTATCATCTCCATCGTATAAGGCTGATCAGGAAGTATCTCTCTGTGGAAACAACTGCAAAACTCGTTCTCTCCTTCATAATGTCTCGCATTGACTATTGCAATTCACTCCTGTCTGGTCTTCCTGCCTCCACCATTCACATCCTACAGCGCATTCAAAACAATGCTGCACGCCTTGTACTCAAAAAGAAAAAAGCTGACCACATATCTCCTCTCCTGGCACAACTTCACTGGCTCCCTGTATCAAAGCGCATACAGTACAAACTAGACACCATGTGCTACAAAAGCCTCAATAACGCAGCCCCCGATTACCTGTCAAGCCTACTTGAGATCTATCTTCCCTCACGTACCCTCCGCTCTGCCTCCGATCCTCTGACTTTTCGCTTTCCACGCACTAAGCTCAATACCTATGGTCCACGAGCCTTCTCTGTTTCTGGTCCACTCTCCTGGAACAAACTTCCTCTCTCAGTCCGTCAGCAACCTACTTTTGTCTCCTTCAAGTCCGCTCTCAAAACTCACCTTTTCTCCTCCGCATAAAATCCTAACCTCACTCAACCCCCCCCCCCCCCCCCCCTCTGCAGCCTGTCTCCGCTCGGAGGGAATCACATGGTTATAATTTATAATTGTATATGCTATGCTCTCTATAATTTTCCATTGGTTTTATTCTTGCTTTTATTGCTTTTATTCTTTCTCCCCATTTATAGCCATGCGTGTGTGTGTGTGTGTGTGTGTGTGTGTGTGTGTGTGTGTGTGTGTGTGTGTGTGTGTGTGTGCGTGCGTGTGTGTGCGTGCGTGCGTGCGTGCGTGCTTGCGTGTGTGTCTGCTTCAGCGCTTAGATTTGATTTTATCAAGATTTTGCGCTATATAAATATTGTAATTATTATTATTATTATTAAAAACAAGCTATTTCCAAACCAAAATCCTGAATGCCTCTTCTTCAAGAGAACTCTTTACAACCATGAATCATCTCCTTGGCACACGAAAAGATTTACCTCTCCCAACAAAACACACAAATGAAG
>JAPXFY010000016.1:82746875-82761875 GCA_030674185.1 Monoplex corrugatus
GTGCACACACGCGAAGCCTTTTTGAACTTATGAAAATGCACTTGTGTGTGGGGGGGGGGGGGGGCGTATGTGTGTATGTGAGGGGTGTGTGTGTGTGTGGGTGTGGGTGTACGTGTGTGTGTGTGTGTGTGTGTGTGTGTGTGTGTGTGTGTGTGTGTGTGTGTGTGTGTGTGTTTGTGTTAAGTAGTGTGTGTGTGTTTGTGTAAGAGTGTGTGTGTTTGTGTAAGTGTGTGTGTGTGTGTCGTGTGTGTGTGTGTGTGTGTGTGTGTGTGTGTGTGTGTGTGTGTGTGTGTGTGTGTGATTGTGTGTGTGTGTGTGTGCATGTGTGCACGTGCGTGTGTGCACGGACACGCTAATGTGTGTATGCAGAAGAAAGATAAAATGGTTTGCATACTCCTGCTGGCAAACGTGAACGGAGCACGTGATGATTGACGACAACGATTAATCCCTGCAGACCACCAAAAAATCGCCATTGTAACTCCATACCCTGTGATCCACAACCGTACTAATTTCATTGTCGTCTTCCTTCCTGTTAGGAAACAAAATGAAAATAACACTCATGAAGCAACTTGCCAAAGCGGCTAGGTGGTTAACGTAACGGACTAAAGTTTTGGAAGTCGTGAGTTTGAATCCCCGTCAATCCAACAATGTACTGTGGATTGGGTTTTTGTTTGTTTGTTGTTGTTGTTTGTTTGTTTGTTTGTTTGTTGTTTATGTTTGTTTGTTTGTTGTTTATTGTTGTTGTTGTTTATTGTTGTTGTTGTTGTTTCCTGGGTGGCTCTGACACACAGTTAAACGTACTATGGGTTGACTGAAAAGATCGGGACCACACAAAGTTTCGCCCATTGTATGGATACGTCACAGGGGGTGTCGCTCAAATGTCCTCACCAACACCACACTGTTGTTTGTATCTCTCGGGCCTGGTTGACGCCAGTTATCATTATGAAAGAAGGCGTAACCTACAGCCCGAGCATGCAGTCACAAACGGAAGTGTAATCTGATAGGATATTGATGATCATTCCCCTTGTCATTGTCATGACATTGTGAAGAAGTGTCCTAGAGTTGTCATCGTCATGACATTGTCAAGAAGTGTCCTAGAGTTGTCATGACATTGCGAAGTGTCCTAGAGTTGTCATACATTGTCAAGAAGTGTCCTAGAGTTGTCATGACATTGTCAAGAAGTGTTCTAGAGTTGTCATGACATTGCGAAGTGTCCTAGAGTTGTCATGACATTGTCAAGAAGTGTCCTAGAGTTGTCATCACATTGTCAAGAAGTGTCCTAGAGTTGTCATGACATTGTCAAGAAGTGTCCTAGAGTTGTCATGACATTGTCAGAAGTGTCCTAGAGTTGTCAAGACATTGTCAAGAAGTGTCCTAGAGTTGTCATCACATTGTCAAGAAGTGTCCTAGAGTTGTCATGACATTGTGAAGTGTCCTAGAGTTGTCATGACATTGTCAAGAAGTGTCCTAGAGTTGTCATGACATTGTCAAGAAGTGTCCTAGAGTTGTCATGACATTGTCAAGAAGTGTCCTAGAGTTGTCATGACATTGTCAAGAAGTGTCCTAGAGTTGTCATGACATTGTCAAGAAGTGTCCTAGAGTTGTCATGACATTGTGAAGTGTTCTAGAGTTGTCATGACATTGTCAAGAAGTGTCCTAGAGTTTCATGACATTGTCAAGAAGTGTCCTAGAGTTGTCATGACATTGTGAAGTGTCCTAGAGTTGTCATGACATTGTCAAGAAGTGTCCTAGAGTTGTCATCACATTGTCAAGAAGTGTCTTAGAGTTGTCATCACATTGTCAAGAAGTGTCCTAGAGTGTCATGACATTGTCAAGAAGTGTCCTAGAGTTGTCATGACATTGTCAAGAAGTGTCCTGGAGTTGTCATGACATTGTCAAGAAGTGTCCTAGAGTTGTCATCACATTGTCAAGAAGTGTCCTAGAGTTGTCATGACATTGTGAAGTGTCCTAGAGTTGTCATGACATTGTCAAGAAGTGTCTTAGAGTTGTCATACATTGTCAAGAAGTGTCCTAGAGTTGTCATCACATTGTCAAGAAGTGTCCTAGAGTTGTCATCACATTGTCAAGAAGTGTCCTAGAGTTGTCATGACATTGTCAAGAAGTGTCCTAGAGTTGTCATCACATTGTCAAGAAGTGTCCTAGAGTTGTCATGACATTGTCAAGAAGTGTCCTAGAGTTGTCATACATTGTCAAGAAGTGTCCTAGAGTTGTCATGACATTGTCAAGAAGTGTCCTAGAGTTGTCATCACATTGTCAAGAAGTGTCCTAGAGTTGTCATCACATTGTCAAGAAGTGTCCTAGAGTTGTCATCACATTGTCAAGAAGTGTCCTAGAGTTGTCATGACATTGTCAAGAAGTGTCCTAGAGTTGTCATGACATTGTCAAGAAGTGTCCTAGAGTTGTCATGACATTGTCAAGAAGTGTCCTAGAGTTGTCAAGACATTGTCAAGAAGTGTCCTAGAGTTGTCATCACATTGTCAAGAAGTGTCCTAGAGTTGTCATCACATTGTCAAGAAGTGTCCTAGAGTTGTCATACATTGTCAAGAAGTGTCCTAGAGTTGTCATCACATTGTCAAGAAGTGTCCTAGAGTTGTCATCACATTGTCAAGAGTGTCCTAGAGTTGTCATGACATTGTCAGAGTGTCCTACAGTTGTCATGACATTGTCAAGAAGTGTCCTAGAGTGTCATGACATTGTCAAGAAGTGTCTAGAGTTGTCAAGACATTGTCAAGAAGTGTCCTAGAGTTGTCATGACATTGTCAAGAAGTGTCCTAGAGTTGTCATGACATTGTCAAGAAGTGTCCTAGAGTTGTCAAGACATTGTCAAGAAGTGTCCTAGAGTTGTCATGACATTGTCAAGAAGTGTCCAAGAGTTGTCATCGTGAAGACATTGTCAAGAAGTGTCCTAGAGTTGTCATGACATTGTCAAGAAGTGTCCAAGAGTTAGCGGCCTTCCAGTCTCTGTTCTCATGGTGACGGCAGTTTTGCTGGTGCTAGAGATGTACTGAAGAACTGAAACAGATGGGGTGGACCAGTCGCCGTGGTGTAGTGGTTAACGCAACCAACTACCGACTGGAAGGTTGTGGGTTCGAATCCCCATCAGTCCTTTCAAAACTATATCATTGTGGGATTTTCGGCTCTAACTGGCTCCTACCCAAAGTTGGGCGTGCTATGGACTCATTGGAAGACTGCGACCATACAGTCGAGTCTCATCCACTTCACGGATGCGTCATTGAGGGTGTTGCTCAAATCTTTTGTCCATCACCGCAATTGTCTGTATCTCTCGGGCCTGGTTGAGGCCAGGATATCTTATGATAGTAAGCGTAGAGTACAGCTCTGTCACGCAGTCTCAATCCTAGATGGAACTCCATAGCATAACGATTATCATCCTCATCGACATCATCATCATCGCATTGTAGAAAAAAATTGTGCGCACCTTCTATGGCCATTAAAAATGGTGAGCAAAGGTAACCTCCTGAGTGCGATGATCCTAGAAAAACAGAAAGAAAGAAATGAATGGGGTGGGGTTAATGACACAGGAGTGTTGCAGATAATAATAATAATAATATACAATATTTTATATAGCGCAAAATCTTGATAAAATCAAATCTAAGCGCTAAAACAGACACACACGCACGCACGCTACACACGCACGCACGCACGCACGCATGCACGCCGCACGCACACACACCACACACACACACACACGCACACGCACACGGCTATAAATGGGGAGAAAAAATAAAAGCAATGGAAAACTATAGAGAGCATATTATATACAATTGTATATTACAATGTGATTCCCCTCCGAGTGGAGACAGGCTGCAGAGGGGATTGAGTGAGGTCAGGATTTTATGCAGAGGAGAAAAGGTGAGTTTTGAGAGCGGACTTGAAGGAGACAAAAGTAGGTTGCTGACGGACTGAGAGAGGAAGTTTGTTCCAGGAAAGTGGACCAGAAACAGAGGTGATGAGGCCGTAACACATGTATATGTAACATGATAATAAAGCAATTGTAGAGAGTACACTTGTAATACTAACATCAGCGCTCAGCCCATTGTACTATTTGTGACAGCGCACACCTGCAATACTTCAACACTATGACCATGGTACGGTTTGAACTTACATTTACAGCAGCATCAGGTGCCTTGCCACATGGCGTTGGCGATCATGGCCTTCCATCTGTTGTTTCTATCCCTTGTTGCCTTATTTACAGCATACATAGAAAACAGATAAGTGAACAATATATGATCAGTGCCTAGAAAACAGATAAGTGAACAATAGTATGATCAGTGCTGTGCTGGATGTTCCGTCAATGCTCTGTTTAACTGCATATCCACACGCACTTAGAGAAATCCATTCATTCTGCTTCCTGGTTGTGTTCAAGTTTCCGTAGGCCAGACACAGATCAGAGAAAGAGAGAGACAGAGACAGAGAGAGACACAGAGACGGAGACACAGAGAGAGACAGACAGAGGAGAGAAACAGACAGAGTGACAGAGACAGACGACAGAGACAGACAGAGAGAGAGAGAGAGAGACAGAGAGAAAGGCAGAGAGAGACAGAGACAGACAGACAGATAGACAGAGACAGAAAGAGAGACACACAGACAGAGGGGGAGAGATAGAGACAGTGACAAAGAGACAGACGAACAGAGAGGGAGACACAGACAGGCAGAGAAAAAGAGGAACAGAGACAGAGGCAGATGGACAGACACACTAGCAGACAGAGACAGAGAAGACAGAAAGAGGCAGAGAGAGAGAGAGAGAGAGACAGAGACAGAGACACAGAGAGAGAGAGACTGAGAGACACAGAGAGAGAGAGAGAGAGAGAGAGAGAGAGAGAGAGACACACACACACAGAGTACCGTCTAAAAGGATTTAGCAGATGCATGAAACTTTACATGATCACAAATAAAAATGGAAATAATCAGTCATCAATATGACCACAGACAATCGTCATCACCATCGTACAGTTTACTTGTTTACTTGCTGACCACGATGTTTATGGCGTACAGGGCGGCAATGAAGAGCATCCACTCCTGTCTGTTCTTGACCAACCTCAGTAAGGTATCCCTGCGTAACTAAGGGTGCTGACATATTCTACTGCTGGTCACGTCTGCTCTTGACCAACCTTGCTAAGGTATCCCTTCGTGACTGAGGGATTTGAGATCTCCTAACGTTCATTAAGAAATGTTCCTTGATCTTTTAATGCCTAAGACAGTATGAACAATTTTGCAACATTAATTGAGTGTTGTTTTCATTGTGTAATTCAATGATCTGTGATATGGTGCAGTGTGTATCAAGTCTCTGTTCTAATTCAATGATCTGTGATATGGTGCAGTGTGTATCAAGTCTCTGTTCTAATTCAATGATCTGTGATATGGTGCAGTGTGTATCAAGTCTCTGTTCTAATTCAATGATCTGTGATATGGTGCAGTGTGTATCAAGTCTCTGTTCTAATTCAATGATCTGTGATATGGTGCAGTGTGTATCAAGTCTCTGTTCTAATTCAATGATCTGTGATATGGTGCAGTGTGTATCAAGTCTCTGTTCTAATTCAATGATCTGTGATATGGTGCAGTGTGTATCAAGTCTCTGTTCTAATTCAATGATCTGTGATATGGTGCAGTGTGTATCAAGTCTCTGTTCTAATTCAATGATCTGTGATATGGTGCAGTGTGTATCAAGTCTCTGTTCTAATTCAATGATCTGTGATATGGTGCAGTGTGTATCAAGTCTCTGTTCTAATTCAATGATCTGTGATATGGTGCAGTGTGTATCAAGTCTCTGTTCTAATTCAATGATCTGTGATATGGTGCAGTGTGTATCAAGTCTCTGTTCTAATTCAATGATCTGTGATATGGTGCAGTGTGTATCAAGTCTCTGTTCTAATTCAATGATCTGTGATATGGTGCAGTGTGTATCAAGTCTCTGTTCTAATTCAATGATCTGTGATATGGTGCAGTGTGTATCAAGTCTCTGTTCTAATTCAATGATCTGTGATATGGTGCAGTGTGTATCAAGTCTCTGTTCTAATTCAATGATCTGTGATATGGTGCAGTGTGTATCAAGTCTCTGTTCTAATTCAATGATCTGTGATATGGTGCAGTGTGTATCAAGTCTCTGTTCTAATTCAATGATCTGTGATATGGTGCAGTGTGTATCAAGTCTCTGTTCTAATTCAATGATCTGTGATATGGTGCAGTGTGTATCAAGTCTCTGTTCTAATTCAATGATCTGTGATATGGTGCAGTGTGTATCAAGTCTCTGTTCTAATTCAATGATCTGTGATATGGTGCAGTGTGTATCAAGTCTCTGTTCTAATTCAATGATCTGTGATATGGTGCAGTGTGTATCAAGTCTCTGTTCTAATTCAATGATCTGTGATATGGTGCAGTGTGTATCAAGTCTCTGTTCTAATTCAATGATCTGTGATATGGTGCAGTGTGTATCAGTCTCTGTTCTAATTCAATGATCTGTGATATGGTGCAGTGTGTATCAAGTCTCTGTTCTAATTCAATGATCTGTGATATGGTGCAGTGTGTATCAAGTCTCTGTTCTAATTCAATGATCTGTGATATGGTGCAGTGTGTATCAAGTCTCTGTTCTAATTCAATGATCTGTGATATGGTGCAGTGTGTATCAAGTCTCTGTTCTAATTCAATGATCTGTGATATGGTGCAGTGTGTATCAAGTCTCTGTTCTAATTCAATGATCTGTGATATGTGCAGTGTGTATCAAGTCTCTGTTCTAATTCAATGATCTGTGATATGGTGCAGTGTGTATCAAGTCTCTGTTCTAATTCAATGATCTGTGATATGGTGCAGTGTGTATCAAGTCTCTGTTCTAATTCAATGATCTGTGATATGGTGCAGTGTGTATCAAGTCTCTGTTCCTAATTCAATGATCTGTGATATGGTGCAGTGTGTATCAAGTCTCTGTTCTAATTCAATGATCTGTGATATGGTGCAGTGTGTATCAAGTCTCTGTTCTAATTCAATGATCTGTGATATGGTGCAGTGTGTATCAAGTCTGTTCTAATTCAATGATCTGTGATATGGTGCAGTGTGTATCAAGTCTCTGTTCTAATTCAATGATCTGTGATATGGTGCAGTGTGTATCAAGTCTCTGTTCTAATTCAATGATCTGTGATATGGTGCAGTGTGTATCAAGTCTCTGTTCTAATTCAATGATCTGTGATATGGTGCAGTGTGTATCAAGTCTCTGTCTAATTCAATGATCTGTGATAATGGTGCAGTGTGTATCAAGTCTCTGTTCTAATTCAATGATCTGTGATATGTGCAGGTGTATCAAGTCTCTGTTCTAATTCAATGATCTGTGATATGGTGCGTGTGTATCAAGTCTCTGTTCTAATTCAATGATCTGTGTATGGTGCAGTGTGTATCAGTCTCTGTTCTAATTCATGATCTGTGATATGGTGCAGTGTGTATCAAGTCTCTGTTCTAATTCAATGATCTGTGATATGGTGCAGTGTGTATCAGTCTCTGTTCTAATTCAATGATCTGTGATATGGTGCAGTGTGTATCAAGTCTCTGTTCTAATTCAATGATCTGTGATATGGTGCAGTGTGTATCAAGTCTCTGTTCTAATTCAATGATCTGTGATTGTGCAGTGTGTATCAAGTCTCTGTTCTAATTCAATGATCTGTGATATGGTGCAGTGTGTATCAAGTCTCTGTTCTAATTCAATGATCTGTGATATGGTGCAGTGTGTATCAAGTCTCTGTTCTAATTCAATGATCTGTGATATGGTGCAGTGTGTATCAAGTCTCTGTTCTAATTCAATGATCTGTGATATGGTGCAGTGTGTATCAAGTCTCTGTTCTAATTCAATGATCTGTGATATGGTGCAGTGTGTATCAATCTCTGTTCTAATTCAATGATCTGTGATATGGTGCAGTGTGTATCAAGTCTCTGTTCTCTACTGCTGCAGGTTCATCGCCATCGTGTTTCCCATCAAGGCGCACGTCGTCTGCACGCGCCGCAAGATCATGTACATCATCGCCGTCATCTGGCCAGTGTCCATCCTCTGCGGCCTGCCCACCGTCATCTTCAACCAGCTCACCCCTCCACCACCACCACCACAACAACCACCACAGCCACTATCTCCCCCACTTCCCACCTCCCACCCCCAGCCGTACAACAGCACTGCGTGATCGTGTTCCCGGAGCTCACCCTCGTCACTACCTCACCTTCAAGCTGCTGGAGTCCCTCTTCTTCTACTTCCTGCCCATGGTCACCCAGGTGGCGCTGTACACCGTGGTGTCCAAACGCCTCTTCGCCAGCATGGAAGAGCTCCACTCCCGCTTCCAGATGAGGCCTCCCAGCACGGAGTCCTGCAACATCCCCCTCAACGGGGTTGGGGGAGACAGCCGTAACGGGACGTGGAACGGGAACGCGGGGGTTGACAGGGGCAGTGACCGCGCCGTGGAGACCATCCGAGCTCGTAAAGGGGTGGTTAAGATGCTGGTGGCCAGTGTCGTCGTCTACATCGTCAGCTACTCGCCTCACCAGGCACACCTGCTGTACGACACGTTCTCCCCGACACCCCTGCCCGAGTCCTGGCACTTCTTCGTCTTCGTCATGGTCATGACTCACCTCAACTCTGCTGCAAACCCTGTCCTCTACGCCATCTTCTCGCAGAACTTCCGCCGTCACTTCAAGCGCTGTCTGTGCTACTTGTGCGTGCCCACGTACCGCCACGAGTACCGCAGGGCCCGGGGGGACTCCTTCATCGACTCCAGGGGGGTGTCTCACAGAGCTAGCACCACCAAGACCATGGTCTCACGTGTCTAGGAGTCGTGTCACGTGTGTAGGAAAAGACAAACGTCACTGACGTCACGCGTGCCAAACACTGGTATCACTCCTGTTCGGGACTTTTTTGGTCTCACTTGTGGAAGACCGATATCACTCCTCTTCGAGATTTTGTTTTCCACACGTGTGGAAGACTGGCATCCCTTCTGTTCTCGACAATTTTCACGCGTATTAAACACTGATATCTCTCCTGTTTTTGACAACTTTCACGTGTGTGGAAGACTGGTATCACTCTTGTTTTTGACAACTTTCACGTGTGTGGAAGACTGGTATCACTCCTGTTTTTGACAACTTTCACGTGTGCGGAAGACTGGTATCACTCTTGCTTTTTGACAACTTTTACTTGTGTGGAAGACTGGTATCACTCCTGTTTTGACAACTATCACGTGTGTGGAAGACTGGTATCACTCCTGTTTTTGACAAATTTCACCTGTGTGGAAGACTGGTATCACTCCTTTGTTTTGGACACCCCTTATCACCTGTGTGGAAGACTGGTATCACTCCTGTTTTTGACAAATTTCACGCATGTGGAAGACAGATGCCACTTCTGTTCGTGATGTTTTTTCACGAATGTGGAACAGTGATATCATTCCTGGTCATGGCATTGTTTTCTCGCGTGTGAAAGACTGATATCACTTTTATCCGTGATTGATTTGTTCACGCGTACGGTAGACTGCAGTCAGTACTATGTGTGACAATTTTTGAGGCGTGTAGAAGATTGATATCCTTCCTGTTCGTGACATTTTCCTAGTGCTTAAAACATGGGTGTCACACCCTGTTGTGAAACTGTTGTCGCCATTTAAAAAAAAAACTGGTGTCACGTATTTTTATGACTTAGTTCACATATATGGAGACTAAAAAAGTCACCCCTGTTTCTGCTCTTTTCAAGCTCTCAGAGCATTGGTGACACACGACTGCTTGAGGCGTTTTACAAGTGTATTCATCTGATGTCACACATTGGTTCCTGATTTAGGTCATGTATGTAAACGATCGTTGCTGCTCCTGTTTGTTCTAATGTGAAGGAGACTAGTGTGACAGTGTGACATGACAGGTGTCATCAACAGAGTGTTGCAGTGTGACATGACAGTTGTCATCAACACAGTGTGGCAGTGTGACATGACAGTTGTCATCAACACAGGTGTGGCAGTGTGACATGACAGTTGTCATCAACACAGTGTGGCAGTGTGACATGACAGTTGTCATCAACACAGTGTGGCAGTGTGACATGACAGTTGTCATCAACACAGTGTGGCAGTGTGACATGACAGTTGTCATCAACACAAGAACTGGTTGAAGGAATGTGTGATTACGTCACTGGTGTGCAAGAGAGGGGTCAGGGTCAATGGTCAGGAACTTCAGACTTTTTCTCCTTCACCGAGAAGATCACATCAATAAAATGACAGATAATCACTATCCAGTTGTTGACTTTGGACTGGAACAGTTGACCATACTTTCCTTCTGTTTTGTGACTTTAAATGCCATTCATATGCCCAAATGTTTTACGGCTGGAACAATCCAAGTATTTCTTTTTCTTCTCAGAGGGAACCAAACATGACAAGAAAACAATATCAAACTGTTTTGTTATTCTAACCAAATCAACGATAAACATTCTTACTGATACGCATGTTTGAGTTGTTGGGGCAATAAATATTGTTTGACTTTGTCACAAAACACAACACTGTTCCTTGCTGGTTGTGGGTTGGTGATGCAGAATGCCCGTTCCATCTGAAGGACTGGAGTGTGGAGCACTGCATTACATCCAACTGTTCACATTGAATGGATCAGTTTTGATTTTCATTCACTTTCATCACATACATCTTCATTTTTCAAGATAAATGTCTGTTACATAATACTGCATTGTTCAGTGTTCACAAAATGTGGACACCATAACTGTACTGGTGTCACGTTGTCCTCATAATGAAACCTAAGCCAGACAACAGTGTGCTTGTTCGTTTTACCGGTTGTTTATGGAAGCAATACCATGGTTGTGTCCTCACCTATAACGACCAAGTGCCACATTTTCGCGGCTGGTCGGTTCTTATGAAAAAGCCGTGGACTCATGTTCTGACGTCTTGAGTTCAATTCCAGCCCCAAACATTAAACACACTGGTCTGTTGGCTGTCATCTTGATGTTTCTGTCAGTTTGCTGGTGCCAGCTTACTGTTTTGTAGGTCCACTAGGCCTGTTGGCTGTCATCTTGATGTTTGTCATTCTGCTGGTGTCAGCTTATTCTTTGATAGGTCCACTGGCCTGTTGGCTGTCATCTTGATGTTTCTGTCGTCTGCTGGTGTCAGCTTACTGTTTCATAGGTCCACTGGCCTGTTGGCTGTCATCTTGATGTTTCTGTCATTCTGCTGGTGTCAGCTTACTGTTTGATAGGTCCACTGGCCTGTTGGCTGTCATCTTGATGTTTGTCATTCTGCTGGTGTCAGCTTACTGTTTGATAGGTCCACTGGCCTGTTGGCTGTCCATCTTGATGTTTCCATCATTCTGCTGGTGTCAGCTTACTGTGTGATAGGTCCACTGGCCTGTTGGCTGTCCATCTTGATGTTTCCATCATTCTGCTGGTGTCAGCTTACTGTTTCATATGTCCACTGGCCTGTTGGCTGTCATCTTGATGTTTCCGTCATTCTGCTGGTGTCAGCGTAGTTTTTCAAAAGTCCTCCCACCCTCTCCCCAATTTCAAGACCTTTGGACGTTAAAGAACCCCGTTAGTCTTCTCAATTTCCGTTGAAGAGAAACAATCTCATAGTTTGTGTACGACTCACTGTCTTGGGGAAGTTTACTGGCTCCAATAGACAAGATCAGGACAAAGTCTTACGGTTTTTCCGGGCTTGAGTGTCGTTATCTATTAGTATTACACAAACTTTGTATGAGACATATACATCTACTACCGTGTATTATAATGGTTTATCCCTACGTATTCATTTTTCAAATAACAGCAAACGGCACAACCTTGACACAGGTTGATAAATTTAAATACCTAGTACTGGGAACGATCATTTCATCAGACGGCAGATGTACATAATAATAATAACAATTACAATATTTATATAGCGCAAAATCTTGATAAAATCAAATCTAAGCGCTGAAACACACACACACGCACGCACACACACGCACGCACGCACGCACGCACACACACGCACCCACGCACACACACACACACACACACACACACACACACACACACACACACACACATGGCTATAAATGGGGAGAAAGAATAAAAACAATGGAAAATTATAGAGAGCATATTATATACAATTATATATTGCAATGTGATTCCCCTCCGAGTGGAGATAGGCTGCAGAGGGGATTGAGTTAGGTCAGGATTTTATGCAGAGGAGAAAAGGTGAGTTTTGATAGCGGACTTGAAGGAGACAAAAGTAGGTTGCTGACGGACTGAGAGAGGAAGTTTGTTCCAGGAGAGCGGACCAGAAACAGAGAAGGCTCGTGGACCATAGGTATTGAGCTTAGTGCGTGGAAAGCGAAAAGTCAGAGGATCGGAGGCAGAGCGGAGGGTACGTGAGGGAACATAGATCTCAAGTAGGCTTGACAGGTAATCGGGGGCTGCGTTATTGAGGCTTTTGTAGCACATGGTGTCTAGTTTGTACTGTATGCGCTTTGATACAGGGAGCCAGTGAAGTTGTGCCAGGAGAGGAGATATGTGGTCAGCTTTTTTCTTTTTGAGTACAAGGCGTGCAGCATTGTTTTGAATGCGCTGTAGGATGTGAGTGGTGGAGGCAGGAAGACAGGACAGGAGTGAATTGCAATAGTCAATGCGAGACATTATGAAGGAGAGAACGAGTTTTGCAGTTGTTTCGACAGAGAGATACTTCCTGATCAAGCTTATACGATGGAGGTGATAGTAGCAAGATCTGGCAGTTTGAGAAACAAAGTTGTTCATGGAGAGGGTAGAGTCAATGCAGACACCAAGGTTTTTAGCTGAATCAGAAATTGGGACTGATGTGTTACATAATGGGAGAGAAAGAGGAGGCAGCTGAGAAAGTTTCTGACGGGTGCCAATGAGGATAGCTTCTGTCTTGTCATCATTTAGCTGAAGTTTGTTGTATGTCATCCAATTTTTTATGTCTGAGTAACACTCAGTGGTGCGAGTCAGGAGGCGCTGTATATTGTCAGGTGAGTCATTGAAATAGCCAGCAGAATCGGCCAAGCCAAAACAGCATTCAAGAAGATGAAAAGCATTCTACCAACAAACGCCTATCAATTAATCTAACATCAGGAAGAGAGTTCTTGAATGTTATATAGAACCGATACTGTTGTACGTTTGTGAGGCGTGGACAGTGTCACGCTCGCTAAGGCTTGAGACAGAAGACATGGGCATTCCAGTTGGTCCCCTTCTTACCCACTGGACGAGGCGGCAGGGAAGTTTTTAGTCCTGTTTTTATTATACATTGTTTGGTGTTTGTGATCTGTTTGTGACCGTGCGTTCGCGCTTGACAAAGGCCGATTGGCCGAAAATTTGCGCTTGTTTTGTTTTGTTTTGTTGGACACGCGCTTATATTGATTTTCTTGTTCTTCTGGTTCCTGTTTGCTTGGACGCGGGCAGTCACACTTGTTTTGGATCTTGAGACAGAAAAGAGAGAAACAGAGCTATCAGCACTAACGTCCACTTTCACTAACTCAATAAAGAAATCCTTGGACAAAATAACATTTACACAAATTTTATTAAATCAGAAACACCACAACATGATGCACCATACATACGTGTCACAGGCATAAATATCGCACCGCTCAAGGTGGCACCCAAAGACCCACATTGCATACTCTCCAAATCCTTAAAGAAAACACCCCAAAAATCACTTGGAACAACAACAACAACAAATTCAATGTCAGCAATGAATAAATGCATTCAACACCGTAATTTTTCCGATTGCTCCCATACCTTGCTTCACACATGTATCAACCCTCATGAGGAGGAAAAACACCTTCACAACCAAGTCCCACGAATGGTGACGTTCCCTGTCTCACACAACGCTCCGACGCTATGATTTCCAAATGTCCCTTGAGTCTCACAAACGCTTGAATGGGGAACAGGTGCTGACAGAATGAACGATGAAAGAAGACCGAAGACCCAGGAATCAGTAGAATGATGAATCCCGAGCAGGACGATGATGAGGAACGAGCCCAGACGAAACAGCTGAGCAGAAGTCTCGTAGCGTGGTGATTACTGGCTCGCCACCCCACGCTTTGGTGGCCGCCGCAGGGGCAACAAGCCAGCACTTAACTGCCGAATCCTGCAGGAAGTTGCTGTTGCAGAAACGCCCACCAGCCGTACTTGCTCCGCACGTTCGTCACCGTTACAGCAGCTCGGTCATGTTCGCCTTTTCGTAGAGCCTTGGGCCAAACACGGACATGGACGACGACTGTGGCGCAGGACACTACTGATTTTTACCCACTACACCGACGAAATAGAGAAGCAACTCACCAGTACCGACCGGGAGGTTTATGGAAGGCTGCACATTAGCCAAAGGTACGCAGAAACTCTTTCACTTCTAAGATACAACGTCGAACTACAAGACCACTGACCAGAAACTGGCCCTAACCCCCTTAGCTATAGACCATCCGTAGGTGAGGGGCACCATACGCCAACTGGCAACACTGTACTTCTCCAGTCAACACAAGTTGACAGAACTCTGTTCACAGAAAAAAGCCCCAAAGCACACAAAATTTACACATATACAGGCCTACGTTAACCATATCTTAGGCCACAAACACGATTTGGACAGAACGTCTGTCCATAACCAAAATACAAAAATCAAGCAAAAATACACACACAGGCCCAGTTAAATCATAACTGGGCAGGTGTTTTGTCCCACTTGGCAAAATTCCACATGCTCTTACCCCACGAAACACCCCTGTCCCCAAATAAGAAAAGGAAAGAAAGAAAAAAAAAAAAAAAAACTGCCGTAACAGACAGTCAACAAGCAAAGCCAGAACAAGATTGAGACAGCCGAGATGTGGTTTCTAAGAAGAATGTTGAGAGTTCCATGGACAGCAAAGAAAACGAACAAGACAGTTTTGATGGAGGCAGACACAGGTAGATCATTGATAAGGAAGATTAGGAAAAGACAGGCAACATTTACAAGCTATTTTATGAGGAAAGGGGAATTGGAGCACCTG
>JAPXFY010000016.1:82766875-82776875 GCA_030674185.1 Monoplex corrugatus
AAACACAGGTCATGGGACAGGATGTTGACTCTCCCACAGCCATCAGCATCAATGACCATGAACTGGATGTCGTCCATGACTTTGTTTATCTGGGCTCAACAATCTCAGACACCCTCTCACTTGACGCAGAGCTCATCAGGTGCATTGGCAAGGCAGCTACCACCATGACCAGACTGACAAAGAAAGCATGGAACAACAGCAAGCTGACTGAGCACACAAAGATCCAGATCTACAGAGCCTGCGTCGTGAGCACCCTCCTGTATGGCAGCGAGTCCTGGACTTTGCGTGCCCGACAAGAGCGAAAGCTCAATGCTTTTCACATGCGTAGCCTCCGACGCATTCTGAACATCACCTGGCAGGACAAGGTCCCAAACAACACTGTCCTGGAAAGAGCTGGATGCACCAGCATGTACACGCTGCTGAAACAAAGACGCATGCGCTGGCTCGGCCATGCCGTGCGCATGGGCGACGGACGGATCCCTAAAGACCTCCTCTACGGAGAACTTGTGCAGGGAAAACGTCCCACAGGCAGACCACAGCTGCGATTCAAAGACGTGTGCAAGAGGGACCTAAAAGCCTTGAACATCGACCAGAACAACTGGGAAGCAACAGCCCTCGAACGGTCAGCCTGGAGACAGACTGTGCAGAAAGGTCTCTCCAAGTTCGAAGAGACACTCCCTCAGCAGCACGAGGAAAAGAGAACGAGAGAAAGGCTGCAGCCCAGGCAGACAGACCAGCGTCAGACTTCATCTGTGCCCTCTGCCACAGGGACTGTTATTCCCGCGTTGCAACTCCATAGTCTTCCGAGACTGAAGGATGCCTATATGATATATGTGTATATGTATGTGTGTGTCTGGCTGTCTGTCTTTCTGTCTGTCTGTTTCTCTCTCTTTCTCTCTCATCACTCTCTCTCCTTCTCTCTCTCCTCTCTCTCTCTCTCTCTCTCTCTCTCTCTCTCTCTCTCTCTCTCTCTCTCTCTGTCTGCCTTGTTTCTGTTTCTCTCTCTTCACTCTCTGTCCTCTTGTCTCTATGTCTATGTCTCTCTCTCTCTCTCTCTGTCTTTGTCTCTCTCTCTCTCTCTCTCTCTCTGCTCCTCTCTCTCCCTCTCTCTCTCTCTCTCTCTCTTCTCTCTGTCTGCCCTGTCTCTGTTCTCTGTCTCTTCTGTCTGTCTGTCTTATCTCTCTCTCTCTCTCTGCTCTCTCTCTCTTTCTCTCTGTCTTCTCCTCCTTCTGTTGTCTCTGTCTTTCTGTCTGTCTGTATCTCTCTCTCTCTCTCTCTCTCTCTTTCTCTCTTTCTTCTCCCTCCCTCTCTGATTGTCTCTGTCTTTCTTTCGTTCTGTCCCCAATGTGTCAATTGTATGGCGTCTCAGTGGCGTGGATTCCAAAAGGTTAATTCTGGTAACTCTGCACACCATTAACCCCAACTTCGTTTTGTCAAAGTGTCACTGCCAGAAAGCCCACCAGGATGTAGATGTAAAGCTGCCTTGTGGATACCCACCAAGGGAGACCCTGCACTGTTGCCAGTTCACTTTGATGCCGTCCAACAGTGCCTGTTCTGATCAAACAAATTGTTCCAAAGACACTGCCCAGTAAGCCCAGTACTAACGACAGTAATCACTCATCTGCGGACCCAGATCGAGTGAGACACCCCTACCCCCTGGTAAGGAGACCCCCACCACCACCTTTTAACGACAATCCACATAAACCACTGACACTGGAGACTTAAACCTGAACTTACCGTGAACATGGAAGTGGCGGAGGAAACCGAAACTGAAGTAACCTGGAGATCGCAGCACGATGGTCCATAGAATCTGAGCCAAGGGGAACAGTGGCAGAATGGTTCAGACGTTCGCCTGCCAGTAACTAACCTCAAGGTTCCACGACTCGTTCCCCGTTGAGACCTCGACTTTTCTTCTTAGTCTGACCGGAAAATTGAATTGAACGTCTGGTTCTTCGGAATGGGAGGAATAACGAGTCGGGCCCGTGTGCCTTCTGGTCCGCACTCACTGAAGATCCCACGGCACTTGAAAATCGTGTGAAAAGCAGGCATTCACCCGGCTGACCCTGAAATACTTGAGAGATAGGTTTACTTCCCAGGCCCCTCGATTTGAAGGCAAGTTAGGCTTCTTGCCTTTCTGAAGTAATAGTAAAAAATAAATTTAGGTGGCGCTGCACTGCGGCAACATGCTTTCAAAGGGGAGAGAAACCTGAGTTTCACATGATAAATCCATTATGACGAAAGAAATGTATATGAATACAAAATTAATTTGTGCGACTGTAGTGATTAATAATTTCATGATAACGGGGATGATGATCGTACTGCAGTTGAGTTCCCTCAAGGACTGAGAGGCTGTACTCTACGTTTACGTTCATCCTGACACATCCTGATACATCCTGGCGTGAACCAGGCCCGAGAGATACAGACACCTGTGACATAGTCACAAATTTAAGCAACACGCTCTAAGAAGCAATCGTACAATGGATAAGACTTGATTTTGTGGTGTCAGTTCTTCCCTTTTGACGTCAACTGTCATTGACTGTGTGGGTGTCTGTTTCCCTTTGTCGTAACTGTCATTGACTTGTGTTCTGTCTTCTTTGACGTCAACTGTCATTGACTGTGTGGATGTCTGTCTTCCCTTTTGACGTCAACTGTCATTGCTGTGGTGTGTCTGTCTTCCCTTTTGACGTCAACTGTCATTGACTGTGTGGTGTGTCTGTCTTCCCTTTTGACGTCAACTGTCATTGACTGTGTGGTGTCTGTCTTCCCTTTTGACGTCAACTGTCATTGACTGTGTGATGTGTCTGTCTTCCCTTTTGACTCAACTGTCATTGACTGTGTGGTGTGTCTGTCTTCCCTTTTGACGTCAACTGTCATTGACTGTGTGGTGTGTCTGTCTTCCCTTTTGATGTCAACTTGTCATGACTGTGTGGTGTGTCTGTCTTCCCTTTTGACGTCAACTGTCATTGACTTGTGGTTGTGTCTGTCTTCCCTTTTGATATCAACTGTCATTGACTGTGTGATGTCTGTCTTCCCTTTTGATCAACTGTCATTGACTGTGTGGTGTGTCTGTCTTCCCTTTTGATATCAACTGTCATTGACTGTGTGATGTCTGTCTTCCCTTTTGACGTCAACTGTCATTGACTGTGTGGTGTGTCTGTCTTCCCTTTTGATATCAACTGTCATTGACTGTGTGGTGTGTCTGTCTTCCCTTTTGACGTCAACTGTCATTGACTGTGTGGTGTGTCTGTCTTCCCTTTTGATATCAACTGTCATTGACTGTGTGGTGTGTCTGTCTTCCCTTTTGATATCAACTGTCATTGACTGTGTGGTGTCTGTCTTCCCTTTTGATATCAACTGTCATTGACTGTGTGGTGTGTCTGTCTTCCCTTTTGATATCAACTGTCATTGACTGTGTGATGTCTGTCTTCCCTTTTGACGTCAACTGTCATTGACTGTGTGGTGTGTCTGTCTTCCCTTTTGACATCAACTGTCATTGACTGTGTGGTGTGTCTGTCTTCCCTTTTGATATCAACTGTCATTGACTGTGTGGTGTCAGTCTTCCCTGTTTGACATCAACTGTCATTGACTGTGTGTGTGTCAGTCTTCCCTTTTGACATCAACTGTCATTGACTGTGTGGTGTCTGTCTTCCCTTTTGACATCAACTGTCATTGAACTGTGTTTAGTCTTCCTTTGAATTATGATCATTGTAGGGTGTGGTAATCATTTAACTGTCCCCTTGATTCTGTGAATTATGATTCAGTGTAGCTTGTGGTAATAATTATACCTGTCCGTGTAGTTCTGTGATTATATACAGTGTAGGGTTGTTGGTAATAATTATAACCTGTGCCCTAAGTTCTGTGAATTATGATACAGTGTAGGGTGTGGATAAATTATAACCTGTCCCTTAGTTTTGTGAATTATGATAAGTGTAGGGTTGTGTAATAATTATAACAGTCCCCCTAGGTTCTGTGAATATGATACAGTGTAGGTTTTGTAATATTATAACTGTCCCTTAGTTTCTGTGTAATTTAAGATACAGTGTAGGGTGTGGTAACCCCCTAATTGATAACTGATCCAGGCTGTGAGTTTACGCTCAATTGTATGATACAGTGTAGGGTTGTGGTAATAATTATAACCTGTCCCCCTTAGTTCTGTGAATTATGATACAGTGTAGGGTTGTGGTAATAATTATAACCTGTCCCCTGAGTTCTGTGAATCATGATACAGTGTAGGGTTGTGGTAATAATTATAACCTGTCCCCCGAGTTCTGTGAATTATGATACAGTGTAGGGTTGTGGTAATAATTATAACCTGTCCCCTGAGTTCTGTGAATTATGATCCAGTGTAGGGTTGTGGTAATAATTATAACCTGTCCCCTGAGTTCTGTGAATTATGATCAGTGTAGGGTTGTGGTAATAATTATAACCTGTCCCCTGAGTTCTGTGAATTATGATACCAGTGTAGGGTTGTGGTAATAATTATAACCTGTCCCCTTAGTTCTGTGAATTATGATACAGTGTAGGGTTGTGGTAATAATTATAACCTGTCCCCTTAGTTCTGTGAATATGATACAGTGTAGGGTGTGGTAATAATTATAACCTGTCCCCTTAGTTCTGTGAATTATGATCCAGTGTAGGGTTGTGGTAATAATTATAACCTGTCCCCGAGTTCTGTGAATTATGATCCAGTGTAGGGTTGTGGTAATAATTATAACCTGTCCCCTTAGTTCTGTGAATTATGATACAGTGTAGGGTTGTGGTAATAATTAAACCTGTCCCCTTAGTTCTGTGAATTATGATACAGTGTAGGGTTGTGGTAATAATTATAACCTGTCCCCTGAGTTCTGTGAATTATGATCCAGTGTAGGGTTGTGGTAATAATTATAACCTGTCCCCCTTAGTTCTGTGACATATGATACAGTGTAGGGTTGTGGTAATAATTATAACCTGTCCCCTGAGTTCTGTGAATTATGATACAGTGTAGGGTTGTGGTAATAATTATAACCTGTCCCCTTAGTTCTGTGAATTATGATACAGTGTAGGGCTGTGGTAATAATTATAACCTGTCCCCTTAGTTCTGTGACATATGATCCATGTAGGGTTGTGGTAATAATTATAACCTGTCCCCTGAGTTCTGTGAATTATGATCAGTGTAGGTTGTGGTAATAATTATAACCTGTCCTTAGTTCTGTGACATATGATACAGTGTAGGGCTGTGGTAATAATTATAACCTGTCCCCTGAGTTCTGTGAATTATGATACAGTGTAGGGCTGTGGTAATAATTATAACCTGTCCCCCTTAGTTCTGTGACACATGATCCAGTGTAGGGTTGTGGTAATAATTATAACCTGTCCCCCTTAGTTCTGTGAATTATGATACAGTGTAGGTTGTGGTAATAATTATAACCTGTCCCCTGAGTTCTGTGACATATGATCCAGTGTAGGGCTGTGGTAATAATTATAACCTGTCCCCCTTAGTTCTGTGAATTATGATACAGTGTAGGTTGTGGTAATAATTATAACCTGTCCCCTGAGTTCTGTGACAATGACATTTCATTCTTGTCCCACTTTTATGCTGCAGACTGTATCTAATTGTTGTCTCTGTCTGTCTCTTCGTCTGTTTGTCTGTCTGCTGTCTGTCTGCTCTCTGTCTGTCTCTGTCTTTGGCTCTCTCTGTCTCTGTCTCTGTTTCTTTCTCTCTCTGTCTCTGTCTTTCTCTGTGTGTGTGTGTGTGTGTGTGTGTGTGTGTGTGTGTGTGTGTGTGTCTCTCTCTCTCTCTCTCTCTCTCTCTCTTTCATTCTCCCTCTAATTCCATATCTCCTCTCTTAAAAGACTGATTGCACGAGCGCGCACGCACAAACACACACATACACACACACACACACACACACACACACACACACACACACACACACATACACACACACACACACTTATAAACACACACACACACAATACACACACACATACACACACACTCACACACACACTCACACACACACGTGCACACACACACACACACACACACACACATATATATATATATATACACACACACACACACAGCGGCCCACACACACGCGTAACATGACAAAGCCATCCACATAACAACAACAACAACAACAACAACAACAACCTTACCGACACACACAAAAACCTCAGACGTCACCAAGGCAAAAACTCTTTAACAGAGCGACCCAACCTGAAATTTGGAATATCTGCCATAACGCTGCCAGACCCGGACGTCGAACCAGACTACGTTCCAGGTCGTACCAGTGCCACGTGCTCCTCCCCCACCACCACCACCCTTCCTCCTGTCTTCCTCAAACTGCAGCGCACAGCCACGTACGGACCTTTCCGAGGTCGAGTCGTCCTTCTGGCGGAAGCCAACGACAGCATGGGCTGGTCCAGTGTGGATGTGGCTCATCTGCCCGATACGTCCACCAGGGGCAGTGAACAGGAACGCTACATCGTCTATACCATGAAAAATGTGAGCTACGGCTGTCACTCTTTCCTTTTTCATTTTCCACGGTATGGGAACTGGTGTAAGAAAAACTCATATATATATATATATATTATATATATATATATTTATACTAGAGATTTCCATATACATAGATACAGATACAGATATGGATGTAGACATATGTAGATAAAGAGATATATATATATACATATATGGGTCTTGATGGAGGCAGACACAAGTAGATCACTGATAAGGAAGATTAGGAAAAGACAGGCAACATTTATAGGCCTTTTTATGAGGAAGGGGGATTTGGAGCACCTGGTCACAACGGGAAAGCTGGAAGGAAGGAGAGCACCGGGTAGACCCAGAGAGAAAATGCTGGACGGACTTGCAGAGTGGCTGGGGACGAGGAGGGTGGGGGAGATGCTGGGGGCAACGAGAGATAGAGACAGATGGAAGTCCATGCGGCAGGGCACCTGATGATGATGATGATACATATATGGATTTAGATATAGATGCAGATACAGACATATACATGTAGAGAGATATAGATATAAATAGTGATATAGACATATACGGTCTATTCAAACCTGTCAAACACCTTCAGCCCACACAAAAACTGGGAGATGTTCAACGTTGCAGATGGAGATACACATTTTACTACAGCGTAGCTGAAGTTGTCTGTCAGCAGACTGATGCCAAAATAGACATAAAATCCATCGCTAGGTAACACCCCATGACCATGCCAGTTATGCCAAAATAGACATAAAATCCATCGCTAGGTAACACCTCATGACCATGCCAGTTATGCCAAAATAGACATAAAATCCATCGCTAGGTAACACCTCATGACCATGCCAGTTATGCCAAAATAGACATAAAATCCATCGCTAGGTAACACCTCATGACCATGCCAGTTATGCCAAAATAGACATAAAATCCATCGCTAGGTAACACCCCATGACCATGCCAGGTATGCCAAAATAGACATAAAATCCATCACTAGGTAACACCCCATGACCATGCCAGGTATGCCAAAATAGACATAAAATCCATCACTAGGTAACACCCCATGACCATGCCAGTTATGCCAAAATAGACATAAAATCCATCACTAGGTAACACCCCATGACTATGCCAGTTATGCCAAAATAGACATAAAATCCATCACTAGGTAACACCTGACCATGCCAGTTATGCCAAAATAGACATAAAATCCAAACACTAGGTAACACCCCATGACCATGCCAGTTATGCCAAAATAGACATAAAATCCAAACACTAGGTAACACCCCATGACCATGCCAGTTATGCCAAAATAGACATAAAATCCAACACTAGGTAACACCCCATGACCATGCCAGGTATGCCAAAATAGACATAAAATCCATACACTAGGTAACACATGACCATGCCAGGTATGCCAAAATAGACATAAAATCCATCACTAGGTAACACATGACCATGCCAGGTATGCCAAAATAGACATAAAATCCAAACACTAGGTAACACCTCCTGACCATGCCAGGTATGCCAAAATAGACATAAAATCCATACACTAGGTAACACATGACCATGCCAGGTATGCCAAAATAGACATAAAATCCATCACTAGGTAACACATGACCATGCCAGGTATGCCTAAATAGACATAAAATCCAAACACTAGGTAACACCCCATGACCATGCCAGCTATGCCAAGATAAACATAAAATCCAAACACTAGGTAACACCCCATGACCATGCCAGTTATGCCAAAATAGACATAAAATCCATACACTAGGTAACACCCCATGACCATGTCAGCTATGCCTAAATAGACATAAAATCCATACACTAGGTAACACATGACCATGTCAGCTATGCCTAAATAGACATAAAATCCATCACTAGGTAACACATGACCATGTCAGCTATGCCTAAATAGACATAAAATCCATACGCTAGGTAACACATGACCATGTCAGCTATGCCTAAATAGACATAAAATCCATCGCTAGGTAACACCCCATGACCATGCCAGCTATGCCTAAATAGACATAAAATCCATACGCTAGGTAACACATGACCATGCCAGCTATGCCTATATAGACATAAAATCCAAACACTAGGTAACACATGACCATGTCAGCTATGCCTAAATAGACATAAAATCCATACGCTAGGTAACACATGACCATGCCAGCTATGCCTAAATAGACATAAAATCCAAACACTAGGTAACACCCCATGACCATGTCAGCTATGCCTAAATAGACATAAAATCCATACACTAGGTAACACCCCATGACCATGCCAGTTATGCCAAAATAGACATAAAATCCATACGCTAGGTAACACCCCATGACCATGTCAGCTATGCCTAAATAGACATAAAATCCATACGCTAGGTAACACCCCATGACCATGCCAGCTATGCCTAAATAGACATAAAATCCATATGCTAGGTAACACCCCATGACCATGTCAGCTATGCCTAAATAGACATAAAATCCATACGCTAGGTAACACCCCATGACCATGTCAGCTATGCCTAAATAGACATAAAATCCATACGCTAGGTAACACCCCATGACCATGCCAGCTATGCCTAAATAGACATAAAATCCATACGCTAGGTAACACCCATGACCATGTCAGCTATGCCTAAATAGACATAAAATCCATACGCTAGGTAACACCCCATGACCATGTCAGCTATGCCTAAATAGACATAAAATCCATACGCTAGGTAACACCCATGACCATGCCAGCTATGCCTAAATAGACATAAAATCCATACGCTAGGTAACACCCCATGACCATGTCAGCTATGCCTAAATAGACATAAAATCCATACGCTAGGTAACACCCATGACCATGCCAGCTATGCCTAAATAGACATAAAATCCATACGCTAGGTAACACCCCATGACCATGTCAGCTATGCCTAAATAGACATAAAATCCATACGCTAGGTAACACCCCATGACCATGCCAGCTATGCCTAAATAGACATAAAATCCAAACACTGGGTAACACCTCATGACCATGCCTGCTATGCCAAGATAAACATAAAATCCAAACACTGGGTAACACAGCATGACCATGCCAGTTATGCCTAAATAGACATAAAATCCAAACACTGGGTAACACAGCATGACCATGTCAGCTATGCCTAAATAGACATAAAATCCAAACACTGGGTAACACAGCATGACCATGCCAGCTATGCCTAAATAGACATAAAATCCATACGCTAGGTAACACCCCATGACCATGTCAGCTATGCCTAAATAGACATAAAATCCATACGCTAGGTAACACCCATGACCATGCCTGCTATGCCAAGATAGACATAAAATCCAAACACTGGGTAACACAGCATGACTATGTCAGTGCACAGTGCTTATTGGCAGACTTACGGTTTGTTTCAGGATTGTTTTGGTTCTTCTCCATCGCGTGACAAACAACATTTATAAGACATTTTAAGAGGCAAGAGAAATTTGAGCACCTAGTCACAACAGGAAAGATAGAGATAAAAAGCGTACCGGG
>JAPXFY010000016.1:82786875-82796875 GCA_030674185.1 Monoplex corrugatus
GCTCATTTCAATGTTAACATTAGACACTGGCCTGTCCACTGCTCATTTCAATGTTAACATTAGACACTGGCCTGTCCACTGCTCATTTCAATGTTAACATTAGACACTGGCCTGTCCATGCTCATGTCAATTAACATGACCTGGCCTGTCCACTGCTCATTTCAATGTTAACATTAGACCTGGCCTGTCCACTGCTCATTTCAATGTTAACATTAGACACTGGCCTGTCCACTGCTCATTTCAATGTTAACAATAGACGCTGGCCTGTCCACTGCTCATTTCAATGTTAACATTAGACGCTGGTCTGTCCACTGCTCATTTCAATGTTAAAATTAGACCTGGCCTGTCACGCTCATGTCATGTTAACATTAGACCTGGCTGTCCACTGCTCATGTCAATGTTAACATTAGACGCTGGCCTGTCCACTGCTCATTCAATGTTAACATTAGACGCTGGCCTCCACTGCTCATTTCAATGTTAACATTAGACGCTGGCCTGTCCACTGCTCATTTCAATGTTAACATTAGACGCTGGTCTGTCCACTGCTCATTCAATGTTAACATTCGACACTGGCCTGTCCATTGCTCATGTCAATGTTAACATTAGACGCTGGCCTGTCCATTGCTCATGTCAATGTTAACATTAGACGCTGGTCTGTCCATGCTCATTTCAATGTTAACATTAGACACTGGCCTGTCCACTGCTCATGTCAATGTTAACATTAGAAGCTGGCCTGTCCATTGCTCATGTCAATGTTAACATTAGACACTGGCCTGTCCATTGCTCATGTCAATGTTAACATTAGACGCTGGTCTGTCCACTGCTCATTTCATGTTAACATTAGACACTGGCCTGTCCACTGCTCATTCAATGTAACATTAGAAGCTGCCTATCCATGCTCATTCAATGTTAACATTAGACACTGCTGTCCATTGCTCATGTCAATGTTAACATTAGACGCTGGTCTGTCCACTGCTCATGTTCAATGTTTCTGTTCATTCTACTGGTGTTCAACTGTTTCTGTTATTAACACTGGTGTCATTTGTTTCTGTCATTTACTGTGGTGTCATGTTTTCTGTCATTCTACTGGTGTCAATGTTTTCTGTTATTCTACTGGTGTCAATGTTTCTGTCATTCTACTGGTGTCAATGTTTCTGTATTCTACTGGTGTCAATGTTTTATAGTGTATGTCTACTATGGTGTCAATATTTCAGTCATTCTACTGGTGTCCATGTTTCTGTTATTCACTGGTGTCAATGTTTCTGTCATTCTACTGGTGTCAATGTTTCTGTTATTCTACTGGTGTCAATGTTTCTGTTATTCGACTGGTGTCAATGTTTCTGTCATTCTACTGGTGTCAATGTTTCTGTTATTCGACTGGTGTCAATGTTTATGTCATTCTACTGGTGTCAATGTTTCTGTTATCCTACTGATGTTGATGTTTCTGTTATTCTACTGGTGTTGATGTTTCTGTCATTCTACTGGTGTCAATGTTTCTGTCATTCTACTGGTGTCAATGTTTCTGTTATTCTACTGATGTTGATGTTTCTGTTATTCTACTTGTGTCAATGTTTCTGTTATTCTACTGGTGTCAATGTTTCTGTCATTCTACTGGTGTTGATGTTTCTGTCATTCTACTGGTGTCAGTTAAGTGTGTCATACATCTGCTCTTCCCTGCCCACCCCTTTCACCCCTGGCTCTCATCCTATTTCACGATCTTGCCAGTGATAAGGTTTTGTGCGGGTTTTGGAGGTCTTCCACATAATTGCTGGCAGATTTGGATGGAGGACATACAGACACAAAGTTTCTTTTTTCCGAGAATGATTATTCCTTCTTGAAGGAAATCCAGACTCCATAGAAAATGACATAAAGCTGTGCAAAAAGATAAACCACGTTCGATCTTCATTATAAATATGTACACCTTCCGACATGTATTTGACAAAATAGACTGACTTTTTGGTTGTAAACATATCATCATCATCATTATCATCATCAGGTGCCCTGCCACATGGCGCTGGCGACCATGGACTTCCATCTGTGCCATAGCACTGAAATGCCTACTACACATTCTCAACAATCTCCTCCTTGCAACTGATACTGGCAAAGTCTCTCTCCTCACACTCCTTGATCTGTCTGCAGCCTTCGATACCATTGATCATGGTATTCTCCTTTCTAGACTTCATCATACTTTTGGCATCTCTGACATTGCTCTGTCTTGGTTCACTTCATACCTATCCAACAGAAAACAAACCGTTCTCATCAATGGCACTTACTCTCAACCTGAATACCTGACCTGTGGTGTTCCACAAGGATCTGTCCTTGGCCCTGTTCTTTTCACTCTTTACACTCCCCCTGTCCACCATCATCAACTCCATTCTATAAAACACCTGCTCAATCTTGTTCTGGCTTTGTTTGTTGACTGTCCACGCCTCACATCCGTACAACGGTATTGGTTCTATATAACATTCAAGAACTCTCTTCCTGATGTTAATTGATAGGCATTTGTTGTAAGAATGCCTGTCATCTTCCCGAATGTTGTTTGGCTTTGCCGATTCTGCGGCTATTTCTGATATGCATCTGCCGTCTGATGAAATGATCGTTCCCAGGTATTTGATTTATCAACCTGTGTCAAGGTTGTACCATTTGCTGTTATTTTGCATGAGGGGATTGTAAACATATAACCCTTATAAATATACTGACAACATACCTATTTTAGTATACATAGTTTTTGTACAACACTATCTTACACACATTCCCCTACACTATGTATGACAACAATCAGACACTGTTACATTATACATAGTTTTTGTACAACACTATCTTACACATTCCCACACACTCTGAGTGACATACAGACACTATTACATTATACATAGTTTTTGTACAACACTATCCTACACACATTCCCACACACTATGACATACAGACACTGTTACATTATGCATAGTTTTTGTACAACACTATCCTACACACATTCCCACACACTATGAGTGACATACAGACACTGTTACATTATACATAGTTTTGTACAACACTATCCTACACACATTCCACACACTATGACATACAGACACTGTTACATTATACATAGTTTTTGTACAACACTATCCTACACCATGTCCACACATCTATGACATACAGACACTGTTACATTATACATAGTTTTTGTACAACACTATCCTACACACATGTCCACACACTATGACATACAGACACTGTTACATTATACATAGTTTTTGTACAACACTATCCTACACACATTCCCACACACTATGAGTGACATACAGACACTGTTACATTATACATAGTTTTTGTACAACACTATCCTACACACACTCCCACACACTATGAGTGACATACAGACACTGTTACATTATACATAGTTTTTGTACAACACTATCCTACACACATTCCCACACACTATGACATACAGACACTGTTACATTATACATAATTTTTGTACAACACTATCCTACACACATTCCCACACACTATGACATACAGACACTGTTACATTATACATAGTTTTTGTACAACACTATCCTACACACATTCCCACACACTATGAGTGACATACAGACACTGTTACATTATACATAGGTTTTGTACAACACTATCCTACACACATTCCCACACACTATGACATACAGACACTGTTACATTATACATAGTTTTTTACAACACTATCCTACACACATGTCCACACACTATGACATACAGACACTGTTACATTATACATGTTTTTGTACAACACTATCCTACACACATGTCCACACCTATGACATACAGACACTGTTACATTATACATAGTTTTTGTACAACACTATCCTACACCATGTCCACACACTATGTATGACACACAATCAGACACTGTAGTGGAGCTGTGAGCACTCCAGTGATGGGTGAGTTGACCACATTTCCCTGTATTGTTTTGCACATTCCGCGTGTGTTAGGTGGCTGTGCATGCTGGTGTCTTCATATTTCGTAAGCCAGCCACTGACACGACTTACGGGATCTTTAACATGCATATTTGATACTGATCTTCTGGAAGGTATACACAGGAAGGGTTAAGCCCTGAGAGGTCAGCACACATGTGGCTTGACAGATCACAACATCTCTACCTGTCACAACCACCAGGCAAGGTTTTGGCGGATCGAACCCAGGACCCTGCGATTTTGAAGTCCAATCTCTTGTCCTCTTGACTACCACCCGGTTTGTGTGGGTTTTTCCCTTTTTATAGATGCACATGTCATTGGCATGTGACCAATATTGTTCCAATGATAAACTGATACAATACTAGTATAAGATTGTAGGCTAGGTATAACATAGTGCAGGTAGGGCTCAGGACCTGGCAGCTCATGGGTTTATGTGCAGGTTTAAGGCTGTGCCATGATTACATACAATGGCACCTGTGACGTTAGTGCATGTGGAATTCATTCCGAGCGCAGAGACGTCATCTTGAGAAACTGAAATTGAAACTGAAACTGTGTTTTTGCCGTCTAGCCATCATGGGTTTGGGAGTTCAAGTCTCCAATATCAGCGCCCACTGGAATCTGTCGGAGCCTCAGCTGACATTACAACCGTCACAGACGGTCTAGTGCACGACTGCATCGAGCGACAGACGTCAGTACTGACCCTTCATCCCAAACCTGGTCAGCCCAACGGCACTTACCGCTGTTACGTGCGACAGACAGGCTTCACATACCAGAACCAGGCTCTGCTGTTTCACGTCAACGTTACCATTCCCCACAGCGCCAGTGACAGTGGCAGTGGCGGTGCTTCAGGTTCAACCATTTATCGTTTACATTTAAAGTACAGTGTGACTTGTACATTGTTTTTGTTGTTGTTGTTGCTGCTGCTGCTGCTGGTGATGGTGGTGGTGGTGGTGGTGGTGATGGTGGTGGTGGTGATGGTAGTGGTGGTGGTATTATTATCTTTACTGTAGGAGTTGGATTTTATTTGGGGTTTTTTTTTCTTTATGCTGTTTTCTTGCTTCTTTGCCACATCCGTTAAACTTGGTTTATGTACATTATACAGTTCAACAGAGTTAAACAAACTACTGTAATCTGTACAGGGTCAAGGACAAATGGCCGGGGGGCAGTGGGGGGGAGGTAGAGTGGCCAAAAGGAGCAAAACGATCCCTGGACAAATGACAGGGTGGGGAAGAGGATACAGTTGATGGGGTAAGGGGTTCAAAGAAATAAACACAATAAGGTAAAGCACATGGGTGCAATACAGCTGATGGGGTAAAAGGTCAAAGGCAAGACATCTGATGGGGCAAAAGGTCAAAGGCAATAAACCTGATGGGGTAAAAGGTCAAAGGCAATACAGCTGATGGGGTAAAAGGTCAAAGGCAAGACATCTGATGAGTTAAAGGACCTGGGTGCGATAAACTTGATCAACAAAAAATCATGGATAATAAACCTGATGGTGCGAAGGGTCCAGGGGTCATATACCTAATGGGGCAAAGTATCCAGGGGTCATATACCTAATGGGGCAAAGTATCCAGGGGTCATATACCTAATGGGGCAAAGTATCCAGAGGTCATATACCTAATGGGGCAAAGTATCCAGGGGTCATATACCTGATGGAGCAAGGAATTCAGGGGGTCATATACCTGATGGGGCAAAGTATCCAGGGGTCATATACCTGATGGGGCAAAGTATCCAGGGGTCATATACCTAATGGGGCAAAGTATCCAGGGGTCATATACCTAATGGGGCAAAGTATCCATGGGCCATGTATGTAATGGGGCAAAGTATTCATGGGCCATGTATGTAATGGGGCAAAGTATCCATGGGCCATGTACGTAATGGGACAAAGTATCCACAGGTCATGTATGTAATGGGGCAAAGTATTCATGGGCCATGTATGTAATGGGGCAAAGTATCCATGGGCCATGTACGTAATGGGACAAAGTATCCACAGGTCATGTATGTAGTAGGGCAAAGGTTCCAGGGGGTATACACCTGACTGGGCCAAAGGTTTAGGAATCATGTACTCAACTGGGCAGTGATCCATGAGCCGTATATCTAACCGGGCAAAAGATCATGGAACGATGTGCCTCACTAGGCAATGTCAAAAAATCAACTACCCTACTGGACAAAAGATCCAAGAATAATGTATGCAACTGGACAAAAGATCCAGGAATAATGTATGCAACTGGACAAAAGATCCAGGAATAATGTATGCAACTGGACAAAAGATCCAAGAATAATGTATGCAACTGGACAAAAGATCCAGGAATAATGTATGCAACTGGACAAAAGATCCAAGAATAATGTATGCAACTGGACAAAAGATCCAGGAATAATGTATGCAACTGGACAAAAGATCCAAGAATAATGTATGCAACTGGACAAAAGATCCAAGAATAATGTATGCAACTGGACAAAAGATCCAGGAATAATGTATGCAACTGGACAAAAGATCCAAGAATAATGTATGCAACTGGACAAAAGATCCAGGAATAATGTATGCAACTGGACAAAAGATCCAAGAATAATGTATGCAACTGGACAAAAGATCCAAGAATAATGTATGCAACTGGACAAAAGATCCAAGAATAATGTATGCAACTGGACAAAAGATCCAGGAATAATGTATGCAACTGGACAAAAGATCCAAGAATAATGTATGCAACTGGACAAAAGATCCAGGAATAATGTATGCAACTGGACGAAAGATCCAGGAATAATGTACCTAACTGGACAAAAGATCCAGGAATAATGTACCTAACTGGACAAAAGATCCAGAAACCATGTACCCAACTGGACAAAAGATCCAGAAACCATGTACCTAACTGGACAAAAGATCCAGGAATAATGTACCTAACTGGACAAAAGATCCAGGAGCCATGTACCTAACTGGGCAAAAGATCCAGGAACCATATACCTAACTGGGCAATGGATCAGGGGCCATGTACCTAACTGGGCAAAAGATCCAGAAACCATATACCTAACTGGGCAATGGATCAGGAACCATGTACCTAGCTGAGCAAAAGATCCAGAAATCATGTACCTAATTGGACAAAAAGATCTAGGAATCATATACCTAACTGGGCAAAAGATCCTGAAATCATGTACCTAACTGGACAAAAGATCCAGAAATCATGTACCTTACTGGACAAAAGATCCAGGAATAATGTACCTAACTGGACAAAAGATCCAGCGGCCACTTACCTAACTGGGCAATGGATCCAGAAACCGTGCACCTAACTGGGCAAACGACCCAGGAACCATTTACCTAACTCGGCAATGGACCCAGAATCCATGTATCTAACTGGGCAAAAGGTACAGCAGCCACATACCCGATGAGATTAACGGCCAGTGGGTTTCAGATTGAACATAACAAAAGATCAGTGTCCATAAACACAGGATTAATGATCAGAGAGCAACACATTTGATGTGGTAAAGGATCATAATAATAATAATTACAATATTTATATAGCGCAAAATCTTGATAAAATCAAATCTAAGCGCTGAAGCAGACACACACGCAGGCACGCACGCACGCACACACACGCACGCACACACACACACACACACACACCCACACACACGCATGGCTATAAATGGGGAGAAAGAATAAAAGCAATAAAAGCAAGAATAAAAGCAATGGAAAATTATAGAGAGCATAGCATACAATTATATATTATAACCATGTGATTCCCTCCGAGCGGAGACAGGCTGCAGAGGGGAGGGTTGAGTGAGGTTAGGATTTCATGCGAAGAGAAAAGGTGAGTTTTGAGAGCGGACTTGAAGGAGACAAAAGTAGGTTGCTGACGGACTGAGAGAGGAAGTTTGTTCCAGGAGAGTGGACCAGAAACAGAGAAGGCTCGTGGACCATAGGTATTGAGCTTAGTGCGTGGAAAGCGAAAAGTCAGAGGATCAGAGGCAGAGCGGAGGGTACGTGAGGGAACATAGATCTCAAGTAGGCTTGACAGGTAATCGGGGGCTGCGTTATTGAGGCTTTTGTAGCACATGGTGTCTAGTTTGTACTGTATGCGCTTTGATACAGGGAGCCAGTGAAGTTGTGCCAGGAGAGGAGATATGTGGTCAGCTTTTTTCTTTTTGAGTACAAGGCGTGCAGCATTGTTTTGAATGCGCTGTAGGATGTGAATGGTGGAGGCAGGAAGACCAGACAGGAGTGAATTGCAATAGTCAATGCGAGACATTATGAAGGAGAGAACGAGTTTTGCAGTTGTTTCGACAGAGAGATACTTCCTGATCAGCTTTATACGATGGAGATGATAGTAGCAGGATCTGGCAGTTTGAGAAACAAAGTTGTTCATGGAGAGGGTAGAGTCAATGCAGACACCAAGGTTTTTAGCTGAATCAGAAATTGGGACTGATGTGTTACATAATGGGAGAGAAAGAGGAGGCAGCTGAGAAAGTTTCTGACGGGTGCCAATGAGGATAGCTTCTGTTTTGTCGTCATTAAGCTGAAGTCTATTGTGTGTCATCCAGTTCTTAATGTCCGAGTAACACTCAGTGGTGCGAGTCAACAGGCGCTGTATATTATCAGGTGAGTCACTGTCTTGAAGTTGGGTGTCATCAGCATAGAAGTGGTGTTTTATAGAATGGGAGTTGATGATGGTGGACAGGGGGAGGTGTAAAGAGTGAAAAGAACAGGGCCAAGGACAGATCCTTGTGGAACACCACAGGTCAGGTATGCAGGTTGAGAGTAAGTGCCATTGATGAGAACGGTTTGTTTTCTGTTTGATAGGTATGAAGTGAACCAAGACAGAGCAATGTCAGAGATGCCAAAAGTATGATGAAGTCTAGAAAGGAGAATACCATGATCAATGGTATCAAAGGCTGCAGACAGATCAAGGAGTGTGAGGAGAGAGACTTTGCCAGTATCAGTTGCAAGGAGGAGATTGTTGAGAATGTGTAGTAGGGCAGTTTCAGTGCTATGGCACTGGCGGTAGGCTGACTGGAAAGGATTGAGGAGATTGTTGGCAGACAGGTGAGAGTTCAGCTGGTTGAGGACGACTTTTTCAAGGAGTTTTGACAAGAAAGAGAGATTAGAGATAGGCCGGTAATTTTTCAGTTCATTTGGATCTAAATTGTGTTTCTTGAGGAGAGGGTGAACAATAGCAGACTTGAAAGAATCTGGGACAGTTCCAGTTTGAAGAGAAGTGTTGATGATGACAGTGATGAATGGGAGGAGAGTAGGAGACAGTCGGCATAGAGAGAACCTGGAAGAGGATCCAGTTCGCAGGTTTTGAACGACATGGATCTGATTGTGTTTAGAATTTCTTCTTGTGAGACTGGGGTAAAAGTAGTAAAAGGTGTGCCAGAGAAGGAAGGGTCAGGTGGGCATGGTTGACAGGGTGTCCTGTCAAGCCTGTCACGAAGAGTTTGTATTTTGGTGGTGAAATAGTTGGAGAATACAGATGGGAGTTCTTCATTTGTATGTTTTTTTGGGAGAGGTAAATCTTTTCGTGTGCCAAGGAGATGATTCATGGTTGTAAAGAGTTCTTTTGAAGAAGAGGCATTCAGGATTTTGGTTTGGAAATAGCTTGTTTTTGCTGATGCAATGAGGGTGGATACTTTTGTTTTAGAGGCTTGGAAAAGTTGCCTGTGTACAGTGAGTTTGGATTTGCGCCAGCGGCGCTCAGCTCTGCGGCGGGCACGTTTTGCACAGGCGATCTCATGAGTGAGCCAGGGGGTAGGGGGGCGGTCAGGTAAAAGACGGGTTGTGGTTGGAGCATGAGTGTCCAGAAGATGGTGGAGAGTAGTATAGAATTCATCGGCAAGGTTATGTGACTTTTCAGAAAGGAGACGGGAGGCATCAGATGAAAATGTGGAGAGGTCGATAGATTTGAGATTTCGTCGAGTCACTGTGCGCATGGTACGGGAAGGAGGAGAAATGTCGAGAGAACAGAGAATTGCAGAGTGGTCAGATGGAAGGGCTGAAGTTAGACGGGTAGAAAGAACTAAGCAGTTGTCAGTAGCGGAATTGTGATGATCACGAGAAATGATCCAGTCAAGAA
>JAPXFY010000016.1:82799375-82836875 GCA_030674185.1 Monoplex corrugatus
TGAGGGGACAGACATACATCTCATATCTGTCTATATTTCAACAACAACAAAATTATCAAAACGCATTTCTGTCACATTGATCACAAACACCATTTCGCTTCCCGACCAGCTGAACCATTTTTACGCCCGCTTTGACAGGCAAAATAATGACCCACCTCCCCAAATTCTGCTTTCTTATTTTGGTACCCCCACCCCTCCTCCCTTTATTGTAACTGAACAAGAAGTTAGATCCCTGTTCAAAAAGCAAAACACTAGGAAAACTGCTGGGCCAGACAACGTGTCCACAGCCGCACTTAAGTCCTGTGCTGACCAACTGGCCCCTGTCTTCTCTGATATTTTTAATAAATCTCTAGAACTCTGTAAAGTTCCATCCTGCTTCAAGTCTGCCTATATTGTTCCTGTACCAAAAAAGACTAAAGTCTCCTCCCTTAATGATTTCAGACCTGTTGCCCTCACCTCTGTGGCCATGAAGGTGTTTGAAAGAATTGTTCTACGATACCTGAAATCCGTCACTGACCATCTACTCGACCCTTTGCAGTTTGCGTATCGCGCAAACAGATCAGTGGATGATGCTGTCTCCCTATTAATGCACAACATCTTGCAGCATTTGGAATCCCCCAAAACATACGCACGCATTCTTTTTCTAGATTTTAGCTCTGCCTTTAACACAATTGTCCCAGCAAAACTCTATAGCAAACTTCTAGAGCTCAAAATTAGTCATCAAATGTGTAAATGGGTTTTAGATTTCCTCCTAAATAGAAAACAAGTTGTCAAACTCGGTGGTCTGAGCTCTAGTCCCCTGACGTTGAACACAGGCGCGCCTCAAGGTTGTGTCCTGTCACCGGTCTTATTCACTTTGTTTACAAATGATTGTGTCTCTACTCATGACTCTGTGATGTTTTTTAAGTTCTCTGACGACACAACAGTTGAAGGGCTCATCAAAAACAGCGATGAGTCTCACTATTTAAGTGAGATAGACAAATTAGTTCGCTGGTGCGACAACAACAACTTAGAGTTAAACGTTCTGAAAACAAGGGAAATGATTATAGACAATAGAAGAAAAAAGACACCACTATCTCCCCTAGTGATCAAGGGAGACTCGGTAGAAGTAGTAGACACGTTTAAACTTTTGGGAACAACAATTTCGAATTCGTTAAAGTGGGAGGAAAACACAAAACTAATCATTAAAAAATCACTGCAGCGTCTCTATTTCCTTCGTCAGCTTAAAAAGTTTGGGGTTAGCCAGTCTGTCTTGATTCAGTTTTACCGAGCAGTGATAGAAAGTGTTTTAACTTTCTCTATCACAGTCTGGTATGGTACCTGTACAACAACTGAGAAAGATGGCTTAAACAGAATTGTCAGCACTGCCTCCAAGATCATCGGCATTATTCTTCCTTCCATCGAATCCATCTACGAAAAAAGAACAAAGAAGAAGGTTAAATCTATCATAGCTGACAAAGATCACCCAGCGAACAGTCTGTTCACTCCGCTTCCTTCAGGAAAACGCTTTCGTTCCATCAAACCCAGAACGTCTCGCTTTAAAGACAGTTTTTATGTAAGGGCTGCCCGTCACCCTGTTTCCCTGTAGACCTCTTTTTGCTGTGTGTATCTGCTAGACTTACAGCCGTACATCATTACACTTTTTGCTGTGTGTATCTGCTAGACTTACAGCCGTACATCATTACACTTTTTGCTGTGTGTATCTGCTAGACTACATCCTTACACTTTTTGCTGTGTGTATCTGCTAGACTTACAGCCGTACATCATTACACTTTTTGCTGTGTGTATCTGCTAGACTTACAGCCGTACATCATTACACTTTTTGCTGTGTGTATCTGCTAGACTTACAGCCGTACATCATTACACTTTTTGCTGTGTGTATCTGCTAGACTTACAGCCGTACATCATTACACTTTTTGCTGTGTGTATCTGTTAGACTTACAGCCGTACATCATTACACTTTTTGCTGTGTGTATCTGCTAGACTTACAGCCGTACATCATTACACTTTTTGCTGTGTGTATCTGCTAGACTTACATCCATACATCATTACACTTTTTGCTGTGTGTATCTGCTAGACTTACAGCCGTACATCATTACACTTTTTGCTGTGTGTATCTGCTAGACTTACAGCCGTACATCATTACACTTTTTTTTTTCTGATGTGTTAATGATTTGAATCATACATTCGTGTCTTATCGGTAGTCACAATTTTTTTTTCTCTTATTCTGTGATGATCCTATTCTTAACCAATTTTTATTAGAGCTATTTATTTCATTTTTGTACTCTAATCCTCAGTCTGCGTACTCGAAGGAGGGCTTATGGAAATTCGGTGATAGTTTCTAGAAGGATTTTTGTATGTCTTTTATCTGTTCGTGATCATTAGTTTCTAGAAGGATTTTTATATGTCTTTTATCTGTTCGTGATCACTGTTAATTGATATACTGTTTTAACTCGCCAGGCTTGGATTATACTGTTTTTTGTGTGTTTTTTTAACTTGCGTCAGAATGTACTCTTACTAAATATTTTGTTATGTATCAGAGCTTCTTCGCCTGTCTTTGGTTTTTTAGTCTTGCGCATGTGAGGAGGGGGAGTGAATGTAAGAGAATAATTTTTACCTTATGTTGTTTAAGTCCCGTGTGCGTGTGTGTGTGGGGGGGGGGGGGGGAGGGGGCTGTATATGTGTGTGTGCATGAGTGCGTGTGTGTGTGTGTGGGGGGGGGGGCTGTATATGTGTGTGTGCATGAGTGCGTGTGTGTGTGGGGGGGGGTGTATGTGTGTGTGCTTGAGTGCGTGTGTGGGTGTGGGTGTACGGCTGCATTTTCCCAGCCATTCTGACAGCCTCCAGTTACTACCTTTCTGCCAGCCGGCATCGCCTGCGAGTACTATTTTTAGCCAGGCAGATTTGACCAGAGTCCTTTACTCTACAGCAGTGCTTTGTAACTGCTGCGATCTTTCGGGAGGGTCTGAGTGTAGGAAGTGACTGATACTGGCACAGAGTAGGCCTATCGAATCATAATTACTATAATAATAATTACAATATTTATATAGCGCAAAATCTTGATAAAATCAAATCTAAGCGCTGAATACGACATATACGACACAGAGACAATGATCGAACTCTTCGGGTGACTTTTTCCGCTTTTGAAGAGAACCAAAAATGGCCTATACTCCACAGGATGGGCGAGGGTGGCGTGGAGAGTGGAAGGAGAAGGACAGATGCGCGCTGTTAATTAGCTGGCAGGGCCTTGGCGTGAGAGTGTGTGTGTGTTGTGTGCGTGTGTTTCTTCGATTCCGTGGATGACCCACGTATTTGTCTTTTATGATGTTGAATATTGTAATTGTTGTGAGGCGTGAGTGTGATTGTAGGTATAGCCAAAATATTTTCCTTGTGTCTATGCACTGGGCTGAAATAAAATCTTGTTATCTTGTTATCTTGTTATCTTATCTTGTTACTTAGTAGTGTCATTAACGTCTGCTGTTTGTATAGCTATCAATGATAGAATTGTATGATTTGCTGGTGATGTTAGACAAGGATAATACCTCTGTACTTAGTAGTGTCATTAACGTCTGCTTTTTGTGTAATGCCAGCAAGACAGATTCTGTCCAGCTTTTGGTTTATATACCTTTATCAAATAAGTTGTTACATAATTGTATCAACAACTCCATAGTTAAGTCACCAGAGCAGCTGGATAATTCACTTATCATTTCATCTGGCCCTGTAGCTTTGTTGTCTTTCACTTTTCTTATAACAACAAGAATTTCCTCTTTTCAAATCGGGTCTATCTGCATAGGATTTACGCCTTCAGCCTCTAACTCATTGTCTGCCTGATGAGAAATTAAATATTTTTGAAAGATATTTTTGAAATGCTGGAACCAAACCTCCATGGTGATACTATTCTGTGTTTGCCTTTTCTTACGTGAAATTTTGTGAACCATTTCCTTGATTTCTCTCTGATTTTTACAAGATTCTACTCGTTTATTTAAAAGTGATTTACTGGACAGCTTTTTCTTCTTTGATAGCTCTTGCTTGTTCTCTCTTCTGCTCCGGCAAAAGGTGTATCTATTATCATCGTCTAAAGTTTTCCTGTATTTCCTTAACAGTTAAGTACAATTGACCCAACAGATCTTCGTCTTGATCAAACCATTCATGTCTTTTATGTTACGGTTGATGTCTGTTCTGCGTTTCAAACTTTCAGTTTGTTGTTTGACTCTACTATGGAACATTCCTAAAGCTTCGTCTGTATTAACATCAGTTTACTGCATTGCTTGATCCAGTTGTTGCTGGATTTCAGAACTGTTCGACTTGGCCTTGAAATTTTGTGCATGCTTTGGTTTCCTTAAAAAAAACTGTGTTCAGTGTCTCATTAGAATATGGATTAATGTATTTGTAAAGTTTCAATGCAAAGTTCCAAAGGTATATGATCTGATTCGATGCTTTCGAGCATATGTTATTTACTTTTTCCTTTAAGTAGCTGATAAACGTCTGCTGATAAAGAATATTAATCATTTACGATGCATTCATTTTCCGAAACGTAGGTATGACGTTATTTACAGTCGCAATTACATCAACATCATTATGTGCCCTGCCGCATGGCGTTGGCGATCATAGCCCTCCATGCCAGTCTATCCCTTGTCGCTGCAGTACATCTCCCACCCTCTCTGTCTTCATCCATCTTGCAAGTCCGTCCAATATTTTCTCCCTGGGTCTAACTGGTGCTTTTTTCCCTCCAGCTGTCCTGCTGTGACTAGGTGCTCTAATTGTTTTGCCTCATGAAATGATCTATATACAGTATGTTGTTTGTCTTTTCCTAATCTGCTTCATTAATGTTCTCTCTCTCTCTCTCTCTCTCTCTCTCTCTCTCTCTCTCTCTCTCTCTCTCTCTCTCTCTCTCTCTGTCTGCCTCCGTCAAGACTGTTTCGTTTATTTTATTTCATGTCCATGCAATTCTTAATATTGTTAGTAGAAGCCACATTTCAGTTCCCTCAAATTTGTTATGACTTTGCATGTTGACTGTCCACGCTTCACATCTGTACAACAATATCGGTTCTGTCACACTGAAGAACACTCTTCCTGGTGTTAGATGATAGGCATTTCTTGGTAAAACGCTTTTCATTTTCTTGAATGCTGTTTTGGTTTGGCCGATTCTGCTGGCTATTTCTGATGTGCATTGCCATCTGGTGAGATGACTGTTCCCAGATATTTAAACTTATCAGCCTCTTTCAATGTTGTGCCATATTTGTCATGAAAGGATTTCTTGTTTTTTGGTGATTACCATGACTTCATTCTTCTTGCTATTTAGCTCCAGCCCTTTAGCCTTGCTTTCTATTTCTATTATATTCACATGATTTTGTAGGTCTTTTTCATTGTCTGCAGTTGGAACGGTTTCATCTGCATAATGAAGATTGTTGATCATTTCCCTCCAACTTTTATCCCATGGAATTCTTCTAGGTTTCTCATGATGGTTTTGTTGTAAAGTGAAAACAAATCTGGTGACAGCACACAATTACACACACCATTCAAAATATATGTCTAGACTACCGCACATTTTTAACAGATATTTTGCCATAAGAATTGATTTTCTGTTCTGCGAAGCACTGATTTATTTTATCATCATATAACGTGTTAGCATGGCTGTAAACATTTGTATCAATACTTATGTCATCACCAAATAACGTGTTGGGATGGCTGTGTGATGCATCTGTGATTTCCAATATTTATTTCATCTTCAAGTAAGTCGTGTTGGGTATGAAAGTATTTCTTTTTGGTGTACCATGACTTATTCTTCTTCATTAGTAACTTTGGGTTGCTTACATTCTGTGTCAATGATTTTAGTCTTCATTGTCTGCAGTTGGAGGACTGTAAAATTGTGTAAATTTTAACTTTGTCATCATGAAGTTACTGTTGGTGATGGTTTGTTGTAAAAAAACATCTGTGCACAACTAAATGTCACACAAGTAAAATATATGGTTGACTTAAACATCTTTAAATATTATGCATCAGTACATGTATCGTGTTGTGCGAAACATTGGTATCTTATGTTTATCATCAAGTAACGTGTTGGAGGGACTGTAAACATTGTATCAATACTTATGTCATCACAATAACGTGTTGGGATGGCTGTAAACATCTGTGACAATACTTATGTCATTATCAAATAACGTGTTGGGATGACTGTAAACATCTTTGACAATACTTATGTCATACCAAATAACGTGTTGGGATGGCTGTAAACATCTTTGACAATACTTATGTCATCACCAAATAACGTGTTGGGATGACTGTAAACATCTTTGACAATACTTATGTCATTATCAAATAACGTGTTGGGATGACTGTAAACATCTTTGACAATACTTATGTCATTACCAAATAACGTGTTGGGATGACTGTAAACATCTTGACAATACTTATGTCATCACAAATAACGTGTTGGGATGACTGTAAACATCTTTGACAATACTTATGTCATTACAAATAACGTGTTGGGATGACTGTAAACATCTTTGACAATACTTATGTCATTATCAAATAACGTGTTGGGATGGCTGTAAACATCTTTGACAATACTTATGTCATTACCAAATAACGTGTTGGGATGACTGTAAACATCTTTGACAATACTTATGTCATCCCCAAAATAACGTGTTGGGATGACTGTAAACATCTTTGACAATACTTATGTCATTATCAAATAACGTGTTAGCATGGCTGTAAACATCTGTGTCAATACTTGTCATCATCAAGTAACGTGTAAACATCTGTGTCAATACTTACGTCATCATCAAATAACGTGTTGGGATGACTGTAAACATCTTTAGCAATACTATTAGAGAATCAGTTGGCTGTTCTGCTATTTAAATCTCCACATACAATTATTAAAACATCATCTAGCGATGAGATATTATCTACAAGACATTTTTCCATACGCATAGAAACAGACAGACAGAGACAGAGTCTTTCGTTCTTTCTACAGCCAACTCGGAAGACAGGGCAATGCTTCTTCGTCTTTACTACTCCCTGTCTGATTCTCAACTGTCTATATATACATTTCACAGTGAACAGCAATCAGTTATCATTTAAACGAATATCATGCCGTGCTGTTATCCGCACGCTGTTTACTGTCAACACACGTCACACAGAGAGAGACACACTGAGAGACAGACAGAGACAGAGACAGACATCGACACAGAGAGACAGAAAGAGACAGAGACACAGAGAGAGAGAGAGAGAGAGAGAGAGAGAGAGAGGGAGAGAGAGAGAGAGATGGTATGTCAAATCGATGAATAAAGGCGATGTTGTTTTTACCCCAGACGAGCCCAACACACCAGCAGCCAGTGTGTCCAGAGGTCAGTTGGCACACGGCCAGGTGCAGACAGGTTCCCATGTAACCGATCCACCACTGTGTTTCCAAAACCAAAGCCTCTCTAACAAACGCACATTCCATCTCATCGGAAATGTGGACTTTTACGATAACATGGACGACGACGAAGACGACCACGACGATGCCAGCGACGTCGCCAGACGTGACATCAGAGAGAAGTTTGATGACTCATCGTGGCTGCAGGAGCCACACACAGGGCCAAGTGATAGTAGTGATAGTAGTTGTGATCCTGGTCACTATCACACGGACTATGAGGACATCTCCGGCTTCCAGGATTCCGAGCTGTATGAGTCATCTGAGGTGGACGTCAGTGAAGATATAGATGTGAACGTAGATGTAGATGTGATCGAAGGAAGCAGATTCACCGTGGATCACAAGGCGTTTAGTCAGACGTGAGGCGACAACAGAGGGGCATCCAGGAGTCATGACCTGGATGTGGCCCGGCCCCCTTAGAGTGTCAGGAGTTAAGGGCCAAAACACTTGTTTGACTGGGGTTTCTCCTCTGAGGACCTTCTCTGTCTGCCTGTGCCCAGAGTTTCTTACTACTTACTACTAGTCAGGCTTCTACGCACACTAAACAAAGTGGAGGGGACTATTTGACATTCAGCAGTCATTCTCTTCTCACGAATGTTTGTTTGTTATTTGAGGTTTCGTGTCCTCACCCACATAAATGATACGGCTGCAGGGTTACCATGCAATCACCTGAGCATTATGGTCAGTGTGACTAAAATATTTCCTTTATATACTGACTCTGAGATTTCAAAGAAATATCTTTTCTTTGTACTTCTTTTTCAAATGTTTTCTGTTACCTTCGTTTCGTGATGTGCAAATTGTTTAGATAATTTCTCAACATTTTGTGGAATTCTGCGAAAGCAGCCTTAAGTTTGGGTGGATCACATTGCATGAGTATGTATGGATGTCCTCTCTCCTTGCTATAGCAGACAACAGGCTATAAACTTCCAGTTTCTATAAACCCTAGCTATAGCAGACAACAGGCTTGTATCAGTTCTCTATAAACCCTAGCTATAGCAGACATGCTTGATCAGTTCTATAAACCCTTGCTATAGCAGACAACAGGCTTGATCAGTTCTATAAACCCTTGCTATAGCAGACAACAGGCTTAATCAGTTCTATAACCTGCTATAGCAACACGCTTGATAGTCTAAACCTAGCATAGCAGACAACAGGACTTGATCAGTTCTATAAACCCTAGCTATAGCAGACAACAGGCTTGATCAGTTCTATATAAACCCTTCTATAGCAGACAACAGGCTTGATCAGTTCTATAAACCCTAGCTATAGCAGACAACAGGCTTGATCAGTTCTATAAACCCTAGCTATAGCAGACAACAGGCTTGATCAGTTCTATAAACCTAGCTATAGCAGACAACAGGCTTGATCAGTTCTAAAACCCTAGCTATAGCAGACAGTAAAGAGCTTGATCAGTTCTATAAACCCTAGCTATAGCAGACATACAGGCTTTGATCAAGTTCTATATAAACCCTAGCTATAGCAGACAACAGCTTGATCAGTTCTATAAACCCTAGCTATAGCAGACAGATACAGTCTATAAACCTAGTCTATAAACCACTTGATAGTTCTATAACCAGCTTAGCAACAGACTTGATCAGTTCTATAAACCCTAGCTATAGCAGAACAGACTTGATCAGTTCTATAAACCCTAGCTATAGCAGACAGACTTGATCAGTTCTATAAACCCTAGCTATAGCAGACAGCAGGCTTGATCAGTTTCTATAAACCCTAGCTATAGCAGACAGACTTGATCAGTTCTATAAACCCTAGCTATAGCAGACAGACTTGATCAGTTCTATAAACCCTTAGCTATAGCAGACACAGGCTTGATCAGTTCTATAAACCCTAGCTATAGCAGACACAGGCTTGATCAGTTCTATAAACCCTAGCTATAGCAGACAGCAGGCTTGATCAGTTCTATAAACCACTTAACGCTATAGCAGACAAACAGGCTTGATCAGTTCTATAAACCCTAGCTATAGCAGACAGCTTGATCAGTTCTATAAACCCTAGCTATAGCAGACAGAGCTTGATCAGTTCTATAAACCCTAGCTATAGCAGACAGACTTGATCAGTTCTATAAACCCTTGCTATAGCAGACAGACTTGATCAGTTCTATAACCCTAGCTATAGCAGAACAGGACTTGATCAGTTCTATAAACCCTAGCTATAGCAACGACAACAGCTTGATCAGTTCTATAAACCCTAGCTATAGCAGACAGGACTTGATCAGTTCTATAAACCCTAGCTATAGCAGACAAGGACTTGATCAGTTCTCTAAAACCCTAGCTATAGCAGACAGACTTGATCAGTTCTATAAACCCTTGCTATAGCAGACAGGCTTGATCAGTTCTTAATTAAAACACAGCCTTGATCAGCTATAACCGCTACAGACAGACTTGATCAGTTCTATAAACCCTTGCTATAGCAGACAGACTTGATCAGTTCTATAAACCCTGCTATAGCAGACAGACTTGATCAGTTCTATAAACCCTAGCTATAGCAGACACAGGCTTGATCAGTTCTATAAACCCTAGCTATAGCAGACAGCAGCTTGATCAGTTCTATAAACCCTAGCTATAGCAGAGACAGACCTTGATCAGTTCTATAAACCCTAGCTATAGCAGACAGACTTGATCAGTTCTATAAACCCTTGCTATAGCAGACAGACTTGATCAGTTCTATAAACCCTGCTATAGCAGAACAGACTTGATCAGTTCTATAAACCCTTAGCTATAGCAGACACAGGCTTGATCAGTTCTATAAACCCTTGCTATAGCAGACAACAGGCTTGATCAGTTCTATAAACCCTGCTATAGCAGACAACAGACTTGATCAGTTCTATAAACCCTAGCTATAGCAGACACAGACTTGATCAGTTCTATAAACCCTTGCTATAGCAGACAGACTTGATCAGTTCTATAAACCCTGCTATAGCAGACAGACTTGATCAGTTCTATAAACCCTAGCTATAGCAGACACAGACTTGATCAGTTCTATAAACCCTAGCTATAGCAGACAGAGCTTGATCAGTTCTATAAACCCTTGCTATAGCAGAACAGACTTGATCAGTTCTATAAACCCTAGCTATAGCAGACAGAGCTTGATCAGTTCTATAAACCCTAGCTATAGCAGACAGACTTGATCAGTTCTAACCTTGTATACAGAAGTTTATCAGTTTAAAACCCTAGCTATAGCAGACAGACTTGATCAGTTCTATAAACCCTTGCTATATGCAGAACAGACTTGATCAGTTCTATAAACCCTAGCTATAGCAGACAACAGGCTTGATCAGTTCTATAAACCCTTTGCTATAGCAGACAAGGCTTGATCAGTTCTATAAACCCTAGCTATAGCAGACAACAGCTTGATCAGTTCTATAAACCCTAGCTATAGCAGACACAGACTTGATCAGTTCTATAAACCCTAGCTATAGCAGACAGACTTGATCAGTTCTATAAACCCTTGCTATAGCAGACAGACTTGATCAGTTCTATAAACCCTAGCTATAGCAGACAACAGACTTGATCAGTTCTATAAACCCTTGCTATAGCAGACAGACAGACTTGATCAGTTCTATAAACCCTTGCTATAGCAGACAACAGGCTTGATCAGTTCTATAAACCCTAGCTATAGCAGACAGGCTTGATCAGTTCTATAAACCCTAGCTATAGCAGACACAGGCTTGATCAGTTCTATAAACCCTAGCTATAGCAGACAACAGCTTGATCAGTTCTATAAACCCTTGCTATAGCAGACAACAGGCTTGATCAGTTCTATAAACCCTAGCTATAGCAGACAGCAGCTTGATCAGTTCTATAAACCCTAGCTATAGCAGACAACAGGCTTGATCAGTTCTATAAACCCTAGCTATAGCAGCACAGGCTTGATCAGTTCTATAAACCCTAGCTATAGCAGACAACAGGCTTGATCAGTTCTATAAACCCTAGCTATAGCAGACAACAGACTTGATCAGTTCTATAAACCCTGCTATAGCAGACAGGCTTGATCAGTTCTATAAACCCTAGCAATAGCAGACAACAGGCTTGATCAGTTCTATAAACCTAGCTATAGCAGACAACAGACTTGATCAGTTCTATAAACACTGCTATAGCAGACAGCAGGATTGATCAGTTCTATAAACCCTAGCTATAGCAGACAACAGGCTTGATCCAGTTCTATAAACCTTGCTATAGCAGGCACAGGCTTGATCAGTTCTATAAACCCTTGGCTATAGCAGACAGCAGGATTGATCAGTTCTATAAACCTTAGCTATAGCAGACAACAGGCTTGATCAGTTCTATAAACCCTAGCTATAGCAGACAGGCTTGATCAGTTCTATAAACCCTAGCTATAGCAGACAGCAGACTTGATCAGTTCATAAACCCTAGCTATAGCAGACACAGACTTGATCAGTTCTATAAACCCTAGCTATAGCAGACAGGCTTGATCAGTTCTATAAACCTAGCTATAGCAGAGAACAGGCTTGATCAGTTCTATAAACCCTAGCTATAGCAGACAGCGACTTGATCAGTTCTATAAACCCTAGCTATAGCAGACAGACTTGATCAGTTCTATAAACCCTAGCTATAGCAGACAGCAGGCTTGATCAGTTCTATAAACCCTAGCTATAGCAGACAGACTTGATCAGTTCTATAAACCCTAGCTATAGCAGACAGCAGACTTGATCAGTTCTATAAACCCTAGCTATAGCAGACAGACTTGATCAGTTCTATAAACCCTTGCTATAGCAGACAGACTTGATCAGTTCTATAAACCTTGCTATAGCAGACAGACTTGATCAGTTCTATAAACCCTAGCTATAGCAGACAGACTTGATCAGTTCTATAAACCCTAGCTATAGCAGACAACAGACTTGGTCAGTTCTATAAACCCTTGCTATAGCAGACAGACTTGATCAGTTCTATAAACCTAGCTATAGCAGACAGACTTGATCAGTTCTATAAACCCTTGCTATAGCAGACAAACTTGATCAGTTCTATAAACCCTAGCTTTAGCAACAACAGACTTGATCAGTTCTATAAACCCTAGCTATAGCAGACAACACTTGATCAGTTCTATAAACCCTAGCTATAGCAGACAACAGGCTTGATCAGTTCTATAAACCCTAGCTATAGCAGACAGACAGGCTTGATCAGTTCTATAAACCCTTGCTAAGCAGACAGACTTGATCAGTTCTATAAACCCTAGCTATAGCAGACAGCAGACTTGATCAGTTCTATAAACCCTTGCTATAGCAGACAGACTTGATCAGTTCTTATAAACCCTAGCTATAGCAGACAGACTTGATCAGTTCTATAAACCCTAGCTATAGCAGACAGACTTGATCAGTTCTATAAACCCTAGCTATAGCAGTCAAAGCTTGATCAGTTCTATAAACCCTAGCTATAGCAGACACAGGCTTGATCAGTTCTATAAACCCTAGCTATAGCAGACAACAGACTTGATCAGTTCTATAAACCCTAGCTATAGCAGACAACAGACTTGATCAGTTCTATAAACCCTAGCTATAGCAGACAACAGACTTGATCAGTTCTATAAACCCTAGCTATAGCAGACAACAGACTTGATCAGTTCTATAAACCCTGCTATAGCAGACAACAGACTTGATCAGTTCTATAAACCCTAGCTATAGCAGACAGACTTGATCAGTTCTATAAACCTAGCTATAGCAGACAGCAGGCTTGATCAGTTCTATAAACCCCAGCTATAGCAGACAGACTTGATCAGTTCTATAAACCCTTGCTATAGCAGACAGACTTGATCAGTTCTATAAACCTAGCTATAGCAGACAGACTTGATCAGTTCTATAAACCCTAGCTATAGCAGACAGACTTGATCAGTTCTATAAACCCTAGCTATAGCAGAACAGACTTGATCAGTTCTATAAACCCTTGCTATAGCAGACAGGCTTGATCAGTTCTATAAACCCTAGCTATAGCAGACAGGCTTGATCAGTTCTATAAACCCTAGCTATAGCAGACAGCAGGCTTGATCAGTTCTATAAACCCTAGCTATAGCAGACACAGCTTGATCAGTTCTATAAACCCTAGCTATAGCAGACAGACTTGATCAGTTCTATAAACCCTAGCTATAGCAGACAGACAGCTTGATCAGTTCTATAAACCTAGCTATAGCAGACAACGCTTGATCAGTTTATAAAACCTAGCTATAGCAGTCACTGCTTGATAAGTTATAACTACCATTGATAGAGACAACAGAGCTTGATCAGTTTCTTAACTGCATAGCTGTCTACTAACAGACTTGATCAGTTCTTTAACCCTGCTAGCAGACTCTGCTTGATCGTTTTATAACCCTGCTATAGCAGAACAGGATTGAGTTCAGTTCTTAATTACCTAGCTTTTTTAAGCAGACAACTGACTTGATCATTCTTAACCTGTATAGCAGACACAGACATGATCAGTTCTATTAAACCCTAGCTATAGCAGACAACAGGCTTGATCAGTTCTATAAACCCTAGCTATAGCGGCACCAGGCTTGATCAGTTCTATAAACCCTGAGCTATAGCAGACAGCAGGATTGATCAGTTCTATAAACCTCTATGCTATAGCAGACAAGCTTGATCAGTTCTATAAACCCTAGCTATAGCAGACAGACTTGATCAGTTCTATAAACCCTAGCTATAGAGCAGACAGGCTTGATCAGTTCTATAAAACCTAGCTATAGCAGACAGCAGGCTTGATCAGTTCTATAAACCCTTAGCTATAGCAGGCAGCAGGCTTGATCAGTTCTATAAACCCTAGCTATAGCAGACAACAGACTTGATCAGTTCTATAAACCTAGCTATAGCAGACAGGCTTGATCAGTTCTATAAACCCTAGCTATAGCAGACAGGCTTGATCAGTTCTATAAACCCTAGCTATAGCAGACAGCGGACTTGATCAGTTCTATAAACCCTAGCTATAGCAGACAAAGGCTTGATCAGTTCTATAAACCCTAGCTATAGCAGACAGGCTTGATCAGTTCTATAAACCCTAGCTATAGCAGACAACAGACTTGATCAGTTCTATAAACCCTAGCTATAGCAGACAGGCTTGATCAGTTCTATAAACCCTAGCTATAGCAGACAGACTTGATCAGTTCTATAAACCCTAGCTATAGCAGACAGCAGGCTTGATCAGTTCTATAAACCCTAGCTATAGCAGGCAGCAAGCTTGATCAGCTCTAAACAAAACGAAACGCTTCACATGTTTTTGAAGCATAGAACGTTCCCATTGAAGAATCGAAGTACTAACACAACGCTCTGAGAAGATGTGAGGTGCTCCACGTCCACAGGCTGTCTTACTATGAGTTGTTTTCGTTGTGTCCCTTAAAGATTTCTCTGCTGTTGTGTATTTTAGACCAGCTTATAATTATTCTGTCCAGTGAATGGTGAGTTTAGTCCCCTTAGTTTTGTCTGTTCGTTTTTTTGTAAGACAGACAATCCTGCTTTCCCTCTCTTGCTGCTGTATCAGTACACTGACATTTATCTATTTATTATGATTGTTTGTTGTTGTGTATTGGTATGTGACTCTCTCTCTCTCTCTCTCTCTCTCTCTGTCTCTCTCTCTATCTCTCTGTCTGTCTCTCTCTCTATCTCTCTCTCTCTGTCTCTCTCTCTCTCTCTCTTAGCTCTCTCTGTCTCTCTCTCAGTCTCTCTCTCTATCTCTCTCTCTATCTCTCTCTCTATCTCTCTCTCCCTCTCACTCTCTCTCTCTGTCTCTCTCTCTCTATCTCTCTCTGTCTCTCTCTCTCTCTCTATCTCTCTCTCTGTCTCTCTCTCTCTCAGTCTCTCTATCTCTCTCTCTATCTCTCTCTCTCTCCCTCTCTCTCTGTGTCTCTCTCTCTTTATCTCTCTCTCTCTCCCTTTCCTCCTCCCCCTCTCTCTCTGCATGTGGGTGTGAGAGTGTGTGTAAGTGTGCTTGTGTGAATGTGCGTGCACGAGAGAGATAGAGTGTGTGCGTGTGCGTGTATGTGTGTGTGTGTTTGAGTGTGTGTGTGTATCTGTATGTGTGTATGTGTGAGAGAGAAAGAGAGACAGAGACAGAGAGAGAGAGGGGGGGGGGGTAATTAATAAGAAACACAAACAATTATCAGAAAGGTCATGGCCCTATCTGAACAGACTGGCACGTGACTTATCAAGATAAACAACTAGGAAAACACAGTTTAAAAAGGATACTGCCACAACTAACCCGGCACATCCTTGTTTACATGTAGTTCTGCAGGTAAACTGTTCGCCCGTGTCGTCCTGAACTGACAGCAAGTTCTTACAGAGTGCACCTAGAATCCCAAAGCAGGAATGTGGAATCACAATGCAGGTATAGACAATCACAATACAGGTATAGAGAATCCCAATACAGGTATAGAGAATCACAATGCTGGTATAGAGAATCACAATACAGATATAGAGAATCACAATACAGGTATAGAGCATCCCAATACAGATATAGAGAATCACAATACAGGTATAGAGAATCACAATGCAGGTATAGAGAGTCACAAAACAGGTATAGAGAATCCCAATACAGATATAGAGAATCACAATACAGGTATAGAGAATCACAAAACAGGTATAGAGAATCACAATACAGGTATAGAGAATCACAATACAGGTATAGAGCATCCCAATACAGATATAGAGAATCACAATACAGGTATAGAGAATCACAATGCAGGTATAGAGAGTCACAAAACAGGTATAGAGAATCCCAATACAGATATAGAGAATCACAATACAGGTATAGAGAATCACAAAACAGGTATAGAGAATCACAATTACAGGTATAGAGAATCACAATACAGATATAGAGAATCACAATACAGGTATAGAGAATCACAAAGCAGGTATAGAGAATCACAAAGCAGGTATAGAGAATCACCAAAGCAGGTATAGAGAATCACAAAGCAGGTATAGAGAATCCACAAAGCAAGGTATAGAGAATCACAAAGCAGGTATAGAGAATCACAAAGCAGGTATAGAGAATCACAAAGCAGGTATAGAGAATCACAAAAGCAGTTTACAATACAAAGCAGGTAAGAGAATCACAAAGCAGTACAGAGAATCAAAGCAGGTATAGAGAATCACAGGTTATCAAAGAGTACAGAGAATCACAAAGCAGGTATAAGATTGAAGTGTTGCAATGCAGGTACAGAGTCGATAAACCACAAAGCCAGAACAAGATTGAGGCAGCCGAGATGTGGTTTCTAAGAAGAATGTTGAGAGTTCCATGGACAGCAAAGAAAACAAAGGAGGCAGTCTTGATGGAGGTAGACACAGGTAGATCATTGATAAGGAAGATTAGGAAAAGACAGGCAACATTTATAGGCCATTTTATGAGGAAAGAGGATCGGGAGCATCTGGTCACAATGGGAAAGCTGGAGGGAAAGAGAGCACCAGGTAGACCCAAGGAGAAAATACTAGACGGACTTGCAGAGTGGCTGGGGACAAGGAGGGTGGAAGAGGTGCTTGAGGCAACAAGTGATAGAGACAGATGGAAGCCCATGATCGCCAACGCCATGCGGCAGGGCACCTGATGATGATGAAACCACAATAAACAGGTGTCGTCACTGAGACAGTTTTAGGAAAAGTGCAAGTTAAACCGATGTGTACTGTGTTCATTGATCTCGGTTAATTCTTTGGTCTTTTGAGAAAAGGTGACCTGTTTAAGATATATGGCAAAATTTAATATCCACCCACACTTCTGAGCATCAGAATGTCTTTCCCGTGACCGTATGAAGAGAAACATCGCGTACAATGCAGAAATGACTGAAGCATTCAACATCCACGGTGGAATGAAGCAGGGTTGCGCTCTAGTTCCAAATCTTATTGAAATCTTTTTTCACCTTCTCCCTGGATCAGTACATGTGAACAGTTCACCTGAATGATTTATCTCCGTCTGACAACGTTGTCTGCCAAAAAATAAGGCGAAAACAAACATTTGTGAGGTCTTCCAAAGACTTTCCCTATCAGTTAATGATGACGTAGTCTTGACACACGATAAAGACACTGTCCAGCAGCTTTTTAATCGCTTGACCAAAGCTGGCAAGGACTTTGGATCGACATGTAAAGCTGTCCAGGAGTTTACCTATCCAGCCTGTACCATCGCGGATAACCTGGACGTTGATCTCTGGACTGGACAAGTTAACGGGAAAGCTTCCACCATTGTGGCCAGGCAGTCAAACACAGTGTGGTTACAGAGAACACTAACAGAGCACACACAGATATACATGTACAGGCACAAATTTTCGGCCAACTGGTCTTTGTCAAGCATAGACGTAAGATCACAAACGGATAAACACAAAACACAAAAATAAAGAAATACTGTCCACAAAGTTCAGTTCTTGGGGTCCACCATAAGTGACAACCTCTCTCTGGACGCTGAAATCAGCGCCAGAATTGCAAAGGCCTCATCTGTCATGGCTAAACTGAACTAGCGGGTCTGGTCCAACAGCAGTCTCACTGCGAACACCAAAATGCAGGTGTACAGAGCATGTGTGTTGAGCACACTTCTCTACTCAAGTGAAGCCTGGACCACATACGCCAGCCAAGAAAAGAGGCTCAACATTTTCCATCTCCACTGCTTGCGACGCATCCTCGGCATCCAATGGCAAGACAAGGTGACCAACACAGAGGTCCTCCGTCGTGCGGGCCTACAGACCATCTTTGCCCTTCTAAGCGAACGCCGACTACGCTGGCTTGGCCATGTGCGTTGAATGGAGGATGGACGCATACCAAAAGACGTTCTCTACGGCGAACTGGCAAACCGGAAGCGAACTCCAGGACGCCCATAGCTACGCTTTGTAGACGCATGCAAAAGGGACCTTAGAAGCTCAGGGATTGACCCAGGCTCTTGGGAGACTCTGGCGGAAGACAGGGCAGCGTGGCGGACAGCCGTTCAGCAAGGCGTTGTGAATGCGGAGAAGAGGAGAGCAGAAAGCGCAGATGAGAAAAGGGCTCTTCGCAAGCAACGTTCCAGAAACCAGACAACAGCGACTCAGTTTGTATGTGGCAGATGTGACAGAGATTGCCACTCAAGAATCAGCCACAGCAGAAAGTGCACGTCATGACCACAACGCCTCCTGGTGCAGACTATCATCTCCTGAGATGTAAAGAGGCCGACGAATTTATATGTGGGTGGTGTGTGTGTGTGTGTGTGTGTGTGTGTGTGTGTGTGTGTGTGTGTGTGTGTGTGTTGTGTGTGTGTGTGTGTGTGTGTGTGTGTGTGTGTGTGTGTGTGTGTGTGTGTGTGTGGCAGTGAAGACAAACATGAACATGGAGTTGGATTCCTCATTCACAAAGACACTGTGAATGCCATCATGGGATGCCGACCAGTCTCTAGCAGACTCATTACTATTCGGCTTAAGGCTTCACCTTTTAACATCACCGTCATCCAAGCTTATGCCCCAACAACTGACTATGATGACGAGGCTGTCGAAGATTTCTATGATCAACTGCAGGAAATCGTAGATCAGACGCCAAAGAAAGACATCATTATAGTGCAGGGCGACTGGAATGCGAAGATTGGAGAGGATGAACACAATAACTGGAAAGGGATATGTGGCCAATACTGCAACCCTGAGACCAACGAAAGAGGTTTGAGGCTCCTAGAATTCGCCAGTTACAACGACCTGAAGGTGGTGAACACGTTCGGTCCACACAAACCATCTAGACGCTGGACATGGCACAGCCCAGGAGAAAAATACCACAGTCAGATCGACTACATCATGGTTAAAAGACGCTTCCAGTCAAGTGTTAACATCGCAAAGACCAGGAGCTTTCCAGGAGCCGACATTGGAAGCGATCATGAGCTTGAAATGATTACCTTCAAACTCCGCCTCCAGAGGATGAAGAAACAGGGCAACATAAGAATTAAGTTCAATCTTGAGAAGCTCAAAGACCCCAACATAGTTGAAAACTTCCAAGCAACGATAGGAGGGAAGTTTGCTCCTCTCCTCGTCCTTGACAATGTGGACACCGAAGTAGACACTCTGATCAACAACTTCAACACTGCCGTGACCGAAGCAGCCAACGACATCCTTGGAAAACACCGACCAACAAAGATGCCCTGGGTCACGGAAGAAGTACTAAAGCTGAGCGACAAACGCAGAGAACTAAAGCAAAAGAAGAGTACGGATGAAGGAGCTAAACTATACAGAAAAGCCAACCAACAAGTTAAAGAAGGCATGAGGAAAGCAAAGGAAACATGGATTGAAGAACAATGCCAAGATATCGAAGCAAACCTGCAGAAAAATAACAGCAAAAAAGCCTACCAGCTTGTGAAAGGACTAACAAGCACAAAACAAGGCAGAACCACTACCATACAGAACAAAGCAGGGAAATGTCTCACAGAAGATCAAGAGATTCTGCAGAGGTGGACAGAGTACTGCTCCGAATTATACACACACACAACAACAGGAGATCCCAAAGTGCTAGACGTTCCTCCACCAACCAACAACGACAGTTACCCCATCGTGCGAGAAGAAGTTGAAGCTGCAGTAAAATCATTGAAGAAAGGCAAGTCGGCAGGAATGGACAACATTCCCTCAGAACTGGTCCAGGCAGGAGGAGAGGCCATGATAGATATGTTACTCATCATCTGCAATAAGATCTGGCGGACAGGTGAGTGGCCAACACCTTGGACCCAGTCCCTGATCATCACTCTCCCGAAGAAAGGCAACCTACAACTATGCCAAAACTACCGTACCATCAGCCTGATCAGCCATCCAAGTAAGGCATGCTAAAAATCCTTCTGAGCAGACTGAAGCCACAAGCTGAGGAGATAATAAAAGAAGAGCAGGCAGGTTTCAGACTAGGAAGAAGTACCACAGAGCAAATTTTCAACCTCAGATTGCTCTGTGAGAAATACCTGCAACACCAGCAAGGCCTTTACCACGTCTTTGTGGACTTCAAGAAGGCATTCGACAGAGTTTGGCACGCAGTCTTGTGGGCAACCATGAGGCTGTACAACATCAATGCCAACCTGATCAGAATCATAGAATGCCTCTACGAAAAGACGACCAGTGCAGTCTACCATGACAACAACATAGGCGAATGGTTCCGAACCACAGTTGGAGTACGCCAAGGATCCTGCTCTCCCCCACTCTCTTCAACATCTTCTTAGAGAGAATAATGGCTGACGCACTTGAAGACCACGAGGGAACAGTCAGCATCGGAGGTAGAACAATCACAAACTTGCGTTTTACCGACGACATTGACGGACTAGCTGGGCAAGAGCAAGAGCTAGTCAGCTTGATAAAACATCTTGATGAGGCCTCCACAGCATATGGCATGCAGATCAGTGCAGAGAAAACCCAGTTGATGACAAATAATACCAATGGCATCAGCACTGACATTTCCATAGACAACAAGAAACTTGAGACCGTCCATAGATTTAAATATCTGGGAGCTATAGTATCAGATGAAGGATCAAAGCCCGAGGTACTTTCCAGGATTGCCCAGACCACAGCTGCAATGACCAAGCTAAAAGTCATCTGGAACGACAAGAATATCGCAATCGGCTCCAAGATCAGACTGATGCGTTCCCTGGTCATGTCAATATTTTTGTATGCATGCGAAACATGGACCATAACAGCAGACATTGAAAGAAGGATACAGGCAATGGAGATGAGATGCTTCCGCAAACTCCTTGGTATCTCGTACAAAGATCATATAACCAATAAGGAAGTGAAAACCCGAATCGAAAACGCCATCGGGCCGTATGAAGACCTCCTGACCTCAGTGAAAAGACGCAAACTGAGGTGGTACGGGCACCTCACACGATCATCTGGACTGGCCAAGACCGTCTTGCAGGGAACAGTTCAGGGAGGGAGACGAAGAGGCAGACAGAGAAAAAGATGGGAAGACAATATCAGAGAGTGGACTGGCCTTGAATGGAATATCATTCTGCGGAAAGCTGAGGACCGTGAGGAGTGGAGGAAGTTGGTTGCAAAATCTTCAGTGGTGCCCCAACGGTCAACCAGACTACGGGACTGATGATGATGATGATGATATATATATATCCTAAATGAAGTTAATCTAAAGTTTGAAATAGCATGGGTGTGGAAAGCTGGGAATGATTGTCCGGACAAAAAAAAAGTGCAGAGGATTTGGTGCTGTGGGTCCCGGCCAGCACGGCTAGATGTGTCTTAACTATTGTAGCACTTTATGGGAATGAATTTCTCAAATCATTCTGGCACTTGGCAACAAATGTACTCAATCCTTTGCACCCATTATGCAAAACGGATTTAATGTCTGAACTATTAAACCCAAAACAGATCCACTTAATTTGTTTTATTCTATGATTGAATCGTTTACTTTGAATTATCAGTACAAAAAAAGATCTTTCGCTTGTTTCAAAATGTTAATTCTAATCTCAATTATGCCACCAATCGTTTAGTGTCCTTAATGTGGGGGAGGTAAAATGTCTATCATTGCAAATATTCAAGAAACAAAGTACTATGGAGTAGCATGTCTATAACAGAATAGATCAGGAAAACTACATCTGCCCCTATCGATACATTGGTTCAGATACCGGTGTGATGAAATACTGGTTTCGTTCCAGTATGGTTTTTGTATCTGTCGATCGGTGCAACACTAGATCTACAGGTTCTACCTAGCAATGCCCATCAGCATAGATACACTGACTATTATAGACTACATGTAGTCTATAGTGTTTCTTCTTCTGATTATGTTGTAGTAGTGGACTGGCACTAGGTCTCTCGGCCTTTCCTTTTGAAATCCCATCAGTTTCTCATTTACAGGATTTTTGCAAATCCAGTATATATACTTCCGAGCTTCCGAGCAAAAACAGATATCAGATCAAGAATAGTGTATATGTCTCTCTTATGATGATACTCGTATAACCTACGTGTATCATTTCTGAACACCGCACGATACGGTTTTAAAGAAAAGAACTACATTCACAATGTCGAAAAGTATAAATGACGCCATGGATAATTACGTCATCAGTGTTGATGACGTAAGTCTTCTATACCCAAAGCCAAGTTTCGATTAAATCCTTATTCTTCAAATATCAAACATTCCAAAAGAATGACAGGTTTCTGTTCATCACCGTCAGCCAAGACCTTTATGGGTCTATTAGCTGTTATTGGTCACATCCCGTCTACAGTCTTGGCTCAAGCAGGTAAGTCTTCCACATTCCATGACAGAAGATCAGATTTTTTTAGTAAAACTGGAAAGTTCTGCCTTTAACTTATTTTTCTCTTACAAATATGCTTAATGATTTTTTTGATAAATCTTATCGTCTCATTTATTTTGTAACATTCATGGGCGACTACCTTATTTGGGACAAAGGACAAAGGGCGCTAACTTTGAAGAGATGATTGATTAAACCAACGTCATTTTTACGTCATAGTGCTACATGACTAAACTTTGGCACAACTGATGTTTAGAGACCTCTAATTTTGGCCTGTTTTAACACAGTTCTTACAATGGGTTGACAATATCTTCATGCTGACTAGCTACTCATTTCTGTATTTTGTCCTCATTTCGAAATAATTTGTTTTGCCATTTGTATTCACCAGCTTCCATTAAATTATTCTTGTGCCACGCCCCAAGGTGGCTTTGCCACATTCCCTACGACTAGAGGAGCACTTAAAATCAAATGACACATCTTTCTTTGCTTTTCCAATAAGTGGTAAAAGGGAACGGAAAAGGGAAAAAGTGAGTATTACGCTGATCGGTCAATTTCAAATCGCTTTCATTTTGGTTAAGCTGATGGGAAATTGGTGCTTATATAAACTGACTGGAGAATCATGCTTGACTTCTAATCAATGGTCTATGGAAATGATTTCTTCTTCTTCGTCTTCTTCTTCTTCTTCTTCTCTCGCTCTCACTCTCTCTCTCACTCTCTCTCTCTCTCTTTTTCTCTGTCTGTCTTTCTCCTTTTGCATCCTTCTGTCTATTTGCCTGTCTGTCTGTCTCTGTGTCTCTCTGTCTCTCTGTCTCTCTGTCTCTATCTCTGTCTCTCTGTCTCTGCGTTCCCCCTCTCAATTTTTCTCCTCCTCTCTCAATACGTGCATTTCTATTCACCTATGAAAATGAAATTGTCTCCAAACGTTTACGAAGGACAATCTTTTGTTGACGTGGAATCTTTAACGTGCGCTAACTGCAATGCTGCACACGAGACTTCGTTTCATTGTCTCACCCGAAAACCTATCACTTAGACCACCACTTAAGATCTAGTGGACACCACGTGGAAAAACCGATCCGTGATTACGAACTGGAGTTTCTGGCGTGCAAGGCAAGTGCCTTGACCACAAAGCCACATGCTAATCGTTGGCCAAAATCACAACGATCCACCTGACCCACAGGACCGTCACCAAAACCCATCATGCACGTGCACCCCGGGTCAGTGACCTTGGAGCAGCAGCAGGACCTGGACAGGGCCCCACAAGGAATGTCTGTATCCTGCCGAGTTCCAGAGACTGTCACAGGCGTAGAGTTCTTCAAGATGTATCGCCGGGCTGGGTACGGGCCGCTCAGGAACATCTCTGTCCTGTTGGCCGAGGTGAACTTCACACAGAAATGGGACAACCCGGATGTCACACACTTGCCTGGTGCTTTCGTCACTGGAGACAAACAGCAGAAATCCATCACTTTCACCATACAACAGGTCAGTACTGTTTGTTGTTGGTGGTGATGGTGGTGCTGCTGTTGTTGTTGTTGGTGGTGGTGATGGTGGTGCTGCTGTTGTTGTTGTTGTTGGTGGTGATGGTGGTGCTGCTGTTGTTGTTGTTGGTGGTGGTGGTGATGGTGGTGGTGGTCGTGGTGGTTGGTTAGTTGTTATTAGTTAGTTAGTCAGTTAGTTAATTAGTTAGTTAGTTAGTCAGTCAGTTACTTAGTTAGTCAGTTAGTCAGTTAGTTAGTTAGTTAGTTAAGCCACTACGATAAAACGTGGAGAAGTGTAGACTTTCAAGGGAAATAGATAGACGGGCGGGAGGACGGACGGACAGAAAGATAGATAGACACATAGATTCATACACACATACAGACATACATACACATATGCATACATACATGTGTACATACATACATACATACATACATACATACATACATACATACATACATACATGCATGCATACATACACACATACGCAAATACACACCTACATACACACGCATATACATATATACGCGCGTCCGTGTGCGCGTGTGTGTGTCTGTGTGCACCTGCGTGTATGTGTGTGTATACGTGTGTCTGTGTCTGTGTCTCTGAGAGCGTCCGAACGTCCGTGCGTTGATGTAGGAGTGTGTGTCTGTGTACAAGTACGCCTATCTCTCTGACCGCACACAGACTGTATCTGTAAATGGCTTGCCCTCACCTCCCTCAGCCCTCAGATATGGCGTTCCTCAAGGATCCGTCCTGGGTCCAGTTCTCTTTGTTTTGTACACGCAGCCTCTCGCAAATATTATTCTCCGCCATTCTGTATCACATCATAGCTTCTCAGATGACAATCAAATTTACAATTCTGGTCCCATCTCTAATGTAAACAACATCGTACAAACCACTAAAGCCTGCATTTCCGACGTGAAAGACTGGATGACTTGCAACAAATTACAACTAAACCAAGACAAAACTGAAATGATCTTCATTACTCCTAAAAAACTTCTCAACTGTGACTTAATTCCATCTTCCATATCACTGAATGGGACAGACATCACCCTCTCCCAAAAAGTTAAGAATCTAGGTGTCACCATCGACAACACTCTTAACTTTCAGCAGCATGTCTCAAACATCTGTCGTGTCTGTTACCTTGAACTTCGTAGAATAGGTTCCATCCGTCATCTCCTTACTCTCGAAGCTACTAAAATATTAGTTTGTGCTTTCGTTCTTTCTCGTCTTGACTATTGTAATTCCCTTCTGTCTGGTTCCCCAAAACAGCTCCTTGACAAACTTCAGAAAGTACAGAACCATGCCGCTCGGCTAGTATTTCGGTCTTCCAAATTTCAGCATGTCTCTCCTCTTCTCCAAGACTTGCATTGGTTACCTGTGTTGAAAAGGATCCAACATAAAATTGCTGTTCAGTGCTTCAGATACTTCGACAATTCTATTCCCTCTTACCTGTCTGAATATCTTCAACTATACGTTCCATCTCGTCATCTTCGTACCTCAGCCGATACCCGCTTATTTCGAATCCCAACTTTTCGAACAAAATCATATGGTGAGCGATCCTTTTCTTTTCAAGCCCCTTCCTCATGGAATTCACTTCCCTACCCGCTGAGGCACAAAACAAGTCTTCAGTCATTTAAATCTGGCTTGAAAACGCATCTCTTTCCTCTCTGAAATTTATTAACCTAAAAGGCTATGCTGTCTGCGCGCTAGCGTGCTTCTGTGTATGTTATTGCTGTGCGCCTATAGATATGTCTCGGGGTGGGAGGAGGATATGTGTGTGTGTGCCAGAGAGTAGGTACTAATATTTGATATTATTAACGGTGTGTATGTGCTTGTGGGATGGAGTGACAGAGGTCCGCCATGTATGATGAAAATTATATTAGGCCTATGTTTCTATGTTCGATGTAATGTGTATTGTACAGTTTGTAAGAGCTTAGGGCTTTCCAGAAAGATTAGGCGCTCTAAATGCCCTTAATAATAATAATATATGTGTAGTGTGTGTGTGTGTATACAAGTACGCCTATATGTGTAGTGTGTGTGTGTATACAAGTACGCCTATATGTGTAGTGTGTGTGTATACAAGTACGCCTATATGTGTAGTGTATGTGTACAAGTACGCTTACATGTGTAGTGTCTGTGTGTACAAGTACGCCTATATGTGTAGTGTGTGTGTACAAGTACGCCTATATGTGTAGTGTGTGTGTACAAGTACGCCTATATGTGTAGTGTGTGTGTACAAGTACACCTATATGTGTAGTGTGTGTGTACAAGTACACCTATATGTGTAGTGTGTGTATACAAGTACACCTATATGTGTAGTGTGTGTGTACAAGTACACCTATATGTGTAGTGTGTGTGTACAAGTACACCTATATGTGTAGTGTGTGTGTACAAGTACGCCTATATGTGTAGTGTGTGTGTGTGTACAAGTACGCCTATATGTGTAGTGTGTGTGTACAAGTACACCTATATGTGTAGTGTGTGTGTACAAGTACACCTATATGTGTAGTGTGTGTGTACAAGTACACCTATATGTGTAGTGTGTGTGTACAAGTACACCTATATGTGTAGTGTGTGTGTACAAGTACACCTATATGTGTAGTGTGTGTGTACAAGTACACCTATATGTGTAGTGTGTGTATACAAGTACACCTATATGTGTAGTGTGTGTGTACAAGTACACCTATATGTGTAGTGTGTGTGTACAAGTACACCTATATGTGTAGTGTGTGTGTACAAGTACACCTATATGTGTAGTGTGTGTGTACAAGTACACCTATATGTGTAGTGTGTGTGTACAAGTACACCTATATGTGTAGTGTGTGTGTATACAAGTACACCTATATGTGTAGTGTGTGTATACAAGTACACCTATATGTGTAGTGTGTGTGTATACAAGTACACCTATATGTGTAGTGTGTGTGTATACAAGTACACCTATATGTGTAGTGTGTGTATACAAGTACACCTATATGTGTAGTGTGTGTGTACAAGTACACCTATATGTGTAGTGTGTGTATACAAGTACACCTATATGTGTAGTGTGTGTGTACAAGTACGTCTATATTGTATACATGTACGCCTATATGTGTAGTGTGTGTCTGTGTACAAGTACGCCTATATGTGTAGTGTGTGTATATACAAGTACGCCTATATCTGTAGTGTGTGTCTGTGTACAAGTACGCCTATATGTGTAGTGTGTTATACAAGTACGCCTATATGTGTAGTGTATGTCTGTGTACAAGTACATCTATATGTGTAGTGTGTGTGTATACATGTACGCCTATATGTGTAGTGTATGTCTGTGTACAAGTACGTCTATATGTTAGTGAATGTCTGTGTACAAGTACGTCTATATGTGTAGTGTGTGTCTGTGTACAAGTACGCCTATAGTGTAGTGTATGTCTGTGTACAAGTACGTCTATATGTGTAGTGTATGTCTGTGTACAAGTACTTCTATATGTGTAGTGTGTGATACATGTACGCCTATATGTGTAGTGTATGTCTGTGTACAAGTACACCTATATGTGTAGTGTATGTCTGTGTACAAGTACGCCTATATGTGTAGTGTATGTCTGTGTACAAGTACGTCTTATGTGTAGTGTATGTCTGTGTACAAGTATGCCTATATGTGTAGTGTATGTCTGTGTACAAGTACGTCTATATGTGTAGTGTATGTCTGTGTACAAGTACGTCTATATGTGTAGTGTGTGTCAGTGTACAAGTACGCCTATATGTGTAGTGTATGTCTGTGTACAAGTACACCTATATATGTAGTGTATGTCTGTGTACAAGTACGCCTATATGTGTAGTGTATGTCTGTGTACAAGTACACCTATATATGTAGTGTATGTCTGTGTACAAGTACGCCTATATGTGTAGTGTATGTCTGTGTACAAGTACACCTATATGTGTAGTGTATGTCTGTGTACAAGTACGCCTATATGTGTAGTGTATGTCGTGTACAAGTACACCTATATATGTAGTGTATGTCTGTGTACAAGTACGCCTATATGTGTAGTGTATGTCTGTGTACAAGTACGTCTATATGTGTAGTGTATGTCTGTGTACAAGAACGTCTATATGTGTAGTGTATGTCTGTGTACAAGTACACCTATATGTGTAGTGTATGTCTGTGTACAAGTACGTCTATATGTGTAGTGTATGTCTGTGTACAAGTACGTCTATATGTGTAGTGTATGTCTGTGTACAAGTACGTCTATATGTGTAGTGTATGTCTGTGTACAAGTACGTCTATATGTGTAGTGTATATGTCTGTGTACAAGTACACCTATATGTGTAGTGTATGTCTGTGTACAAGTACGTCTATATGTGTAGTGTATGTCTGTGTACAAGTACACCTATAGTGTAGTGTATGTCTGTGTACAAGTACGTCTATATGTGTAGTGTATGTCTGTGTACAAGTACGCCTATATGTGTAGTGTATGTCTGTGTACAAGTACGCCTAATGTAGGTATGTCTGTGTACAAGTACGTCTATATGTGTAGTGTATGTCTGTGTACAAGTACGTCTATATGTGTAGTGTGTGTGTACAAGTACGTCTATATGTGTAGTGTGTGTCTGTGTACAAGTACGTCTATATGTGTAGTGTCTGTGTACAAGTACGTCTATATGTGTAGTGTATGTCTGTGTACAAGTACGTCTATATGTGTAGTGTCTGTGTACAAGTACGTCTATATGTGTAGTGTATGTCTGTGTACAAGTACGTCTATATGTGTAGTGTGTGTCTGTGTACAAGTACGCCTATATGTGTAGTGTATGTCTGTGTACAAGTACGTCTATATGTGTAGTGTCTGTGTACAAGTACGTCTATATGTGTAGTGTTTGTCTGTGTACAAGTACGTCTATATGTGTAGTGTGTGTCTGTGTACAAGTACGTCTATATGTGTAGTGTGTGTCTGTGTACAAGTACGCCTATATGTGTAGTGTGTGTCTGTGTACAAGTACGTCTATATGTGTAGTGTATGTCTGTGTACAAGTACGTCTATATGTGTAGTGTATGTCTGTGTTCAAGTACACCTATATGTGTAGTGTGTGTCTGTGTACAAGTACGTCTATATGTGTAGTGTATGTCTGTGTACAAGTACGTCTATATGTGTAGTGTTTGTCTGTGTACAAGTACGTCTGTATGTGTAGTGTATGTCTGTGTACAAGTACGTCTATATGTGTAGTGTGTGTATGTGTACAAGTACGTCTATATGTGTAGTGTATGTCTGTGTACAAGTACGTCTATATGTGTAGTGTATGTCTGTGTACAAGTACGTCTATATGTGTAGTTTGTGTCTGTGTACAAGTACGTCTATATGTGTAGTGTTTGTCTGTGTACAAGTACGTCTATATGTGTAGTGTGTGTCTGTGTACAAGTACGCCTATATGTGTAGTGCGTGTGTACAAGTACGCCTATATGTGTAGTGTGTGTGTACAAGTACGCCTATATGTGTAGTGTGTGTGTATACATGCGCACGTGGGTTTTTCTGTTTTTTTGGCTTGGTTTGGTTTGGTTTCATTTCGTTTCGTTTCGCTTTCTCTTCTCTTCTCTTCTCTCTCTTCTCTTCTCTTCTCTTCTCTTCTCTTCTCTTCTCTTCTGCTCCATTTCATTTTATTCATTTTAGATTCGTGAATACATGTTATCTGAAGTGATCCTGTGTCAGTGGATCTGGACACAAGGCTGTTACACTGTTACACGTTTCAGGTGACGTGCTTTGATGCTGGAAACTACTCGTGCTTCATGTCTTACCTTCTGGAGAGTCGTGTCTATGGACAATCGGCCACTACTGTCCAGTTTGAGGTCAGAGGTCAGTACGTAACGACTCTTTCCTTCTTTACGTTCAGTTTGAGGTCAGAGGTCAGTACGTAACGACTCTTTCCTTCTTTACGTTCAGTTTGAGGTGAGAGGTCAATATGTAACGACTCTTTCTTTCTTTACATTCAGTTTGAGGTCAGAGGTCAGTACGTAACGACTCTTTCCTTCTTTACGTCCAGTTTGAGGTCAGAGGTCAGTATGTAACGAATCTTTCCTTCTTTACGTTCAGTTTGAGGTCAGAGGTCAGTACGTAACGACCCTTTCCTTCTTTACGTCCAGTTTGAGGTCAGAGGTCAGTACGTAACGACCCTTTCCTTCTTTACGTTCAGTTTGAGGTCAGAGGTCAGTACGTAACGACCCTTTCCTTCTTTACGTCCAGTTTGAGGTCAGAGGTCAGTACGTAACGACCCTTTCCTTCTGTACGTCCAGTTTGAGGTCAGAGGTCAGTACGTAACGACTTTCCTTCTTTACATCAAGGTCAGTTGTGGAAGGGGTTGTTGATGTAGATAGAGCAGAGCTCACGTTGTTGATGTAGATAGAGCAGAGCTCACGTTGTTGATGTAGATAGAGCACAGCTCACGTTGTTGATGTAGATAGAGCAGAGCTCACGTTGTTGATGTAGATAGAGCAGAGCTCACGTTGTTGGTGTAGATAAAGCACAGCTCACGTTGTTGGTGTAGATAAAGCACAGCTCACGTTGTTGATGTAGATAGAGCACAGCTCACGTTGTTGATGTAGATAGAGCACAGCTCACGTTGTTGATGTAGATAGAGCACAGCTCACGTTGTTGGTGTAGATAAAGCACAGCTCACGTTGTTGATGTAGATAGAGCACAGCTCACGTTGTTGATGTAGATAGAGCACAGCTCACGTTGTTGATGTAGATAGAGCACAGCTCACGTTGTTGGTGTACAGATAGAGCACAGCTCACGTTGTTGGTGTACAGATAGAGCACAGCTCACGTTGTTGATGTAGACAGAGCACAGCTCACGTTGTTGGTGTCCAGATAGAGCATAGCTCACGTTGTTGGTGTAGAGATAGAGCACAGCTCACGTTGTGGTGTACAGATAGAGCACAGCTCACGTTGTTGATGTAGATAGAGCACAGCTCACGTTGTTGGTGTCCAGATAGAGCACAGCTCACGTTGTTGGTGTACAGATGGAGCACAGCTCACGTTGTTGATGTAGATAGAGCAGAGCTCACGTTGTTGATGTAGATAGAGCAGAGCTCACGTTGTTGGTGTACAGATAGAGCACAGCTCACGTTGTTGATGTAGATAGAGCACAGCTCACGTTGTTGATGTAGATAGAGCAGAGCTCACGTTGTTGATGTAGATAGAGCACAGCTCACGTTGTTGATGTAGATAGAGCAGAGCTCACGTTGTTGGTGTACAGATAGAGCAGAGCTCACGTTGTTGATGTACAGATAGAGCAGAGCTCACGTTGTTGATGTACAGATAGAGCACAGCTCACGTTGTTGATGTAGATAGAGCACAGCTCACGTTGTTGATGTACAGATAGAGCAGAGCTCACGTTGTTGATGTACAGATAGAGCAGAGCTCACGTTGTTGATGTACAGATAGAGCAGAGCTCACGTTGTTGATGTAGATAGAGCAGAGCTCACGTTGTTGATGTACAGATAGAGCACAGCTCACGTTGTTGGTGTACAGATAGAGCAGAGCTCACGTTGTTGGTGTACAGATAGAGCACAGCTCACGTTGTTGATGTAGATAGAGCAGAGCTCACGTTGTTGGTGTACAGATAGAGCACAGCTCACGTTGTTGATGTACAGATAGAGCACAGCTCACGTTGTTGGTGTACAGATAGAGCAGAGCTCACGTTGTTGATGTAGATAGAGCATAGCTCACGTTGTTGGTGTACAGATAGAGCACAGCTCACGTTGTTGATGTAGATAGAGCAGAGCTCACGTTGTTGGTGTACAGATAGAGCACAGCTCACGTTGTTGGTGTACAGATAGAGCACAGCTCACGTTGTTGGTGTACAGATAGAGCACAGCTCACGTTGTTGATGTAGATAGAGCAGAGCTCACGTTGTTGGTGTACAGATAGAGCACAGCTCACGTTGTTGGTGTACAGATAGAGCAGAGCTCACGTTGTTGGTGTACAGATAGAGCACAGCTCACGTTGTTGGTGTACAGATAGAGCACAGCTCACGTTGTTGATGTCGATAGAGCAGAGCTCACGTTGTTGGTGTACACATAGAGCACAGCTCACGTTGTTGATGTAGATAGAGCAGAGCTCACGTTGTTGATGTAGATAGAGCACAGCTCACGTTGTTGATGTAGATACAGCACAGCTCACGTTGTTGATGTAGATAGAGCTCAGCTCACGTTGTTGATGTAGATAGAGCAGAGCTCACGTTGTTGATGAAGATAGAGCACAGTCACGTTGTTGATGTACAGATAGAGCACAGCTCACGTTGTTGATGTAGATAGAGCACAGCTCACGTTGTTGATGTACAGATAGAGCAGAGCTCACGTTGTTGGTGTACAGATAGAGCAGAGCTCACGTTGTTGGTGTACAGATAGAGCAGAGCTCACGTTGTTGATGTAGATAGAGCACAGCTCACGTTGTTGATGTAGATAGAGCAGAGCTCACGTTGTTGATGTAGATAGAGCACAGCTCACGTTGTTGATGTAGATAGAGCACAGGTCACGTTGTTGATGTAGATAGAGCACAGCTCACGTTGTTGATGTAGATAGAGCAGAGCTCACGTTGTTGATGTAGATAGAGCACAGCTCACGTTGTTGGTGTACAGATAGAGCACAGCTCACGTTGTTGATGTAGATAGAGCACAGCTCACGTTGTTGATGTAGATAGAGCACAGCTCACGTTGTTGATGTAGATAGAGCACAGCTCACGTTGTTGATGTAGATAGAGCACAGCTCACGTTGTTGATGTAGATAGAGCACAGCTCACGTTGTTGATGTAGATAGAGCACAGCTCACGTTGTTGATGTAGATAGAGCAGAGCTCACGTTGTTGATGTAGATAGAGCACAGCTCACGTTGTTGATGTAGATAGAGCACAGCTCACGTTGTTGATGTAGATAGAGCACAGCTCACGCTGTTGATGTAGATAGAGCAGAGCTCACGTTGTTGATGTAGATAGAGCAGAGCTCACGTTGTTGGTGTACAGATAGAGCAGAGCTCACGTTGTTGGTTGTACAGATAGAGCAGAGCTCAAGTTGTTGGTGTACAGATAGAGCAGAGCTCACGTTGTTGGTGTACAGATAGAGCACAGCTCACGTTCTTGGTGTACAGATAGAGCACAGCTCACGTTGTTGGTGTACAGATAGAGCACAGCTCACGTTGTTGATGTAGATAGAGCACAGCTCACGTTGTTGATGTAGATAGAGCAGAGCTCACGTTGTTGATGTAGATAGAGCACAGCTCACGTTGTTGATGTAGATAGAGCACAGCTCACGTTGTTGATATAGATAGAGCACAGCTCACGTTGTTGGTGTACAGATAGAGCACAGCTCACGTTGTTGATGTAGATAGAGTAGAGCTCACGTTGTTGGTGTAGATAGAGCAGAGCTCACGTTGTTGGTGTACAGATAGAGCACAGCTCACGTTGTTGGTGTACAGATAGAGCAGAGCTCACGTTGTTGGTGTAGATAGAGCACAGCTCACGTTGTTGGTGTAGATAGAGCACAGCTCACGTTCTGGATGTAGATAGAGCACAGCTCACGTTGTTGATGTAGATAGAGCACAGCTCACGTTGTTGATGTAGATTGAGCACAGCTCACGTTGTTGGTGTACAGATAGAGCACAGCTCACGTTGTTGGTGTACAGATAGAGCACAGCTCACGTTGTTGGTGTACAGATAGAGCATAGCTCACGTTGTTGGTGTACAGATAGAGCACAGCTCACGTTGTTGATGTAGATTGAGCACAGCTCACGTTGTTGGTGTACAGATAGAGCACAGCTCACGTTGTTGGTGTACAGATAGAGCACAGCTCACGTTGTTGATGTAGATAGAGCACAGCTCACGTTGTTGATGTAGATAGAGCAGAGCTCACGTTGTTGATGTAGATAGAGCACAGCTCACGTTGTTGATGTAGATAGAGCACAGCTCACGTTGTTGATATAGATAGAGCACAGCTCACGTTGTTGGTGTACAGATAGAGCACAGCTCACGTTGTTGATGTAAAATAGAGTAGAGCTCACGTTGTTGGTGTAAAATAGGCAGAGCTCACGTTGTTGGTGTACAGATAGAGCACAGCTCACGTTTGTTGGTGTACAGATAGAGCAGAGCTCACGTTGTTGGTGTAGATAGAGCACAGCTCACGTTGTTGGTGTAGATAGAGCACAGCTCACGTTTCTGATGTAGATAGAGCACAGCTCAAGTTGTTGATGTAGATAGAGCACAGCTCACGTTGTTGATTAGATAGAGCACAGCTCACGTTGTTGTGTACAGATAGAGCACAGCTCACGTTGTTGGTGTACAGATAGAGCAGAGCTCACGTTGTTGGTGTACAGATAGAGCACAGCTCACGTTGTTGGTGTACAGATAGAGCACAGCTCACGTTGTTGATGTAGATAGAGCAGAGCTCACGTTGTTGGTGTACAGATAGAGCACAGCTCACGTTGTTGGTGTACAGATAGAGCACAGCTCACGTTGTTGATGTACAGATAGAGCAGAGCTCACGTTGTTGGTGTACAGATAGAGCACAGCTCACGTTGTTGGTGTACAGATAGAGCAGAGCTCACGTTGTTGATGTACAGATAGAGCAGAGCTCACGTTGTTGGTGTACAGATAGAGCACAGCTCACGTTGTTGGTGTACAGATAGAGCACAGCTCACGTTGTTGATGTACAGATAGAGCAGAGCTCACGTTGTTGGTGTACAGATAGAGCACAGCTCACGTTGTTGGTGTACAGATAGAGCACAGCTCACGTTGTTGGTGTACAGATAGAGCAGAGCTCACGTTGTTGGTGTACAGATAGAGCACAGCTCACGTTGTTGGTGTACAGATAGAGCAGAGCTCACGTTGTTGGTGTACAGATAGAGCACAGCTCACGTTGTTGGTGTACAGATAGAGCAGAGCTCACGTTGTTGATGTAGATAGAGCAGAGCTCACGTTGTTGATGTAGATAGAGCAGAGCTCACGTTGTTGGTGTACAGATAGAGCACAGCTCACGTTGTTGATGTAGATAGAGCACAGCTCACGTGTTGATGTAGATAGAGCAGAGCTCACGTTGTTGATGTAGATAGAGCAGAGCTCACGTTGTTGATGTAGATAGAGCAGAGCTCACGTTGTTGGTGTACAGATAGAGACAGCTCACGTTGTTGGTGTACAGATAGAGCAGAGCTCACGTTGTTGGTGTACAGATAGAGCACAGCTCACGTTGTTGATGTAGATAGAGCACAGCTCACGTTGTTGTGTAAGATAGAGCACAGCTCACGTTGTTGATGTAGATAGAGTAGAGCTCACGTTGTTGGTGTACAGATAGAGCACAGCTCACGTTGTTGATGTAGATAGAGCAGAGCTCACGTTGTTGATGTAGATAGAGCAGAGCTCACGTTGTTGATGTAGATAGAGCAGAGCTCACGTTGTTGATGTACAGATAGAGCACAGCTCACGTTGTTATGTAGATAGAGCACAGCTCACGTTGTTGGTGTACAGATAGAGCAGAGCTCACGTTGTTGATGTAGATAGAGCAGAGCTCACGTTGTTGGTGTACAGATAGAACAGAGCTCACGTTGTTGATGTACAGATAGAGCACAGCTCACGTTGTTGATGTAGATAGAGCACAGCTCACGTTGTTGGTGTACAGATAGAGCACAGCTCACGTTGTTGATGTAGATAGAGCACAGCTCACGTTGTTGGTGTACAGATAGAGCAAGCTCACGTTGTTGATGTAGATAGAGCAGAAGCTCACGTTTGTTGAATGTAGATAGAGCAGAGCTCACGTTGTTGATGTACAGATAGAGCAGAGCTCACGTTGTTGATGTACAGATAGAGCACAGCTCACGTTGTTGATGTAGATAGAGCAGAGCTCACGTTGTTGATGTACAGATAGAGCACAGCTCACGTTGTTGATGTAGATAGAGCACAGCTCACGTTGTTGATGTAGATAGAGCACAGCTCACGTTGTTGATGTAGATAGAGCACAGCTCACGTTGTTGATGTACAGATAGAGCAGAGCTCACGTTGTTGATGTACAGATAGAGCACAGCTCACGTTGTTGATGTACAGATAGAGCACAGCTCACGTTGTTGATGTACAGATAGAACAGAGCTCACGTTGTTGATGTAGATAGAGCAGAGCTCACGTTGTTGATGTAGATAGAGCACAGCTCACGTTGTTGGTGTACAGATAGAGCACAGCTCACGTTGTTGATGTAGATAGAGCAGAGCTCACGTTGTTGATGTAGATAGAGCAGAGCTCACGTTGTTGATGTAGATAGAGCAGAGCTCACGTTGTTGATGTAGATAGAGCACAGCTCACGTTGTTGATGTACAGATAGAGCAGAGCTCACGTTGTTGATGTACAGATAGAGCACAGCTCACGTTGTTGATGTACAGATAGAGCACAGCTCACGTTGTTGATGTAGATAGAGCAGAGCTCACGCTGTGCAGTCTCACTGCACTGATTCAAGTCTGACGTGACACAAACGTGATGCGTACGACCGCCAGTCCGTCCAGCTGTGAATGGCTACCTGATCCTTTTGGTTTAAATTAAGGTTAAAGCAAGGCAGGAGAGGAGACGGGCGTTGCCCTGTTTGCTTTTTGCTTTACCGTGTCCATGTTTGAGGTCAATTCAAGAGATCAGTTGTTTTTTGTTGGGGAGGGGGGGGGATATGTGTTGGGAGAGTCTGTGAATTGCTGGTGGTGGTGGTGTCCTTACCGGGTGATCTCTCCCTAGGTTTGGTTCCACAACTGAATGATTACCGTCGTCAGGCAGTGGTCTTCATATAGTGTCCTTAGTGTCCTTAGTCAGTTGGATCACAACAGGCAATGTGGGCTTACTATAGTGTCCTTAGTGTCCTTAGTCAGTTGGATCACAACAGGCAATGTGGGCTTACTATAGTGTCCTTAGTGTCCTTAGTCAGTTGGATCACAACAGGCAATGTGGGCTTACTATAGTGTCCTTAGTGTCCTTAGTCAGTTGGATCACAACAGGCAATGTGGGCTTCATTTAGTGTCCTTAGTGTCCTTAGTCAGTTGGATCACAACAGGCAATGTGGGCTTACTATAGTGTCCTTAGTCAGTTGGATCACAACAGGCAATGTGGGCTTCATTTAGTGTCCTTAGTCAGTTGGATCACAACAGGCAATGTGGGCTTACTATAGTGTCCTTAGTCAGTTGGATCACAACAGGCAATGTGGGCTTACTATAGTGTCCTTAGTCAGTTGGATCACAACAGGCAATGTGGGCTTCATTTAGTGTCCTTAGTCAGTTGGATCACAACAGGCAATGTGGGCTTCATTAGTGTCCTTAGTCAGTTGGATCACAACAGGCAATGTGGGCTTCATTTAGTGTCCTTAGTCAGTTGGATCACAACAGGCAATGTGGGCTTCATATAGTGTCCTTAGTCAGTTGGATCACAACAGGCAATGTGGGCTTATATAGTGTC